>PVKB01000250.1:147047-747047 GCA_004027205.1 Ctenodactylus gundi | reverse complement strand
GACAGTTCCTTGCAATGTTTTGTATAAAGTTACCATATGCCTTGCAAATTCCACTCTTCAGAATATAACTCAAGTAAATGAAAATTTATGTGCACATAAAAAATACACATCTATGCTCTTAACAAATACACAAGAGTAAAACAATGTAATAACCCTAAATACCCATCATAGAATTACTGAGTAAAATACTCTTTTTCCCCCATTTTATTGATATGTATATGGGCAAATTTTAAGGTTTACAGTGGAGTTGAGCCTTTTGTGCACATATGTATCTTGTCAAGGTGACAAGGGCTTTCCCACTCTCCTTTTGTCCTTCCCCCTACCATCTCTCCCTCCCTCTTCCCCTATCCGACCCCCCTGTTTCACTTTGTTTTTTGTTTTAAGTTCCATAGGAGTTTGTACTCTGGGACTCTCATATCAGACAGACCATTCGATGTTTCACCTTATATTTCTGACTCACTTCGCTAAGCATGATGTTCTCAAGTTTCTTCCGTTTGCCTGTGAAAGCCTCCACATTGTTGGACTTTATTGATGCATAGTATTCCATTGAGAGTAGCCTATATCAACAAGTCAAATAGTAATCAGTGCTGGCAAGGCTGTGGGGAGAAAGGAACCCTCCTGCACTGCTGGTGGAAATGTAAATTTGTACAACCCGTTTGGAAAGCAGTATGGATTGCTCTCAAAAGACTATAAATAAATGTCCCCTTTGATCCAGCGACACCCCTCCTAGGGAAAAAAAAAGATATTGCACAAACCTTGGATGTAGTGTACTAAATGAAAGGATCAATTTATAATAATCTTGAAGCAAATATACAGAGAGAAAGATTATTACTTGTCTGAGACAGGGCATCAAGTAGGAAGGAGAGTTTACCTGCCAAATGGTTTAATCATTTCTTCTGTGATTAACACAGATTTTCTGAAATTTGAGTAAGGATGATTATACTTTTCTTCAAATATACTAAGTACCTTTGGATCATATGCTTTTAGTGATCAAAGTTCATGATATCTGAAGTATATTTTAATAAATATGTTTCTAAAGTAGCTTAATATACCTTATTAAATTGTCCAAATGTTCTAGTTTAGAAAAAGGATTGGATATATTCCTTAAAATTTCAAGGCTGGAAATTGGATTCTCAATGCAGTGCTGGTGAAATCTTTAAGAAACAGAGCTCCTTAGATAATAGAAGCTCTGCTCTTGGAAGAGGTTACGACTGTCTCACAGAGTAGATTGGCTCTTAGGAGACCGAGTTATTTTTTTCAAATATATCTCTCTTTTGTTTGTTTGTTTTGTTTTGCTTTTCCTGTCAGAATATGTGACTCTTCCTTTCATGTGCGCCGACATTAACCCCTTGAAAGGATCAAACAAACGGGCCAGATCTTGGAATTTAAGCCTTCAAAACCATGAACTAAATGGTACATCTTCTTTGTACATCAAGAAGATTGTTAAACGAACACAAAATGGACAAGGCCAGTGGTCGGACCAGTTTCATTGAGGATTTTTCTAACAAGGACAGGTGGGAAGTCGACAAAGTACTTGTTATGTAGTAGGGTGTTGGAAGAGGGAGGGGAGTGAGGCTGTCAGGTTGGCAGTGGCATTAGAAGCTCATAGGAGAGCTGGAACTTCACTCACTTCTTACCTCTTGCTTTCTGTTCATCTTTCCCCGTGGCCTGCTCAGGTCATCCAAGGCCATGGACCAGTCCTCATCCACAACCAGGGGGCTGCAGGACTCCTGAATTAAGATACCGATCGTTGTTTACATGAGAAGATAGCTGAGTATTTTGACACAAATAAAATGCGAGTCAACGCAAGAAAACCCTGTAAAGTTGTAGCCCATGTGCCCAGAATTCGGAGACCGGTAAGAGGAAGTGACTCCTCTAGATGCCACTGAAATTAGCTAAGGATCAAAAGAGCGATCATCATTAAACAAGTGGAGGAGATGCGATAATACTATCTAATTTGTAGAAATTTTCAAAAGCTATCTTTAATCAATAAAAAGTAAAGAAAATTTGTAATATTTGACCTTACATCTAAAACATAATTTCTTTTCTACAGATAAATATGTTGGAAGAAAACTGTTTTTCACTTACCTTTGAATTCTGCTCAAGTTAAGTGACTCACAAGGAAGTAAATGGGATAAAAATTGAGGCAGGAAATAGTTGTATGTTTGAAAGATTCTGATTCTCAAAGCTTTGCAATATATATGTGTGTGTTTGTAATTCATTTGACTGAAATATCACCAAAAATCCAGATATAATTGATGGCTTAAAGTCTTGAATCAAATGATATTTTCTCCATTTACAGAATAATTTTCTGTAAATGGAAAGTGATCAGAATAGAAGGATCCACTCTGAAAAGCAGCACTTGTATTTCAGAAAAATAAATAACAGAAAAGCTTCATTTTGCTATACCTATTTCTGTTTTTGAATATAGAAATGTAATATGTTGAGATCTCTCTGCCCAGTATAAAATGTCAACTTGCCAGTGCCTTGTGTGGCTTGTAGAGTATGTGTCATGATGTCGGCTTAGGCATGAATGTTGGATATTAATGCAACAATAATACTTCTCCCAATTTCTAAAATAGTGAGTGATTCCTGAAATACAACTTTCTACATTGAAACCTATGTATTTTCATTTCTATCCAGTGGCCAAAGGATAATGGGCATCTTGAATTTTAAATTTTGTGATTGACTTTTTAAATTTATTTAATTTCAACTTAAAAATAATCACACCCATGTGGCTAGTGGCTATAAAATTGGACAACAAAAAGCTAGGAAATGAATTGAATAAGAAAAACTAATTTGCCAATAGAGAAAAATAGTAAAGCTGAAATATTAGATTAATCCAAAAGCGCAGGAAACCAAGTGAAGAAAAGATAAAGCAGACTCAAACTGAAAATGAATAATGTGAATAAATACCAATATATCAATAATTACTTTAAAGATAAATATTGTGATTCTCCAGGTAGAAAAACTAATTGCCAAAAATGTAAGAAAATAAGAATTGTCTATGTGGCCATGGTTATAACATACAGCAAGTAGTTGATAGGTAAATAATAGCTAGATAGATTGAAGATACATTAGATCAGGTTAGATGCTGGATTAGGTTGATGAAGACTGAAAAATGAAGTCATATAATCCCTAGCCACAGCAAAGTTAATATAGCTATCTCGGTGTTGAACTGCAAAATTTAAAGCAAGGCATAATTTCAGGGTTAGGGGGAAGGACAAAAGGAGAGTGGGAAAGTCCTTGTCACCTTGACAAGATACGTAGGTGCACAAAATGCTCAACTTCATTGTAAACCTTAAATTTTGCGCTTATACATATCAATAAAATGGGGGGAAGAGGAACAGAATACCACAAGAATGCAAGAATTGTTATGCACGAGAAATTGTGTAGCTTACCCACACACCCGTACACACACCCACACACCCGTACACACAGACGGAAGTAGAAAAAAGAGCAGAATTAGAAGAAAAGACAAGTCCCCAATCACAGTCTTGAAAGTGAGCATACCTAGTCACTGATTTTCATCTAGTTTGTCACCCGGTGAAAGTAGGGTTTTTCGGATTTTCGCACTTTAAATTAGCTCCTGTTTTCCCTTTCTATACTGGATCATCGGTTTTGTATAGTGTATTCTTTCTCAGAATTTCCACATGACTCCCAGGCACATTTGTGTGCTTCGTGTCCTAATCGAGAATCAGCCATTATTTTCTAAGAATTCTTGGTTCCTTTACTAGAGTATGACAGATGACACCAATATCTGAGTGCTAGTTGTGATTTAAATGTTGCACTCTTTGTATTAGCAACTTATTTTTTTCAATTCTTTAAGCCTACTAAATAGAAATATAATCATCTTATAGTTTGAGCCTGATGAATCCAATTACTGAATTCTACCTGGGTTTATTTTCATTCACTATTGTTTCACTATTGTTATATCCTCGGGCATGTTTTCTATTTCTGCAAGTTGATCATTAACTTTGGAACTTATTGAAAATGAATCCTTTTCGGAGGAAATTGTGTTTGCTTCTGCCAGTTACCTGCAGCCTCTGCCACCTTGGCATCACTTTAAATTAAAATATCCTTCGGAGATTTCTATGACAATAGAAGTTTGAATTTTCATTGCAAAGGCTTGGGACGCCTATGGTTATGAATTCTCAGTGGAAATAAATAACTTTTCCTCCTTCTCCGGTGACAACTTTACGACAGAAATGTCTCTTTGTGTTGTATTCTTCACAGCAAGATTTCTGTCTTTATCGTTCTTTACATTGAAGATATTGCCTTTGAATTTGCTATGAAATTCTACATGTTGGTTGTATCTAAGGTTTTGTCTTTTAGTTACAAGCTCCCAATTCAGGGTATATATACTTCGACTCATGATTTGGTAGAAACTCTCAGTAGTAAAGGCATCGTTAGTATAAGCTATCTCATAAAACACAATTTCATCTATTTTTCTGATTATGAATTTCACGATAGTTTAGGAATGCACTTTTATTATTTTTCTAATTACCCACAATCTTAGCTGTGTAGGTCTATCGAGATTTTTACTTTCTTTATTGTGCCAGGCTAATAAAAAATTGGCAATATGTTCTCTAACACTGTTGCCAACGTAACAACTGTATAATCTTGGCAAAAAGAATATCACGTTTTATTTTATCATTAAGGTACACAAACTGAAATTTCATTTTAAGTTTCTGAATTATTAATGTTGATAGACAAAATATTAGTATTAGAAGGAATATAAAACTAAATTCTGCATTTCTAATTTTTAAGATGTGTATTGTAAACATAAAAAAACTGTAGTGGCATCGCATGACTTATTTCTCAAAAAATTCTACAGTGTTAATGACTACAGCATAGGTTACTCACAAGAAAAGAAGACAGAGAGAGAAGGTAAACAGATAGATACCGTTGGTTAATTTTCACTAATTCCACTTATTATGCCAGAAATGAAACAAATAAATTAAACATTCTATTGCTTATTTCCAATAGAGTAGACAGTATTTATAAGCCATTTTCTTTTTTTCTAATACAATTCATAAGTAATTTTACCTGCGATATCAAAGTATTTAAAATGCATTCCATGAGATGCCTATGGCTCTTTATTCTTGAAAATAAAATATTTTAAATTCTTTCTCATTATTTTTAAATAATGGAAAGATAACAGTAAAGCAATTCTTGAAAAAGTGAGCAATGTTTTTGTAAAGAGCAACTTGCAACCAAAAGACAGCAAATTATTGAAGACATAAAACCATTTCTTGTGAAGCTAATTAATAATAGAAATATATGTCTGGTTTTATAAATCTTGATATCTAGAAATTCATGTTTTCTAGCATATTTTAAGAAAAATCTATTATAAAGATTCTAATATTTTGGAAATATTTTATTATTTTTAAACCCATGAATTTCATTAAATGTTACTCTCATACTTAATTTAAAACATAGAATCCTTGAGCTTCACAAAGTAAAGAGCTCTTGGAGGAAAATCCTGTCTATAGCATAGGGCTGCACAGCAGGGAGAATTTTCCCTATCCACCCACTTTTACACACATCAGTATGCTCATTGATCCTCTATGTTGTGTTTCTCACAATGAGAAAGTGTGAAACATGTCTACTGAAACATAACCAGGTAAGTTACACCTAGCAAGAGCCTACCAAAGTCCCTATTACAGAAAGAATGAAAAATATTCAGCCAGTGCTCTATGCTCATATCCTGGCTATTGGAATTTATCCTTATGGCTTTGGTTTTACTCAACAACAAATAGTAACCACCTCTCCTTCACTGGGATGTGGTCAGAGCTATACGAAGTGGTAGTATGACAATACCCAGCACTGTTCTTCCTATATTTTAAAACTTTACTCCTTCTGTGTCCAATATCTCTTATTCTTCCTGCTTCCTCCAAAGTTTATCTTCAGAAACTTGAGACTTTGTCTTTAGTAACTTCAGAAAGCACGGATCTTTGCCTAGAATTAGGAACTAGTTAGATGTCATTTACATTTGCACTACGGAGTCCTCATTCTTGCTGACACATGAATTGTTTCATGTCATGTAACCGTAATTGTATATTGCCTTGAATATATTTCTTTGGTTGATGTGGTGACGTCTGAGTGGACTCGTTCAGAGTCTCTGTGTGTTTTAGTTCATCATAATTGATTAGTTTTTTTGGAAACTTTGAAACCAGACACACCTTTTTATTTTCCTGACTATGCATTAAAGGAGGAAAAAATGGTAAAAATAATTTGATTTCATAATTTCTAAGTATAGTTCTTACTCTCTAATTTACTACATGCATACCAAGGGTTGAAATCTAATTATAATTTCAGGAAGGGCTATTATTTTGAACAGCATTCAAATTAACAGGTGATTTTTAAAAAATATCTGAGTCATAGCATTTTTGTAGCAGTCTTGAATGAATTACATTATATTATAGGGCTAGGTTTCTTTAGAATTCCCTGGAGGAACATAATTCCAGACATATCTCAGTTTATAATAAAATCCAATAACAAAATCAATTCCAATATAAAAGAATTTGATTTATACACAACTGTTCAGGAACATATCTGTTCAGCCAATGAGATATGTCTCTGTTGTTGGAATATGTAAGAATTTGTTCAAACAAAAAGATATGTATCATTTTATATCTTGTCATCTAATTGTTTCTTAAAATAAGAAAGTGATTTCAGTTTTTGTTCAAATTTTATAAATAAAGAATTTGGTAAATGTTTATACCTCCTGAG
Organism: Ctenodactylus gundi; assembly: GCA_004027205.1. Lineage (NCBI taxonomy): Eukaryota > Metazoa > Chordata > Mammalia > Rodentia > Ctenodactylidae > Ctenodactylus > Ctenodactylus gundi. Next base: position 740,312 of record PVKB01000250.1, on the reverse strand, counting down.
AAAATGAAGAACTAAAGTATGACTGGATACTGTGAATTAGTTAGGCAGTATGAAGTCTAAGATCACAAGAATGTGTGAAGTGATGAATCCAGTACATAGCAAGCACACGTTCCTTCTGGTCAGAAGCCTCAGGCCTCTTCCTGAAATGTGTTACTTTCTTTCATGTGACATTGATAGGCTCATAAAACTTTAAGGCAGGAAAAGGCAGATTCCTGAGCCAAAGACAGATATAGACAGGACAAGTATGCAAAGGTAATCACGCCATAAAGTGTCACCCGGTAGCAATCAATGTGTATAGAGAGCATAGAAGAGATCAGGTACAAAGAATGGATCCTAATTATAAGGGGTATAAGATCTGATAAGAACTGCAAGACCTTCACGTTTCTTACAGAACACCAGCTTTCCTGAAAAACAAAGTCCTATAATGGCTCTCTAAAAAATTGGAATGCTAATTTTGTTTCTCTAAGACTGCTATGGTTAATAGATATGTGCATATATTTTCACCAATGTGTTCTGAGTTCATTTTACTCAAAGATAGCTCCAGTTTTCTGTTGTATGAGCCACCTTTCCATCACCGTTGCAAATATCTGAGGCATTCGACTCATAAAGAAGAAAATTTTGTTTTGCCTGAGGTTTCAGAAGTTGATTCATTCTGGGTCTGATCGGGCCTGATGCTTTAGGTCTGAAGCATCACGTCGGAGTGAGAGTGTGTACTGAAGCCAACCGACTTGTCCCTTGGCTTGGAAGCAGCAGAGAGAAGGCACCAAGTAGGGTCTCACTATTCTGAGAGGGTGCTGCCCAGTAAAAGAGCTCCAGTCACAACTCCTCTCCCCTTTAAGATTTCACTACCTCCCAGTCACGCTAAGCTGGACGCCCAGCCTTTAGTATATGGACCTTTGCAACTGGCACAGACACAAGCTATAGCAACAATTGCCACCTAAAGTTAGTAATCCCTTCGTTAAGTCAGTGTTAGTTCTTCAGGCTGGAAATAATCAGTAAGCCGCATAAAGAGTCAGGTGAGCAGTTCAGTGTCGCCTGGAATGCAACTGCAGTTCCACACCCTGGTTATATTTGACTTTCAGCTCAAGAGTCTGCTAAGTTCTATCTTGAGTTTCTTGGTTCTCCATTTCTTATAGAGCACAAAGCCCATTTTTCCCATGCACAAACACACAGACACATACACACATACTCTCACACACACACACACACAAACACACACACACACACACACACACACACACATATATATGATTCTCAGTTGTTACATTGAGCTTGAGTATTTTGTGCATATATATATATATATATATATATATATATATATATATATATTTCTTACGATAAACTTCTGTAATATAAAGATCTTCGAATTTGCCATATTTTTCTGCTTGGATTTCTCTTCAAATACATCATAACAGGACTGATTACTTTTCCCCACTTTCATTCACCCTGTAATGGTCCGTATTTCTCTAAAGAATTTACACAAGGCTGCTTGGTCTCCGTCACCTGCAAACACTCCAGATCCAATTTTACCAAAGCATTTACTATCTAGTACTCAGCATGCTTCAAAATAATTTTATTCACATGTTGTACTAGACACTGAATGGGTTTCACCTCAAAGGTTTATGAGGTTCTTTTGGTGAGCAAATAACTTTTTATTTTGTTTATCTCTGAAATCATGGCACTAAATACAGGGGCATACTCCATAGGACTTCAATTTACCTTTGAAATGAATGCTCCAAACATTTCAATGTATTTCACACACAACCAACATCTGTGCAACTATTACGTCTAGTATGTCAACCTTGTTGTTTAAGAATGGCCTAAGGAATTAGTAGAACAACTCGTGGGTGTGTCCAGGTGGGTCCTGGAGGTGTGCCCTTGCGAGCTACATGAGACCCTTCTTTCTGTTTCTATCCTTCTTCCTGTTTCTCTGTTCTCCCTCTGTTTCCCACTCCCCATGAAGTAAGCCACTTTGATCCACTATACCCTTAAATGAGGTTTCTGTCTTGGATTTGGCCAATCATGATTAGATTTGTCCTAAAATCTGAGCTAAATCCAACCATTCTTCTTTAAGTTGTGAATTTCGGGCATTGTTTTTCAATCATAGGACAGCTAGTAAATATTCTCTGAAGGAAATAAGTGACAATTTGCACAAATTAAATGAATAAAAACCATGTGGTACTGGCACAAAAATAGCCATGTAGAGTAGTAGAATAGAGTGAAAACCCCACCCCAGACACATTCCACATTCTCTTAGCCACCTGATTTTGCCAAAGGAGATAAAAATATAGGCTGGAGAGTTTATTGTTTTTAGAAAATGATGTCGGGGAATGATGTTACCTGTCTACCTGCAGAAGAACAGACTAGATGCATCTGTCACTCTACTAAAATCAAATCAAAATGGATCAAATACCTAAACAGAAAAACAGAAACACTGAAAATACTAGAACATGAAGTAGGAAAAGCATGTGCATCCCTGGGCACACACAAAGACTTCCTACAGACCACGGAACTCCAGTCGTGTAAGAACGGACACGAAGAGCCAGAAAAGGAATTTGATTAAATTAACAACAGAAAAACAAACATAAAACAATTTCATAGCAAAGGTAGCAATCAAGTATTATGGAACAGAGTAAGGGGTGTCTCAAACATGTAACCATAGAAATTTTATTTGATCATATATTATCCCTGCTTAGCATAATTCCAAAAGAGTTAAAGACATCATACCACTGAGAAACATAATTACCAATGTCTGTAGCAGGATAGGGAAACATTGTCAAACTTAGGGTGCAGTCTCCATGCCCAACAACAGATGAAAGTGTTCTATATATACAATAATTATTAGTCCAGTGAAAGTAAATCTTCATTAACTGAACTAAAATCTACCATCTCTTCCCTTAGAGTAGTGCAGCAAGTAAAAAGAAATTTACCTATGAAGAATCAAGAAAAAAATAATTCAGAGTATAAATGCCTATGAATAAAAACACATTCTAAAAAAGTATAAGAGTGGGGAGCAGGGAGAGAAAAACAAGACAACTGGAAGAAAGCAAAATATTTTCATTGGAATCAATAAAGTTAAAACTTGATATTTACTCAAAATTATCATTGAGACAAACATACCGTGTTTAAATAGCAACCTTAAAATAGATTCTATGAAGCTGTAAAAAAATAATCATTTTAAGTAACTTCTGTTTAAAACACCAATTCCAACATAAAAGTGAATGAATTAATAGTTACAAAGTCCTACAGAGATAGAATAAAGGGCGGGTGTTCTGTATTTTCAACAAAGACCTCTAATTTTTCAATTATCTGTTCAACAATTCAGAGAATTACAAAACATATTTAAAAATTCTTCAAATTGTTTTAGATAAAATCTAATTCACTAACACTTCCGCCCCTACAGACATATATTTTAAGGATAAGACTTCACATTTGGTACATATTGTTGACTCCGGTTTAGAAGAGAATATTTCTATTTAATATTAAAATATTCTATAAGAGTATCAGAATATGAACTCAAGAAATAATATATTAATCCTTCCTAATTAACACATTATTGTTGTTTTTGCCCTTTGCGTCAAAACTGTTTAGAAAACCATTGTAATTTTTTTGGCTTTAAGGATAAAATACCGAGAACAACAGACCTGGCTTCACACATTTTCTGTAAAATACAGGAATAAAAATGCTCTTTCTGCGTATTAAGTGATTAATGAGCCTTGGATTAGACTTGACTGATTTGTTGTTGAGCTTTAGCCTCGGAGAGTTTGTCAGCAGTAAAGTTGCCCACAAGGTTTTATGCAGGGATTAAATCATTCCAGGAGTTTGCAGAAGGCTTATATAACACTCCAGACACCACAGAAAATTAAAAATATCCAAATAATATATATGCTGATAGAGTCACAACCACTTGGCACAAAAATGTACATATTGAATGCATTAAACTAATAGCAATCTATTTTGATTCAATGAAGTTGCGGCAATAAAAGATATTCATGACAGACGTCATGAGCCATTTAGAAGGATGCCTCAGCACAGAAGAAAAAATATGAATTCTTTGTAGAAGAAAACCGCCAGCCGCAAAGGGGTGTTGCTGACAACAGCGGAGCAGAGCTTCACACAGAAGGTGTTTCTGATCCACCTGGATTGGGAATGGGGCTGGAATTCAGGTGTTGCCTTGATGTAAAACAGGCTTGTCAATTGTCGATATCTCCCATAGCATTTGTGTATGTTAAATCAGCAATAACACACTTCATGAAAATTGAAATGTATGTAAAAAACTAGAGAGACATTTTGAAATATTCCAATCAGTATTTAAAAAAAAAAAAAAAAACCTTGTAAGAGTTTCAGATATTCTCTATACTACTGGTATTGAAAATTAGGTTTAGGCATATGTATGTGTGATTATTACGCTTGGGATCTGGAATGTCATCCAAAACTTGTATGCATTCGGTTACTATGATTTCATGTACTGTCAGGAGTTGGGGCCTGGTCAGGAGGGGTGGATTAAAGTGTGTGGTAGAGGACAGGCACGTGATAGATTAGATTACAGGTGTGCGGACAGGAGAGGTAGGAACTCCTACCACAGCTGCTTCTGGAAGACCCCGACTTTTCCTCTTGTGATGCTGTTAGCGACTGTCCTCCTAGAAAACTGACATATCAAGTATAGTTAAATTATCTATTTTAGTGGAATAAATAAATACTCAAAAATTTAATAAGACAGTATGTGTTGAAGGTCAGATAAACTTCAATTTCTATGCAACTAGTGAGTGTTGTAAGAAATACAAGGCGATCTTCTGATGAAGCTAGACAGTAGAGAGTTTTGAAAGTAAAATATAATATTTATTATCAACACTTTTTTCCCTGAGCTGCATGATCCCATCATCCTGGGTAAGTTATTTAATATTTCTGATATTCTGTTCTCACATCTTCAAACTGGAAATAATGTAATTCTTGGAATTGATAAAATATACATAATGTATTTATTTTTCCCAATTTATTGGTATATTTACATATATGTATGTATATGTGTATATACATATATCTATATCTATCTATCTATCTATCTATATATATATAATATACAATGGCTACATTATGCTTGAGAAATTTGTGCACATATATATCGTGACATTATTAAGATTACTTCCCTACCCTTTTTACTTTTCCATCTTCTTCCTCTGCCCTTATATCCATATATCTCATCCATTTTATTCTATAAATTATCTGTATGCTAGGCTTCTCAAAAGAGAGAAACCATATGATATTTAACCTTTTGAGTCTGATTCACTTCACAAGTCATGATGGTGTCAAATTTTGCCCATTTACCCACAAAAGCCTCAAATCAATCTGCTTTTATGGACAAGTCATATTCCATTGTGTACATATACCATATTTTTGTGTTTTTTGATCTATTGACAGATATTTTGGCATCTTCCACAGTTTACCTACTCTGAGTCATGCTGCTATAATCATGGGAATACATGTATCCCTGATATATGTTGCTTTTAATTCTTTTTAGCTCTTTTGGAAAGAAAGCCAGAAGAGGTATCACCGGATCGAATTAAATATTTATTTTTAGCCTTTTGAGGAATCTCGATACTGGTTTCCATTGTGGCTGTACTAATTTACAGTCCCACCAGCAGTATAAAAATGTAAATTTTCTTTTTCTTTACTAACCTCACCAGCATCTTATTGCTGTTTGAGTTCTTTGTATATGCCATTTTTACTGGGGTACGATGGTATATTATTGATATTTTGATTGCATTTCTCTAATGGCTAAGGATACTGAGCTCTTTATTTTTTTCAAGTACTTGCTGGCCTTTTGTAACTTACTCTTCTGAGAACTGTCTATTAATTTCAGTTGCCCATCTTAAAATTAGGTCTGATTTTGAGGGTTTTATTTTTCTTTGGTCACTTACAACTTTTAGTTATTAGCTTCCTGTCCAAGATGAAGGCCATAAATACTTCCCATTCCATTGGTTTTTCTCTTCAGTCTGGTAGTAGTTTCTTTTGCATTGCAGAAACTTTTTTATTTTGTTATAATTTATTTTGTTCATTCTGGGGGCTATTCCTTTTGCATCGGGTGTCTTATTAAGAAAGTCTGAAAGTCTTTGTCCATACCTACATCTTCAAGAGTTTTGTTTTTGTTTTTATATTTTTGGTTTTGGTTTTGGTTTTTTTGGCCCTCAGAAGTTCCCGTGTTTCAGTTTTTATACTTCTGTCTTTGATCCACTTTGATTTGATTTTGATACATGAGGATAGGTGTGTATCTAGACTGTTTTTTTGACATTTGGATAACTGTAGTGTGCTTAGCAATAGTAGCAGTGATATACAACATCAAGACTTCATTTATTACCTATCAGAGAATAACTGCACAAAGTGAAAGTAGTAGCAAGTATTGATAGTATGCGAGTAGGTTCTTCATCTAGAGCAAAGACAATGGGCTGGTCCCGAGGATTGAAACACTCGAGGAAATCTTTATGCTAAGTGTAGGATCTTATGACACTGAAAAAAAAAGAAGCAAAATCTAGAACTCCATCGAGATCCCAAGCTATAAATAACCCAAATAGAAGCACGGCATGGACCAATTCATGTGAGGGATTAAGAAAGATCTTTATGAAAATGTTGTACATTTTATGCAAGGAAGCAGAGGCAAGACACTGAGAGGTGGCTAGTGGCACGCAGGATCCTGTAACAAGCACATCAAGGGACAGAGCCATGGCCTGGGTGCTTGCCCTCTCCAAAGATGGAGAATTGATGTGTGCTATACATAAACAAATTTCTGCCTCTTCTATCAGAAACAGTTACGTAAGGAGAAACATAAAATGGAGGATAGATACTCTAGACATAGTAACACCGTATTTTAGTCTTTTTCTGAGATACAATCTTATTTTAAGTGGAGGTGTTATGTGACATGAAGGGAATGGTCAGACTTCATAAAATGAGAGAAACCTGTGTTAATTCTGGCCCAATCCAACAATACTTTGTGATATTGAGCTATCTTTATGAATTCAGTAAGCGAACTGATGAAACTATTGTTCCAAGAATTAGTATTTAAAAATTTTTACTTTCAGGTTTTTTTTTAATGTCAAAAAAGGAATATGATACCGGGCACAAAGATAAATTATCAGAATGAATTTTTTTAAAAAGCTAGCATGCTATCTGGTATATAGAGAAAATTAATAAAACTGCAATGCCTAAACCATAGATGCAGGTCTTGATGGACTATTTCTGTTTTACCTGTGTGTCTTTTTGGGTGATCGGAGCTGACTAAGAATCAGATGCTAATGCTTTAAGGGCTGGTTAAGGGAACAATTCATTTGAAATTTAACTACACTTTCCCATGTCTTTCATCTTATTTCCTGACCCATCTATCTCACAAGATTCTTACATGAAATAAAGGAGATAATGTTATCAATAAGTTGGGACTCATAAAATATTAGATCTCATGATAGCCACTCTTAAAATTATAACAAAGTCAACCTCTGACATCCAAGGCCATTGACACACCCCACACATACAGCAGAGGTAGAAAAATAATAAATAATCTTTCATTGTTCTAGGGTTAGGGTCATTAATGACCTAATCTTGCTAAATCTACTGGATGCTAGGCATGACAAGGTGAGGTAGCACACTTCAAATCTTGACAACCAGATAGGGAAAGGCCAGAAGGAACACTGCCATTTACTTTTTAAAGTCATTTTCAACATTACATATCTCTACCTAATAGCCTTAGTCTCCCACTAAATAGATATATTTTTCTAAATGACACACGGACAATATTTTCTGAATTTTTCCTGTGTCCTCGCTTTTTTCAGATGCTTTTCTTTTCCCAGGCTAGGGTTATCTGACTGCATTTGACAGTCAGTAGTCAGGTGAAGAATTTCAAATGAATTTTCAGACAGGAGGTCATCCCATGAAGCGTCTTGTTGGGAAAGCTGGTGACGTAAGCTTGCAGAGTAAAAACGAAAGCGCGCTTGTACCACAGAGCAACCAGAAGCCATCTAATCAGATATGATGGTTTTGGTATTGACCTTTGTGTGAAGAAGTTTACATTTGTATCATTGTGATATTTCAGTCTGTGGCCTGCTAGAAGTGTATACAACATAGCTAAAGACCCTGGGGAAAATATTGTAATCAAAGAAAGGGAATTTTAAAAATTGAATTTAGTGCATGCTACCCAATCTTAAACCTCTGACTGGGAATTTGAAAAAAAAAAACTTAACGTTTTGACAAGGCATTATTACAGTTCATGATTGTGTATTTAGAATCCAAAAAGCACTTGATAGGAAGTCAGTTATTAAATCAATACCAGTAATGCATCTACATACTATGATGTAGAGCACTTTATTTAAAATTTGTGACAACTACTACTTTTGTATCTGTCATCCATTGTCATAATAATGCTATGTAACAAGCACTAAAAACCTAAATGTCATACAATACATACTAATTTTTGTTCACAAATCACTCAGCCAGTTTGACAATTCGAATTATCCAGACTGGGTTCAGCTTATTTGGGCTGAGTGCCCTCACACAACTGTAGCCAGTGAGGGAGTTGGTGACAAACTCATCCATCTTGGACAACCTGAGTTGGCTTTTCCTTTTCTCTACCCAAGGCATCTGTTCATTCACAGGCCATCTAGAGCGCGTTCATAGTGTGCATAAAATTGTCCCAAAGGAGAACAAGAGTAAGTTCAAAAGTTTTTCTCTTAACACCTAGGAATTTAAACCTCTCCTGTCTTTTAGTTTCTACCGCATTCACAGGGTCAGCCAGACTCAAGGATGGGGAAATATGGTCTGTCTCACGATGAAAGATTAAAGAGGATAAATTGATAGAGAAATCGTATAAAGAGTGGCGAATCAGCAATAGGTGTAAAAATCAAGACAGAATAAAACCTAAAACTTACACCTCATTTTTGGTAGGATTTGTATTAAGAACAAGTATATGTAAATTATTTTGTTAGGCATTTCCACTAGCTATCCTCTTGTCTCTTACACCATTCAAAGTTAATACAGTGTTGAACAGAATATGGACAACTGAAACTATGGTGTACAACTAATGTGGAAACAATTTATATTTAAATACCAATGCCATAAGGAAGATGAGACATGACATCTGACAGATAAAATTAGCCATTACGGAGACAAAGGATTATTTAGTAAAGGAATTTACACTGTGTGAAATATTAGGTATGCTAAAAATGGAGCTGAAACATTTCAAATACATGCAAGTATATTTTAATATGACAAAATAAAAACATACATTAAGTTCATATTGATACTAAATTTATACTCACAGTCTATCTTCTGATCTTTCACTTTCAGATAAGCAACAATTGTTTGAAAAAAGAAAAGGGTAGTTGTAATTATGAATATTGCTAAAATTATTAGCTGTAGACCCACGGTAGATATTCTCTATTGAGTATAGGTCTTGAAAAGAGAGAAATCGGACACAGAAAAAGACTTACATTGACATGACTTGAAAGCCTTTGGAAAAGCTCCTGTACTTTCTCTCAAATGACAGCAGTGTTGAAATATATCAGACATTTCGGAGAAATCCAATGGCATGCAGGTGATTTTAAAAATCTGGACTCATTTTGGGCCACGTTTTTGGAAGGTTTAAAAGAGATATATCCCTTCCTCAGAGCACAGAGGAATTCTAAAGTTGGGTGGGTTCTCCCACACACTGAAAAGTGGGAAATAGAATGGATGTCCTTGCTCTCTGGTGTTGAGAGGATTCCATTAATACCAAATGACTGCAGAATGCTCTGTTTAATCCCTGGATGTGTTTGGAATTCCCTGCTTATAAGCCTACCTTGTGCTTCTTCTTGGATCCTAAAAAGAAGATCTGTGGATTTAAAAAGAAATGACTGAAGAAAAATCTGTAAATAGAGGAAAATTGAAATCTTTCAGAGTGACTATGGTGAAAGAAATAGAGACATTAGGAAGGAAAAGCTTCCAAATACTTAAACCGACCTTGTTCCACAGCCTCCCAAACTGATTCTTGACTAAATGATTCATTTTATGAACAAGACGTAACAATAAGTAAAAACCATTAAATCACAATTTCAATTGAATTATTCAGGAAATTTAAAATAATAGTTTTGCCAATATTGCCAGATATTTTCTTTGACTTTTTCACCGTAAATCATGTTGCAGTTATAGAACTTATCCCTGCCACGTTTTCACTGACTGATTTACAAAATTATACACTCTGGTTATGTTTAACTTCTTCTTCAATAGCGTCCTATTTCTGTTCCAGAATCCAATCCAAGAAGTATAGGTAAGTATTTTATCCCATAATCTTGAAATTCAAGTTATGATCTGAATATGACAACGTCTATACTAAGGATTTAGAAGAATCACACAGAAATGAATCACTTCTTTCTCAATGGACCACTTCAAGTGAAATTTTGTTTTATTATTGGCGATAGTAACTCCAATCATGAGGCTAAGCTAATTTTTCCCATATTTTCTAACTCTACAATTCTACAGATAAATTGTTTTTCTTTAATTAACACATATTTCAAGGAGAAAGGATTTCAATAACGTGCTTTTCCTTCTCCTTAGTCTTTTCTCTGTTAATTTTAACATTCACATCGTATTTCTCCCCTAGCCGTTACTGTGAGGGTGCTAGGATGGCTATCTTTCTGTTTGTTTTGTCACTGATGCATTTATTTGTTAAAATTGTTCTGTAAGAAAGACCTTTTCTTTCACTCATTTCATCAAAAATTTCAGTGTTCTTTTTATTAGTATAGATTCATATATATATATATATATATATATATATATATATATATATATATATTTCTTGTTCTTCCTGGGTTACAATTGAACATAATCAATTATTTATATTTGGCTTAAGTTGCTTGAGCATTGGTCAATGGAAATCATCTCAAGTTCACTCTGTGTTCTTGCAACAAGTCCTCAGCACTGGTTTATGTGTTTGCATAAGTGTGTTCTTAATTCCTGGCACCACAAGAAGGTACTTTTTTTTTCTTGCTTCAGCCCTGAAACCCAAGATTCTCTGGTTTCTTTTATGAGGTCATTTGTAAAGTTAGATCTGACCTTTTGTTTGTACTCATTTTTACTATAATATAGCTGTTTCTAGGCCCTCCGGTGGACAGAGCTTAAAAATAAACACAAAAGCAAATATTTTTGTATACTTACATGTAGTGCTTTCTACGTATCATGTCTGTTTGTGTATATGGCTTTAAAAACAAGACTTCACAAGGGCACTTCGATATTCAACCTAGCACCGCAGGATTCATTCTAGCACCCCCTCTTTAATCATGTGTAACGTCTTTCTCTAGATGTGAGAGACTTGCCTCTCATCCTGGATCCACAACATATTTACATATGTAAGAATAAAGCTGCTAACACAAACTCTTGTTAGACCACTTGAAAGTTAAAATACACACTAATCTACTATACTACTCGTATAGTACTGGTGTTTCCAGTACCCACTTAAAGAACTAGTTTCCAAAATTTCTTATGTAGACTCACTCCTTCACAATGCCCCTCAGAAGAGCTCCGTGATACCCCTAGAATACCACTGCTGCTCCTCTGAAGTCAAAACTTGTTCTCAAATCCAAACCATGGATCATCACTGATGTGTTTTCTATCTTCAAAGTTTTGCCTATTCTAGGATATTTATATGTTCTGTGCAAAATTTTTACTAGAGATTTTTATTTATACATTTGTATGTTCTGGACACAATTTTAAAACATTCCTTTTAATCTAACTATAATTAAATATCCTTTTTCAACAACTTCACATAATCCACTCCCACCACTCCACTGAAGCCATGAATAACCATATTCTACTCTCTTTGCCTATGACATCCACTTCTTTTTGATTCCGTAGAAGAGTAACTTTGTACAGTATTTATATATCTGTGCATGGCTCATTTCATTTAATAAAATGACCTACTTGCTGGTCCACACACACACACACACACACACACACACACACACACACACACATATCAATTGACATATATATGTCAATTGGTGACAATTGGACTGATGATATATCCTAGATATTGTGAACATGAAAAACATAAGAGTTCAGATATGTATTCAAAACACTGATTTAATTTTTTGACATATACCTAGGAGTAAATTGATGGAAACCAATCAGGTTCGACTTAGAAATGGGAATAACACTCACATGGAATCATAAATGATCTCAGTAGTCAAGTCAATCTTGACCAAAACAGAAAAGGCAAGGAGGCATCACACTATCAGACCTCCTAATATATGGCAATACCACAGTTATAAAAAAAGAACTAGTAGTGATATATAAAAGTAGGTAACAGACCAATAATACAGAGCTAAATCCTCACATGTAGTGAAAACTGATTTTCAGGACACATGCTAAGAACAGACATTGAGAAATCAGAAATCTTTCAAGAAACTGTGTTGAGAAGATTGAACTACAGCCTTCATCTCATACAAAAGTTGAAATTAAAATGAGCAAGCGATAGCTGAACTCGAACCGATAAAGTTCTAGAAGAAAACGTAGGGAAAATTCTTCTTCCATCATTTATGCAGTGATAATTTTTGGATGTTGTCTCAAAACAAAAGCAATAAAAAGTAAACAAGATATATGGCATTAGGTCAAGCTAAAAACTTCCTGCACACCCGAAGAATTATTCAGTAGAATGATGAGACAATGTATGGAAAGGTAGAAAATATTTTCACATCATACATCTAGTAAGTAATTATCAAAATTCTTAAAATTTCATGCAACCTAGTAACAAGAAAGTAAATATCCTCATTAAAGGTGGAAAAATTCTGATTACACATTGAAAAAAGCAATTATTAAAATGCTCCACAGGAGTATGAAAAAATACTTAGCCTTACTATTCAGGAAAATGAAATCAAAACTACAGTGAGTTATCAGGTACTATCTGCTGCAATGATTATTATAAAAGACAAGAAGTTAAACGTTGACAAGATGTGGACAAACACGGAAATGCATAATTATGCAAAGTAGAAACTCATTACAAAAAAACAGTATGAAGGTTTCAAAAAATTGTGATTCATTCACCTCTTGAATAACATTGAGAATATTTATAGTTTGAGATGATTGTGAAGCAAGCAGCTTTACATTTCAAGGGCATTTTAAGAATAAAGCTTTTTATTTCACTCAGTTAAATCAATAGTAATAAAATTGCAGGATCATCTGCTACACACATATCTGATTATAAAAATGCAACACTGATTTTCAAAGTTCATAATGGTTTTGTATTCTCATCATAGAAATATTATAGTTCTATATCATTACCAATACTTTCTATATTCAGAATTTCTTTTTTCTTTGGTTTTAGCAAGTACATTGTTTACCTTATCTTATTGTGATTTTAATATAGACTTTCCTAAGCCCTAATGTTGCTAAATATCTCATGTGCTTTTTTTACCATCTGTGTAACTAGTTCAGTAATTTTTTTAAAAATCATTTACCTTATTTGCCAGTATGCTTTAGATTTATTGGCTGATTCTTATTATTTTCAGAGTTCTTTCCATATAGATCTAAGTCCTTCATCAGGTATATTATTTGAATATATTTCTCCATCTTTTCATTCTCTTGTCAGTATGTCTCAAAGGTAGTATGTTTTTGAGACTCAGAAGTTTTTAGTTTTGATGAAATGCAATTCAAGATTTATTTTTCTTTTATAGACCATGCTTTTGAGATGGCATCTAAAAACTGTCAAATTCAAAGTTGCTAAGATTTTTCCTCACAAATTTTTGCTTCCATTGACATGTGACATACTTTGAATTAATTTTTGGATACTATCTGAAGAATAGACTAAAGTTCATAGTTTTTACATAAAGTACCCAGTGATTCAGGCATCATTTTTCAAGACTTTCTCCTCTCCCCTGAAATGTCTTATGCCTTTGTTAAAAATCAGTTTTCTTATAGGGAGACATCTAGTTTGCTCCCTGATTTTTTATCTATATTATCAAGAATACAAATCCAGCATATATATATAGTGAATCTTAACAGGTGCATAATATAAATATTCCCCAGTTTCCTTTTTTGAAAGTTGCATCTCTTCTAGTTCCTTTGCTGTTCAAACAAATTTTTAAATTTTCCTGTCAATATCTACAAAAAATTGCAGAGGTTTTAATGAGATCTTATTTACAGGTCAAATGAGAGAGGCTGCCCTTTTTTTCCCTTTTGTATCACAAAATGATACAAATGATCACAGAGAAAAACAAATGATACAAAATGATCACAGGGCAAACCCCACTTCTGTTTTTGAGTTTTCAGAGGGGGTCTTTCTAAATTGCTAAATTACCTAGGGCAGACTCAAACTTTTATTCCTCCTGCCCAGCCCCCCAGAAGGCTGGAGTTGTGCCCGTGCCACCAAGCCTGGCCTCTGATTTCTCAAATGATGCTGACTCTTCCACTCTGACAACGCAGTACATCACTTTATTATTTTTAGGTTCATATGGATCTATGTAAACATTTTGTAATTTTCAATAAGCTATGGAAGTCTCAGACACATATGAGCAGAGTTACAGTTAAACATTTAATTTTTTTGTTCTTTTGTTACAAGTTTCATTAGGGATATATACAAATAAAAATTATTTTACATTGATATTATGTCCTGCAAGCTTATTGTTTTAGTTCCTTTCCTCACTCGCTGGGATACTGTACCAACACTTAGGGCCTAAATGAGGAAAGGTTCGGGTTAGCTCCCAGTCCAGAGTTCTCATCAACCAGCAGTGCCTAAAGGGCATAGCTGAGCACCGATGTGCAGGATAGATGCTCATGGCCGGGCCACAGGAAGGAGAGAGATTTGGAACAAGCCAGTGGCAAGAATATATCCTCACAGGCCATGCCTCCACTGATGCATCTCTTCTATCCAGGCCTGTGAAATTATCAATACATGGAATCACTAGTGAATTAATCCATAGCCTAGTATAAAGTTTGTGTAATTTCAAAAACAGGAAATTTTTGAGTAACATTCTAGATCCAAACCATAAGACTTGCTAAATATTAGTTGTGGGAGATATTTTTGTTTCGGCCATATTATCCGGGAGCACATGTTTCAGCCCATAGCCTTCAAGCCAGAAGGTGCTACCAAGACAAGTTGTGAGCAGAAACTTTGGACAGCTTATGGAAGAATTAGCTCTTGCCTTCCCAAATGACAATGTGGCTTTTGTTATTTAATCTACTGTGCTACGTTGACTGAATCGTCAAATATGAACTAGCTTTCATTTGCGGGGTCTGTTCTATCCTTATAGAATAAGGTGGAAAGTGTTCCTCTTTTATTTTTGAAAGAGTTCACATGGAATATTTATTTATATCTTCAGCAGGGGAAATATTTAGACCTAGAGTTCTCGATGTTAGAAATTTTCAACTATCAGTTATATTTTCCAATATTTGTAATTCTCTTTTACTTTAATTATAGTATTTTGTGAATTTCAAAGCAGTGGTTAACTTCCAACTAAATATGTTTATAGTATTTCGTTACTGTCATTTCATATACATGGGTGGTCTGGCTTCATAGTTCCCATTTTTGTTATTGATAAGTCATTTTTGATCTTTTCCTCATCTTAATCAGATAGGATAACGTTTTACTTAATTTTATTTTTCAAATAACCAGCATTCATTTATATTTTCTAGATTCATTCTCTATTGTCTGCCCCACCGACTTTTTATTATCTTTACTATTTCTCTCACTTTTACTACTTTTAGTTCAATTTCCCTCATGAGTTTTATATAGTAGACTCCAAATTACTACCTTGAAATATTATTTTTTATATATTTACTGTCATAAATTTTCTTTGTATATTATGCTAGCTATATCTCCAAATTTTGTTCTTTTACTTTTTTCTATAAATTAGTACCTTCATAAAATTATTTTTCAGGTTTATTTTCATTTATACATTGTTAAATTTTAAGTTTTTCAAATATTTGAGATTATTTTTACATATTTTTGTAAATAATTTGCATTTTGATTTTGTTGTGGTTAAAGTTTGAAGATAGTGTATTATTTTGATTGGGAGTAGAGGGAACAGTCAATGTTTCACTTTTGAGACACGGTTTCACTTTGCAGTCCAGGCTGGTCTTGAGCTCACTGTGTAGCACAGGCTGGCAGCAATGTCATGGCAATCTTCCTGCGTCAGCCTCCAGAGTGCTGGGATTGCAGGTGTGTCCTACCATGTCAGGCTTTGTGGTGCTGGGGAATTGACCCCAGGGCCTTCCACTTTCTAGGCAAGTGCTCTAATATCTGAGCTGTTTCTCTAGCCAGTAAATGTGAATTAGGTTGAGTTAGAAGACAGTATTTATCGAGTCGTCCTCATACCCACTGATTTACTATAAACTTTTATTATCAAATAATGAAAGTTAAATTACTCTTTACCTAAGACTTATTTTCTTAGTGTTTTTATTCTATTTCCTGTTTTTATATAAATATATTCTTAAAAAATCTTAGGTGCTTACATATTTATAATACTGTATATTGGTTAAACAGCCATTTCTCATTAATGCCTCTTTTTATAATCTCCAGCTTTATTCTCAAATCCACCTGAAATTTTTATAACAATTTCTGTTTTATTTGGTTTCTTTTATATGATATATATATATATATATATATATATATATATATATATATCCTCTAACTTTTCACTTCTCTATTTCTGTATTCAAAGTAATTTTTTTCTGGACAACAACATGTAATCAGGTCATTATTTTTCTCAGCCTTCCAGTTTCAATTTTTAATTGGTGCATTTAGAGTTTTTACACATATGTTATAACACCGTTGGATTGAAACTTACCAACTTGAGGCATGTTTCCTACTTAACCCATTTATACTTTGCTTTTTCTTACCATTTCTTAAGCTAATTAAGCATGTTTTTATATTTTGTGTTTTGATTTCACATTCTTTATTCTCTTGCTATGATTCTCACTTCTAAATTTTTATAGTTGTTCTCTGTGCTTTACAATATGCATTGCTACATTCGAATGATGCTGTGCTATTTCAAGTGCAATGAATCAAGTTTAGAAAATGTTCAATTCTCCCTTCTAAACTCTGCACTGCTGCTGTTCTTCCTTTTCATTTCCAGATGCTATAAACACAAAAAAATGTTATCACTTTGCCTTAGAATATTTTTACAACAATTAGAATAAACACAACAGACCAAGTTCTAAAATGCTTTCTTAGAATCCATTTCTGGGCTCTTGTCCCCGACAATCTGCACCATTTGAACTGAAGGAAGTCTTGACTCATAAGAGGTATCAACACTGTGAATACATGTTATGGTTACCGGTGAAGAAATATTACAAATATAATAAAGATTACTACTTAGATTTAATCAACAGGAAGATTATTCTGGGTGGCCTTACCTAACCTGAGGAGATAAAGTTTAGGAATAAAACTAAGGCCTGAGGGGAAGAAGTAGCCTTGTTGGAAATCACCTATAAGACTGGCCTCAAGGAGAGGACCTAAGTTTGGCTTCTAATAATCTAATGTGTGGAAACAAAAAACATTACTTTCCTCTTAATGAATTTTAAAGGAGGAAATTGATAACTAATACTCCTAGGAAACAGCTTTCTTTATAATGAGCCTATTGGTTAATTAGATGGATTCTGGACAACCGGTGGAGACACTGCAATATTTCGCATAGCCAGAATGTTAGGAACTATCTTGGCCCTTTTTCTGAGGCTGCATCTATTGCCCTCCTCTATCTCTAACTTATTATCCTGGGTTAAATCCTTCGGTATGTAACATTTCTGCTAATTAACTCTTTCAAGATGAGAAAGCAAAACCCCTAGATTCCCACTAACGCGGGAGCTAAGAGTGCCCTTACGTAACACCTGAGGCCTAGAGCGGGGATTTCTCACCTCAGGGTGACCAGCCACCTGATGCTTCCACCAATACTTGCAAATTGTGCTTTGATTTATGATTTTCTTCCATTCTAAAGCTATAAATTCTGTACATAACTGCTGCTCATTGGAACAAGTTATTTGGGAAATCCTGAATACATGTTCCCAGGCCTTGGTCACTCATATTTGGCTTCAGAATAAATCATCTCTTAACTCTTCAAGAGAAAGTGACAATTTTTTGAGTCAACAAAGGGTAGTCCCCTCCCACAGAGATGAAGAAAACAGACATCTCAGTGCTTCAACTCTAAGAGAGCTGAATTACGATAATAATTGTTGAGTCTGAAAGAGGATTTTTGAACTTCAGATTAAGATGTCAGTGCTCGCTCTGATAGACCATAGGGAGAGAATGCCATGCCAGGATTCTGAGCTATGGGACAGGCAGGAAATGAAGGATGGATATTTTAACTCCCTAAGTCGCTGTAAATTCGTCACATATCCAAACAATTTTTTAAAAGTTCTTTGTATTTTTTTCATTAATGTTGCTTTTTGTTCCTTTGTATCTGCCTGGTGTTGCAGCCCTTTTATTGTTTGTGCTTTAATATTTCTCCCACTTAAAACTGCACAAAAATCTTTTCCAATTTAATTTTTTAGTGTGTTTGTGTGTGTCTGTGTGTGTGTGTGTGTGTGTGTGTTATTCCTAATCTATTCTCAGCTTTTGACATTCTCTTGAGTTTAGGTTTAGAGATGAGTGGTATTCTGCTGGTTACTATTGTCGTAATGTTTTTACAGCTTGGCAGGGGATGCAGTCTGACAAAGGTGAGTGTGCAGCAAGGAGTTGTGTTGTGCTCATGAAGTCTGTCCCAGGTCAACAGGAAATCCTTGGGGTGCCTAGGTGTTTTCTCAATGCTCCCACTGAGATCATTTGATCTAGTCCTGCCACCGTTCCAGTGGAAGATTTTTCTTCTCTGTTTCATGTAATTATCCCCTCCTGTTATCTATGACTGACATTCCCTGGTCTTTTACATATTAAGGGGTGAATGGGACCCGTGCTTGACAAAATCCCTTCTCCAGCTACTGCTGCTCAATTCTGGGTCAAGGAGATTTTTCTCACAGGGCTCTTTGTATTTTAAGAGTTTGTGCTTAGCCAACTTTTACCAGTTATTAATCCCCCCTCACTTACCTCTTTTCACAAGTGGCAGGCTGCTTCTTGCCCACGCTAGCCAGTTCTCTGGTGTGGCTCCTCTCTGTGTTCTCTGTGTTCACCCTAGTCCCCCTAGGCTTGGGTCAGTAAGTTATCTTGCAAGGTCAGCTCACTCAAAGGTCAAGAAAAATAGTCTAATTGCTATATTCAGCTTTTGTATTATATAACAAGTTTTGAAACAGTGTTCTTTCCAGTTGTCTAAATCATTCCTTTCTCTTCAAAATAATTAAAGTGGCCCATGGCTTCGAACTGTAAGACTCAACTGAAAAAGTAAGAATTAGTAAATATTCCTTTCCTCTTCAATGATTTTGAAAATTGTATTCTATCAGAAGATCTTATTATTAGAAAAATACTCAGTAACACCACAATAGCTTAACTACTCTGAAATATTGTTCAGAGTTCTATGTGGACATGTTATCAGTAAATTTACTATCAATTTTCATTGTGAAAACTGAAGTTGACACACCTTCAAAGAAATGGAACTTATATGGGTCACATTTTATCTTGATGAACACAGAGCTGGGTTTCAAAGAGGTGTAATTTCCTCAACCTGCCTCTCTTGTAGTACAGAATCCCTGTGATCCAGTTGCTTGTGACACTAGATCTTTTATCTCCCATTCAATATTCACCTCGTGTGGCACCTCTTCATAAAAACAGTCAAGCAGCACAGCTGGAGTTAATAAACTGAAGGAGGCTGCCCATTACCAGTTACAGACGTTTCTGTTGTTCCAGCTTCTCGGTATTTCATTATCTCTGTATCAGCGCCATGGCCTCGCAGCTGAGAAGCCATCAAAATAACGCAGCTTGAAATGATAAATGAAAGGAATGGAAGAACGCAGCGCTGAGCATTTGATTCTCTAGACTTTTTTTTTTTCTTCGCAAGGGTGTGTTTGTTTACTTGTACACTTTCTCTGCTGGCAGTCCCATTCCTCCGCTCAAACAGTCCATCTCAGTGTGGCGATAGGAACGTGTCTCATGATCCTTTCTCATTAAAAATACATGTGTGATATTCTTGGTGACTACGGGAGCCTGGGATTTCGATTTTCCAAACAATGTTTTAAGACCGAATGCAAGAGAGCAAGGTACTACGGGAACTTTAAGCGTGCGTGTGTGTCTCCGTGTCTCTGTTTTGGTATGTGTGTCGCTTTTTTTTGACAGACTTAATATATAAAAAGGGTGGAGAGCGTATGTGTTCCCTCTTTCTTTGACTTAGCACACCACACCCGAGCTAAACTTGAACAGATGCTTGTGTTTTGCAATCTCATTAATCCTCTCTTCCCTTTTAGCCTTTTTAATTTTGTTGTCACTCTTCTGCCTAAAACGTCCACGCGCATGTTTATCCGGCATCATCATGCTCACGTGAGACGTACATACAAGCGGGTGATTCTCACACAGCTGAATGTAGCAGGGGAACTGTGTTTGACTGCAATGTTTTCCTTTCGTGAAATTCACAACCATGAATTCAAGTGGACCATCGTTTTGGTCAATAATCTAAATGAATTTACTGACTCACTTATTCTATTTTTTTTCTCCTAGATAAATGATTCAGGCCTTATTTACTCTCTTCAATATGCCAAACTTTTTCTTTAGCCACTCTTCAGTTTGCTTGCTATTTTTCTGCAAAGATTAATTCAATACCAGAAAACTAACTTAACTTCTATATCTATATCCTCTATTATTCTCTCTCTTTCTCTCTCTCTATATCTATCTATCTATCTATCTATCTATCTATCTATAGATAGATAGATAGATAGATATAGATATAGATATATACCGTATTCTTTGTCCCTAATGCTGATAGACAATTCCTAGGCGTCTCTTTCTCTATATATATAGATAGATAGATAGATAGATGGATATAGATACAGATATATACCGTATTCTTTGTCCCTAATGCTGATGGACAATCCCTAGGCATACGTAGAGGCTGTCTCTTCTCTTGCGTAGCATAAACAAGTCTCTTTTTCTGACTTTTGTATCATCAATGATAGCATTTTCTGTGATCCCGTCAGTTTAAAAACGTGTTTTATTTTTATCTTTTGAAAATAGCAAAAACAAAATTCTCTTGATCTATTTCATCTCCATCTTCTAAGGAAGAAAATAACATCTTATTTTCATTTGTTCTGTTTTCTTTACTTCTTTTTCTTTAAATTTCCCTTTCTGCCAAAGTTTGGACCTACTGCCGTAATGAACCCATCCTCTTGGCATTCATCATCTGCATTGCAAGGTCAGCTGATCAATGTGCCATCCTGATATTAGGTCATTAACGTGGAGCAACTGTCGTAAACCAGCACTTCCTTCTCTTAGGTGCTCTGTGTTTGTGTTGTTTTTGCCGTCCTTCCTTGTTTGTTTCTGACAAAACATAAGCTTGCAATGTCTCTTCTCTTTTTCACAAACACCTGATGAGAGAGTTTCTGGGGAAATATTCATTCAGTGTCACCTCTTCTGCACTGCATCAAACCTCATATAGATATCACCCCATCCAATCCCATAATAGTAAATGTATGCTATCAATCTTCAGTTCTTATTTCTAGCCCTTTAGTCTACTTCAAATTTTCAACACTTCATGTAGTTGCCTCCCAGGTAACTCTACTTAGTATAATCTCCTACAATATTGAAAACTTAGCATATGTGATTCCCACAAATCAACCTTCCATTTCCTGAGTATTCTCCAGCTCAATTAAAAAAAAAATTCTTCTTTAGTTACTCAGACCCAAACCCTTCAGTTCAAGCTATCCTTGACGTCTCCTATTCCTCGGAATCTTTGTCCATTCATCAAGACATGTTATTAGCTCTAATCCTGGTCTATATTCAGGAACTAAAGCTTCTCACTAAATTAGCTGCAATTACTCAGGTTTGAATCACTGTTATATGTCATAGAATCATAGCAACTATCCCCAAACAAGTACTCCTGATTCTACTTTACAGGTTTGCAGTGGTTTTTACTTACCTTGATTGATTTCATTCAAAAGGGAAAATATCTCCAAGTAAGTTCTTTTTCTTTAAGATGAAAACATTTCTATTTCAGTTCCCTGGGAGATTTGAATTGTATACAAATAAAAGGACAAGTGAGAGGTGTCTGCCCTAAGTCACGAACAGAAGGATCACCTCTATTAATCAGAGGTCTCTTGTTTTCACCTGCAATTAATATTTATTTTTCAGGGCCTACTATAGCCCAGGATGTTCCTAGTGATAGCGTTCTAGTCACAGTAAATTCACAACTCCCGAACTAAAAAAAATTAAAAATAAAAATAAAAATAAAAAACTCAGTTTTGTGCATATTATAAATAGTAACCAGGTAAAAATCATGGAAAGTCATTATTACAAATCACAGTAGAAATTCACATGACCCCTGCTTAATTCGGCTGCTTGAAGCCACGGTGGCTTTTCAGAATATCTTGGACTCAGCTTGAGAATTTTTCACCTTTCAGAAAAATAAATGTAATGATAAATGATTTTCAGCCTTAATAGTTGACAATTTAATTTTTGCTAAAAGTTTATTTTTTTCCTAACCTCACTACGTTAGAATCCAGGAACATTTGCCTATGAATAGAAAGGTGGAAAATTGTCTATTTATCTTTGTTAATGTATCTTACCATCACATAATGAAAGAGTTCTGCAGCTCTGGAGGAGGACCCACGATATATCTTTCCCTGCAAATTGCCAGCAATTACTTTGGTGTTTCTATGTCACTTTTACCCTTATTCCAAGACACACATTCAGTACTCTCAAGCGCGTGGAAGCAATACTGACCTATGATGTGTCAGGTTCTGTGATAGAACACTTCATAGTTGCAAAGAAAGGTAGACATAGTCTCTGACCTAAGGAAGGATTTCATAATCCAACTAGGTATGGCAGTACATGCCAGTAGTTTTAGCACTTTGCAGGTTTAAGGAGGATCGCAAGTTTGAGACCAACCTGGGCAATTTAACAACTTACAGAAAACTTGTCTTAGAATTAAAGAGCTAAGAATGTAGATCAATGCAGAGACTCTGGGCTCAATTCCCAGTTGTGAAAAGAAAAATACAGATTCATAACACACTAGAGTATATGAGTGCATTTAAGATTAACTGTTTATAAGTTACACACTCTGGGTATCAACACAAAGAACTCAGGACACAAAGGAATAAATGTTGCCAAGGAAACTTGGGAAAATTGTTTGAATAGGCAAATTTTTGAACAGGAGAGAACTGGAACAGGCAGAGGAGTGAGTGGTGTGACCCCTGGGTATGTGCCCCAAAAGAGACAGCCCGGCATCCTCACTACAACACCCCACAGTGTGGCTAATGTGGTTTTGATTGGTCACCTCTCTGCCTCACTCTGAATCTTGTGGAGACTACGCTAGCTCTACAATAAACGTCACTCAATTGCTACTGTGCGCAAATGAATTAAGGATCATTGTGTTTCTTTTTGTGTGTGTGCCTTTGGATGATATATTTTGACACAAAAGTAATTCTACATATTAATTACATAGGTAATAAGTAAGGGTGATAAGCATGTCTATCACTATTAAACTACTAAAATTTCTATGGTAAATGTATTTAATACCAGTCTTTCTTGGGTATTTTGAGACACAGTAGACATTATCGTCAACTATCTCTATTCGGTTCTGTCTCAGCGCTCTAGAATTCATTTCTCCTATTTAACATGGCACTCATTGACCAACTTTTCTCTCCCCTTCCCCCCAATTCAGCTCCCATGACATTGAGAGCACTTCTTTTCTTACACTAGATAATCAAGCTGCAAAGAAAGGAAGTGGTATATTTTGCTGAGAATTGCTTTTCTCACTCTAGCTAATGCAACGCCGTCTTTCAGTAGGTGCTCGTTTGGCTATTAAGTGTGTTCCCAGCACATGCTCAGGCCAGGCGCCCAACTGAAGCACAGAGAAGTCACCACCACCCTAGACAGTGCTTGCTGAGACCAATCAAATTTACTGGTAAGGGTGAGATGGAAACAGAGTCCACATAAATTTCCTCAAGGACACTTTTTGCTTTTGATCCAGGTTTTGTTATTTTAATTAATGCTCAATAAAACCAGTCATCTAGCACAGGGCTGTTAGCACCTTTGGCAGGACTGCAGGTACATTTCATCTGCTTCTCTATAAGTAAGCCCAAAGAAACTCATTTACTCACAAGCTGGGCTTGGCCAAGTTATCTTTTGAACTCTTGGGGGCAGATGTTTATATTAAGTCTCTAGGAAATTCATGTAACATGGATTCAACTTTTTAATTGCACGGGCTTTGTAATTACAGCTTGAATGGGAATCATTTATTTTTCTTTATTTCATATTTACAGATAACTTGTTTAAATTTTTAACCTTAAGTTTTCAATTATATTTGATTTAATCATAGCAAATGAATAGGACCAATGCAAGTGTTAAAGAGGAAACACACATGAAGCACTTGGCACAAGGTGCAGTACGCTGTACAGGCTAAAGGACACAGCCAGTATTGTAACCCAATTAAACAAGGCCTCGACTGTGAAACCTAAACCGGTTGACCTTCACATGACATTTTAACCTTCCCAGTTTTCTTCTAGAATTTGGAACACAGTTACAAGAAATTCTCCTTATGGATGTATCATTTTACTTTATATAGTTTCAATGAGGGATCATAATCCTAAAACTTAAAGCACATAATGAATACTGCTAAGTTTTATATTTTGCTTCCTGTTTGTTTCAATTCTAGTTCTATTCTCACTAAAACTTCTTTGTCAATGAATAAAGGTATTAATCTCATTTAAACTCAAATCGACAAAAAAGGTATAATTACTGTCTGAGAATACCGTTTTACACACTGGATGTTAACAGCATCCTACAGAAGGAGCTAACACATACTTCACCCCAGGTAGAAGCATTAAGATGTTTCTTGTTACTGATACCAATTATCTCCAAAATACAAGATAGCTAAGACATTAAAAGATTCATACAGCTTCAAAGCAATGCTACTTATTTTGATAACCATTAAGGTTCGATACACAAACTTTCAAAGCAAAAAGCAAAAAAAAAAAAAGCTAGAAAATTTTCAGTAATTCTTTAAATCCCAAAATAAATATAAATAAAAACAAAATAATCCATTTTTAATTAAGCGAAATTTATACTAATGGTATAGGAGCATTATAAAAATCAACTATATCTAATTTATTGAGAATTATTTAATTTTCTTGATATAATATTTTTAGACAGGCGTATCACTCTATATTCCAGCTGACCTTGAACTCACCATGTAGCTTAGTCTGACCTCAAACTCAGTGCAATCCTCATCTTTCTGCCTTAGTCTTCCAAGTGTTGAGATTACAGGTGTGTGCCACTACATTGGAAATACATGGTGCTGGAAATTAAACCTAGGGCTTTGCAGTGCTAGGCAAGTGCGTCAACAGCTGAGCTATGTTACCAGCCCATCTTCATATTATTTTTATCCATCTTGAAGAATTCTTGCTTTAAATATTTCTGACCAGGACACAGTTTACTGCGTGTCCTAGTGATGTCTCATTTCTCTTTGTGTTTTCCTGCTCTGTGCCCTTCCTCACTTCCTCCTAGCTCCTGTAAGTAAATGCTTGCTTACCCACAAACAGTGCAGTCAAGTGTACGAGGAAAGAACTTATTCTGCCAGAGAAAGCAGACTCGTTATATTATAAAGAGACAGGGTAAAGGTACAAAAGGTAGGATAAAATGATGAAAATTGTGAAAGGAGGCAGAAATGTTGAGTGTTTTTTGTTCGTTCATTTGTTTGTGTTTGAGACAGGATATCCCTCTATTGCCCATGCTGGTCCTGAACTCATGGCGATTCTCTTGCCTCAGTCTCCCGGGTGCTCGGATTACAGACAGGCACCACCACGACCAGTATATGCAGTGCTGGAAAATTGAACCCAGGGCCTCGTGCTCGCTAGGCAAGCACTTTAACAACTGTGCTATTCCTCCAGCCCTGTTGAGATATTTTTGAACTGGTTATTAAAAGAGTTTAAACTTGACAGAGGAATAGGAGGAACAATTGTATGCCAGAAAGAATAGGAGGGAAAGAAAAGAAAATTGAAGACTTAATGTCTAATGAATTAGGAGTCTTAGTTTCTTTTCAAGCAATATGCAGATAGGCATTCTTACCTGCTCCCAAGTTAAAAATGATAAACTTACAGAAAATAATGTGATACACTGTTGGCCTTATCTTCATTTAGAAAGAATCATTGACATCAGTATTCTCAAAAAAGTCTGTGGCTCTGATTGACAGAGAGAACCTTGGAAAAATCAATGACTCCAAGGAAAGTACTACATGAACTGAAAAATATACTATATATACTTTATTTCCCTGAATTTTATCATATATATATATATATATATATATATATATATATCATATGCTTTGATGTATATACATGTATATATACATATATGCATACATATTAATTGTAAATAACTTGCATTAATTTGGTTCAGTTGTATTTGTTTACTCAATTGATGTTTACATTATTCAAACTACAAGAGTTATCAATGTGTAAAGAAAACATTTCGTTTGCAGACTAAGTTCATGTAACTTGGTTAAAACTCTCCTTTGGTCCTCCTTTAAGATTTTTGCAATCTTGCATTAATGTGTACAACTATTTTATGTTTAATTTAATCTGAAATCAATTTAAAGGTATAGTAGCCTGAATTCTAATGTTTAAAGGAAAACAATAATTTACATATATGACTTCATGTTTCCAACAATATCTTGTGATGGAAGAAGCACTTTTATTTCTTATAGTTTTGGTTTTTTTATTATTTATTTATTTATTTATTTTGGAGACAGGGTCTCTCTCTGTAGCCCAGGCTGGTCCTGAACTCACTATGGAGCCCAGGCTGGCCTTGGCCTCACGACAATCCTCCTGCCTCAGCCTCCTGAGTGCTGGGATTACAGGTATGTGCCACCATGCCCAGTTTATGGCGTGCTTGGGAATAAAACTTTAACCACTGAGCCATTCCTCCAGCCCCATTGTTTTTATTCTTTACAAAGGTAATCTTAGGTTATAAAGATAAAGAATGCAATCTTACACACCCATTGAATGGACAACTAGTAATAAATAGCAAACCAATTGATTTTGGTCCATAGAAGGCAAAATAGTGTAGTTCAGAACTACTAATTTTTTTCTTTGTTCAACTGGATCTTATCTTTTCTTCTAGACTCTAAACATTGAGTGCAGAAAAAAGCATATGCATATTTTATTCCAATAGAAATTAATTTACTTTTAAATATTTAATAGAGTATATTAACCATCCACTGACTTCAGTGATGATATTCCTCAAGAATCCTCCTTGCAGGATTATGTCTTTAATCTGGTTTTTCTGTTACTTTCAATACCAATCTTCTCTATTTGCTTCCTAAGTATTTTGTATGTCTCCTTGTAATTAAAAATAAAACTTCTTTATATTTTATGATTGGTCTTCAATTTTAATCTTCTCAGAAATATGAGAAGATTAAATACAGAAATGCCCTACCATGAAAACCGCTCCAATAGTGTTAGGTAGCACATGCAATCATGCAAGTGGAAAGTGTATGTATTAAAAAATTGAAATGAGCTTCCAAAAATGGCTACAAAAAATTCTAGTGGTTTTGGCACATACACATTTCTGACTCTAATATTTTTATTTAAAGTCATACAAAAGACAGCTCAGCCTTGCCTAAGTTAGGGAGCATTTCTTAACCTGTATGAACAACTTTCTTGCAGAGTGGACTTCACTTATGATGGATGCAAATGTCTAAATCATGTGGTCAATACTTCCTCTTTGGATCTGGATGTCGGCCAAGAGCTTCCTGTATTCACGTGCTTACAAGGTGACTGGATCACAGAGTTCATTACGCATCTGGATTAATCCATTGATTTCACATGTTAAGAAGCCCATCTTGATCTGAAGGGCCAGATCACCGGGGGTGTGAGCTGGAAGGATGCATATCCCCTACTATGTGGCTCCTACCAGGTCTCTAGCTGCACTTCAACCGTGTGATGGACAGCTTTTCTCAGGCTACGCCTTCTGCCATGATCCTTTGCCCTTGTGAGCTACCCATAAGTGGACTGAGATCTTCTAAAACTGTGAGCTAAACTAAATCTTTCCTTTTTTAAGTTGTGGATGTTGGGTGTTGAGTCCCAGCAATAAGAAAGTGACTAAGAGTGTTGGCCACCTCTAGTTCTGTTTCTTTTTGTTTTTTATATAATACTCAGGAGTGAACCCAGAGAACCTTCTCTTTGAGCTATATCATCAGCCCCTTTTCTATTGTTTATTTGAGACAGCATCTCCCTAACTTATGAAGTTGCCTGATATGAGCTCAAACTTGGGATCCTCCTGCCTCAGCATCCCCAAGGTGCTTGGATTCTAGGCCTGCTCTATCAGATCCAGATCTTTTTTTTTCTGTATTTCATCTATAAGCTGATGACATGATTTTTTTTACTAAGGCAGGCTCTTTCCAAGGATGATAAATTGAAAATTTTCTGAGTTTATTGCATGAGTTATTAATTATTGAGATAATTCTGAAGAAATGAGAATTTTTTCCTATGACTTCCAATTAGTGTCATAATTTACACTGATTTTCTTGGATATGCCCATACAGAAGTATTTGACTTTTCAAACTGAAAACATGAGCCATTAGTATGTAACAACTTATCTGTCCAGGTCTGAGTCATATATTCTCTTCTATAATCTGGAAATGGTGTTGTTCATATGGAAACCACATGGATGAAAAATGAGCACGTGACTGACTCCCCAGATTCGAGCTTTGTACTAGTTGAAAACAAGTGCTACAGATGATATCCGCTGTGCCTGACAATAGGCTTATGATTAACAGGCACATTAAACAGCATGCGGGAGAGCTTCCTGAAGTATTCCTGATAAACAAATTTTTGCAAAGCTTCCTACATATTTACCAATATGTGCCCAAGAATCTGTGTCTCCAGCCAAGCAAAGCTTCCCTTACACTGCCTGCCTAATGAGAATTATAGGCTTGCACAGGTAGTTTCCATAGGGTTGCAGCTTCCACCATTGTTGGCTGTCATGCAGGACTGTGTGAGACCTTCTGAAACTGTGAGCTAAAGCAAATATTTCCTCCTTTATGTTGGGGATATTGGTTATTCTGTCACAGCAACAAATAACTCAGACAAGGCAAGGAAAAACTGAAGTCAAAATCTCACTCGCCCCAGCAAGAAGACTGCTCAATAGAGAAGAGATACCTTTGAACAGAAAAGGCGTCACCCTAGCATACTCACCTCGATCAGTCACACCCTGCCTCATGTGTTCTTTAGCTGAAGCTGGAGCAGATTCTGACAGTACCAGTGGGGGGCTGTCGTTGTGCCGTATTCCATGCAGACACTTTATGAACACATCTTCCTGGCTCTGCATTCTATCCCATACACTACGAGAATCCTGGAGTCCGCATTTAGGCAAGAGGCAGCATTTCCAGGGGGGACAGGGGGCCTCTTTTCCAAGGTAGCCTAGCAGAGGATGAATAATGAAGTGAACTACAGATCATACTACAAAAGTCGGTTCAGAGATGCAACTGGCTCACATCTTTATTCTTCACTGTTATGCTAAACACCCCTCACAATCAGCTGCCATCCCTGTGGATCTCAGCGCCAACACTGGTGATGTGCACTAAAGTGTCATTGAACTCACAAAACCCAAATCATTCTCAAATCAGAATCCTTGTACTAGTCCATCTTCACAATCGACAGAAGACTATCAAGGGGCCTTTAAGACCTCAATGGTCACGGCCAACATCAGAAGGGGCTCGTTGCTACCAATTTCTGTTGATCCTCTTTCATCCTCTATATCTCTGAACACAAAGTGGCCAAATGCTTAGGTGTGAATTTAGAAGGGCTGTGACTTGTAGGGCAATGGGTCCTTTGTTATATAAAACTGCCTTAGTCCATTGGCTAAAAACTCAGTTGGCTATTAATTCAACCTGTGACTCTTGAGTTTTACTTCTTAGTTTCATGCTTTGTAAGTAAACTTTTAATAATGATCTTGCTCATTTTTTCCTGCTCTTTTTTCGAGAAAAGAACTCTTTAAAAATTCCAAAATAACTAAGTACACCTATTGCATTATATGTAATATACTTTATGACATAGACTTAAATTCATATAAACTGGCGATTTGTGTACTCAGTCTTTGATATAAATTTAGCCTAAGAAATCTGATTAGTGTAATGACAACTTGAATTTTTTTATAGCCAAATCTTGAAAGAAGCCAAAATGCCTGACTACAGATGAGAGAATAAAGAAGATGTGGTATATATACACAATAAAGTATTACTCTGTCATTATAAATATGTAAATAAAATGGAGAAAAAAGCAATAAAATCAAAATGGATTGAGGCCGCGGCTGTAGCTGAATGTGAAAGTCTTGAGTTTAATCCCTAGTACCTAGATAAATAATAAATACGTATACATCAGAGAACATTTCCAAAATCTAACACTGCAGGTGACAGATTCAGTTGAGAAAGAAAGAGAAGGCCTTTTCCAGGATAGAGCTTGTAGGGGTCTCTGTCCCGCAGAGACCCCCTGGAAACCCTTGGAACAGCGGAGGAGGGGTTGGACGAGAGTAACACGCTCTGGGAGTCGTTTCAGTGAATGCCATCTCATTTATTTAGGAAAGTACAAGGGCTTAAATAGACTGAGGAAACTATCTTGGGCCAACCAGCAAGGATGAGCAGAGGATAGAATACTCCAGTTGTTTTTCTTGTCTCTTAATTAACTACACCAGCAGTTCCTGTGTTTAACCAAACACCTGGCTTAATTTACAATTAGTAACATTTCTTCGTGGGAAGGATGGAACTCCACCAAAGTCAGCCATGCTGAGGCTCTCGGGCCCTGAAGACCCCAACAAGAGCTGAGATGAAATGCCTTTAGGTGGCAAAGTTAGTTTGGAACAATCATACTGGGGTATCCATAGTGATGTCACTTGATATGCTATGGATGGTGTTCTGAGTTTACAATATACTAAGCACCATTTTTTGACTTCTTATAAAGGGTTGACTGACTTAATCATACAACAGTAGGTTTTCCTTTTTTAAGAAGGGAGATATATAAACTTCTGTATCAAGTCTCAAGTATTCATTTTTCCAGTTTGTGAGACCTTGCCTTGCTCTGTAGTTCAGGTTGGTTCTGAGTTCACCATGATTGAACTAATAGCAATCCTCTTATCTCAACCTCTCAAGTTCTGGGTTTACACCATGCCCAGTTTATTTGGTGCTGGGGAATTGAACCCAAGGCCTTGTTCTTGTTAGGCAAGAACTTTAACTGCTGAGCCGTGCCCCAGTCTCTTCTCAAGTCTTCTCATAGAAC
This sequence comes from Ctenodactylus gundi, assembly GCA_004027205.1. Classification (NCBI taxonomy): domain Eukaryota; kingdom Metazoa; phylum Chordata; class Mammalia; order Rodentia; family Ctenodactylidae; genus Ctenodactylus; species Ctenodactylus gundi. Next base: position 708,965 of record PVKB01000250.1, on the reverse strand, counting down.
TCATTCATGATTGCCTTGACAAATGGGGCTTCTTTCATTGTTCTGAGTATAGCAAACTATCATGCTGACCAGACTATAAAACATCACAATTACTTTAAAAATAATACTCCAAATAACTTTTTAAAAGAAAACTGTGTGCAGTGAGATGCATTTAGGGCATTAAAGGAATTTGGCAGGCTTATTTAATGCTCAGCTGATAATTCAAGTACAATGAGAAAAAAAATTGAGATGTGATCTTTTCATACACCGAAAAGATATATTAGTACAGTGAATCAAACTACTGAAATATATTCCGCTCAGCATTTTGTAGTCAAACCCGAATACTCAGTAAAAGCATTTACTATGTATCTCACAATATTCCTAATATTACCTCCTATTTTCTGTGCTGATTTGACATTCAAGAAAACAAAATGTTTTCATTAGATGCTGTAGATGAAGTTTTATTAGAGAAGCTAGAGATGTATTTAAAATAAGATGTTTTATAATCTCCTTATTTTTCTGTGTCCCCATTGTAAACAGTAGATAATTGGAAACCAAACTACATGCACATTAGTGTAAAACTTCCCTAATGGTACCAGTGCACAAAATGCAGACTATACCACACACATTCGGTTAGAATTCACATACAAATTTATTAAAACTTCCCTTTAGGGTATTCAGAATATCATAGGCATATTTTTTTCGGTTTTCAAACTTGCACAAAAATATTTAATGCCTAGTCTTAGTTTTTTAATACCTTAGATGGTCATCCTAATTTTTAAAAATAAATACAAAGATCTCTATTTTTATGATCATGGCTAATTTTAGTATTAAGACATTAAAATAGTTATCAATCAGGTATAGACAAAATAATCACATATGAAAAAGTAATTTGTAGAAATTTTAAAATACATACATGAGTCAATGTGTTATGGCTATACATGAACTACTTTCTCCTTATTAGAAATGACCAGGTCAAGAAAAATCCCCATTTTAATTGCATATCATTAAAAACTATGTCATAGTGATGCAATGCGCAAGGATAAACACAAACTTGTTCCTAAAGCTTTGCAGCTCCAGATGAACTGGAAAACCTTGTGGCATCGTTATAGCCCAAGGTGTATATAGTAATAACGAATAACTAAATATCACACAGTGATTGATGACAAGAAAGGAAATCATACAGCTGAGAAAACATTCTCAGACATAATGATGTAAAAAGTTCATAACTATTACTTTATGAAGCAAAATCAAGAGCTAGTTTCACTTCAAGCTCACAATACATTTTATTGATAAATGAAATTAAATATAAGAAGAAATAGCTTTCCTGTCATGCCACCAAATTGAGGCACATATAAACATGTATTATGTATAGTGTGGTTTTTTGCACAGTCATATGATAAATTTCCTGAAGGTCGTAATTTCTGGATTTAGAAGGGACCATTAAGTCTTACAGGTCAGAGTTCTTGTCATATAAGTTTATGATTAAAGGCAGGGAGTGAGCTTGACTTAGACAAGCCTAAAGCAGACATAATGGCTGAGGATATTTGGTAGACTGTCAGTAAAAAGTATTACACTTCTTCTTGAGGCCAAAAAGTTTGGAAAAATTGGATAGAAATTGCCTAGAAATATTCTGTGTCTCAAAATGAGAAACCACTTCATAATTAAAAGAAGCTGGCAGTGAAGTTGTGTTTCCCAAGAGGTACTCTTTAATAAGATATTTTTGAACTAAAATTGCTTGACCTTCTGACAGAGATGTGAAAAGAGAAGAGGAAGAAAAAAAAAAGAAAAAATATCCATGCAGTAAGTAGAAGATCAGGTTTTGAGACTACTAATATGTTGCTGTATCAAATTGCTGGAATCACAGAATGTTGGAGATCAAAGAAACTTTGGATAATATGCATTTGATCACCTCATTTAAAGATTAAAAACCAAGAGCCGTGGAAATCCACTTGTGGATAAATATTGTGAAATTGAAGCATTATTAACAAAATCATAAATACATCATTGAACTGAAAGAATACAGAATTCTCAAGTCAATTGAACCAACAAAAAAGTGACTGCCAAAGTACTTTGAAATCTTCAGGAAAACAAGACTTTTTATTGCAATGTGATTTTCAGCGCTCTATGTTTTTTTTTTTTCCCCCAGGAACTGATGCTCCTAAGATGCAATTGTTTCAATTTATATTAGTTCTTTGGCAAAGACTTATTTCATATTTGCTATGGTTCATTTAGTCGAATCTGTAACAGTCACCAAACCTAATAGTAAAGGGGAAGTCTGCCAGTGTGACTTAGAACCTAATAAACACAGAAAACAGAACTGCAACCATGCAAGAGCCAGCTCATCAGTTCTGGAAACTTCCTTGGCAGAAAAGACCCATGGGATGAAGCTATAAAGAGGACATAAATATATTCAGTCATTCATCTTATCTTTAATTAATTCACTCATCAAATATTTATTGAACCCCTACTATGGGCCACACCAGGCATTTTTCTCTTTATATTTTTGCATATTTAGGCTAATTTAGCACAACATAAGTCATTTTTTTAAAAAAGTCTAATCAACATTTGTTTCAAAGGCAAGATAGGCAAGATAAGAAGTAACTTATGGTATAGCCTAAAACACTTTTACGTGCACAAAATACTCAAGCTCAATGTAAACATTATGAGATATATATATATATATATATATATATATATATATATATATATATATAAAATGGGAGGAAAACAACCTGTTGCTGTATTTCAGATGAAAGCCTCAACAGGCCAGACACCAAGCCTTCACTTCAAATCACAGCCCGTGAGTCAGGTAAGCTGCCACCCGTGCAAGAGTCCTCTGTATTTCTGGAATTCAATACATTTTTTAGAAAAGATTAAAATTGCAAAACACCTATGATTTCAAATGAAGAAATAATAGTAAATCATTGCTTATCTATGGTATTTATGAATTTTTGTGAGAACAATTCATGTGTAATATTCCATATAATTCTTACTATAGCAATAAGAAAGAGCATAGGTAGATATTTTACAGATAAGAAATTTAATTATTAGGAAAATTATTTGTGAGCAGTAAATGTTAAAATTTAACTGTATATCCTAACTATAATTGATCCCTTTTCTAATAAACAAAGCAATTACTGGAAACATAAGAAAATAATAAAAATAATAGGAAGGGATGCATTTCAGTGGTAAGTAATTTTATTGAAATCTTACAAACAGTCCCCAAAACTTACTGGAGAAATTGTGTGCTCATTAAACAATCATGAAACTGAAGTTTAGTTTAGTGATTATTTAAATTCACATAGCTAGAAAATATTCAAGCCTCACCTTAAACCTAGCTGATTCTTACAACTAAGCCAGTGATTATTAAATATTATCCTGAATATCATACTTTCCTCATGGAGTCTGGCATATTTAGTGGCAGTTTTGTCAAAGACCAAACATTTCACTACACATATACCCACTCAAAACTTGCTTCTTCAGCCTTAAAACCTTCATAATTTTTACCAACCATTGACGGACTGGAATAAACCTGTATTTCCCATGCTCTTTGAAATAGCGTGTCTGTTTATACATGAGTTCAACAGAGGGTGTGATTGGACTTGCTGGGGATGCTCTCCCGGAGAACACTCGCAATGAGTTTCACCAGCCTCTGCCTTTGGGTTGTATCCTCTTCCACGTTGGTACCTGGAATGCACCTGCGATGGCTGCCATGCAGTCAGCCATTTTAAGCGCCAGAGTAGGAAGTAAATGCTAGAGAAACCGTGGGCAGAAAGAGGAAAGTGGCCAGAGACCTGGAAAGGCCTAAGATGTCAAAATAACCCTGATCTGCCTCCTCCTGCCAAATTATATGAGGGAAAACAACAACAGCAATATCTGTGTACTATTAATGTGTCCTGCTGGCCACACGAGGTTGCACTTAAGTAAAATTATACCTGTTCAAACTTAATAAAAGGATAATCTTGAGTTTGCGTGCATTTTAATTCAACAAACATTTATTGGAGAACCACCAGTTGACAGCACTGTAATTAACACTGTAGGAAATTGAGCAAAGCATTAACTCATTATGAAAAAAGGAAACAGTTGGAGTAAGTTATTAGAAATAACTAGAAAAAAACCAAATTATAGGAGAATAGGAAAATGCCAACAATAGGGAAACTTGTGAGAGTCGTGAACAACAGCTATGTAATTGTGCCTGTAATTCCAGCTCTCAAGAAGCAGAGGCAGAAGGAATACCTTGAGTTCAACACCAGCCTGGACCACATGGTTCACAACCAGCCTTGACTGCAGAGCAAATCTCTGTCTCAAAATAAATAAACGAAGAATATGAATATTGACAAATAATGTGTCTTTAGTACAGCCACCATTTGTTGTTAGATCTTCTGACTAGGCAGAGATTTGAAAAGCAAATAATTCTGAAAAAAACGTTTTTGGATAAAACCATCTTATGAATTTGGAACTGGCTCACATCAATTTCTGTTTAGTGAAATTTAGAAGAAATAAATAAACAGAATGCACCTTAATTTCATTTTCTCCCCAGAATTTTAAGCATCCACGGATGCTGCAATGTAATTACTGCATGCTGATTATACACAATGAAGGGTTTCCTTGTGGCATTTTCTTATGTTTACATATACTTTGGTCGTGCCTCACTCCCACTACCCTTCCCTGTCCTTCTATCTCTTCTTTTGATCTTAGTCTTATTTTTTAATAGCCACCCCTCTACTTTTTTTACTTCTCTCCTGACCCACATAACACGAAACGGGGAGAAAACGTATGTATGTCTTGTACACTCTTTGTGAAAATATAAATTACTGTAGCCACCAGCTAAAAATACATTTCCCACATGACCCTGCTATCCTACCGCTCAGTATATACCTGAAGTAATTAAAGTCAGCATGCCATAACAGTACTTAAATATCCATGTATCACAGCTGAATTCATGAAAGCCAAGTTTTGGAATCAGCCACGCTGCCTGTCAATGGAATAATGGATAAAGAAAATATGGTACATGATCAAAATCTCAATACTGAAAGTTTAGGTGCATCCACCTTGTTCCTGAAGCCTTTGTGTTGACCTAGATTCTTTCCTTGTGCACGCATGAATGCCAAATCTATATTTGAAATAAAAATTGATGAATGAGTCATTTGAAAAATTAGGTATGTTATTTGTCTCGCAATAAGAGAACATGGAAGAACAGCTACCCTGTCATGTTCATTCCTTTAATTTATGCTTATGGAAATTTGACAAACTGCCTGTGATAAAATTTGGTATTGTTTTAAAATATCTATTTTTTTTTACCTTTCATTATGCAGTTAGGATAAAACAGCAAGTCATGAATTTAAAAAAAAATAAAGATTGGATGGGAGTGACATAATCTATCTTCATAAACAGCCTAAAATACTCTATAAATCTTTGGGCCTCTCCTCTCTTGCTGTGGAGATTAGAGAATCAAGAAGACTCCAAGATGAAGAGCCAACTGTTCTGCATTAAGAACTATGATGTCAATAAAAAGTAAACCTTTGTTATGCAAATTTAATAGGATTTAGGGTTTTATTTATGCAGTAGCAAATGTTAGGTTGCTGCGGAGTACTGAAATTAATCCTTCAAATAGGGCACTGTTTTAACAGCTGGAATATATACCATTGAGTTATTTACTAGCCACAAAGCAAGCAGGTGACTGACATTAGCAGATAGAAAATGGCCACCTGTGAACAAATGTGGACAAATATTTGGGACAATCGTCACCTGTTCTGAAAGAGAAAAGTTGTATGTCTTCTGAAGTACCTGATCAAAGAGAAGAGGTCAAACCCAAAAGTTATGACATGTTTTGCTATATTTGACTAGACATTAAAGAAAACCAATCAGAAAGATTAAAAATGATTAAGAAAGAACAGCTTGAGGGCTAGCATAAATATAAAAAACCTACATGGTTTATTAAAAATAGAGATTCAGAGCCTTGAAGCTCAGAGAGTTCAAATATTGTTATAAATAAGTAAAATACATTGTGAGACTGGAAATATTCTCTCAGAGCATCTATATGTTTGTCTATAACTCAGTATTTTCATTTTAAGGTAATACCAACAGAAGTTTGTATATATGAAGAAGTTCGATATGGTAGTTCATTTCACTTACTGTACTGAATTGAATTCACATTGAAGTAAGACAACAAGGGACAGATGCCTCAAATACAAAAACCTGAATGTTTGTCTGTTGGGAAAGATAAGATATGTCCCGTGGTAGCTTAAGGACGCTAAAAACTGCTCAGTACTTCTATCATTAAGGGACAAGCATAATCCCCCTGGCCCAGAATCTGTGCTGTCTCCATCTGCCTCTTCAACATCATGTGGAAGAAGTAGCTTTTGATGGCAGGTGACTAGAAAGCTCCTGGTTATCCTGAGGCTTCCTCTCTCTGAGGAGCTATATAAAACCTCCTACTTCCCTTAAGTTACCATGTCATAAAATAGCTCAAGCTAGCCACGCAGAGATGCAAGAGGTCCCTGGATTTTTTTTATTTCTGGAATTTCAACTACTTAAGCAGAGTTGCCAAAAATCCCCAAACAGAGACAAGTCGTCACTGATAGAACCCCACCAAGAAAAGCATGCAAAACAAACTTACTGATGATTTAAGAAAACATATTTTGAGGTGTTGGGGTGGATTTTTGTTACAAATAATTGCCTGGAAAATGGATTAAAATTTGAATGTACAATCAATTGAGTGTGCCTGTGTGTGTGTGTGTGTGTGTGTGTGTGTTTTGCACACATATGCAAGGTAGAAAGCATAATGGACCATGTGCTGTAATAGAATCCACGGTGCAAGCCTGCAACCCCAGTGCTCTGGCAAGTGGAGGCAGATGGGTGCCAAGATCAAACCCAGCCTGGCGACTCAGCCTCTTAATTAGACCAGTCTTAAAAAATAAAACAGGCTGGGGTTAGAGCTGGAGATGCAGATCAGTGCAAAACATCCTGGAGTTTTCCACTACCACAAAAAAAGAGATATAAATTAATACAGGACCAGAGAAATGTGTATGTAGCACTGCTGGAGGAATGTAAAGAAAGAACAAATTAGTGTCGGTAACAGAATAATTAGGAGCAGAAATTTTCCAAGTCTGTGTCTTGTGAACAAACACTATATCGTTTTGATTCATTGTATCTGTCAAACTGTCACCAGCAGGGCTGGTCCACACTGCTCACAAGAGAACATGGGAGGCCACTTACTGTAGTGATAAGAAAAAGAAAAAAATAAGGAGGCAGGGGCGCGGGGGTCTCACAGCCTCACTCAAATCACCACTTTACCACTTCACTTTGTGCAAGGATGGAAGTTATTTTTTGTAGTGAAGAAAGGGAATAAACATTAAGAGATAATAGCCAAGGATATCTTGAAAATATCTCATCCATTCTTTCCTTATGGAATGGAGATTTACCTGGTACCTGAGGCTAGTGTCTTCATATCCTGTCTCCGGGCTCGGAAAGGCTGCAACAATAATTCCCTTAGCCTGAGAAAGTGTGGAGAAGTAGGCTAATTTTTAAAACTTCACTTTACACTCCTGGTTACAGTACTGGCCACCACACTACTGGCCGTTGTTCCTACAGATGATGGATTTGGATAAATGTCTATTGTTATATTAAGAAAATGAATGAATTAATGCTACTGCGACTCACAGGACCACCGAAGAGAAGGCAGGATCTGTTCGCATGAGTGATGCATGGGAGCTATAGCTGAAATTTCTAGGTCAATCAAATAGCTTGCTTATACACAACTGAGAGAAATATGCACAAATGAGAATAGAGAGAAATTGTTAGCTGTGGTTTGGTAGCAGATCTAGAGAATTCCCACTTCATTTAGCAAGCATTGAGAAGACGTAGTTTCTTTTTTGATAAAAATATGGTATCATGGTAAGAACTCTGCTCAGAAGATGAATGTAGCGGAAGAGTCGACAGAGACTGGTTGGTCATTTACGAACATCAGAAGTCTAGAAATACGCTCTACACAAGGATGCTCAGCAATTGTCATAAAGCACTAAGTGGTTACTCACAGTCCTGTCCACTCAATAAGACAGAAGTAGAAGAGATTTGCTGATATATATATATATATATATATATATATATATATATATATATATATAGCTCCAGAATGATGTGGTAATTCAAGAGTACATGGTGGTTTGACTGTTATTATGCAAAATATTTAAAATGTCACTGAAAAGGGTTGCATTCCCTCAGAGTGCCATGTTAATAAAATTGGCAGTAGAGTATGTGAGAAGCATTTCCTCCTTCCAGGGAAACGTGCGCATGTTTGTACCAACCATAAATTGAGAGCTCTATTGATGAGCGTGTTTGCACTGCAGATTTCAGCAGGCAGAAGCTGACTTTCCACACTGCCATCTCTGCTGTTGCCCGCTATGTTAGGCCCCATATGTAACGAGGTCTGGAGCAATAATTAAATCACTGGAGTGTCACTTTCCTCTCTCTGCAGCATTTGCTCTCCAGACAGAGTAGTAGGAAAAGTCTGTTCTGAGGCTGCCAAGTGGCTTAACAATTTTCCCCTCCAGAATCATTCTTTGAAACATCTACGACTATCATTTAAGTCATTTCAGACCGTCCTCAATACCTGAAGTATTATCAAGCAATTGTCTAATCTAAAACTAGAGGGTGCCCATTTGAACTGGCACACTTCTCTAATTTATGGGATCACAAAAAGGCAGTCTGATTTTCATCACCAGAAATACTGTCACTGGGAAATGGTTAAAGAGAAACAGGTTGACAATTTTGGATGAAATACATACCTCTTAGTCCGTTTTAAGTGTATCAATATGAGTGTGCTTTTTACAGGCTACAGTTTGAGAGGCACAAAATCTCTAATGACAGTTTCAGGAAATCATTAAAAAAATGGGAAAAAAATCTATGTAAGGGAAAACACACCATGGTGGTTGTTTATGTTAAAAATGATTGTGATGATTATTAGGTTAACTCGTTTTCACAGAAAGTCTCTAAAAATGTGTATAGAATTCATCACTCTCAGTTTTAAATTTAATATGGAGAGAGACACAGGGGGAGGAACAGAAGCAAACAGTCTTATTTTGAGGAAAAATAGCAGTGAAAGAAAAACACATAAATAATAGATCATTAGTGGGGAGTAGCTGGAGAGGATCCTATGGTTTCTTTTTTCTCAATCAATCCCTTGATTGCGATTCCCTTTTTCCAGTCTCGCTGAGGAATCCGTACTTCAGAATGCCTGCACCTGGCAGTTGAAAGCCCACGAATGACTTCGAGTGCATAAACTCCTGTGAACATAATCTATTTTTACAGCCCAGGTTGATTTTTACGCAGATACATAATTTCCATAGTCTCAGTCAGAACTACCTGCACATCCACCAGACATGAAAAATAAGAAACTGAATCATCTTTTTCTTTGTTAACAAGTCTAGGGGCCTGAACTACTCTTTTATTTATCTCTTTTTCAGTCCTCTGTTACTTTTCCGTTTTGCCATTTTATTTTCTTTCTTTTTAAAGGAAGAAAAAGAAATAGTGCACAGCTGTCCTCAAGGCACTTTTTATTGTTGTTTTGAAATTTTTCTTTCTCTTTTTTTCCTTCCTGCAGTGACACGGTGCTTATTAATCTTTTCTCCCCTGGGTCTCAGTGGCTCCTTTTCCTTTGCTCTTCCCATTGGAAACCTGTAGGGGGTGAAAATTATTTCTTTCTTCCAGGTGTCTCTGCTCCTTTGGGAATTAACAAAAGTGTGAGGTTTTTATGCTGATCTCCCCCATGAAAAGGAGAAAAAAACACATCAGTGGAACCGATTTTGCTCTGAAGAGCCAATATATGTTGAAACAGCTTTCAAATTCTAGGTCAGCAGCAAAGAGCAGAGAAAACCTTCTTTATATGCAGTCCCATGTTCTGCCTAATTATTTTGAGTGTCAAGAAAAAGCTGCTGTCAAACCGCTTGGTAAAAGTAGAGAAGTATAATGAGTTTCATTGCGCTTAGGTTCCTGAAGTTTTTCCAAGCTTATACCAATTGTTTGGGTGGTGATTTTTTTAATAATTCTTTGGCTAAAGCTGGGCACAGAGAAAATCTTATGCCGACTCTGAACATTCTCTCCGTCTCTCAGTCTAATTGCAAAATGACTGTTCCCAAGATCAGGATGGATTTATTTTTTTTTTCCCCTTGGTGAGTTTTGAAACAGACAATGATCTATGCCTGTAACAAGAGGAAATGGATAGTAGTTATGAGAAGTGGTTGTGAAGGACAAAGGAATACATACTCAGTGAGAACAAACCCTGTCACATATCAGGTATGAAAGCTTGCTAAGTTACTAATAAATTGTTTCAAGTTCAGTCTTCCTGAACATAAGAAAAGACAATTATTATTTTCTGTAATCTTTATAGGAATTCAGGGTTATAATACACCTAAATAAATTGCCATAGCACCAGTGAAGATCGGAGATGTCAATCAATATTTTACTCAAATTGTCCCTAGTATGCACAAAGAAAAGAAAACAGAGAACAGGGTTTTGGTCTAACTTTCACCTTGTCATCTTGGTCAAGTCATTGACATTTGCCAGATATCCATCTTGTCAGTAAGTATTAATCTATGTTTTGGCAGACAGTCATAATTTTCTAATCACATGTATCTAATCATAAGTATCAAACCATATGTATCATATGCTACCTATGATAAAGAAAAAGTAAAAAAAAATTAATAAAAATTTCACCTGTATCTAAAAAACTCCATACATATATGTTTTCTGCCACATTCTTGTATTTCTTATATTTTTGTGTAATGTTGGAATAAAAAATAATCATGTCTTATGGCTGACCAGTAAAGAGAAACACAGTCCTGGAACTTCAAGTCTATCCCAGCATGTAATTCATAAGTGGAATCGGCAAAACAGCTGAAATTCACATAAGGTGCAAGTTGCTCTCATTTCTGTTACTCAGTATTAAATCGAGAATCCCTTTCTTCACCTCTAAGTGTATTTTCTGATTGTCCCAGGACAAGGTACAATTTGTAGTATTATTCAAAAATGTCATAAAACTGAGGATCTAGAGACTAACGCAAGAACCCTCAGCTGCCTCATCCTTGATAAGGGAGCCAAAAGCACAAACTGAAAAAATGATGCTGGGGACATGGGGTGTCTACAGGCAGAAGAATGATTCTAGACACACACTTGTCACCTTGCACCAAAATTAAATCAAAGTGAGTCAATGACCTAAGATATAAAACTGAAACATCAAACCTTTTGGAAGACAAAGTTGGTAAAATCTAAACTATACTGGTGTAGGCAACGTCTTTTTTAATACGACACCCAAGGCAAAAAATACAATCACTATGGAGGGCAACGTGGAAACTCTTTAAAAGTTTGAAAACAAATGTTTCTTTTGATTCAGCAGTATGTCTTCTGAGAATATTTCCAAAAGAATTAAAAGCATCATATAAAAGAAATACGTGTATACTCATGTTCATAACATCACAACTAACAATAGCTCAAATGTGGAAGAAATCAAAATACCCATCAACAGACCAATGGAAACATAAACTGTGGTATGTGTACACGGTGGATTTGTACTTGTCTATAAAGATAGATAGCTTTGAGGCTTTTATAGGGAGATGGATGCAACTTGCGGCTCTCCTGCTCAACAAAGTGAGTCAGGTGCAGAAAGTTAAATATTTCACGGATTCTTTAATATGAGAAATCCAGAATACAATAATTTTATTGAACTAAATGGGGAGATTATGAGAACTAATGGGGATGGGAAAGGTATGGGAAGGCCAACAAAGGATAAAGGAAGGGTTTGTAATTTTGACGTGATATATATGTGCACAAAATATTCAAATTCATTATAAACATTATGTATCACACATATACACATCAATACAATGGAAAAAAGAAAAGAAAAATAAAGTTTACAATTTAAAAAGACTAGAAGAAAAATGGCAAATGATGAATGTGGGGTCTGCTGAGGGCAGTATTATTATTCACTAAATAACACTTGCTCCGTGAAAACTAAAAAAGAAGTAGATATATAAGTAAATAAATAAATAAAGTGTTATATTTATTGTTACTTATCTTTATCTTCCCTGTACTCAAATTGTGTGTGTGTGTGTGTGTGTGTGTGTGTGTGTGTGTGTGTGTAATTGTGCATATGTTCTTGTGGACTTTAACTGCACTCAAGTTGTGAAAAATACCTCATTCCCTCCTTCTCAGAGACAACACACCTCTTGTGCCCCAGGCCCTAATCAATGGAGTAACATAAAAACATCTGATTTCTGCAAATTTTTTTATTGTTCCCTCTCTCTACAGGATCTTTATAAAGTAATTTCACACTTTACTGTTTTCTATTTTAGAAAATAAGTCACTTTTAAGTCTGCCAGATTCATCAAGTCCCAATAATACCTATTGGACCTGTTTATATTTTAAAATTATTTATTGACTATTTAAATTTGAAATTCATTTTGTCATTCTGGGTTTTATCCGGTAAAAATACTAACATGCACGGCGATAGAATTGGAAGACACCTGTCTTTTATTGTTATTTATGCTCTTGGACCTTCCTCCAGATGGACCTCGTTCTCAGACATGCCAGCAGAACAATGATAAGAGTGTGGCCGTGTACAGTTGTCACCTTTCTGTTAAAATTTGATTGGCCACATTGTCCTTGATTCATTTTCTCCTTAAACATTTGTAAAACTACACTCTTGTTTTATTAATCTTTTTCACCTGTTCTGTATTTTTTTTCCCAGTGTCTTTCTTTGCAAAGCCTTGTCTCAAGTTTCAGCCTTATGGAGAATTCTTGCACAGAACTTTTTCTGGGAGCCTTATATTTTCCATGACAAAGTCTCTTGTATTTTTCTCAGACTTGTGACATTAATGTAATCTTGACACTCATGACTCAAAATAGTGGGTTTCGAGCACACACTTAGCTTTGAACTCTAGACTCTGATATGTTTCTCTGCTTGTTGGACATATTCATGATGGGTGTATTAGGTAGTAGAAACTAGCAAAACCTTTCTGTCAAAAAGTTTCAACTCAATTCCTTCTCTCCTCTGTAAGGACAAACTCACCTAGTCACTGAAATAAAATGGCTAAAAAATACTGGGCTTATTTTATTCTTTACTTCACATGAAATTTTTCTGAAATACTCTAAGGACTTGAGATAAGAATTCTGTCCTTAGTGGATCCACTGTGTTCCATCTCTACTTATAAAACCATATGGCAATCCATGACATTGCTCAGTATCATTATATTATAATGGCTATGCAACTTGGAACTTGAGGTTAAGAGCACAGACCCAAATTATATGTAATATAATTCAAATACTTTTTTATTAGACAGGTATACTAATTATCAGAAAAGAGTTACAAAAACGTCTTTATAGATAAGCTCTTTATTGGGTTTTTTAAGGTTTGAATGTATGACTATTTGGAAAGATAATGACTGTATTTATTAATCACTTTTTAATGCTAAGTTATTAAATATAAATGTAGACATCATGTTATTCTAGGATTCGTGACATTGTAAACCTAGTTATAAGGTATGTATTTTTATTTACTTACATAATTATAAACAATAACTCAAAAACAGATGAATATAGCAAAATTTTAAAAATAGTAAAGTTAAGAAACACATGTAAGCACTAGAACTGAGAACACAACTTTCAGGTGGGAGAGAGGAGGGAGTTAAATAAAATTACAGTACAAGTTCAAGCAGGGGATGACATTTGTTTTCTATTTCTTCTCCAGTCCTGACTTGCTCCAATACTCACAGACATGCACACACACACACACACACACACACACACACACGCGCGCGCGCGCGCGCACATGTATATCAAAAGAATGCAGATTTTAGTTTATAAAAAGAACTTCAATGTTCTATTAGTAACAATCAATATTAATATTTGTATATTTCAAATAAGTAAAGTAGATTTTAATTATTTACAATAGAATCAAAAAGTGAAGTAATTCACATATCAATTAATTCAATTTAGTTATTCAAATGTATAAAAATGTTTGGAAGCGATGTTTTTTTACACAGTAAATATAGTTAAGTTGTATTTATCAAGAAAGAGAAAGGGAAGGAAGGAAGAAAGGAAAGAAGGAAGGAAGGGAGAGAAAGTCTGAACATAATGCTCAGGCAGTACTTGTACATTCAAAAACTATACAAATATTGTAAAATCTTTGGATTGCATAAAACACAGTTAATTAGAAATTAAGTCCATATTAGTTATATGATAACATATATTAAACACTTAGTTTGTGCTTATAAGCATGCTGAGAGATTTGTCTGGATTGCCTTACTAAATGCTAACAACATTTTGAAGTAAAAACTAAGTTGTGCCTTTTTATTGAAAAGGAATATAAACTGCAGATGTTGCAGGAACTTGATAATACACACAGTCATAGAGTCAAGCTCTGAGATCACGTGGCTTTAGTCTTGAGGCTGCCTTGGTACCCAGAGCTCTTTACAATCCTAAATCCCAGCTTAAATATAAGTATATTTTAGCCAATGTCATGCAAAAAAAAAAACATTCTTGTCTACTCCAAAAAAGCATTCTTGTCTACTCCAGGATGATTTTAGGTAATGTTCCCCAACTGTGTTTCTTTGATTTGAAAGAGTATTCACGCACAAAATTCTGTAGCTAAATACATACATCAAGTACCCTACCATGTAACCCCTCTTGGGAACTCAACCTTGCTTATTTCAAAATTTTAAAAGACTCTTAAAAAGCATTAAATTGAAAAAGGGTATCTTTCCTAAGCAAACATTATTAATGTGCAGATTTGATTTTCTTTTGCATTGTAAATATAGAGCTAGAAAGACATTTCCAACAATAAGAGTAGATAGAATTTTGAAATATATCAATACTTTCAAGATAAAAACATAAAAAAGAACACTTGATTTTAGGCCTCTGGTGGGGGTACCAGGCAGCAATGGTGATGAGTGTGGTGAAACAAAATGCTCACCTCATAAACAAGAAGGAAAAGGGAAAAACACTAGGGCCCCACAATCCTGTTTGAGGTCATAGTAGTTATATGATATGACTTATTGAACACTTAGTATGTGCTTGTAAGCATACTTAGTGCTTTGCCTGGATTGCCTTACTAAGTGTTAAAAACATTTTGAAATTTTGCTTCCAGGGACCTAAGACTTTCCTATTGTACCTTGCTTCCTAAGTGTTTTACCACCTCGCAATAGTACTGCTCTGGGGATCAAGCATGTAACACATGGATTTTTGTGGGAACATACTACATCCAAACTACAATAAACATTAATCAACTTTGATCAAGAGAGGGCATTATGTGCTTGAAACTTTACCTCTTGATGTATGCCCAAACCATGGTTCTCACCAAGATATCTGTTAGACATGCATACTATCTGCCTTCAGTACACAATTACGAAATCTGAATCTACCTTGTAGTAAAACATCCGGGGATTTCTAACACTCTTTAATTGAAAATTATTCTTAGCTTTGGAATAAACAAAAGTGTCAGCAGAGCTGATGATTAAAAATACAAGTTGCTACACTTCACCTTTTGAGGGTGTTACTCCCTCTGCCTAGGGCAGAAGAAAGGTATAATTATTTTCAATAACAAGTTCCAGTGATTCCAAATTAGATGATGGACGCAATGGACTTTGGCTAGCACTACGTTTAGTGCTGCATTCGTGTTAGGTTGTAGGAGGGGACACTATAGGGTCTGCTCAATTCCTAGGCATTCAGATTTGCTGAGTTCCCAGGCACTTCCTGCTCCTCGGAAGGAGATCCTCAGTTCCACTGACTCAAGTTGCCCAGAAGCTCCTTCACCAACTCTCTTATTTAATGACTACCTATGTGCTCCCAGCTCTGCTGTAGAGATCATTCTTCCACGCCTGGATTTCTACTTCTAATCACCTGCAAGACAACTCTCCATGGTGGCTGATCATCCTGCCAGTGAGCTCAGAGCTTCACAGGGGTGGGAGTGTGACACTGGGAGCCGTAGGGAACTTTCCTTTCACTATTTCACAAAATCTTTTGCCCCCATTTTCCACTTTGATTGTTTTAGCTTATGCTCCGGTCATTTCTCCGCCGAATAACTTCGAAATCTTTCTAAATGGGCTCCTCAACTCCAATATCCTCATCCCTAAATTTATTGTTCCTAAAATAGCCAGAGGGGCACCTAAACATTAAAATCTAACTATCTCTTTTCTTACATAACATCATTTACGACTCATCACTGTCTTTAAGCTACAGCTAAAACTTCTGAGTGGGACAACCGCAGTCCCCACAAGCTGACATATGAATTCATTTACCACTGAAGGTTTTTTGTCTTCAACAGCTGTGAACAACTTGAGCACTTCAGACTCTGTAAAGGTTGGTCTTTTAGTTAGAGCATTTTCTCATAGAATTTTCAAACTTAAGTCATAAACTCAGTTTTCATTACTCTTTAGGAACAAATGCACGTAACAACTCTTTTAATTTTTCAGTACTTTCTGAAACCATGCCCTTGGAACTTTGAAAGTATATATTATCCAAGCAGCCCAGCAGTCACAAACGTAGCCACACTGGAAATAGGATACGGATTCTGTTACTCAATATCTGTGTAAACTATCAAAATTTAGTCACTTAGCGAAAATTGTTAACATTTTAAGTCGCCTTTAGTTTCTTATTTTGGAATAGATAAATAAAGGAGCCAGTTGCACAGATTTATGGTGGACATATCTATGATACAATGAACACATTATAGTTAGGTCTTTTTCCAGCTCTAAGTACACAATAAATGAAAATGGTGCCATTATCTGTCATTTTTAAGGAAATTATCCATTTGGCTTTTATGTCCTGGGATCCAGTTTCCTCTCCCCATGGCTCTAACCTCACTTTTCATTCCTCCTTCCCTGCCTGTTTTTATGTAACATTCAAGTTTTGTTCCTAGAAAGTGCTAAGCAAAGTTATGCCTAGTCAAATTGAATGAGAGTGTCTCCAACCCACAAAAAAAAAAAAAAGCTTCTACTGAGGGCTGTCAAAAGATTTCAGATTGTCACTTTTAAGTAAAACTTTTGTTATTCATGATTGAATAAAAACAGTTAAAAAGTTTTCATAACCATCTGATTATGTTACTTTCAAGTTCATTTGGGGAAGCTGAATAGAACAGAGTAAAACTCTTGGTTAAAATTCATGTCAATTAATTCAATAATACTCCAATAAGGTACCAAGTATATCCTCTAAATACATAGTGAAATGAAAAGTTATCATATCCAAAAGAAAACCAATATAAAAATCTGGTTGTTATGAATAGAACACAAAGAGAGTCTCTTTAAAACCCTCTCTTTGCCAAAAAAAAGAGTAAAACATTTCAGTGACAAAAATAAAATAACAGACCTATTTGGTCATTGAGTTGCAGATTCTTGATTACAAAAAGCACTAGCTGAGTTAGATTATTAGTTGTCAAATACGACCAAATGTCTTCTCTCAGAATTTTCATGTAATTGGTACCTTGCTTTAGAAATTAATGTGTAAGAATATACACGTTGTATTAACTTTCTCATCACTGGGACAAAATAACTCAGACTCAGAACTGAAATGAGAGAAGGTTGATTTTTGCTCGGGTTTCTACAGCTTCGATCGATGCTTCCTTGTCTCCAAGAGGAAGTGGCATGTAGCAGAAGAATCCAGTGGAGACTTGGCACAGCTCAACACTTAGACCGGAAGTCAGGAACAGAGAGAGGGAGAGCCCGGTAGCTCCAACTGCGACTTTACTCCAACGAGCACCGCCCGCCATAATCGCATCCATAGATCACCCCACTGATGAGAACAGCAACCCTATAAACGAATCACTTATCAAAAGCCCCATCTCTGAACACATAAGATTTTTGATCAAAACCGTAACACATATTGCTAGTTACATTGTAGGCAAATCAATTCAATTATTATACTTGTATTCTTCCTTAAAGAAAAAATATAACATGGAAGATTTTGAAGGAATTGTGTATTACCTACAAGAAAACCTACACTTTAAATATTTTCAAGGCTGTGAAACACCCTACCCCTAATTAATTTCTCTGGTATTCTTAATTTCCAGCTTATTATTAATTATATTCTGAGTGTAATTTCAGTATTACATCATGTATTTCATTTTGTGGGTTTGCAGGTACGAGTCAAAACTCCAGACTTTGAAAGTACATATTATGACTTGCATTTTAAGATACACACTGCATAGGAAGTCTATCATTAGATTACAGACAATTTATAAAAACAAAATGATCTTCCTATTTTCCAAAATACCCTTTCACACTCAGTTTTTTTCCAAAAAAATTGATTTTTTTCTAAAAGTAAGATATTACCAATATTTCATTATAACAAATGAAATACACCGATGACCTTACATTATTAATGAAATATAGTAGAATTGTATTAGTACTTTAAAAAATGCATTAGTTTCCTGGCAGGATGTCAAATATTAAACAAGAATTGTTAATATACAGATTTCGTTATATCACATTGTCTGTCATTTTTATGACTCTCATTATGCAAAAATGTCACTAATTATTTGTTTTTTTGCTTCATGAACAATTTGGAGTTGACAGCTTTCAGTTTACTCTTGAAAAGTTGTTATACACAAATTGTTTTAAAACTTTTGTTGCCTATGAAAAAGTAAGTAAATTGTCATTCATTATTTCTACTTTCCATTCTGCAATGTAAGATTAATAACAGAAAAGGAGTAATTATCCTTATCATCTGTAAAGTTCCTGTTGTCACTAAACACACACACACACACACACACACACACACACACACACACACACAGACATACACATTTTATTTCTGAAATATTGCACCAATTTTCTTGCAGAATTTAAGTTAACCTGGTAGTCTTAGAATTAGCCATTATTTAACAAGATTTTTTTTTTTGTAAAATAGCCTTTGGTTTTATTACACTAAGGTCTTTTTGAAAGACATATTTATTTATATTATGCCAATGGTCATCATAGATTGGCTAAGTACAAAGGAAAGCTACAAGCTGTATCATTTGTTTATGGTTTTTCAGGTGAATGTTTTGATTAAGATTATCATTTACCCCAAGAATCTAGAAAGTAGCTATCAAACCATTTATATTAATAACAGTGCAATTTTATTTCAGTAGGATTCTGGTGAGTTTCCATTTAGACACAGAGCCTCGTGAGCAAAAGAAGAGTTGAATCTAACAGTCAGTTATCTTTTAAACTCTTGGCTGAGATCATCATAGGAGGAGCAGAGCCTCCTATCCCATGTACATCCCATAAAAATATATTCAGCTTTGAAGTTGGCCTCAAAAATACATTTATAATGGGCAATATACAATGATTGTAAAGATAATAGTCTAGAGACTAAAGTTTCTGCTAGTAGCTGATTGAACAGAAGGAAATCAGAAATTGATAAAGAAAAAATTTTGGGCATGGAACCTCCAACAAACCTAAAAAGAAATAAAGATCATGTTTGGCTACAAAAATATTTCAGTTTAACCACATACTATGAATTTTTTGTATATTGAACATCTTTTAAATATCAACCAATAGTTATTTGACTCTATTACACTAATGTACATGAAAATTTTGTTGATTTTGCCAGTTTTTGTTATTTATTCATTTTCAGTACTGAGGATGGAACCTAGGACCTTCCCATTGAGCTATATCCCAAGTTCATTTTTTAATTTTTATTTTATGTCTAAGTTGCTAAGTTGGTAAGGCTGGATTCAAACTTGTAATCTTCCTGCCTCAGCTTCCCCAAGGTCTGTAATTAACAGGCCTGTGCTACCAGGCCCGGCTTTTACTTTTCACATATAGGCAAGACAGCTATAGATGAAAGAAAAAAGAAGAAAGTACAATTGTTTCCTTCATATCAGTAAGATAGCTATTATCTTGTGGTGGTAGGTATTTAAAAATCATGGCTCTATGTCTTATTTTCTTCTGTATGAGTTCCCAATTACTTTGTTAATTATGAAAAAGCACAGATTATTTTCGTTCTTTACAAATACAAAGAATAAGTGAATAGAAAAATATTCTACTTAATTTTATAAATTTTAAAATTAGGATTATTGTTTCTAGATGAAAAATGGAGCAGGTATCTACACAGAAACATCATCTTCATACTTTTCACTAAAACAATGGTTCAGACTTCTTTTTTTCCATAATTGTAAGATTTTGATTCCCATTTCCAAAGAGATTCCCAATATATGCCTTTTTTCTTCTTTTTTCTGCAAGAGAAACCTTTGGGAATTTGCTGTGACCAACGCTGTCCAAGTAAGTCGCTGCTAAAGTGTATTGAGAGGGAAGGGTGCAAGTATGTTCACGACGGTGGCATCCAGCAGAATCCGAGAGGGCCACTGTCGTGTAGCCAGTTACTTCAGGTAATAGGCCAGGATTCTTGCTGACATTCTTAGCACCTGCTCATTTTCTAGCCCTGGTTCTCGTCTTCTGTTCAGATTTCATAATGATAAAAATTCTCATAAAGTTTATGTCAACTTAAGTTCACGGCAGTTGATTTGTGAATTAGACGATAAAATCCTGACCAGCGTACCAGGAGAAGGCAAAGTTTGCTCCTTCAGAAAATGTGAAAACTAAGCTTTGAAGCCTCAGTAATTAGATTCCAGTTCTGAACCTCTACTTCATGTCTTTTTGAAATCTTGGCAAGTCACACACATGTTCTTGAGTTTCCTTTTAATGTAAAAATGAAGCAAGTTGGCTAATGATCTCTAAAGTATATCCAATATATTGAAGTTTATAATTTTAAGATTTTATTTTTTGAGTTCGGAGACAGCAGCTACAGACAACGTGACACAGAGTAAGAGCTCAAGGAATCTCATAAACAATGTGTCAACTCTCTCTCTCTCTATCTCTCTCTCTCTCTCTCTTTCCACACATACAACAAAATCCTTAAACAACGAATCAAAAACAGAATTACACCCAAAAACACTTTCATAAGTAGACTTAGAAAACACAGTTCCTTAAAATAATAGTGATAAATGTGTTCAAGACAGCAAATAAGAAGATGGAAAATTCAGTATCCAGGATATGGTCCTGAGAAATCTAAATAACTGAAATTCCTGAAACTAAAACAGTTAATGGGTTGAAGAGGTCAGTAAGAAATATGAGAGCTAAAGAATACCAAAAATAAGGAATGGGCAGTGTGACGAACATTTTGAACAAAATAAAAAGATGTGAGCTTAAATCGATTCACAGACGAGAATGTTGAGAGAGAGTGAGGAAGAACTGATAGATCAAAATTTCCCAGAACTGATGGATAAGTATTCAAAAAACACTGTGAATCCCAAAAGTGATTATATCAGAAGTATATAAATCAATAAATAAATTCCACAAAAACAAGTGTAAGTAAAATGGCCGACAACTTAAGAACACATTGAATAACCAAAGACTCATGTGCAAACCCACAAGAGTAGATTTTTAACAAACATAATCTTAAACCTATGTATTTACTCAATTGAAATTTTTTTTTCCTTTGGAGACTTGGTCTCTATACCTCAGGCTGGTCCTAAATTCACTAGATATGGACCCCAGATTGGCTTTGGACTAATGGCAATCCTCCTGCCTCAGACTTTCAGGTGCTGGGATTACAGGCATGCCACACCCAGCTGTATGCGGTGCTAGGGAATTGAACTCAGGTACTTAGTTCTTGCTTGTTTTAGCCACTGAGCCTTTCCCACAGTTCCTGAAATAAAAAAACTTTTGTCCACATAAAACCTGAACGCAAGTGTTTATAGATTTTGGCCACTTTCCTTTTATTTGTCAAAAATCAAAGCTATCTAGATGTTCTTCATTTAATGCATACATAAACAAGCTGTGGTACATTCAGACATCTGGATATTATTAATCACAAAAAAGAAAATAATTTATAAGCCATGCAAATATATGGATGAGGGCTGGGGGTGCAGCTCAGTGACTAGAGCTGTTGCCTAGGAAGCTTACAGCCCCAGATTTGATACTTCAGCCTCACATAGCAGCTGGGTATAGTGGCACACACCTATAATCCCAGTGTTCAGGGGGCTGAGTTTGAACGATGCTGTGAGTTCAAGGCTAGCTTGGGTTACAAGGTGTGATTAGAACTATCCTGGAATTCAGAGAAAAATCGAATCTCCAAATAAAAAATATATTACTTTGTATTAGATGAAATATGCCCAGGAGGTTACTGCCTAAAAAACAACAGTTTAAAAAGTTAGAATAGCAAAATAATGGAGAGAAGCAACAGGATAGTAAGAATAGCGAATTAACACCTACTACTCTAAAACAAGAAGCCAGAAAAAAAAGGACCTAGAAAAGGTAAGACAAATGAAACAGAAAGATGGCAAGTCAAAATTCAAAATATCATTATTTCATTGTATTGAAATAAATTAACTACTTTATTTTTCAATAAAAGGAAAACTTGGTCAGGTTGGAGAAGAATCCTGTGTTCCTATAAGAATTCTAAGTGGTACATTTAAAGTAGAAAACCAGTTTATAAAACAATAGACGGTGTTGAGGAGCTGAAGTTGTAGACACTGACGTGTTCATGCCTTCTTCTTTCTGTTGCACAGTTCCGAGATGGCCCACAATGGAGTAGCTCTGAATTCTGATTGGTGAGGCTGGAGTCCATTGACACATTCCTCACAGACAGGAAGAACTCTGTATTCCACATCCTGGGAGAGGCAGCTGGCCAGAGCTTGTCCTCGTCTGCAACCCCCAGTCATTCACTCACCTTCTTCCTTTGTCTGCTTAGGCAAAAGGAAAGTTCACGTACCGATAACAGACTCCATTTCTCTCTTGCTGTCCCAGGGATTCATCATTATGTAATTCTGCGAAAGATAGTGAAAATGAACAGCGGGTGGTAAGCACTAAATTTTAAATATCCCCAAGAGTCCCAGAAATTAGAAAGGTTTTCAGGTCATGGGACACTGCTCTAGTCAGTGAGATAATCCAAGGGGGGTTTCATGTGGTGTTAGAAGGTGGGCACGGTTGGAAGGGCCGCTTGAGGGCGTGGCCTGGAAGAGTATTTTCTTGTCTCCAGTTGCCCTGTTTCAATTGTTTCCTGGTTTCTACGTGCTTAGTAGTTTTTTCCCACACCAGGCCTCTCAGTCATTGCCTGCCAACCATTCATAGACAGAAACCTCTGAAAGTGTGAGCTAAAATAAGCCTCTCGTTTTTTCAGTGGAGACTCTAGATACTGTGTCCAGCAATGTGAAGGAGCCAGAAAGTGGGAAAAACAGGAATCGGAAGGCATACTGACCTGCTACCCTAAGTTTAGCCTTTAGTTTTATCCCTTAATGAAATCCACACGTCTATCTTTCACAACCTAATGGTAATGACATGTGTATCAGTTGTTTCTAAATTCTAGAATAACTTTACAGAGAAATCGCTTACTAGTTTCCAAACCCAGTAAGAAGACGTGAAGGATCTTATAAGCAAAAGCTTCTATTTTTCACTTTCATGAAGTTCTCAAAACATACGCATGCACACAGTAAACATGTTCATTAGTTGATATGATGAAAAGAGTAACTATCAAGAACAAATCTAAGAGGAGAAATAGGAAACTGAAAAAAGACAATCTGAGTAGAGTATATATTAACTTCTGAAAGGTCTATTCCTCTGCATTTCCTTGTCATGCCAAGAAATATTAATTGCAGAAGGAATTTTTGATGCTAACTAAATGAATGACACCCTCTGGAGACATAGCTTCTGGTAAGATGGAAGCCATTACCTCTGACAATCCATGCTAGTGAAAGATGAACACACACCCACGAACACACACTCATGCACACACACACACACACACACACACACACACACACACGCCCCACACACCTAGTTTCAGTATATAAAACTTTAAAATTTTATTCTTACTTTCTACTCCACTAACTCAGTCTTAGAATAGACGGAAACATGGAAGCAAATTTCGAAGAAAGTTAATAAAATTTGGCAAATAGCTAGTGTATTAGCTTGAATTCTTTCAAAAGGCAGAATTTACAGATTTATTTTAAAAAGGACTTATGAAAAAGGCTTACAAATCCGAGGATAGAGGTAGTTCAAGATGGCTGCCTCCATGTGCGAGAGCTGGAGTGTCCCGTGGCTGTTCAGCCTCAAAGTAGAACATCACTGGGACTGCAGGACAGCTGCAAATCTCCAATGCTTGAAGAACAGTGGCAAAGACTGGAGACTAAAGATCAGCCACTGAAGATTAGAAACAGGCAGACAGGTGCAAGTCGAGACTGGAACAAATGTGTGATGAAGATGTGGCCTGTAGCAGGTCGGTGTCCGTAGACAATTGTGAAGGCGAGAGCTTTCCCAGAGGAAGAAGCTGTAACACTCTTCCTTCTTCCTTCCTTGTATACCTTTGGAGCTCCAGTTGGTCCTCCCACATCCAGGTGGGTGCCCTTTCCTCATTCGCTGCCCCACAAATCACTCACAGTCTACTCCATGCCGGTTCTCAATTCCCAATTTTGGTGTGGTTTGCTAACCCTAATTCATCTGTGGCTCCTGATTGCCACAAGTTGACATAATCTCTTCAACAGTCACAGGTAGTTTTCTTCTTCTTTGTCTTCAAAAAATAATGGTGGCTCTTTCTGATTTTATTAGTAGCACCACTTCTGACACTTTCTACTCCATTTTTCCCCAGATTTTTTTTCTTTTACTGATATCATTGATGTTTAGTGAAACTTTGAATTCTCACTGCCCTACTTAATTACAGTTAGCCTATCTTTTTAATTTTACAGCTTTTTAAAAAAAATTGTAGCACTTCACGTTATTACCTATCTCTCAGTTTTAATGATGTACACAGAATCACCTTTTTTACTTTTACTTTGTGATATCTTAGACTTAATGATGTGCAATTGTTTGATACCCCTTTTTGCAGAGATATGTCACTGTCCTTATTTAGAGCTATTTTGAACTACCTTTCATCTTTTAGCATTTAAGTGATCCAAGTCTTCATGCATCTTACTGTATTTTTCCTTATTATTTACTCTTCCTCCCACGTTAATGTCATCTGTTGACGTTGCTGCTGCTTTTTTAAACTTCTGCTCTTTGCTTCAAAAATTTCGAGTCAACCTGAGGCTTCCTGATGATTCCCACACCTTAACTATTATTTTCCATCTTACCTGAAAAACTTTGAGAATAATTTCACAGTCTGCATTAAAACTCTTGAAATTTACACAAATATATTGTAGGCAGGAAGAACATAGAAAGTAATCTGTTTTGGATAAACACTTTCTACATCTTGAAATATATATATATCGAATCTCAGAGAAGTTATTTGCCTCCAAAATCACACAAACCTTGATTTTAGAATCATGACAGGAATTTGCATTTTTTAGATCCAACACTGGTAGTATTTCTGTTATCTCTGCTGTTTACACATGCTCATAGGTTGAATTCTCCTATAATATTGACAGTTTGCCACTAGTGGATTATAATCAAAGTGAAATTTGCAACCCTATTAGCCTGAACACTGTACAGTGCATCATTCTGTGTAAATGGTGTGCATAGATATATATGTAATGCACACAAAAAATATACAGCCCGTTTTACACTTTGCTAAAACGTCTTATTTTAACTATCATTATCTATTTTTGCTTATCAAATGAAGTTAAATAAAACAATCTAAGATTTTTATTAATCACTATATGACCGATAACGTAGTGGTGAATGCAGGTTAATTTGAATTATGGCGTTTTTCTTTCTTTTAAGAGGAACCTAAGGGTGAGTTTACTCTGATTTCAGGAATGTGAAAAAATTATAGCTATCCAAAAAGCAGCTGTTACTTTCCTCCTAACTGTACCGTACAGGAACAATTCCAGTTAATGCAATTATTCATTTTCAGTGATCCAATGTTATTTTTATGTCAAGTGTTTGCAGGTTGTCACATTCATCCAGTCGGCTGCCATTGTACATGAAAACAGAATGAAATAGCATATATCAGAATAATGAAGGATTTCAGAGATTTTCTACCCCAGGTCTATTTAATACATGAAGAACCAAAAGATGTAGAAAAATCAGCAACGGACTGAAAGTCGGTGCCTAAATCAATAACTTTTCACTACATCATACCCTACATCATATCTCATCAGAGGCCAATGTCGGAGGAAGTCCAGTTTAATTTATCTGCAACATTATCTCAGCTCCCACGAACAAACTCTCCAAACCCATGGCTCTATCTGAGCAAATTTTTCAGAGACATTTGATCCCAAAGGGATCGTTTATGCTTTACTTCAGAGTGGCTGTGCGTAGCGAAGGGGTTACTTTTTTGTTACAAGTGAGAGATGAGACAGGCAAAAGAAGGCTGAAAGAGAGGCAAGCTTCCGGTCTAGATTTATTATATGTAAAAAAAAAAAACCCTCATCTGCAAAGAGATCTGCCGAAGTTGGAATAAGCTATTCATTATTCCCAGTTCAGGCCAAGGGCCTATCATACTATTACAGAAAACCACTTTCTGTCTCAAATTTTTTTTTAAGTGCCTGATGTAGAATAAAGTTTGAGAAACAGTTATTGAGGATAATAACATCCACTGTCTGTAATGAAGTATTCAAAGAAATAGTCTATCCTAACACCTTATTTCTGTACTCTCTAATTACCAACCTGAGAAATCATTGTCTCATTTTATGTTTCAGAGTTAAAATGATTCAAGAAACCATGGTCATTGGTATGAGATTCTGCACGAAAGGACTGCATCAAATCTTAATATATCCAGAGCAAAGTAATTTTTTAACTCAATCTATATAGTCAGTCACTTATTTAAAATAAAAAGATATTTGTAAAAAAATTCCTGTGCTCATGTAGCTTGCATGCTAGATGGGAAGTCAGGGGACTAACAGTTATCATTTGAATAAGGACTCCAGGACAACACGGGAGGGGCTAATTGAAGCCAAAACAGTTTAAACAAAGGAGTCAAAAGTGCCAAGTTTCTGAGACGGAAGTAAGAAAGGAAACTATCAGGATCTTTTAAAAAATATTTTAACAAATTAAATTCACTATAATTCAGGAAGCAACTTGGAAGGATCTGAGTCGAGAAGTGACATGATTTCACTTGTACTTAGGAGGAACACCTTGCTCTCAGAAGAACAATATAGAGGGTAGTTCTGAAACTTTAGCAAACACCAACATCATCTGGAGGGCTTATTAGAGATTTTTGACTCTATACTCAGAGATTATAATGAAGGTAAGGGGTAAGGCCCCCAGATTTTGTCTCTCTCAACTTATCACACAATTCTGGTGCTGCCTTTTTTCGGGGGTCATGCATGAGGTAACAAAAACCAAAGGTGGCAATAACAAATGTTGGGAAAAAAAAAAAAAAAGATCACATACACCAATGCAGTTGAGATTATGACAAACCAATATTTTTAAATGTTGTTAATATGGTGGATTTCTTAGTGCCACCAACATATTCTTTAATAGGTCTAAGAGTGGACCTACTCACCAATATTTTTTAAAGCCTTACAGATGATTTTCTGCAGTAGCTCATAATACGTCTGCTTGGCATGTGGTTCTGTAATTGGTTTGTCTATTTTTACCTTCTGGCTCTATTAATGCCTGAGTGACTTTAAGAACTTGTGTTAAGATATTTGTGACATAACATTAATACCTAACTCTATAGTTAGTAAGATTGAATAAATTAATAACTATAATAAAAGACTAGCATAGTGCCTGATACATTGTAAGCTCATAATAAAATTTCAATAATTCCTACCATCAGTATACTTCACATAGTATTCCTGCATTTGGAGTATGTTTATTTATTGCTGTTTGACTCATTTAATTGTAAGCATATATCAGTGTCCTATTATATCCCAGACACTGTTTTGGACAATAAGAAATTAACACTATCCTGGATAAATTCACAATGAAATAGGAAAAATCATAGATATCAACAAAATACTCACATCTGATAATGTTTAAGGAGTTATGCTTGAGTTAATATTTTAACTTTTATGCTGATGCATGTGACCAATAGTAAGGTCAATGAAAATTTCTTTCACCAAGTGTCATCTTTGCTTAATTGTGATGGATATACTGGACTTACCAACACAAAGGTAGCATGTATTCTTTTTTCTAGACCAGGCTTCAGCATATTTCTTGCTATAAGAAAGAGGCAGTAAGATAAGAACTACTTTTAGCTTTGAGGCCATAAAATCTATGCAATGTATTATGAAAGCCACCGCAAACAACACTGAACATATGAGATGTAGTCCAATGCCAAATGATTGGACATGTTTAGCCCACAGCCTTGTTGGGCTGCAATATGATGACCTATGTTCTAGTCTAGAGAAAAGACGCATGCCCAAAACATAGAGACTTAAGTCAAGTTGGTGCATCCTCAATATTTTCCATGATGGGACATGAGCCTTTGTGGATCTTAATGTCTTCAATGTTGCATTTACAGATCATCTCTTGAGTCCCAGAAAGTCGCTTCCTAGATAAGGATATGAAACTCATGAATAAAGTAGGCCACAACCTGTCTGACCTATGAAAGCTAGATAATTGTTTTTGAAAGTCCTGCCTTCAAGCCCAAGAAAGTGCCTGGGGCCTATGAGTAATCTTTCTGGATCTACTGGTATAAGGACTTTTGTCTGAGACTCTTTGTCTAGTCACACTAGGCAGCTTTTGAGTTACTCTGGAATAAGATCCCAAACCTTCAACCAAATGGAATTGAAGACTTTTGCAGCAACACAAGGAAATAAACCAACAAAACCTTGGAAACAAGGCTCAAATAAGTGTCCGTGTTTGGCCACATGCTCTACATATGGTCACATATCAGTGCTGGAAGAGGAGCACACTTACAACTGCACAGAGGCCAAACAACAGACATCCACCTTTCATGTCCAACTCTATCCGTTGGTGGGTGTTAATTCGTGTCTTTACCTCTAATAAAGAATAACTCTGGGGACAATATTTCTAAGAACCCTCTGTGAGACTTTCAAGTGAATTGTCAAAAATGAAAACGGATATGCAAATGATCTCACAGGTGTCAGTAAATCGAGTATGAATTTCTAAGTGGAGTAGAAATGATCAGTTTGATATTTTTCAACTCTTAGATTCTCATATTTGAACTTTCTACATTCAAAGTCTGGCCATACTGACTTCTACGCAGAAGACAATGAGTAATATTGTTAAGACGTCACCTGCACTAGCACAGAAGCTGAACCATCTCTGCCATCTTCCCTATTCCACTACACAAATTATGACAAAATTGAGGCCAGGGAATTCATCTCCACACTGTTATTTTGGCCCACGATCCTTATATTTACTAGTACCATCATCAATCCATTCCTCTATCATTTTTGTTTATACTTTGCAATACTTCTTTATCAATTTGCAATCCAACTGTGTTGTGGCATGTATCAAAATAAGTGGTATATATTAACATACTTCTTGTTGAAATACATTGGCATTTGTATCATCCACCAGTGTCTTATACTTGTTTACAATTTTTTGCGTGATAATTTACAAATGAAAAACCGTTCATTTTGAAGGTGCCATACAGTGAGTATTGACAAACATATATATTGTTTCAATGCAACTCTCGTCAAGATAGAAAACAGTGTATATGACTTACAGGGAGGGCCACTGTCACTCTCAGCATTCTCTCCCTTTCTGAATTCCAGCTGCCTTACTGGTTTCTTGGTTCTTCAAACATCCTGTACTTTCTCCTCCCAAAGAGTATCTGCACAAGTTTTGCCCTTGGCCACTGAAACTCACCAGGCAACTCTCAGTCATCTGAGTACTGCACATACTGTGGATGCAAAGTCATATATCATATAATTTTGAAAAAAACTTCTTTTTTTCTTTCTCTATTTCTGTATTTATTTATTTATTGACACAGTGTCTCAGTTTGCAGTCCAGCCTGGTCACTATGTAGCCCACACTGTCCTAGAACTCATGACAGTCCTTCTGCCTTAGCCTCACAGGCTAGGATTACGAGTTTGTGCCAACAGTTCCAGCTATTTTATGATGGTGGGGAATCAAACATGGGCCTCATAAAAGTTTCAGCTTTCTAGGCAAGGGTTCTAATCACGGAATTATGTCCCCCAGTCTCAGGAAATATTTTCTTGACAACTTATTTGTATTCATTTCTAGCTCCTTATTCATTTTCTTTACAGAAAATAATTACAAATAGAGAATTCTATTACTTCTCAGAAATTTCAGAGCAAAAGAAATTTGTGCCTTCCACAGAAAGAACTAACCTGCCAACCTTCTTGCTAAGATTCTGGTTATCAAAAATGATGTTTAAACCTCTTATAGTACAAAGTTCTGGCAAGTCTCTGCAGACATCACAAAGTGGAGCTCATTCTACTCACATCGATATTGCCAACTGATGGTCATGTGACTATTTCTGCCTAGAAAGAGACATGGAGAACTAAAATACATCAAAAACTTCGGTGTGAGAAGTTCCTCTATCAATTCCAATGATAATGAAACAACTTCTAACACATAAACTACCCATTTTGTTAGTTTCACAGGTCTGTAGCTTAGAAATCTCAGAGATCGCTACATGGTTCTGCATTTTAGGATCTCACAAGGAAAACTTGGAAGATCTGTGGGAGTATCCACTTCTAACCTCATTTCAATTATTTTCAAAATCTATTTCTTGCAACATGTAGGGATGACATTTCAGTTTCCTTGATGGATTCACAGCTGGGGCTTGTTCCATATTCTAGAAGTCATTTTTGTGTGTGTACGTATCTGCTTGCCCCTTCATCTTCGAACTGTCAAGTCCTTCTCCTCCTTTGAATCTAACTCTTCCTTGGCTATTAGTCAAAGAAAACGCTCTTCTTTTAAAGGACTCGTGTAATTGGCTGTGCCCTGATCTCTTTCCCTTTGGTGAAGTATAAAATCAACGAACTCGCACGTGCAACTATATCTATAAAATCTCTTTTGCCATATAAAGTGATTTAATAACTGTGACAGCAGAATCTCAGTCTAGGAATCCAAGTACGAATACGGGTCTCTCATGCAAACTCATATTGACAAAACTGTACTACTCTTTATGGAGACTCCCCGAAGTGTTAATTTATAAAGGTTTAAAATTATAAACATAATGTATATATATATACACATATGTATGTTACTGAGCGTGTGCATGTGTGCCTATGAGTGTGTATGTATCCTTACTCTTTTTTTCATTTTTCTTTTCTTTTTTGAGACAGTGTCCTGCTCTGTAGTCTAGGTTGGTCTTAAACTCATTAATTCCAGGATGCCCTCGAACTCTGGCCATCCTCCTGCCTCAGGCTCCTTGCCCTTCCTAAATTGTAGTTTCTGTGCATAA
This sequence comes from Ctenodactylus gundi, assembly GCA_004027205.1. Classification (NCBI taxonomy): domain Eukaryota; kingdom Metazoa; phylum Chordata; class Mammalia; order Rodentia; family Ctenodactylidae; genus Ctenodactylus; species Ctenodactylus gundi. Next base: position 677,726 of record PVKB01000250.1, on the reverse strand, counting down.
ACAAAACTGTGAGTGCCAATTGGTTGAAGTCTCTCATGCAGAGCTTTTGACAAACAAAAAGTAATAAAGAGGATTAAGAAATTAAGTTGATATTTGGTATCTTCATCTGTTCTTATAAAAGTGATAGATTCTTTCAGTGCTGTGCATTTATTAAAAATGAAAAAATGACCCTAGTGTTTTGAACATTTGAAATGTGCAGTGTATTTGGCTGGTTTTTTCTTAATACATTTTCAAGGCCTTAAGTAATGTTGTTAATTTTTTTCTAGGTTTAAGTCTACTATACTGGTTTGTTGATATACGAGTTTAGTCGAGATTTCTTCAAAATGTTTTCATGGCTGTTTTATAAGCTGAAGTTAAGTTCTACAGGAAAAGCACTATGATCAGATTATGAAAAATAAAAATGGCCACAATTAATAGCATCTTTGCTTAACAGAGGTTGAAAAATTGAATGCAAATAATCATTTGTCTAAGACATCCCAGCAGATAAGTTGTAAATTTCTAAATATTGCATACCTGGTCACAATTCTATTTTACTACTAAAACTAATAAAGACCATTAGAGATTTTTATGCATCTGTAAATAAAATGGCAAAATAAAAATTGATACCTAAGGTAGTTCCCACTCAAATGTTATAATTAAATCTCTTGGTGTCACACAATTCAATGGAAAGATCTATCACCTCTATCGGCTATAAAAATGAATCACAGAGACCACTGTAACAAAAACAGATATATTCACAGACTGGTAGCACTTTATTCTCTGAAAGGCGTGTGTGTGTGTGTGTGTGTTTGTGTGTGTGTGTGTGTGTGTGTGTGTGTGTGTGTGTGTGTTTATGGAGGTTAACATATGGCCCCCTTGTAAAAATAAACTGAACAAACTCCCAAAGCTATGCCTACTCAAAATAGAAAGAACGCGTACATTCGTGAGGATTTGAGTCATTCTACAGGTAGTAAAAATTGCACTGCACAATTTCTTTTCCCCAAAAAAAGTTTTCAATGAAACAATATTTCTTCTTGATAGAAATGGTGAGATTATGTGATCAAATACACGCATTCTAATAATGAGGAAATGGATCTAAGAAGATTGTCAAGGTGGTATTTAACAAGATTTGGAGGAAAATCTCAGATCAGAAAATACTAAATTTTCCCATACTTTTTTCTTAATCATATCAAACTATTTCCCTTTGTTTTACAACTTTTACATTTCCTCCTTTAAATCGATTACAAAGTATTTTCCAAGTTTAGTCTATGCAAATAAGCATTAAACCAACTTGTTAATAACTCGGTATCTTATGCCTTACCTATGATATGCTGAATCCGAAACTCTGGTGCTGTTCTGGAGGCAGTTCTGAGATGGCACTGCTGAGAATCTGAGGCTCTCCTGGACAATATAATGACTTCAGGACCAGTCTGAACTACAGAGCAAGACCCTAACTCAAAAATAAAGAAGTAATAAAATAAAAGATGGCCTACTTTTTTTTCTTCTTGTGATGCATTGGAGTTTTAGATTCTTGCTTTACCTTTCACAGTGAATGACTCGTGTTTACTCTTTGACTTGCGGTTTGTCTCTTTCCTGGGCTCCCATTCTGACTTCTGGCAGCTCAGGTCTCTGCCTATTGAACTCCTGACAGCATAGTGCCATCTTCTCCTGATAAAGGGATTATCTTCTTGAGCTTTGGTAATTAGTATGAATTGAATATGTATTCACTCCCCAATACATGTATAGAAATTTAATCTCCAAGGTAAAGGTGTTTGCTGTAGGAGACTTTGATAATAAATTCACAAGGTCTTTGTCACCATTAGTAGGATTAATCTGCCTGCAAAAAGGGACCACAGAGCACTCTTCGTTCCCCTGCCATATGAGGTCTCTGCAAGCAGATAGCTGTTTTTGAAGCAGGATGCCATCCCTTTTTAGACTCTGAATTGGCAGGTGACTTGACTTTGTATTTTGTGCCTCCAAATTGTTAAATTTTTGATCTTTCGATGTGGTAGCCTAAGCCAACCCCCCAAATAATAATAATCTTTTGACACCAGAGGCCTTTCTACTTGAAAACCACCTTTCCAAGGCAAAAGACAGGAGTGGAAGATGAGAGATGGTACTTGTTACATCGTTTGAGTTTTGTGAAAGACATTATTCTTGGCACATAGAATACCTTTACATTTTATAGATAAATTGGACAGTATATATACTATGCAGATGTCTGAGTCTTTAATTTGAGTAAATTTCTCTACACATTCCTTGTCAATAGTTCAACATGGACATATAGCCAATAATTGTTATCACATCCGAGAACCACACATTAGATATTGACATTAAAAACTTAAATAAACTGGTGAAGAGTTTAGAAATTGCCATCATGATTTGAGCTGAAGGGTACCCTCAGAATTTGTACACTGAAGATCTATGTAATCCGTAGTAGCTCATAATGTGACTGCTGTGTTTAAAGAGATGATTAAATAAAATGAAGTTGTTAAGGTGACCACTGATTCAGTCTGACCAAGATCTATATGACAAGAGAAGAGGACGGGAGCACAGAGACACAGGAAGTAATGTGGAGACACAGTGAGAAGCCAAGATGGCCACCTGCAATCCAAAGAGAAAGACCTCAAGAGAAATAACTCTGGTGACATCGTCATATCAGGCTTCCATCCTACAAAAGCATAAAAACCACATTTTTTAATGATTTAAGCGAGTGATCCCCAAATCTTTTTGACACCAGAGACATGTCTAATTGAAAACTATTCTCCCAAGGCAAACGACACGGCTGGAAGGGTCGGAGGTGATACTTGTTATGCAGTAGGTTGTTGAAAGAGAGTTTCGAAGTGGACACGAGCCAGGAAGGGAGCAGGAAACAAAGGTTGACTTCTGTCTGATCAGGGCATGAGAACCTCATAGGAACATGCTGATACGCGTTACAGCTTCTCTCCAGTCCACCTCCTGCTTGTCTGGCAACACGCTACTTCCCAAACCATCAACCATCTGTGGCATGCATTTGGGAATCTCTGGTTTATACTGGTTTAAGCTGGTTTATGCTGGTCTAAGGTATCATGTGGCATGGTGTAGCATTTTGTTGCTGTAGCTACAGAAAACATTAATTTTATAAAATGTTGGAGCAACTTAAAATCAGTGCTTTTGTTCCTAGATTTATCAGTAAAATGGAATTATAAGGCAAATAATTGCAAGAGAAAATCTAGAGATAGAGGGGAATCCAGACCAGACAGTCATTGCTGAGATTGACTTCCACAGATGAAAAGGAGTTAAAATCCTAAACTAGTAGAAGTACTGACATGGCCATTTTGATGAGTTGCTAACAGCATAGAGTGACCTAAAGTGATAATGAAAAAAAAAGCCTTATGAGCAGTGATCTCAGTTCCCTCTCTCCCAGTCTCCACTTAACCCACTTTCCTGGCCTTGCAGGAGCAGGAGCTGTCCAGGTTGTTGCACTGTTCAGAGTGACTCCTAAGGGAGGGAAAGCACCACAAAAAAAAAAAAAAAAGGCTTCAGCCAGATGACTGATATCAATAGAGCTGTTACCTTGATAGCATGTACCTTTGACATGCTATGGTGTGAAGGAGATTTCATTCTCCTGGTTTTCTCTCAAATCAGTAGTTATGAGAAAAACATGAATCTCATTTGATTTGCATGCTACCACACATTAGGCCCGTATCCTGCAAAACTCTCAAAGCTGCCAAATGCAAATTCTGAAAAAAAAAAGGTCACAGCAAAATGGAAACTAAAGAGATACAAAAATTTTAGTATTTTAATAACCGTCTGAAACAAACAAACAAAAACAAAATTAAAGGGAAACTAAAGAAATATATAAGTAAAAGTAAGTTTTCTTTTCTTCTTTCTACAATTAACAATGCTGCTTTCTGTCATTTCAGTATGATCACATAAAGTCTGACATATGACTTTGAATTACTTTTTAATCAATCAAACTACTATAATTACTTTTTACTTAATTAAACTTCCCTTAACAATAAACCTAAGTTTGCTTATTTTTGCTTTGTTTTTGAGCATCAACAGTTTTTGGTTTTTGTAAGTTTTACTCCTACATTGTGTTTTAGCATACAACAAAAAGGCAGTAAATGTTTGTTGACTGAGTAAATGGATGATTTGCATTTCTCAAGGTCCTACCCACAGGCTCATCTTTAGAGGGGATCAAGGGGATAGTAACTTATTTGAGAGTTGAACAATGAAAATTAAAATTTTTTTTTCAAAATAAGAAAAGGGCATTCGTGTGATTTTTGTTATTCTTTCAGTGTATTCACAAACATTGTAAAGTTCAGTATCTGGAAACACAAAAGTAAGATAAAGTAGCCACAGAGCAAACAAAAGCTCTTACAAAAGAGGCTGCTGGCTCTTCAAGTAATTATTAAAGATTATACTTTGAGAGAAAAAAATAGATTAATAATAATGTCTCTTTCAATCAGAGAATGTGATTCAAAGACATGGAATTATTTTCATGAAAACCCTAAAGTCCACCTTTTTAGTAATCCAGGACTTTGAACACCAATGCAGAATAGCAAGCCTAATAGATAAAAAGAAAAGGGGGACGAGAAATATGCGAAAATACTCGGGACAATATAATATAATGTTAATTTATCTCAATTGCCTTGAACACTCTGGGAGTTTAGAGACTACCTACAATGCGTCCTTTTCACTTACACTAATTCTTTCCATTAAATATGGAAGAGGATGACATTAGCAGCAGTGTAGATGACAATAAAAGTGCAGGATCAGTCCCAGCACTGGTCAATATGCAAAGGAAGTTACGCGGATGCAGTAAACAAAACATGACAGTGGCAAAGAAGTAAAATTGAGAAAGAAAATAGACGTGCAGTGAAGGAAATGCATCGACTGTAACCTGAACTGGGGACAAGCGATGGAGGGGAGAGGGCTGGCGCAAGGCGTGTTGACAAGCTATACAGTAAAGGGACATTCACAATAGCCTTCATTTGCTCCGCAAAAAGTTTGCCTTCATAGGAAAAGCAATCAGAATATGACTTTTCTGCTGCTGTCTTGACAAATTTTTAGCTTAATCAATGGCCATAAATAAATTAAAGATCTCTCTGAAAGGACAATTCGAACTGACATTTACTAAGTGACATTATATTGGTCATGGTTCTCACAAACTTTCCTTTATTTGAAGTCCACCTCTAAAACTCTAGCTGTGAGATTTCACATTTGCCCTACCAGACTCTCTCTTAAGTAGAAATTCAAACTCTGCATGTTTAATTGGCTTTCAGATGACAGCCCTGCTTTTCTGAGTGTTGCTTGCTGGGCATAACACTACGTTTGTTTAAGGAAAAAAGAGAAATGCCTCTCCGCATTGAATGTAAAAGCGAAAGTTAAATTTCAAACTCTACTTGAGCATTCAATGTCAAGAGATGTACATTCTAACTTTTAATGACATTTAATGATGTCAATAGTTTTGTCCCAAATATTACGTTTATTATTTTTATATAGCCCTTCTAAATAATTGCAAATACATATAGACATGTAACAATACAGTATATATATTATAAATATAATATAAATATATATATATATTTCAACGTTTATATTTTAGCCTTTTTAAACCTGCCAAAAGTTTGTGAATTTATGTATTTGTTAACTATCACTGCTTGTCACTTTCTCATTTTATGACTAAACTTAGCTAGTGAAATATCAAAACATCTAGCTTCAGTGGTTTTGACTGACATGGAATATTCGCTTACTTTAAAGCGTTTTTTTTTTTTTGCTAAATTTGCTTTTTTGTATTTTTTCTGTTCATAATGATAATGCAATAAGGTCTTTATGGATTAGTAAGTATTTTCATTTATTCAAACTCTCACATAGGTGGGACATTTTTCAAAGAACGAAAGAAAACTCACCTGGTTTAATACATGTAGAATTTGTTTAAAAATTTCTTTTTCCCTGATACATTTAAATGTGAAAAGATAATAATGCAAATAAAAAGCTGAATGTAAAGAACTTCTAATGTATCTATAATTAAGTTTATGAGGATTTTTGTTTTTGCTACTTTGTGAATATTATTCAAGCTAGCCAAAGCTTTACTCTTTTAAAGAAGATAAAGACAGTATTTCATTTTAACTTTTTTATGAAGTTAAAGGAAAATAGAATAAATTTTAAAATTCAGTCCCAAATTTTAGATGCTCAAAGCATGAAAAATAGTTATGAAATATGATTATGTTAATATACTCTGGCTTTTTAGCTATCACATAGTCTTGAAGAGCATCAGTTGACTTAGAATCAAGATATCTGTGTCCTAATCCACATGATGAATTTAATTGCCTGTGATCTTTATCAACTAATCTGAAAGTATGAGTCATAGTTTCTCTGTTTATAAAATCACACTTGACCATATGGTCTTCAGAAACTCTTACAAATGATAATATTTTGGGTACCGTAACGATACAACTCAAAGCATTGTTCTCTAATTCTATAAAATTAAAAGAGACAGAGAGTATGTGTGTGTGTGTGTGTGTGTGTGTGTGAATTACTTAAACTTATAAAACTGGTAAATTAATATCCAGTACCTTAATTCTACAAGGAAGGAAATTTGCCAAGAAAAGAAGCTAATAATGTGAAATGTTAATTTAAAAAGTATAAAAGTTGTTTAGCTAATTATCTGTCCTACAATTTCTAGAAAGAGATTGTATGATTGACCTCTAGAGTAAAGTTTGTACTCTTGACCCTCAATTACATTCAAAGTATTAAGCAGATAACTCAGGTATAAATATTAGGTATTCTGGAAATTGCACATAGAAAAATTTATATAACAATATAGCAAATAGGTATTCCTAAAAGTGTTCCTTTTACCATTCCTTTTCCCAATAAATTGGAATTCTCACAATATCAGGCCCAATTAGTAAATTACAAATTTCTTACAATACCTTACTCACTTCTCATAAAAAATTATATGTATTTCTGAGCCCAAATCATTTTTTTCTCCAATACTATTACACCACTCATCATATGAATTGTTCTTACACCCCCAACAGGAAGTTGCCAGAATTGTGCCTTTTTGATTATTTCTTCAATAACAACTGTATTTAAAAGTGATTTTCATTAACACACATAGTTGTTCCCTATTTTTTCTTTTGGCCTCGGTTTTTTTATGGTTGCATTTTTGGTCAACTGATACAATCCCAATTTTGTTTTCTCCCAAATAGAATGCAACATTCATAAAGCCAGAAATTCAGTCCACTTTGTTCACTGTGTGTCTCTAGTGCCTACAGTAGTGTGTACTGAATAATGAACATTTTCCAAATAAAGGAATGAGTGGATGAAAGAAATTTGTAAGGAAGACAAATTTCTTACACAAGGAATAATCAAATTTCATTCTAGATACTTTTCTAAAGGCTTATTCTGTTATTTTTTGAGAATTGTTAGGTCAACTTGATGATAGGTGAACAGAATTTGAAGGGAAGGCAATTTAAAAGGGAAACAGAGACATTTACTTACGTATCTTTGAGAAATATTTTCTTGAGCTTGGCTTTATGTAGCTAAGCCTGTTCTGACATTTAAGTCGTCAGTGAAACAAGAAGCAATGCAGCAGTTCTGTGAACATGGCTATTTTCCTTTATTTCCAGGTAAACTCATAAGCTTATTAACAGTGACCACAAAGATGATTTTGATATATATAAGATTAAAACGTGTGTTTATAAGGTCTGCTGAAAATTGAAAATTACATTAAGAAATTCAGAAATACACTAGATGATAATATGTTTCATCATTTTCAGACTACATAATTGATCAGTGCTTCTCTTTCCCTCTGAATCTGATTCCAATTCCCCCGCCATGTGTGTGTGTGTATGTGTGTGATTATGTGATATACAGTAGGTAGGTACATTGAGCTTGAGGATTTTGTGCAGATAGATAGATAGAGAGAGAGAGAGATAGGTCAGAACTACATTACAATGCCCTACCCCTATTGTCCCTCCCACTTCCTCCTTCATCCCTCAGCCCCTGTCACACCGATTTGGTTCTATAAAATGCTTTCACTCTAGGTTTTTCATATTAGAGAAACCATGTGACATTTTTCCTTCTGAGTTTAACTCATTTTGCTAAGCATTATAGTTTCAAATTGCTTCTATTTGCCTACCAAAACCTCAGATTTATCTGTCTTTATAGAAGAGTAGTATTCTATCATGTACACATACCCCACTTTTGGCACTTCTCCTAACTAAACACACACACATACACATAACACATAAAACTGCACACAAATATGTCAGCCATCTTGAAATGAAACACATACACATAACACATACAACTGCACACAAATATGTCAGCCGTCTTGAAATGAATCTTTTTGTTTGCCCTTGTTAAATTTTGTCCACGTGAATAACATATATACTGTTTTCCTATATAAAAGCCTACAAATGTACATTCAAAGATTACACGTCCATAATATTATTAATTATATCTCAATATAACAATATTTCTATCAAATGACAAATACAAAATTATAATAGCTAGATACATTAAAATATGCTAGAGATAAAAACATGATTTCTATTAATTCATTGTAACTAAATTTATAAAAATTATGCCACAAAAACTAGATTAGAATTTTATATTCATATCAATATTAAATGATTCCTATTATTCCTAATGTAGAGTACAAATCAAAATCATTACTGTCTAAAAAACTAACAAAAACTTTAACATTCTGACAAAATCCAGAGTCAATTATTTCCACCTGAAAAAAATGAACTTCATGAAATCAATACATACTGATTTTGAGTGTTGATTTTATAGCTTAATAATTATCTGATTTGCTTATTAGTTCTAAGAGAGTTCTGATGGAAAATTTTGGGCTTTGGACATAGATTATCACGTCATCTTCACGAGTTATCTTAATTTCTTGCCTTCCAATTTGTATTTATTTCATTTTCTGGACAGATTGTTCTAGCCAGCATTTCGAGCACTATCTTGAAAAGTAGGAGTGACAATAGACATCCTGTGTTGTTCCAATTTCAGCATAAATATTTTTAGCTTTTCTCCATCAAAAATTATATGAGCAAAAAGGTTGTCATAGATAGCTTGGTTCAAATTGCTATAAGTTATTTCCATTCTTATTTTCATCTGTCTTTTTCATAAATGAATATTACATTTTACTAAATGCTTTTTTGCATTTATTGAAATAAATATATTACTTTTGCCCTTGAATCTGTTAGGTGTATCACATTTATTGATTTACGTATGTTGAACCATCCCTTTATTTCTGAGGTGAAGCCCACTTGGTCATGATGCATAGTATTTTTAACACTATGTTGCATTCTAGTAGTGAGTATTTTTTGAGGGTTTTTTTTTTCATTTATATTCATGAGGGAGATTGACCTGTGGTCTTCAATTTTCATTGGGTCTTTGTTTGGTTTGTATTAAAGTCATACTGGCTTTGAGGCGTGAATTTTGGCAACTTTCCTCCCTTTCTGATTTCTTAAAGAATTTTGCTGAGTTTTGGCATTAAATCTTCCCTGAATTTTCTGAATTCTGCTGTGAATCCTTTGAGTCCTGAGCTCTTCTCCATTAGAAGTGTTTTTATTACTTATTCAATTTCATAGTTGGTTATTTGAATGCTCAGGTGTTTTGTTTCTTTTGCTTCAGTTTTGGAGGTTGACATACATTTAGAAACTTGTTCATTTCTCCTGGACTCTTAAACATATTGGAAGATTGATTTTCAGAGTAATTTCTGATAATTGTTTGGTTTTGGATGCTGTCTGCATGAATGCTATCAGTCAATAGCACCCTACAGAGCAACCTTCAACAAGAAGGAAATCACAAAATCAACTCAATTCACAATAGTAATAAAATATGGAGAAATAAACCTTACTAAATAAATAAAAGATCTCCACAGAGAAAATCTCAGTGCCTTGAAAAGAGAAATAATATGAAATGGAAAAATACATTCATGCTTTTGGATAGGAAGAACTAATACTGTCAAACTGGCCATACTGCCACAACTACTGTACAGATTCTACTCAATACCAATCAAATTATGAACGGCATTCCTAACAAAAATAGAAAATCAACTCTAAAATTTGTGTGAACCAGAGAGGGCTCGGAATTTCCAAAACAATTCTAAGCAAAAGGGCAAAACTGGACGAATCACAAATCCAGGCTTCAAAATATCCTACAAAGCAACAGCAATTCAATTGAGATGGTACTACACATGGGCGGGCAGGTAGATCAGTGGAACAGAACTGAAGATACAGACACAAAACCAAGCACCCTCAGCCCTCTAATTTTTGACAAAGGTGCCAAAACTATTCACTGGAAAAAAGACAGCATCTTTAACAAAGAGAGTTGGCAAAAAAATTGGTTACACACAGGTAGGAGAATGAAGTTAAATACTACATACTAAAATACTAAATCAAATTATACTATAATCAAATTAAAATGGATCAAAGAGATAAATATCAAAACAGAAGCACTGAACATGCTGGAAGAAAACAAATAGGTAAGACATAGGGACAGGAAAGAATTTTGTGGACAAAATGTCAGCTGCAGAATAAATGACAAGGAACATCAAATGAGACTTCTCAGAAGAGGAGGCTTGAAGGGACAACAAGCACATGAATAAGTATTCACCATCTTGAGCCATCAGAAAAATGCAAATCAAAACATCACTGAAGCTTCATCTCGCTGCAGTAAGAATCGTTTGCATTAAGAACTCAAAACACATTAACTGTGTCCAGACCATGGGAAGATAGGAACACTGAGGTTCCAGTCATCATTTATGGCAGAACAATATTCTCACAGGTGAAAGGAAGCATGAATATTGATTCACACGTGACATTAGAAGAACGATGGTGCTTCAATTTAAGCATAAAGTTTTAGGTGATGGGGTCAGAGGCAAATGTCAGCCATTTGGATACCTGCCTAGCAAGGCACTGAATGTGATTTCCCAGCACCGTATAGGCAGGCCATGATGGTGTAGGCCTGTAGTCCCAGCACCAGACAGGATGAAGAAATGAGGTAGAGGATTGCTGTGGGTTGGCCAAGTAGTGAGTTCATAACCACTCTGGAGCATAGAGTGAGTCCCCGACTCAGGAAAAAAAAAAAGTTGAGCATATCTAGAAATTGTTAAATATGAAGCATGGACTCCTATACCAGTAGAGAATCTCTGAATATGACCAATTAAAGACAAAATTGCATTCACTTCTTGACTCTTTTCCACGAATTGTTAATTCTAGTACTGAGTACTCCCAAGAAAGAGAAACAGTGAGAAAGAGACGGAAGACAATCCCCTTAGTGGTGGAAGTCTGGGGAACGAAACATCTACCTGTGAAGAAAGAAATGAAGCCCCACAACAGTCAGAAGCTCTAAAGAACAAACTTTTACACCACTAAGGGAAAGGCACCAAACCTTGAGGTCTCCAGAGCACACAGATGTTCTGAAGCTGGAATAGAACTGGAAAAATAAAACATCTAATTCAAGAGAAGGGAAGAAAAACATTTGGGAGCCAGGCCATTATAGATGGGCCATCGCTAGGGGTGGGGTTGAGGAAGAAACAAATATAGGAGCTACTCATTACAGAGTTAGCAAGTTAGCAAGGAAGAGGGATTCCTGGTGAGCAAAGGGTATGGGGGTAGACAGTAAATCTATCAGATGAGAGAAGACTTAGGATAACTAACAAGCTAGGGCAGGAGAACCAGGAGAGGGGAGGAGAACTCCTCTCCCCAAGAAGGAGGTACAAGAAGAAGGGAACAGAAGTGTTTCAGTGTTGCTGTGAACGGCAGGTAACAACATCAACAACACACAGACTAACTCAGCTTCCATGTAAATTCTCCCAATTCTCATGCTAACATTATGTCAAAAAAGCTATCCCTATTTGCAGGCATTAATATTTTATATGTGGTCTACTATTGTTCTAGAACCTATACTTTCATACAAAGAAAACATAAAATAAAAACCTCAAGGGGGAAAAATATGCTCTCAAGAAACAACATATTCAACAAAGTGTGATTCAGAGATAACACAGATGATGGAACTGGTAGACAAGGAATTTAAATTAACTGTGATTAAATAATAATGTCTTTCATAAAAAGGTAGATCACACGAGCAAGTGGACAATATCAACAGAAAATTAGGAGCTATAACAGTTAAACAAAAAGAGCAAATTAAGTTTTCTTTTGATTATTGATTTCATGTCATCCTTTTCTGTGTTGTTCATTTTATTTTGCTCTGTCTTATATTTTATACACCAAGAGAATGTCTTTTAGGTATGATTTTTGGATCGGAACTATTAATTAACTCTAATTTTAGTCCTTTAGTCAGTATACCTAATGAGTTGGCGGGGGGTATAGTTGTGGATGCAGGTGATTTGACGTGAATCAAATTGATAGTCACTTTTGTAATATTCCATCTCTTGTACACAAATTCTTCCCATCCTGTTCTTGGATTGAGTACGCTAGATCATTTTACTTCATCTCTCCTTTTGGTAAATTATTTGTGTTCTTTCTAAAACATTTTAACCATTACAATGTGTTCACAATGTTCAGTTCAATTCATCAGATATACATTTAGACATAGCAAGTTAGAAAGCTGTTATTTATCAGAGGTAGAAAAAACTTTCTGTAGTAGTAAAGGAGGAAATTGACCAAGGTGGAGTGGCACTTCTAATTTTTTATGCAACTAATAAGAAAAGTATGAAGAAAAACTACAGAATAATTCAATTCTTGTACTTGGAGATTACAGCATTCTTTTCTAAATTTTGATAGGACAAGTACACAAACACTCAGTAAAGGTACTGAAGATATAAATAACAAGAATCAAGTGTCTTTAATGGACCATTGTTTCCTAAGAGATTATAATACACATTATTTTCAACCATATGAGGAACATTCACCCCAAACTACAAAATAAAACTATAAAATCTGAAATCATGTGAACTATATTAAGTGGTCATGACTCACAAAAATAAATATGAAGAAATTCCAAGAGTTTGTTTGGCCTAAATTAGATCACATATTCATGTTCTGTCATTAACAATTTCTCCCATATGAAATGGAATACAGAACAACCAGATCATTAATTAAACATAGAAACATTCTACTAAAACATGGAAGAAAGAATGACACATACAAAAATTACAGACATATGCACAAATATTTGCATATGGAAGATGTTTCTCTGTTTATTAAAAATGAATCTTTAACAAAACATGTATAAAATTATTCACACGCCTCTAGAGGATCTGTTACTATGTTCAAATGCCATGTCTAATGAAACTTTTTCTTAAAATTGACGACAGAACCCATGCCTTGAATGATTGATATTTATTAACATTGATTTTCTGACATATTCCAATGTAATGAAAATATGTCCTAGTAAAATGAATTAATTAAATGATAAGTTTAATATCAGCCTATTTATGGGAACATAGATACATTAAGTAGAAGTAAATTTATGTATCAACATTTATTAAATTATTTTCACTTTTGAGCCTTTCTGTATTTCGGTAAGAAACAAAGTAGAAAAAAGAAAACTTGCATTTTTCATCTCGGTTACATAGAAGATAGGTCTTTGGTATCTATATAAAGTGCTTTCGAAAAACACAGACAAAATAAAGTTATAAACTAAAATTGATGCCAAATACCTAGTGACAGTTTTAAAAGTCTGGAGTCTGGTTTGTTCTGACTTCCGATGAGTCCTAAGCAGATCAGTTTAAGTGAATTCTCAGCGAGAGTAGCGACTGAACTCAGCTGGAGCCCAGGAGAGTTTACCTTTCTTTTACACTCATATATAGATAACTGTAGGAGAAGCGTGAGAATGCATAGTGGGATACATAGCTCCGGTGGGAAGAAGCCTTCAGACGTCACTAAAAAGCCACAGGAAAATAAAAATCAATTTCTAAGAAAGCCACCATATCACTAGAACATCTTTCTCTGTAATTTTCCAGAAAAAATGCAACCAATAAATTTGACAAAAAGAATTAATGTTCATTAAACAACTCACGAGTTTTTAAAAATATTTTATTTGCAGTATTAAAAATTAACATAATACTATTGGCTATATGGCCTTGTTTTTTGTTTTTGGGGTTTTTAATATAATACTATTAACATAATACTATTGGCTATAGGGCCTTGTTTTTTTGTTTTTTGGGGTTTTTTGGTGTGGAGAACTGAATCAAAGTTTAGCAAAATTAGTTTGTTCAAAGTACAATCACAGGGTTCTGGAAGTCTGGTGACAAGAAGTTCATTTACTACAAAGAAACACAAAGACACAGTGATCTTTAAACTTCCAACTTTTGAAGCTAAATATCCTTGCAGCCATCAAGCCAAGGAACCCAGGTTCCAACTAAGCTTTTCCTGTCCACCTTGTCAGATTTCTCTGTTCCATAATCACCTGCACATCATACATTCATTTGTTGAATTTTCTGAAACTAATGTATAGTGACGTAACACGGCATCTGTAAGTTTATTGGTTCTTAGAATGTACAGGAGATTTTAAAATCTCAAAATACAACACCGAGCTTCTCTAGAGTAACTACTTTAACTTGTATAATTCTTTTAAGAAATTGAATTTATTTAAATATTGAATGGTCCCAAAGCCATCTTCACGTAACAAAAAATTAAAGATTACTTTCTTTTCTAGAATCTATGAGAAGCCGATTTCAAAAACTCAGATCAGCATCTTCACTTTGTGGTCACAACATTTGTGCAATGACCTTCAATGCTGTTTTAGTTCTATCAAGTCTTGTTAGCGAAGTACAGGAAACATAGTAAGTACTCAAGGAACCCATAAAAGATTCATATTTCCTTCATCCCAACACTTCGTGAAAGTGAATTGTCGACTTAGGCTTCAATGTTTTCTTAGTTATAAAAAGTACATTTTTAGAGGCATGTGTTAAAAGTCTTTTTGCTTCATACATATCAGGTCAGATTCATGAGGATGATCAGAGCAGGTTCTATCAAGGATACTGTATTCTCTAAAAACATGAATTTCAACTAAAAATTGTTACACTCTTAATATGTTAAAAATGAATAAAATTAAAACAAGAATAGACTGAACATTTCCCTCAAATTTTGCACTGAGAGACTTTTAGAAAATATTTTAGTTTGTTCTTCTCTCAGTACAAGCAAAAACAGACAAGGTGAGAGCCAAGATTAAAAATCGACTTAAAAATATAAATAAATTGTGCTCTTCTGATAAGAATAATAATACTTACAGGTGCAACATAACAGTAAAACTACACAAATATAAGATTTTTTAAACCAAGCTAAGGAAGAAAAGACTATACGGTAAGCGTTAAAGACGCATTCCATGTTTCTCTAAAGCCATTCATATAAATTGAGTTGAACCACGTAACACAAACAGAGTAAGTAAACGCTCTGCCATTGCTTGTTGCCTGGGAGGTGGGACAGTTCTGGTGGAGAAAAGGCATGGCTTCCAGATATCTGACTTAATAATCGACAGCACCTGGTATGAGTAAACTCCTCTGATTTCATTGCCTTCCAGTGTTTTATGACACGTAGATGATAAGGATGAGTTTTTGAGAAAAATCATGATATGATGTCTGTGGCTTGACCCAGGACTCGCGCCTTCTATCCAGCAAGTCTCTGTGACTGACACTTTCTGCATCCATGATTTATTATGCATCTGTTCCTGTACCAAGTGGCTTAACATAGCCTTTCCTATTGGTTGATTTTCATCGCAACTATGGGAATTGTCCCTGGCACAGTTATTTTTTCTTTCTCTCCCTTTTTCTGGCATTCTAAACTCTAAAGAAAGGCTGCACCTAAATGATTTAGAGAACTCAGAACATCTGGTGACCTTCAGATATCATTGGAATGTGCAATGCCCCTCCTCACCCTTTAATCCTGTGCAGCCACTGACACAAAGCATGTAAATTGCTGTGGGGTTTAACTTGTAGAAAAAAAATACGTTTGTAGCTAATTTCAGCACCTGAAGATCAAGCAGGATGCTCTAGACAAGCGCATATATAAGGGGAGGGGGGACACATACACCCTGAGAGACAAAGACCCACTGAGCACGTAGTCTTTCTACCCCATGTCCCTGTTATCTCTGTAAAGAAGACCTTTCTCTTCTGAGATCACTAAACTAGAATGTCGAGGTGAGAAACCAACATCGATTAAATTTGATTGCCTTCTAATAAATTTTGTCCCAAAAATATATAGCTCAAAGTGAAGGTCCTGGGTCCAACCCTCAGTATCAAAGGATTTTTAAAAAGAAAAGAAAAGAAAATTACAAGGCCTAATTCTCTCCAACCGTGCTATAAGGTGGTAATATCTCAGGATGATAAACCTATGTGAATATCTTAAAAATCTGGCAATTCATAATTCAACACACACACACGCATATTAATCATTTTCAACTACAGTCTGCCTTAGCATTTCCTAGGTAAGTTAAGAAACACTGAGAAGACCAAATTATGGGTATATTTTTTTTATATAGGCAATTTTTTTAACCTCTGTCTGAAATGAATTTGAACAAATACAATTTTCTAGCTTTCCTGAGTGTGGTGATTTTCTTTCTATTTTTTCCCTTTCAGTCATGGATAGTGTTATAGCTGGAATCTGGAGTGTTCCCAAATTTTTAGGAGTGGAAAGGTTACTTAGCAGCTTGTGGAATTCTTGGGTGGTGGTGGAAACATCAGGAGGTGAGCACGAGCAGAAATAAGTTTCACGTTTCTAGGAGCCTTGATGATTCCACTCCTCAGGACCTTGGGTCTTTCCTCTTCTGTTTTGCTTCCTGGTCGCCCTAATGTCCTGCTGTCACACACTTCCCCACCATGCATCTGCCCTCAGCCCTAGTCCCAAGTAATCGCTAAACAATCATGGATTAAAACCTCTGAAACTATGAGTTAAATAAATATATTTTTGAAGTTGTCTGTCTTGAGTTAAAAGAACTTAAGGGGCAGAAAGGTGGCTCTGCAAGTTGTCTCGTGTTTCTCCGCAGTAGACGCTCTGGGGCAGTGGCCAGGTTCAGAAGCTTCTCACATTTTATCATGATTATTGTCCTGCACTCAGCATTATAAATTACCCTTACTATTTGATGTCTCAGTTTCTTCACATTAAAAGTGTTTATAAATTTTTTCAGAAAATTTTAAGCATGTTGTTAGGAAAAATCACACATATTTATATAGACAGGTTCCTAGGAAAGTAGGACTCCACTATTTTGCATCACTGTTATTATAATTTATTATTATTATTAATTTGGTAAATGCTGGACTGCTAAGCACTGTAAATTCATGTTTTATGAGGGCTGTGCTTAAACTGTGTGTTGAGATGTTAAATTTTGTCCATGTCTGTTTTGAATTGGTCAAAAATTTTCAGTCCTCTGTGGCATTCCTGTTGTCTCTTTCCTGGAGTCTTTGCCTCTGGTCTTTGCTGGAACATCTCTGTGAATACCTGTTTCCTAGAATACATGTAGCCTGACCTACTTTCCCATCACATGTCATTTTGATCAGCATATCTCATCATACCTCTCTCTCTTTCTTTCTTTCTTTTTTCTTTCCTTCAGTAATCTGTCAGTTAGGAGACAATTTTTCAACTTTCTAATATTTTTCTCAAAGGTTCAGCTTTTTTTGCATAAATCTGTTACTTTTAAAGAGATTCTTTTCTATAATTTAATAATATTCTGGGAAACAGATTACATGGTATTACATAACCTGTCTTCTGTCACTTAAAGTGCCATCAGAGACTTCGTTCAAAATTTAACATCATTAAACTACATCATCTGGTGATCATAAGGACCATATAGAGAGCATCACCAACACATTTCTTTTCCTCAAGAAGATTCTTAGACAGTATTGTGTAATTAAATAAGAATGAATTCAAAATACTATACTCCTAATTTCTTGTGCATTGGTGATATAAACCCCTCCGTATAGTTCCCAGATTAAAATATCAATAATACTTAAATCAAAATCCAACTACAGCATAATATATAAGGAAAGTATATAAAGTTTTGGGAATTTGTAGACAATCACTAAACCAGTATTTGGGGACAAGGTTCAGTAGTTCATAGAATAAAATCAGTCCTCAGTGTCTTCCCTGGGCCATAAATAACAGCTGGAGAAATTTGAGGCAAATTACTTAATATGTCAGGTGATCAATATTACAATCTAAAATATAAAATTCTACCTACTAAGATTTATTTTGAAAAATATTAAAGAAAACACCAGAAAAGCAATTAATTTATTTTCTGGCATTTGATAAATGGTAGAAAATGAAGGTGTCTTTTTCACATTTTTTCCTATCTTATCTGTCCTCCAATTTCTTAGAATTATTGCTATAAATAAAAATATTAATTAGACTAAAATGTGTCACTGCAACATCCTCCTTTCCTCCCTCTTAGCAAGACGTGTCTTCTGAGCCATCTTCCATCCCTAACTCAGCAGGTGCTGTTGTGGAAGCAGAGGTTAGAAACTGAACCTCGACTTGAAATACTGGGCAAACAATTTGATTTATTCAAATGAGTCACAGTTTTGCTTGGTACTTTGCTTAGACTGTCAAAAATTGATTCAAATGTTAAGTACCATAGACAATAGCGTCAGATGACCTTTACTTTTTGGAAAGCATATTTAACAATTATCCAGCTATCAACTTACTAATGTCTACCGGAGCTCACCCTTTAGCACTAGGCATACATTTTTTAAGTGTTATGTGAAAACAATTTATTCCTTACACACTGAAAAGGTCTCTCAAACACAGCTGGGCACCCTGCTCAGCCCACAGAGTCACTCCTTCGCCATAATATCAAGGATCCTTGTAAACGCTGCCTTTGCAATATTTTATACCAGTAATCTGGATGTGACTTCTCTCCATTCCTAGAGAGTTACAAATAGATAATCAGAGCATCGCTATCTTCGGAAGGAGGCGTTCACTGAGATCACAGCTGGAAGGCAAGTGTACTCTCCAGGAAATGATCCTCATGGTGACTCTGATGTTTGTTTTGATCTATTTTCATTTGTTTGTCAAGAGATTTATGCCTCACAGGAAACAAGCAAGTTTATAAAGTGTCATTTCTTCTACAACTCATAGTATTATTGGTGCTCCCAAAGTTTAAATCACACTGTTACATAAAAGCATTAGATTGTGCACAATGTCTTGGACACAGTCTTGGTCTCAAATGTGTGTAGTGATGTATCTAGTGTCATGATGTGTGCAATAACAGTATAAGTGTATAAATAGAGTCTGTGTGTATGGTGAGTTAGGACAGTCCTTATACACATAAAATATGTTTTAAATAAAGGGTAGAACTTTTTTTGAGACAGGGTCTCGCTCTGCGGTTCAGGCTGGTCCTGAATTCACTTCAGAGCCCAGGCTGACCTTGGACACACGACAATCCTCCTGTCTCAGCCTCCCGAGTGCTGGGATTATGGGCGTGTGCCACCACGCCCAGCTTATGAGGTGCTGGGGAATCGAGCTCGGGTACTCAGCGCTTGGCTTAGCGCTTGCTCAAGCGCTTTAACCGCTGAGCCATTCCTCCAGCCCTACGGGGTAGAATTTTGACAAGCTGAACTATGGAGAAATGAGGACCCCCTCCCCCAGCACAGAAAAATATATATGGATTTTGTATAGATATAAATACATTTTTGGGGAGCCTCTGATCTTTTGAATGCAAAAGTACTGAAATTGACATGAGTTCAAGAACAAGCACTGGAGTCTAAGAGCAAACAAGACCACTAGACAGTGAAGCTGTAGTCATGGCATGCGAGGCTTTAGAATGCAGAAATCAGGCGTCCAAAGGTTCAGCTTCTTACATTGTTTCCTTTTTCTATGTATATCTTCATATTTGCTTCTTTACAGTATCTTATTCAAAGATTAGCCTGTGTCTTTCCCTTCTCGATCATTATTTCATTTTAAGGTCTTATTTGAGATGCCAATCAATTTTTCAAAAGCATTAAAGTCATATTGTAGAAAGATGGCCTTTTTAAATTTTATGGGTGTCACCAGGTGCGTAGACTAGAAAAAAAGAGAGTTTGTACCAAAATTGAGAGGTAAAAAGTAGCTATGAAAATTCTGTGTCTGGTAGGGTGGTGAATATCCGTTGGACATCTGATATGTCTGAGATGTGAAAAAATACAAAGGTGGGAGTATTACCAAAAGGGAACTAAAACAGAAAGAGATGGTGGGATTGTCCCAGAGAAGATTTTAAATGGAATTCCAAGTCATTAGAATTTGATAGATAACAATTTCTTAAAATATTTATATGGAGGTTTACACTATAAGTAGTAGTTTTATAGGTAGACTCATATGAAATCAAATGTATATGCAGAGACCGCATCAAAAGGAACTGCAGTGTCCCAGGTGAAAAACACAGGTGCAGAGTCACACTGTTGAGGCTGGAAAGAGAACGTGTGCTGCGAACGTGACTCACCCAGGTGTGGAGTTTGATTTTGTATATGACAGAGGTGAGCAAGAGATTGTAAGGGACTTCCTAGATGGCCTTCTCAGATTCACACGGTGTTAAAAGAACTTGAAATGACTCTGTCATCTCCTCTCACAGTTACAGCTAAGGGACTCAGTGCTTGAGTGTGCGTGGAGTCAAGTCTAGAGAGGGCTTGCAGGAATTAAGAACCAGCCCGAGCTCTTGCAAGGAGAAAGCTGTACTACTCAATGCATTGTCATATGTAGTCAACAGTCCTGAAAGGAAAAGAGGACTCTGGGAAAATTAATTTTGGAAATGCTGAGTTAAGGACTTTCATAGAAGTTTTCTACTTCCTGGACAACTCCAGACCTTTAATATATTAATGTTTGTGAAAAATCTTCAAAGGTAACCATGTGTCCTGTAACGTCTCCCATATGACGAGGGAACTGTTTTTAAGAGATAAAACTCCATCGGATAACTTAAAGTCAACTTGAATTCAACATGAAATTTCACTAATTGTAAACCCCTTTTTTAGAATCAAAAATGTTATTTTCATGGTGAATATCACTCAGCATACTTCACATTTCATTACAGTGATCAGAAGATACTCATTGCACCGCACTAAAATGACTCAGAACAATTACAAAAATGAAAATGACCCTCATCTTCTTTCATTTGGAGCCCAAATACTCTCTCATCTCCATGTATCATGAAAAGAGTTTGAGAGAAAGCCTGTGAATTTCACATTCCTATTGCAGGTAAGAACATGTGTTTCTTCCAGATGAGAAAATCATAATACCTGTTGCATTGTCTGAGGATTCCTGGACTTTGTTTTAATGGGTAAAGAACTAAGATGTCGTTTGGATCTGCAGCGTCCCCTGAAAGCCACCTATGGAAACTCTGTACTGTTGGGAGACAGAGCCTGGCTGGAAGGGACGAATGCTTGGGGCTTGACCTTTAGGGATGTGTGCTGGTTCCGCCCTTCCTCCTAGGCTTGATTCTTTGTGTTCTGTGCTGTGAGGATCTCTGTCTCTGGAGTGCCAGATCAGGCTCTGGCCCCAGCTTTGGCCCCACCATGTGATTCTCCCGTTTCCAGGCCACCCACCTGTGACAGGAACGTGACCTTATGAAACTGTGAGCTTAAATACGTCTTTCTTCCTTAAAGTTGTAGATGTTAGGTATTGTGTCACAGAGATTTTAAAAAAGTAACTAAGACACATCACCTACACTGAAATTTGGCTTAGGGAATTAAAACTCAGGACACAGGAGATCTAAAGTCCACTGCGCTGTGATGGTCCAGAGCAACAGATTCCTAATGTCCTGACATATTGTGTGACACAGGACTTTGGAAAAGTACTCTGAAAACTGAAAGTGAATACTGTTTATTTTTAGTGTTTATCACTGATAATTCTTGATTTTTAAAAAATCATTATAATAATAGTAAACTTTCTTTAGAAGATAAGACACATATTAAATAAATACATATTGTTTAACTCAATCAATTTCATATTCAATTCCATACACAATTATTCTACCCATAATCACATAATGAATTATGATACAGCTGAACATCTCTTATTTTTACTACTTATTTAAATTTCTCTCTTGAACTACATACATTAGAATTTTCTAGTTTTCTCCACTAGAGATATTCTGCATCAAAATGTCAGAAAAGATGACCTGTGAATGTAAGACTTAGTATCTACCATTTTGATTAAATACCAAGTTAGGTTGTGCATGTCCTAAGAAAGAGTAACTGTCATTCTCATTAAGAAAATATGCATTAAGAGGCTGAATCACAGCTCTGACTGAGCCCAGCCTGAGAAACGTAGAAGCATAGCAAGAGATTCTATCTCAAAATTATGTACCATGTGTCAGAGATGTAGCACAGTGTTGAATCCTAAGTGCCATCAAAAAAAAGAATTCTGAAGCGTAGGTCAACTAAAGACTCAGTCGTTCCCTAGTTCTTCTCTTATAAATCTTTACTCTGATCACTTCCAATCTAAATAAAGCACTGTTATAGTTCCTAAAGCTTTTTTCCTTATTTTTAATATTAAACCAAACAATAAATGTATTGAAATTAGGAGATATTGTGTTTTGGATCTGGAATGTCTCCCAAAAGACCTATGTTTTGGAATGTTATGGATTGTCTATGGAACTATGTAGTGTTGGGACATTGGAGCCTGATCTGGAGGGGTGGATTACAGGCATGCAGATTGGATTACAGGTGTGTGGTGGCGACTTACCACACCTTCCACACCTGGATTCAGGAGGGGCCAAGTACTAAGTTGGGACCTGGGAGCTTATATATGCTGCTACCTTCCTCTCAGACTGAAAAGATTAGACTTGACAAGACCTTGGCTTTCTGTTGGTAATGTCATGAGGAGCTGCCTCCACCTCTGCCTCTCCCATGTACTTCCAAAGTTGCTGGCCCTCTCAATGGACTATGATCTTTCGAAACTGTGAGCTAAAATAAATCTTTCCTCCCCTGTCAGGTATTGAGTCACAGCAATGAAAAAGTACCTAAGATGAGAAATACACAGCAATACTACCTGTTACTTTTAGAACTTTGTTTCTACACATAAACGTTTTTTGTTTTTGTTTTTGTTTTTGTTTTTTTTTTTGCTTTGCTTTGTTTTGTTTTGGTTTTTTTTTTTTTTGGTGTCGAGTTCACAAAAGCAACTTACAATTAGTTTATCCACTGTGGAGAGAGAAATAAATGATAAGAGATTCAAATACAAAGTATTTTAATATGGGATATCTCCCAATCCTTCTGAAGAAATGTCTATCAAATCAAATATTTGATGCACTTTGTACATTTAGCTCCAAAAAGAAGGTGACATTTTTTCATTAGTTTAAGATTTATGTGCTAAAGTATCTGTCACAATAATAATAACATCTGACAGTGTGGCTCCTTCACGTTTCTCACATGGCAGAAGTAATGTGTTATTTGGAAGGTACGAATGACAATTTGTTCAAATCAGACGTTTAGAAATTTTAAACAAACATGGAAGCTCCGGAACTGTGTATCTCACCATTTCTAAGGCATCTAGTGTTGAGGCTTATGCCATGTCAGATTTACTGATTAGTATTTTTAAACAAGAATGAATGTAATTCATTACTTCATCACAAACTGTTTTGATATTTGACATTTTTCAAAAAGGCTAGGTGCCAATCACCTTAAATTCACATGTAAATAAAGATGACTTTAGGAATAAATTCACAATTACTAATGTCAAAAATTGAGTTTTTGTGATGTCTTTTTTCAAATTTATTTTGTTTTGTCTTAATTTTCTTTCAGTGACTTCCATGGTGCGAAATTTCACTCTGTACCATGTAGCATAGAACTCTGAAATACACCTCAACCTTTAAACAAAGAGAGAGGAAAACTTACTGAAAAAAACGATATAGGATATTAATGTGTCACGACTATTGATTTGCTGTTTTGCAATTATTTTACCAACCAGCCTGAATTTTTCAAGTAAATAGCTGCATTTTATTCATTTTTGCAACTTCAATATTGTACATTGGATGGTAGGACATATTAAATAAATGAAAGCAAAACCGATCTAAAAGGGAAAGTGAAATAAGCTTGCTGCGTATCATTAAATCACAAATGAATAGCCTGTGATGAATTATGAAGATATTTACTATAACTGTAACCACAAATGCACGTGTCTACATTCAATGTAGAAAATAAATGGCAGAAAAACCTCATTCCAGGTTTTCATTTTATCTATGTTCATAGCTAGTCCAATCAAAATGCATTTAATGTGGAATGAGAAAGAAAAAAAAGTGATGTTTTAGGAAAATCGTTAGTACTGAGAAAATAATTTACTTTGAGTTAATTAATATTCCTATTAGTGAGTCTTTTTGTCCACAAGAAGTATCTAGGCTGTGGGAGTCTAGCATCTTAAAACTTCATTTTCTATACATGAAATATTAATTTAAGTATATTTTACCTAACATGGCCTTCAGGGCAATTACTATTTTTTATTCTGTAAACTATATTTTGTTGTCAAATTGTATTTCACATGAATATGACAGAATATTTCATTTGCACTCTTTGAGAGAAAGAATCTCATCCCATCGGAATCCCAGGAAGTATTAATCACATATAAGCATAATGGGAAATTGAAACATTTTGCATCATCCCAGAAACAGCATGACACAAACAGAATGTCAAGAACCTTTAGAAGTGGAGAACAGAGCTCTCATATTGAAGCTGAATAAGAATAAAATCTCCTTTCTCAGAGAAAATCTGTAAGAATGCATTTGAGAGCACACAGGCAAACTGTCTCCGTAAAACATGCAATGAGTCTGGGGGAAGCTGGCATACCAAACTTCAGCTTTTGAGATTGTTATTGAGATCTATTAAAACCCAAAATGGAGTCACACAAGTCAGCCTTACCAAAAGATTAATAGAGCCAACGGGTTATTAGGAGTATTTCTTATGCATAAGGAACTGATATTAACTGTCACAGCCAAGTCTGACTCGTATACACTCCGTTACCTTATCAAGTTTGTGCTTTCCAGATTCCAAAATTCATCTCCATATGATGCGATTCCAGGACGTTTCTAAAAAAATTTAGGAGTCTTTCACTCCCTTTCAAGCAGCAAACTTAAGCATCCAACTGGCTTTCTTTGGTCACCATGAAATGAAAAATCCCATTTCTGGGTCCCCTGTTTCTCGTCACTTATGTTTCAGTGGTGGTTCCCTGTCTCTTAACAACTCCATACACAGTTTGTTCAAAACCACATCTGTGCGGCGACTTCCTCTCTCTTCCTCAGAGTGGCCGTGGTCCCGCGTCCACACGCCTACTACTATTGCCTGAGCACAATCCCTACTTGCAACACCTCCTTGGGAGTATATCCTATTTCAGAGGGGAGTAATAACCAAGAAAAGACTCACAACTATCATTCTTTTTAAAAGAAAAAAAGGAGCTTAGGAGCTTAGCCGGTGCCACACACAGACCTTAGCTCTCGGAGCCTGACCTTGACTTGGCCTGGATAGATTGGGTAACAGGCTGTGGATAGCTGTTCCCTCATTTCTTCTTACCCATGGCAACCTGACATTTCTGGGCTCAGCATAACAAAACTTTGCAATCCTAGTAGTGGGCCAACCTTTGACAACATCCTTAATTCCTAGTGGGAACCTGTTTCTCTTAACCCAGAGCCTTCCTGCTCTCCCAGCCTCTCACACAACTCTGTTTTCTCCTTTCCTGCTAAGTTTCTCACCCACACACCAGTCCAGTCCTTGACCCTTCTGTCTACTCTCACTACTACATAGAAGCTTGTCCATCCCATAATCGGCATGGTGTGCTTCTTTTTTCTTATCTCATTCTCTCTCTGTCTCTGTCTCTGTGTGTGCATGTCTACTTTTCTTAATATTTAGCCTTGTATCCATAAAGTGACGTAGCCATAAAATGAGGTGAAATGAATTTGTAGCCATAAGTGAGGTGAAATGAATTTTCCAAAATTCTGAAATAAGTTTTCATTAATGTCCATTTAAAAAAATTATAACACCAAATGTTCCCCAACCAGCAACTATAAATACCATCACAATTCATTACAAAAAAATGATCACATATTAA
The DNA here is from genome assembly GCA_004027205.1 of Ctenodactylus gundi. Classification (NCBI taxonomy): domain Eukaryota; kingdom Metazoa; phylum Chordata; class Mammalia; order Rodentia; family Ctenodactylidae; genus Ctenodactylus; species Ctenodactylus gundi. Next base: position 651,780 of record PVKB01000250.1, on the reverse strand, counting down.
ATAGAAGATTTTAAAAACTCTTTATTCATGTGCTTGGATACATATGCTTAGAAGATAACTAGATTTAGAAAAATTATTCAGAAGGAATTCACATTTGGCCTTTAGGGTTAGCAATTAGGTAAGTGAAAATGCAGGAATAGTTGCAAGGAATAAACATTTTATAGCTCCACTTCTCTTCCCTTGTTTAGTCAATTCACACAAGTAAACAATTACAAAGCATGCGGAAGCATTTCCATTGAATGATACTGTGGGGAGCCGAACCCTAAGATGGCGCCAGGCAACGGGCCAAGGGGCAGGATTAGATGCCGCACCCAAAGGATGGCGCCTGCGTGGCAACCACACCTCCTAATAAAATGTGATAAACAACTCCATATGTGGAAATCGCGGACTGGCGACTGATTTCCTCATGTGCAGGCTCCTATCTAAAAGCGCCATGTAGTGAGATATGATAGGCTTGTGGCGCTTATAAAATTGCTTGCAGCTTAGCGGGGGGAGGAGAGGAGAGGAAGAAAGAGAGAGAAAAGAAGGTGCTCGAGCACAAGGTTAAGAAGAGGCCTGAATACAGCTTGGAGAAGGACCGCGGCTGCTGCGTCTTTCTTGCGGGTCGAGGGACACGCGACATGATACAATACATTCCATTGTAAGAGATACTAAATAAGTGAAAGCAAAAGAGATCTAAAAGGGAAAGTGAAGTAAGTTTACTAAAGTCGCATGCGTGATAACACTGACAGCTCAATGACTTAACAGAAAAAGATGCATTCTGTGTTCCCCAAGGATTGCTAAGGGGAACTCTGCATATGCTGCTCAGAATCAGAGCGGCCACCGTCCTGAATTTGGCTGCATGCAGTGAAAAAAAAGCAGAGAGAGAGAAACAGAGAGAGAGGAAAAAAACAGAGATGCAGATTTTTTTTTCCTGTGCTCAAAGTTTCCTTCCGTAGTGGCATAGTGTATTTCTATTCACAATTCATGGCCTAGACGTATTTCTTTGTCTGACCTACTCAAAATGGGGAGCAAATGCCATCTTTGGAGGCAACTGGAATAAAAATGGAATGAAATACGGGCATTCGGCCCTGTTGCTGCCTCTCAGGTATTTCTTGATTCCATAAATACAGCAGCACAAAAGTAAGAATAGTAGGAACGAAATGCCCCATTAACTGAGGTGGAAAGACTGTACAACATGGCTGACATTTTCTTTTGAGGAGACACTCAATTAACTTTATGTCTTTGTCCAGCACTTTTGACCACTTCTCATTATTTCAAGTCACTTTACTGTGCACTATGAAAAATTATCTGGCTAAATTCTGAGATTATGAGCTTCCTGAGACAATATACCATTTCTCATTCCTTTCCACACACGGCCTAACATATTGTAGGTACTCAATAAATTTAATATAAATGAATGGCTCTCAGAGTGCTGGAAACAGTTTAATCAGAGGACTGACTGAGCTCTATACCATACTCAATTCTGATTTTCAGGGTATTTTTTTTCAAATAAAGCTAAACTTTAGGTTTTATAACATTCTCAGTTTAGTTGTATGATCGACTATCTCCATAACTGGCTAAAATATCGTATTAACATACATTATATTTCTTATATTTAATCATAGTAAGGGAGATTTTTTTCTTGCAAATGGAGTATTTTAGAAATGAGTATCTATAAACAAGTACTGGTTACAAGGCAGAATTCCTTGTTAAAGTCTTGAAATAATGAAAGATGTTTAAAGATCACTTTTAATTTTATCTCAGAAATATGCAAATATACATGTTTAACACAATTGGTTAAAGAGAATTTTTTCTGCCCCTCCTTTTTGATCACATGTAGAAGTTAAACTACTGTGTAGATAAAATATGATTTTCTAATTTCAGATTAAAAATCAGTCTTTCTTTACTGAAAGAAAAATCTAAAAGTGATTACCTTTTTTTAAAATGCCAGCTTCTACCCACAAAGTCTTGGCTATTAGATTTTTTTATTAAAGTAGCTTTGGCTCTCTGCTAACAATAAATATGTTATGAGTCACAAGCTTATTTGTTTTAGAAGTGAACAAAAGAAAAATGTTACTAAAATTGGTATAGTATTACCCTACTTATATAGTGGGTAAATAGAACTTTGATTAATATAATAGTCTATTAATCTCAGATGAAGAGTAGAACTAGTGATGATGAAATTACTTCTGTATCAAAAAATGGCCAAAAACCCACGTAGTATGTCAAGTAATTTCTTACTGTACATTGCAATTTAATGAAATATAATTGATGTAGGCCTCCCCACATCTCCTAAAAAACAAAACAAAGGGATGAGATTGTGCAGGAGAAATAAGTTCTCATTAACGCTAAATCTAGGTGTTGGGATGACTTCATGCAAAGCTTCATCTAGCAGCTTGTATGCTAAAATTAGAAATGTATACATCAAAGCAGTAGTAAAATAATACTTCCAGAATAAGGAAGACCATATGCTAGAAACTAACAACCCAAGAAGCCACTGCCCAGTGTTATGAAAGTATGAACTTCATTCAAATTCTGTTATCAAACACTGAACAAAAACTTTTTTCTGAATTTAAACATGAAATACACAGATACACACACAGATTTTTTTTTCCTATTGTACCTTGCTATTATTACAATGAACAATGGGAAAAAGATACAAAAATAAGGCTTGGTAACTCCGATGGGGGATGTTGTTTATTCTTTAACTTTCCAATGTCCAACTTTCACATTTTTTTTTTTTTTTTATTTTCTGGCTTTGGCTTCCTCTTGATTTAGTTATTGAGTTTTGAGAATCCTTAAGAGCTGAAACCCTTTCGCCTTTGATCACACTTACTCAGGAGACACAGACATGTCTGGTAGCTGTTACCTCAGGCCCTTTTCTGCTTCCCAGCACCGCACAGCACTCAAAAGCAGGACAGCAGCTTGTATTAGCGCTAACATGCAAGCCCTTTCGGTGCCTCAGAGACACTTGGGCAATTTATGATCATTTGTTTCAAAGATGCTTTGCTATCGCTTTCAGCCAGAGGAAAGTAGCATCACCTCCTCAATTGCATCTCAAGGACTCGGCTAATGCGGCTATGGTGCTCTTCTCTGGACAGAATATACACACAAAGACTTTGAAAACATCCAATCCGGTATTTTCACTGTCAGCCGCCAAAGGCGTTCTACCCCCTGCCTGTCCCAATCACAGGACTTTCTTGCCAGCAAAAGTAGGCAATTCAAAATTTTTTGTAATGTTCCTGTCAATATTGAACTGTAGACTGCCTGAAAAAGTCGTTCTTTTTTCTTAGAAGCTCAAGTGTATTGCAAAGGGTCTGTAACCTTCAGTGTCTATCTGGGACATGAAGCTTAGCAGTTTCTCTGTGCTTGGTCACTAATGGCTCTCACAACACGCTGTGCAGAATTACTGCCTCACTGTTGGGCAAGGACAAGCGCCACTTCTGTATGCGGATCTTTCAGAGGATGAAAGGCCTGGGAAAGGAGCTAAGAGCAAAGAAATGGGACAAAGTGGGTTTTAGAGCTGAAGCGTTTGCTACAACTTTGAACTCTAAAGAAGGAAGGAGATCATGTATTTATGCTTGCTAATGAGAGGGCATTCATGAGCCAGGCTGGTCTCAATATTTTAACGGATACTTATATTATCTCCTAAGAAGTTATAAAAGGCTGAGTTCAAGTATGCCACACCTGCAAAAAGTGTAAACTGACCCCTCAGGAACTCTTGTAGCTAGAGCTTCTACAGAGTTTCTTTTGCATAAACACACACACACACACACACACACACACACACACACACACACACCCACACACATACACTAATGACACTAATGTAAAAAATATTAAAATCTAGGAGCTACGGAAATGAAAAGGTAGAGTGTAATAATCTGTATTGTAATGGAGATTTTTAAAAAATCTTTCTCAGAAATATTTCAAGCAAACAACAGTTTTCTTTACTGTTCTTGAGTTCTATCTGTGGTGTAGAAGACAAAAGAAAGTGACTATCAGCAGTGTTGAGACTTATGAGGGAGATTTCCTACTTTTGGATCAAATATTCATGAAATGACTAGGTAAATGAAGAGGCGCCAGACTCTGCATTGTACAAGGCTCTAATCTGATGGAGAGCATCGGGTGCCAGTGATCATCTATACCAGGAAAAAAATAAGTATAGTACAAATCAAACTACAGGTACGCATGCCACAGGATAACAATGAAGGGGTCAGAGATGATTTCAAATGGGAATACCAGAAAATTCTTCATGAAGACATGGGACTTTAAAGGTCAATTGTGTCATGAGCATGAGGAAAGAGATCAAAAGTATGGAAGAATGAGCAAACAATTATAAAATGTCTAAGGCTGTTAACGTGGAGAGCTCAGTGAAGGAATGGTGCCTAGAGTAGCACATGGACTCTCACTTATGCATGGGATGTGATAAAAACCAACGAACTCATGAGCCCTTGATTTAGAGATCTTTAGACACATTCCATACAGCCTAATTGTTACCATGGTAAGATATAGATACCTATCAGCAGATAAATGGATGTGGTGCACACACGCACGCACACACAATGTAATATAATATTATTCAGCTAGAAAGAAGAACGCAATCACATTATTTTCAGGAAGATAGATGGAGCTTGAGACAGTCATGCTAATTTAAGTAAGCCAGACTCAGGAAATTAAATATCTAGTGCTCTTTCTTGTATACTAATCTTAACACAAGAATAAAGAAATAATAAATAAGAGATGATAGGCATCTAGAAAGCATAATGTTGGAGATCAGTAAGAAAATTAGGATGAGAGTGGAGAAAAGAGAATTAGAGGGTTAAAAAATGATCAAGTTGTGTTCTATGTGTGATCTGGTTCCCTGGAGAAAACATCATTATTCTGTATTACTGACATGCACAACCTACAAACTTTGTGAATTTAATCACTGTTAAGTGTATTGCTATCTGACACAAAGCACTTTCAAATTTATGTGCAGCCATCAGTGCCATCAATCTTCGGAGTTTCCAGTTTTAATTCTCTTACACTAAAAACCTATGAACTCTCTGTTCCCCCTCACTACCCTGGCAATGATCATTAAACTTCACATCTTTTGGGATTTGAATAGTCTAAGTAATTCCAACATACAAATCTGTCCTATGGTGTCTGACCTATTTTGTCCAACATGTTTTCAGGACTCATCTATGTCATACCACGTGCCAAAACTCATTACTTTTTAGGACTGAAAAATTTTAATTGTGTGTGTATATATATATATATATATATATATATATATATATATATATATACATAAACATACATATATACACACCTATATGTATAATATATATACATATAAAAATATACATACATATATACATTTTGTATACATATAAAAATTTAATTGTGTGCATATGTACATATATACATAAATATACATATACATACATATATACATATATATGTATAATATACATACATATATACATGTATACATAAAAATTTAATTGTATATATATATATGCTATATTTTTCTTATTTTTTTCATCTATCCAATAGACACGTGGACTTATTTTACATTTTGACTATTGTGAGTGTGCTGGTATGATTGTGGACACATAAATTTGTTTGAGCACTGATTTCACATTACATGGGTATATGCCCAGGGGAAGAATTGTTGAAATATATTTATAGTAACTTTCTTAACTTTCTGAAGAACTACCACAGTGATTTTCATAGTGGGTATATAATTTACATTCATACCAACAGCATGGGATTTCTTCATATTTTAAACAGCGTGTCTTGTTTTGTGGTTTAGTTATTTCCTTTTTATGTAATAGCAGTCCTAATTTGTGTGAACTGGTATTCAGATAGGTTATTTTAATTAACTACTCTTCAAAACAACACTGCAGAAATCATTTTGGGATAGTCCCATTTTATAGATTTAAAAAAAAAAACTTTCAAAATAAGTAACTGTAACTTTTCCGGGTACTTTTGCTCCGAAGCTACCTGTGTGACTGGACTTGAGCCTAAGGATGCAGAAATGTAAACATATATGCTCAACATGAGATCACAGCAGCCATTTTATAAACAATAGGTCAATGGAGCTAGAATTTTATTAGCTTATCTATCCTCATCTCTTCCATTTTGTCACAGACTCTGTCTTACCTACACTACACATAACATGGATTCTGGCCGACTCCTCCTACTCTCACAGCTATTAACATCCTCCAGCATCTCTCACATTTCTCATTTAGACCTTCTTTGCCTTCTTTAAAAACTTTATTATTATTATTATTATTATTATTATTATTATTATTAATTTGTGAGACAAGGTGTTGCTCCATAGCTCAGACTGGTCCTGAACTCACTGTGTAGCCCTGGTTGACCTTGGACTCACCACAATCCTCCTGTTTTAGCTATCCAAGTGCTGGGATTATAAATGTGTGTCACCACGCCCAGCTTTATGTGATGCTAGGGAATTTAGGGCCTTGCAGCTCGCAAAACAAGCACTTTAACCACTGTGCCACTTGTGAGACGCCAACCTTTTTATTTCTTTTTTTTTTTCCTGCTAGCATCTCTAAGCGACTTCTGATTTTTCTTTTGTGACACACAATTCGGAGTTTCCTTTGAATTTACTCCTCTTTTGCCACCATAAGAAGTATAGCACGATTTCCCAAGACCCCAGGCAGGTGTACTTTGCACACAGTTCTCAGAAACTTGATTCTTGCCTTGTTTTCTCTGAAATATGGAGTAAAATTGAGAGTCACAGAATAACATGAACCACAATTTTTAAAACTACCTGTCAATAAAAGAAAAAATAGAATTGACCAATAAAACCTCTAATTAATGATTATTTAAGGCCAATTTCAGTACTGATTGGGTTAAGGTGGATTAAGGAATCAGTCTGGGACGACAGAGCAGAGACCAAGCACAGCATTGATGCCACAGAGAGGACAGGTGGCCAAGTGAAGAGGAAGTTAGGGACTTATGTCATAAAGAGGGCCGACTTTTATTTTGTACCTGAGTAAATCGAATAGATGGGAAAGGAGCTAGTAAAATATAATAGAAATTAGGAACGAGCGCACGTTGTTCACTGTCCCGAGGAGTGCACAGGAGCAGGGGACCCGAAACAGAGCTGGGAGTCATCAGTGAGAAATGGACAAAAACAGGAACTTCTTGGTGAGACATTTCTTTGAGAAAGAGGATGTGTGGCAACTTAAATAGTCAGCCATCCAGGGCCAAAAGGAGAGGGGAAGGTCTTGTGACTCTGCCATGATATGTATGTGCACATGATGCTCAAGATCAATGTAAATTTTAAACTTCGCACTTATATGTATCAATAAAATAAGGAAAAAATTATCAAAATTAAATAAATTATACAAAACATGAAGTATCATGATACCAGATATTTTTAACCATTGATATGTTGAAGATGTTTTAAATATTATATTGGGGGTGTCAGAGTGCTTTATCCAGCATTCCGGTAAGTTTTCAAAATATTGAAGGTTCAAAAAAAAATAATTGAAAACTCAGACCTCAGTGGTTCTGTTTCAAAGACAAAAAAAGAATTAAGGAGAATAGAAAAATAAAAGATCCTCATGAAACTGAAAACATGGGAAGATGACCACTCTAATTGATTCAGAGAGAATGCTTCTCCTCTGAGACTACCACATTCTAGCAGTCAGCTTATTTACCGTGGAACAGAAGATTGAATCCAGAGTCTCTGCGTGGATATGTAATACAGCTTGTTTGTTTATATATTTGTAGATCCTGTGAAATTGTCAAATTGTTCAGGATGGGCTCGAATTTGCTATCTTTTGTTCTCAATTTCCCAGAAATCTGGGCTTACATGTGCTACTATATCGGCTTATCCATTTGGGGAACACAGATAATACGAAAGTGATGTGCTGCAGATTAACAGCCAAAAATTAATGCACAAAGAAAAAATGGAGATCGGTATATGGGGGACAACATTAAGCACTGTGGGTTAAGTTAATGAGTTCTTCTCTCACTTTCGTTGTTCAGGGATTTATCATATCCATTTCTTCCTCCATTCCACAATCTCTTTGTCTGCATCACAATTCTTTTCATAAATTTAAATTTCGTTGCATTGTCTTTCTCAAATACACAAACCCTACTCGTTTAATTACATAACGGATTCTATCGAGTATTATTGTTTTTAAAGTTTGGGTTTATTTTAAGTGCAAGTGAAAAAAATAAGGATTCACAAGTGCTCAGCAGGTAAATATGTGAAAGACAGAGTAAATATCGATTCAATTAAAGGATGAACTACCAGCCAATGCTTTAAGGTAGATACGCATTTTTACACCAAAAAAAAGAAAAAGAAAAAGAAAAAAATATCAGGCATGCTTATCTGCTTGAACCTATTCATTACAGTGTGCTAGCAGCTAGGATCTAGCATCCCCAAAAAAGAAGCAAGGAAAAAACTCTCAAAAATTCATTAAGACTCTAAATCAAAGAAGAAACAAATAAAAGTTAGAAGGGATTTGGAGAGAAATACATTGAAAATGATCAGTCATTTAGGAAAGGTAAATTGAAGTTGAGAAAAATATCAACATTGCTAGATTAGCAATTTAACAGTTTAAAAAATCAGTAAAATTCTTGAAACAGTGAGGGACAAATAAAAAAAAAAAAAGACCCAACAAAGAACAATTAGAAGTTAGCTGTACACGAGCAAAGGGGGTCCTGGTATTTTCCTAAGTTTCACCTTAAAGAGCTGGCATCATCGCTCTGTAGAATCAAAGCAATTTATCATCCATGAGCTACTGCCAACAACAGCATCACCAGGGACAAGCTGAGGTGGGGGTTTTACTGGGGCCCGGGTTTTCATATAAAAGTATTGAATTTATCTGGACTGCAGAGAGTTGCTAAGCCTCTTATCAAGGGAAAGCCTCATCTTATTAGTAGTGATGGTATCTTAGTTATTGTATCCTGTCAAGCATAGATGTAGGGGGAGACGCACACAGAGCTACAGTTGCAGACAACTTAGAATTTTGTTTTAGAGATCTCCTATTATGGTTCTTGTTGTTTCTACATAGGTGGCGTAATTTAGGCCTGAGATTTTTGAAAATTCCCAGTTCCTATCTCGAGTCCTCAAAAGCTAAGTGCCTGTGATGAAAAATTATAAATGTATGTATTCAAATGTATATATACCTATAATGCATGTCTACATATAATACCCAAATGCATCTATATATAGATGAAATGTATATACACATATTTGTGTATATACATATAGTGCATATGCCTATAAGTATATATGAAGAAAGTAGAACTCTCTCTCTCTATATATATATATAGTATATATACATATATATATACAGTATATATAGTATATATATATAGTATATATACTATATATATACTATATATACTGTATATATACACTATATACATATATAGTATATATATACTATATATACATATATATATAGTAAAACTATATACATCTCTATGTATCTATGTATATAGTAAAGCTAGGTATCTAGCTTTTGCTAAATACTATATAGAGAGCTATAGTAAAACTGTTCCACTTTCTTCAGACTCATATTGGAATGTAGTTCTACTCATAACACACAGATAGGTCATAAATATCTAATGAGCAGCTGTGCCTGTGTTTAGCAAAGCTCACGTGCATCCACCAGGGAGAAGGAATGTTCAGCGTTTGGAAAAGTAACTCGAGATGTTCTGCAGCTAAGAATATATTTGAGAATTGTTCAAATGGTATATCTCAATGTGTGAGAGGCTGTAATAAGGGAAAAGATTAGCATCCTTTATGGGAATGTAAGGGCTGTTTGCATGCTCCACTAGAGCCTAATGTGTTAGGCGTGCAGATTTGCACGAGAGTGCCAAAGAGGCTGGGTGAATGAAGCAAGAGGTATGTCTGCATCTGTCAATGAGCCTCTGTTTTCACTGCTTGTTCACAGACTCTCTTGGAGAATAACGGGAGTCAGGTTTGGCAAAGCACCCATCAGTCAGGTCACAACATCCACACCTGCTTTAAGATTCTTCTATGAAAGGGATAATTTTCAGGCTCTATAGGATAAAACTTTGACACCTGTAAACCCCACCCTCAAAAAGCTGAGGCAAGAGGATTACCTTTTAGGCTACATAGTGATTTTAGGACCAACCTGTACTATAGAGCAAGACCCTGTCTCATAAGTAAATAAATAAATAAATAAATAAATAAATTATTCCTTCTATCCACCCATCCCTTTACATCTATTAACCATTCTCTCTCTACTCTCCCACCCTTCTCCATTTCCAGGATCTGGGAAACATTATGATTGAATATTTTAACAACAGTATACACAAAGAGCAGAGGTAGCCACACATAGAATAGGCCACGGAGACTTTGCTGTTCTGAAATATTTCCCTCATACCTATGCCAGGGACGTTATTCTTGTAGAAGGCAGCAATCAGTTTTGTTGTGTATTATTCTAAGAAATGCATTCAATTAGTAATAAACATGGTGGGCTCTCTTTTGCAGTGTTAGCAGAGCAAGTACAGCCTGACTACAGACTATTAACTTACAAGAATTTGTATGTTCATCTGCGAAATAAGAGTAAAACTAACCCAATTTGCAGTTATTCTGGAGAGTAACTATGATAATATAAATAAAAGAGCCTCATAAAATATGTATAATAAGTTGCTATTATCCCATATTTTCATAAGCTGAACACAAGGTAATATTTACATATTCTATTTATAGAAAAGTATTTTATAGAAACAATAAAGGCAGGGAATTTGTTTACTAATTCAGCAGGTATTGACTCAACATAGGCTAGGTCTTAGATGCGCTTAGGTTTACGAAGACTGATTCAGCACAAACCATTTTTTCCTCAGGGAATCTAGCAAGAAAGATAAACGAAGCAAATATTTACTAACTTCTGCTAGTCACTATGAGCAAGGTAACAGGGGAATTCAGTAGCATGCTCTATCTACTAAGGGACAATTGCCACGTAAGATCCCAAAGTGAATCAAGGATAGAGGACAGTAAGAGAGAAACAAGAAGAGGTCATATGAGTCACGGCGGCCAGAAAAGCGATCAAGGCAATTAGATGAACCAACACACTATGCAGAGGTAAACCCTGACTTGCAATCCCAAATAGTCAAATTTAAACCCTATTAAATATACAGTACATTGATTTAGACATAGTATGATTTTTCAAGTCATTTAAATGTAAACTGGAAGGATACTCTATTTTACTATCAGTGTTTTGACCTGGAGCAAACTAAGAAAAAAAAAAATTAAGCCTTTGTTGCTTCATTTGAAAAAAGAGTGTGAGAATATTGAGCCCACAGAAATTTTGCAAGAATTAAAGGAGGAAAGGTTTATAGAGTCAGTATCACAGTAGTATATGCTAAGATCTCAAACAATGTAAAACTTCTGTTTCTTTCCTGTAATTTTCTGCAATAGCACAAGTATTCTGAAGAGATACAGACTAATGCCATTTTGTGCCACACTGTGGTAAAGACTAATACGACTCTATATATTTGAATATGTCACTGGTTGTTGTTAAAGAGGATATTAAAAATTGCTGCCAAAAACAAAATTCAGAGTCTTTACAAATGTATTGGATTCCTAGCCAGTAGGTTGTAAGCGTCCAGTAAGAAAAATAAAAAAAGCATATTTGGAGAAGAAAAACACATCCTTCCATCAAGCCTAGTTGGGTTAAATATTCAAAAAGGAAGAGACATTGCAATAAAATATATGTTCTTTAGGCTATTGATGGTATACCTGGGAGAATGTATTGGTCTATTTTCTCATTGCTGGAAAAATAAATACTTATTGTCTACAATTTAATAGAAGAGGGGTTTATTTTGGCCCACAGCTTGAGGCTTAGTCTGTGGTCAGCTGCACCCAAGGTGCAGACATCAGCACAGAAGGGCATGATGGGAGCAGCTGCTCAACTCACCACAGCCACAAAGCAGAGTGGTTTGGAAAGGGCTACACCGGGAAGAGGAAGAACAAGCAAGGTCAATGGGCAAATTCACTCCCATGATCTACTCAGCCACAAAAGTGTGCTTTAGCAACCTCTTAGTCATCGCTCAAGTCCATTAAATTTAACAACAAAAGATAAAACAAAAAGTAAACCCAGAAGAAGCAACTGTTGTGGAAAAACTATACACATGCAGTTAAAAGTAACATTCACATGAAGACGTAATAGTGAGGCAGGTTCAGTTGGGCCTAGAGCAATCTGTGGCCTGCACTGGAAATCATTACGATCAAATTTTAAGTCCAAAATCAGGTATGTGTATTACTTTCCTTTTGCTGCTGTAACAAAGTACCATAAAATTATTGACATATACAGCGTAAGTTTATTATATAATAGTTCTATGGGTCAGAATTCCAAAAGAGAATGGGTGGGCTTTAGGCAAGATGGTGGCAGAGCCAGAGAAAACCTGTGGTTCTGCTTGTCACAGCTCTACAGACTGCTTGAAGTTTTGGGCTCCTGGACCCCTTCCTTCTCAATATCATCAAAGACTGTTTTACTCTTTTAAAACATCTCTCTGGTACTGAATCCCCTGCCTCTCTTTTTTACATTTTAGGGCCCCACAGTTTCACTGTGACTACCTGGATAATTCAGAGTAATCTCTCTATCATTTAAGGCCAATGATTACCAACACTAATTGCATCTACAGTATTAATTTGTTCTCACAATGAACCTAGTAAATTCATGAATTTCAAATATGTGGCTGTAAGGATCTATGGGTGGTTATTCCTCTATGAGCCACAATAAGAATTAGATGTTTCCAAAATAAAATAAATAATATGGCTGCCTGTACAGGGATTCTGGTACTCTGATTGATAAAAGTTACAAGAAATATTTATAGAGAAATACTTGTGATTAAGTATGATTTATATTCTTCAGCTGTAGAAGTCAACATCCCCCCAATAATGTCCAACACGTCCAGGGTACATGAGGTGAAGGATGGAGAGCCAAGCATCTTCATTTCATGGTTTACATGCCTCTAAAAATTGTAAAACATCACCACAGGTAGGAGGCTCAGTCTGAAAGATTATTTTTATAAGATGTACAAACATAGTCCATTCATAATATTGACAGATACAATTGATTATGTTTTCTAAATTCAGGTTTATTGAATGAATATGAGTTTCTAGTACTATAAAAGCATTGAAGTGATACTCATTGAAGGATAGATTACTTTCAGTAATGTTTTTCTTTATTCATGTAATACCACTTGATGGCTTGTTACTTCCCACATTTAGATGATAAGATTGTCTTTCCAAGATATATCTCTTTGTATAAGTGAAGGCAGGCTGATTTTCACATTTTTGTATAATAAGCTACACATCGTAAACTGTATGAAATGGTATTGTGGCTAATATCATTTTCGACTTGGCAAGAAGTTGGATAAAGCTTTCCAGTTTTATCCCAGTAGCACAATGAAACAGCATCTCATTGTTCTACATTCAAAAGAGAAGCCATGCCCTATTAAGGTACCTAGGATGACCTTTCTATAACTCTGTCTCTAATCTCCTGAACGTTTCTGGACATTTGGCGATACCATGTTTTCCAAATGGCACTGATTGCTCTCGGACTTGGAAACAGCCAATTGGTGGTCCCTTCTGTTGTTTTCCTTCGGACTGGAGGAATTAACTCAAAAGAAACTTCAATTCAGCCTTAGACAACAATTGTTGTTATTTGTGACAACATGAGTAAAACTGAGAAGAGGACATTTTGCTAACTAAAATAAGCCTAGTACAGGAATGCAAATTCTATACCATCTTACTTATCTGTGGCATTTAAGAACTCACCCCTACGGAATCAGAAAGTAGAAGAATGGCTGTCCAGAAATGGGGAGAGACGGAAGGAAAGGTGACCAACATTTCAGTGAGGCAGAATGAATAATCTCTAGAGCTGTAACATATAGCATGGTGTATATTAAGAACACTCTGTTGTATACTTGAAATGTGTAAGGAGAGTCGATATTAAGAGTTTCCAACCTCTTCCAAGTAAGAACTATGTCAGGGGATAAAACTATTCATTATCTTCATTATATTAATTATTCTACAGTTCCTACATATGTTAGGGTTTGGATCTGTAATGTCTCCCAAAAGCCTCACGTATTAGGATGATACATAGTAGCTACGGAACTTTGTGCTGTTTAGAGGTTGTACCTGGCTGGAAGTGGTAAATTGCTCGAGCAGGGCGTGGAAGGGTATATGCTAGCTCCACCCTCTCTCCCTCACTTGGGTTCCTGACTGCCATGCCCTGGGGAGCTTTTCTCTGACTAGATCTTCACCTTGTGCTTTCACCATTGCAAGCAGCCAATGAGTGGACTGCAACTTCTGAAACTGTTACCTAAAATTAATCTTTCCTCTCTTAAGTTGTGGGTGTATTCACGCTCAGCAATGAGTAAGTAACTGAGACCAGGAGAAGATAATAAATATTCTCATTTGTTCCCCCAAAATAACAACTGTGTGAGTGGATGGTGATATTATCTTTATTATGTTAACTATTTTACAATGCATACATACATGAAGACATCATATCACACATCAAAAAAATAAAATGTTCATTTGCGCATCATATATAAATAAAGTCACATATCAAAAATAATTTATATTTTGAAAAGTCATGGGAATCTTTGCTGTGAAACAATGACAATCACCTATTACAGTTGCTTTCTACAATAGAATAAAAAGAGGGGTTGACACGTGCGGGATAAAGCACTTGTGTTCTCCAGCTTGCGTGATATTCACAATGACACGCAAAGAAAAGTATTATTGTATCTATTTTTCTAGAGAAGATTGACTTGTAAAAGGCAATATCATTCCTTATAGTTCTCACATCAGAAAAGGTAGCATTTGACGAGATGGGGAGAGAGTCCTGTTCAAGAGGCAACTTCAGGCCACCAGGTTCCTTGGCCTGAATGCTTTCTGCCAGCAATGATGGACTGCATCAGACGGGGACTATTTAAAAGGCAGAAGCACTGCACACTGGCGGGAGTCATTTGAAGCATATTCCAAAATGGCCCAGCACTTCAAATTATTCTGATTTTTGTTGCTGTTATCATGTTGGGCTCTCACTGCTTTTAGCTCGAAGGGATGGTGGTGTTCAGAGACACCGCTACTAAATGTCATTGGCTTTGAAGATTTTGCTCTTAACTCCATGGGGATCTGGAAACATTTCTCTCTTTGTCCTTCAGTGCAAACCAGCATTTTGCCTCATTTCTGTCTCCAGTCCTCAAGCTGCCTCTGGAATGTCCCATATTCACTTTTCTCTATCCGAGAAGAAAACTTCATTCTGAGACCTGAGATTCTGGAGACATATTTGGAAAGTGACCTGCCTCGTCCCTCTGCGAGCATTGCGACAGATGGTTTTGTGGAGAATGGGGGTTCTGAAATTGAACAAAAATGAGGAATTTGTGAAGCCTCCCGGATGATTAGCTGAAGCTATTCTGCCTCCCGCTAGTCCGAAATATGCCATCTAATAAAGCAAAGAGAAAATATGACAAAAGGTAGAGTTGAGTGAAAATAACTGTCCTCTTTCCTTTCTGCCAGGAGGGTCTTGGAAAGCTCTCCCACGAGGCTCGTGGTGACCGCTGGGTGTGTGAAGGTTTTCTTCTCTTCTCAAAGCAGCTGAACATGGCTCTTCCCAGATGCAATGGGGAGACAAAATACTAACCAGCGAGCATGTACAGGCACCTGGTGCAAAGGTATTGAAAGGAACATGAGAAATCTTTATTTCACAGGTCCAGAAATTTAAAAGAGTCTGGTTTAGAAATCTCACCACCACGGGGCATCCTGAAGACCTTCGCCTTGCAAGGCAAGCAATTCTGCTTGTGTGTTTGTTTAAAGAGAGAGAGCGCTGTCTCAGTGCAGCTGCAGAATTAATATTACCGAAGAAATACAGTCTACTGCTATACTCCATATCCACTGTTAATTAAAAGGGGAACAATGGATAGACTGTAAGAAATCACTTAGATTCTGTAGAAATAGAATCAATAGATTGGGCTGAATCTAATGAGCTCAGGGTCACTGGAAAAATAACCGGGAAAATCCAGTTGCAATATATTTTTATGTAATGATTCTAATAATTTTATATTTAATAGTAGGCAATGAAGCCTTTTGTATCCATTTAGCATAAAGTTGTAAAATATTTGGCTCATAAAAACATTAGGATGAGAAAATGAGAGAGGAAAGAAGAATCTCTCTTAAAAAAAAAAATCCTTGCTTTTCTTTAGTTGCGAATCTGTCCCCTGAACTTACTGCTGTCACATTTAGAAAAAAATATTTTTTTCTGTTCTCCCAAATGCTTTTCAACCTCTCATCATGTTTGAAAACAAAGGGAGATGCTGCTTAATTCGTACTGCAGCAAAAGGAAATGAAAATTTAAAGTGAAATTTACCTACACAGAAGAGTAGGATAAAAAGATCGTAATGGGATGGCACGATTACGAGACACATTGTTATTTTCTCATTTGTTGTTTATCCTTTTCTCAGTTTTATTAATATGTATATATGTGATACATAAAATTTACATTGAACTTGAATATTTTGTGCAAATATATATTGTGTCAAAATAGCAATCCCTTCCACTCCCTTTTTGACCCTCCCATACTCATCCTCTCCACCCTAGTACGTATATCCCCCTCCATTTGGTTTATGAAATGACTGTTTTCTGGGTTTCTCTTATGAGAGAAACCATTCAACATTTAACCTTTCTTTTCATTGAGAATGAGAGTCTCAACTTGCACCCACTTACCTACAAAAACCTCATAACTATCTGTCTTTGTAGACAAGTAGTACTCCATTGTGTACTTTTACCACAATTTTTGTACCCGTTTTCCTGTGTATGGGTATTATGGTATTTTTCATATTTTAGCTAGTGTTAGTTGATGTGCTATAAACATGGGCGTGCATGCATCTCTTTTCTATAATGCTTTTTTCTCTTTTGGAAAGATTCCCAGAAGAGGTCTTGTTGCATCAAAGAGGGTATTTGTGTTCAGCCTCTTGAGGAATTTCCATGCTGCTCTCCATGGAGGTTGTACCAGTTTACATTCTCACCAGCAGTGTTCCTCCCCCCACCCCCCTGTGCTCCTTCTCCACATGTTTCCAGTGTTCCTTTTTCATCAGCATTGACTACAGTTCGATTGCTTGATATCCATCATTCCATCTGAGGTTAGGTGATATCTTAGTGATGTTTTGTTTCACATTTCTCTAATGGCTAAGGGTGTTGAACATCTTTTTATGTATTTTCTGGCCATTCGGACTTCTTCAACTAAGAACTTCCTGTTTATTTCCAGTACCCATTTTTTAATCAAGTCTTTGATTTGAGGGGCCTGTTTTTTTCAGTTCCTTGTGTATAATAGTTGCAGCCTCTAATTTGCTTGTTCTTTGTGAAACAGTTCTTCTCGTCTGCTTCAAACACTGAGCTAGCTGAGATGGACACTGCTGCATTTGGAGTGATCTAGCACTGGGGATGCTTTCAGAAAACAACCGTAGAGCATCAAAAGAAGAGTTAATTGAATGAAAACAACCGAAGAGCATCAAAAAAGAGTTAATTGAAATAATTAATATATATTGAAAACAGAGTAAGTGCTAAAGATGGTCCCCTTTTTGCTATGATTATAAGTTTTCCAAGGAGCGAAGCTATATTCACTTTATTCTCCTGTGTTACTCACTGGCTAGTGGACTACCTGCCATGTATTGAATGCTCATTAAATATTTGTTTAATTAATTGCTGCAGTTTGTAATATCATGGTATTTTATTATTCTCCATGGCTACAGACTCTAAACTCAGAGTTAAGCTCCTGATGAATACAAAAAGAAAAGAAGGACCAGAGGTAGGAGAGTGACACCAACAGCAACCAGATCACATGGGTTGAATTCTGGGTGACACAGAACCAGCAATGTGCCTAAGCATCTGATTCATCAAGTTAACTAACTGTGTGTGAGTCACTTAATGTTTGTAGCTTGTAGTTTATAAACACAGATAATACTCTATGCTGAGTTATACGCTATGCATTTGTAGTGATCAGGGCAGGCAATGCATCCAGAAAGCATCCAAAATTTAAAAATAAAATAAAAAATAAAAAAGACTGAATATAGGCTGAAATGAAATAACTTCTAAAAGGGTCCCCTTTTTATCTGCCTCACTTGATTTTCAAGGCTAAGTTCATCTTACTCTGAATAGCTCCGCACAGTGCCTGAGACTAGAATTCAACGCTCACACGTTGCATGTTAGTTCTTATCTGGACTGATATACTCTATCAGCACAGCAGTTAGAGCAGAGCGTCAACTTTGAGATGCATGGAGGAAACGAACAGAGCTTCTGCATGTGTCTGGCAGGGCATGGGGGTGTGGCTTCGGGTCCCCATCTGATCCTGGTTCCTACACTGAGCCACAGTTCCCTTCTCTGCTTATCGGTCACCATATATTAATCTTCTTCACTCCACGGTGTCATCCTGTCATCACGTTTGTGCCCTGGATCCAGCTGGCCACAGGCTGAATCCCTTGACAGCACAAGCCAAATTGAACCTTTGATACTCTAAGTTTTGGGTGTCAAACATCGCGTTCAAGTGATTTGAAAACTAACAGAGACACTCAAGTTTCTATTGGTATTAGAACAAGCCAACACATATTTAAGAGTTTAAAAATAATTTTTCTGATATTAATAAAGGTAAAAACACTTCAGTTTTTAGAGTTAAAATCAAGAGCTGGCAAGGTTTATTAAATCTGGAGGCTCCAAGGGACAATCTGTTTCCATGGCTCCTGATGGCATTTTCCCCGATCTCTCCTTCCATCATCTCATCTGTTCCACCTCCTTGTCTGTGTCTTATAATGACACTTGTAATTATGCAGAAAGCTACATAGCTAATCCAGGATGATACCCCATTTCAGGCTCCTTAATTCCATCCCATCTGTGAAGCCACGTTCATCAGCTAGGGTAACGTATTCCCAGGGTCTGTGAATTCCCGTCGACACCTTCAGCGCCGAATTCAAACTACAATACACACCAAGAGGATGATGAAAATTTTCAATGCAGAGACTCTTAGAGCTGGTAATTATGAGTTCCCAGCACTAGTTATTCCCTACAGAACCACCCAAAGGGGAAATGTTTGCTTATCTGCAATTTATCTTTTTGTTTAACTAAATTTGGATAAACCGGTAAAGTAGAGGATTCTGGTATGGGACGTCTAAGATGGGCAGGCTCCTAGGATTTGTATTACTCGCAAGTCAAACGATTTATTTTGAAGTCTTTAGATTCCATTTAATAAATACATATTAATGTTATAGGAGCTAAAGAATTTTAGATATCTAGCCACATTTCACATTGGCAAACAAAACAAAAATTTAATAGATGCACCAAAGAAAATATTGTTTCTTAAACTGAAAGAATATCTACAAATAAAATATAAAGGGGATTCTTGAGGTGTTTCATCAGGAAACAATGTGAAGGTAAACAGATATAAATACCAACAATACTTGGTGGTGTTTAGAATTTTTTCATCAACTTTTAACTTGGCACAATTAAAAAGACTTTTTTTATTCCCTATCTATGATAATTAATTTTATTTGTCAATTTGACTGGAATGTTCTCCTCCCTTCTCTGCTTAAATTGGCAGGCAAACTTATTTCTGACTAGTTGAGTCAGCCAACGTGGGAATATTATTTCAGCATCTTAATGCCAATGCCATGTGAAGAAAAGCTGCCCCTGGTGCCTTGAAGTTTTCAAGCATTTTTGGCCATTCGAGTCACCCTTTTTCCTCTTAGGCACTGTTCAAACTTAACATTCCACACACTGAGCAGGAGCACAGCTTGCTCCTCAATACTGAAGGGAACAGGGGAAAGCAGAAAGTGATCAGCTGAGGCCAAGGAAGGGCATGTTGCAAACTGATCATCTGTAAGCTCGTAGATCCCTGAAAAACGCACATACCTTTGCAATGTTTCAATGTCTGGAGCTGCTAAATGCAGAACGTCTCCAACCAAAACTAGGATAATATATTTGTAAGGAATTTTATTAAAATTTGATTCTAAAAATTTACCCAGATCCCCCACTGTTAATACTGATCAAGTACACAGATGGTGCATGCAATGTGCTAAATTATGTTTACAGGGCTCATAAAGTACAATATTTTAATCT
Source organism: Ctenodactylus gundi (assembly GCA_004027205.1). NCBI lineage: Eukaryota > Metazoa > Chordata > Mammalia > Rodentia > Ctenodactylidae > Ctenodactylus > Ctenodactylus gundi. The sequence continues at coordinate 631,676 of PVKB01000250.1, read as the reverse complement.
CAAAAATTCTTCCTACGTAGTTATTGCTAGTGTCTTTATTTCATAAATGAGAAGACTGGGGTGTGAAGATCCATATACCAAGGTCACAGAACTTGAATTGAATCTTCCTCCAAAGTTCTTCCCTCCCTCATTCTACCAAATCTATGCATTCCTACAAACACACAAAGAATAAGCAATGATCATTAAGGGTCACAGAAATGAGCTTACTCAATGAGCTGGCTCTCTGGTGATTACTTTTAAGGCCAACATGAATTACCTTTGATAACCTTCAAACCTCAAGATTTTTAACTTAATCGCATCTGTACAATTCTTCTTGCCATATAAAGTAACTTATGGAGAAATTAGTGCCTGAATCTCTTTGGTATTATTTATTCAGCCTCCCATAAGGTTTTTTACTAATTTTCTAACATTTATTTTACTGTTGATTTAGGGTTTATAAACAATTGCTTTTGTCTTGTATCTTGGGTATTTTCACCAAAGTTTTATGCAATTATGAAGAATTATGATATTAACCTAATATATGATGATATTCATTCTTTAAATTCCAAGATGTTAAAGTTCTGATGTGTATGAGTATATGCATATAATATATATAAATGTTACATATATACACTTTTATATATATATATATATATATAAACATATATAAACATATGTGTGTCTTTATTCTCCAAATTATTTTTCAGACAGATGGTAGAGAATACTTTTCATGCTCTCACCAATATTATTATCCTTTTAAATTTTTGCCAATTAAGTAAAAAGATTACATCTGATTGATATTTTAATTACATTTTTCCTATTAAAATGCTGCTTTATTATTTGAAAGTCATTATTTGAACAATATGGAGCATGAAAAAGGCAGCAATGACTAAAGTCAAATAAATCAAACATTATACAATAAGCAAAAACATTCAAATGAATCTCAGACCTCAATACATTGAAGGGTACATGATTCAGGTATTTAAAATTTTTATTATGTCTGCAATTTTAGCTGTCTTTTTGCATATATATATATATATATATATATATATATATATATATATATATTTGTCATTTTTGTTGTTCACACATGAATTTCAAATTCTATACACATTAGAGACATGGTTTGGGGAAATCAACGAGCATCTATGCCTATCCCTTTCTCAGAGGTTCACCCCTTTCCTAACTGACCATTGCCCCTCTTTCTTATTCAAAAATACCTAACTATTGTTCAAATTTTAAAAACCTTTTGCTATCTATTTAGTTTCTTCAGATTTTTTCACTTCAGTTTGATATGTATTATCTTATTTCTACTCATAATTGAGAACTACTTCTAAGACTAAAGAGAGGAAGCTATGTAATCATGTGGACCCAATCTAACATGTCCTACTTTCACTTGGCCAGTTTGGGGTTAGAGTATGTGTTCATCTTGGCCACTTCTTCTTAAAATTGCTCTATTTCTGCCATGGTCATAGTATCTGTTTTTCTCTGCAGTGCATTTACTAAGGCAATCTCTTTCCTCAGCAAGGCAGTCTATCATTTTGGGTAGGTAAGTTCAATTAACATAAACTAGAATTTCAAAGTGGCACAGGAAGTAAATAACTAAATTTTCGTCTGCAGTCTAGCTCTTTCAACAATAAAACTGTCAGTTTAATATTCATCTGGCAATTTATGCATCTATTTTCTCAAATTTGTGTATAACACCCAAGGTAGGAAAGACATATTAATTATTTACTGGGATCCTAAATTTTCTATGTACTGGTTCATCAGCCAGGAGCCTTGAAAGAATCAGTAAAGGGCTGATGTGCATGAAACAAATTATCTGTATATCTGTCGGGGAAATCGCTGCTTTAGATGTGGGTTTGATTCTTGACCCTTTGGGGTCATAGCATGTTATTGCAGCAAATGTCCATGGAACCTCACAGCTATTTTATAAGTAGCATAGGGCTTAGTAAGCACATTTCACGCTGACTTTTATAGCTGACCTTGACAGGTGCAGGTGTAGCTTTGACCGAAGCAAGCATGAATGTGATAGAGATTAGATTATCAAGGGGAAGGGAGTCTTTTAGTTCCACTTAAGGCTCACTTGATGCAGGATTTCCAGGCATTGAGGGGTGAAATCATTTTTGTTTCTTATGATGCTTTTTGTCATCAGCTGGCTGAGATTTCTATATGTAAAAGTATTTAGCATCTATGTAGGTTATCAAGTGAGTGGGTGAGATTTTAGCCTTGCATTGCTAGTGTTTGACATCAGTAGAGACTATTAGTTTAGCTGCTTAAAATTCCATCTTCTTGCTGCACTTGAAAGGGCATCTAATTCTAAAATCAGTAAAGATGAAACCTGCTAAGGGCTAATCTCTCAGAATTAATGTGACTTGTTCTTTGTTTTGAGAACCACTTCTCACGCCCATTTGGCCACTGAATGGGATACGACTGTTGTACAGAATTTTCAAGGTTCCGCCTCAGACTGGGTTGATTCATAAAAGGATGCTAGATTAAAACAATTGATAAATAATCAAGCACAAAGAAGACAGATATAACATGCCGAAAGTGGGTTTTACTTGAACCCAGGTTCAAAAAATACTGAGGATTTTTCACAAAGTCAAAAACTTTCCTTTAATGAGAAGTTTAACCTGCATTCATTTTAGAAATAAGGTTCAAAGATAATCTGTTTAGAAAGACAGGAATGAATTACAGAGAAATCAAAAGTCTGTAAACGACTATGGCTCAGGAAATGTTTCTACCTTTGGAAGGAGAAAAGGAGAGATTTTCAAATAATCAAGAAACACCAGGACCTGCCTCAAACGTATTTTAAGGTCATTACCACTAAATAAGAACGAGATGATAGGGAAGATGAACTACATTTACACAAAATGCTGTTCCTCTGGCGATGATGAAATTCCTCAGCAGTCACTTGAGTGACTTTCCTGGAAGGGGCTCATATTCAAGAAATCTTCAAGAGACATCATTATATAACTGAAAACGGGAAGCTATAGCAAAAGCAGCTGGTCTCCGGAAGACTGGCAATGCCACAAGTAGCCATTGTAGGTTATTGGAACATTAAGGAGAGCCTGACTGGGAAGGTCCCATCATGCTTCAGGCATTATCTGGCTCACGTCAAAGGAAGGTCATTGTTGTAGCTAAAAACATAGGTATTGTCTTCTCTTTACTGAAAGTCAAATCAAAATAGTTTTGTGTATTTGCAATTTGTCAAGCACTGCTTTAGCCTCCAGGGATATAAACAGAACAAGAACCACAGAGCCCCCAACTCATAAAATTTACATTTCGGAGGGGGCCATAGATTAGAGCAGTAGGTAAGTACATAAGAAGAAAGGGAATGACAAATGATCAGGAAAATAAGAGAATAAAAAGAAAAAGGAAGTGTTTATGGAGGAAAGGATTAGTGATAAAAAAGGCCTTCTTAATTTAAATCAGACTGTAATGGTTAATTTCAGGTGTAAACTTTATAGTTGACAAAGCATTAATTGTAGTGTAACTATGAGTACCTTTGCAGAAGAGGTTGGCTTGTGGGTCACTGATCTTATTAGGGAAGGTTCATCTTCGTTGTAGGTGAGCATGATCCAATTTGCTAGAACCTTGGGTAGAATACAAAGGCAGATGAGAAGCAAGTGCTCCCTGTGACTCCCACAGCACTGAAGCTTTTCTTCTCCCCTGGATTTCAGTATTTACATTCCTCAGACTGTGGACTCCAGGAATTCCAGCAGTCATGGCCCTGCTGGGGTTGTTAGTCCTTCAAACTCGGTCTGAATGTTGCTATGAACCCCCTTGGTTATGAGCCTTTAATGCAAGGATTACATCATGCTACAACATTCCTGATATCCAGATGGAGGAGTGTCACATCTCTCGGAATATGTTAGCATCCGTAATCACATGAACCAACCAATGTCCCCAGTAAATCCTTCTCTGTCTATTCTCATCTATCTGTCATCTACCTATCTACCTGCCATCTATTGTGTATCATCTATGTCTTCCCCCATTTTATTGAAATACATATATATAATATAGGATGTTCATACTAGACTTAAGGATTTTATGCACATATAGATTGTGTCAAAATTAGAAATCCTTTCCCTCTCCCTTTTGGACCCTCTCACACTCCTCCTCCTCACTAATCACCACTAGCCCCAACATTTACTTCTTTAAATGACTGGAATCTGGGTTTCTCACATTAGGAAAACCACTCAATATGTAAACTTCCTTGTCTGACTCACTTCACTGAGCATGATGGTCTCAACTTGCATTCATTTGCCTACAAAAGCCTCACAACTATGTAGAAAAGTAGCACTCCATTGTGTACATATACCAGGACTTACGTATCCATGGGTCTGTTGGTGGGTATTTTGGTGTCTTCTACCTTTTAGCTATTGTTAGTTGCCCTACTATGAACATGGTTGTATATATGACTCTCTGTTATAGGATGCTTTTAACTCTTTTGAAAAGATTCCCAGAAGAGGTCTCACTGCATCGAAGGGGATATTATGTTTAGTCTCTTGAGGAATTTTCACACTGCCCTCCATAGTGGTTGTACCAGTTTACAATCCAACCAACAGTGTAAGAGGGTTTCTTTTTCCCCAGGGCCTCTCCAGCATTCGTTGCTATTTGAGTTCTTGATATACGCCATTCTATGGTATCTTAGGTACTACTAGATGACATCTTGGTGATGTTTTGATTTGTGTTTCTCTAATGGCTAAGGGTGTTGAACATCTTTTCATATATTTACTGCCCATTTGGACTTCTTCCTCTGAGAATTGCCTGTTCATTCCCCATTTTTAAATCAGGTCTTTGAGTATGAGGGGTCTGTCTTTCTTAAGTTGTCTGTATATTGTAGCTCTCTTACTAATGCCAACAAACACAAGGATTCAAAGAGAAAGTAAAAGAATGTATAAAAAACAGAAGCAAAATAATAAAATAAAAGGGAACTAGGGCCTAATTTTGAATTTGAACACAGAGCCTGCATTATGTCTCTTTTTAGGGAGCCTAACTATACAGAATTTAGTAGACAATGTCAGAAAAGTAAAAATCTACCCACTGATAGAGGAAGGAAGGTTGAAAGGAGAGTGAATAAAGTATCTCAAGTAATGTTCAGTCTCCTTGAGGTGGCGAAAGATAATCTTCACTGGAGGTAGCAGTAGTACACAAGTGCAAAGCTCAACAGAGTGCCTGAGAAGGAGGCAGGAGAGAATCAAAGCATCTTAGGAATAGAGATGTAAGGGCAGAAAAAGATATACTTGCCCTCAAAATAGAACAACTTGTTCCAATTCTGAAAAACTCAAAGCTCAAGCACAGGAAAGGCCACTTTGAGGGTGAACTCTCACAAGAAGGTCTTGGTGTTTCCAACCTCTAGGGGCAGCTCCTTTTAAGGTTCCTGATTCTGGGTATAAAGCATATGTGGGAAAAGGAGTGCGGCTTGAGCCTGTAGGGGGAACTTGATATGTTTCAAAATATGGAAGATGAAAAGGAGAGGAATAATTGCAGGCAGCAATAGTGTAAACTTGAAAACACTTAGAAGAACATAATTGTCACACTGAGAGAGGAGAACAAGAATGTGCAGGTGAGTCCACCCCCTTCCATCTGAAGAATTTAACTAACCTATTGAAAAAATTGAAATAAGATTCCAGTTCTTAGACTTGGGACAACTGTACAAATTGAGTGAGATTCTGGTCAAGTGACTAGGAAGGAAACATCCACTTTCTGGTTTTGGTTAATAACAGTAATCTGAGTCCAATCAAAGCAAGGACTGAGTCATAAAAATTTGATATTAACTCCTACAGATGCTGTATTTGCCTATTTAAGGATACAGAGTCAGTGTTGGGAAAATCTTATGTGAGCTACTTTGGTTGTTATTTTTGAAATAGACACACACACACACACACACACACACACACACACACACACACACACACACATAACACCTAAGAGATTTTCAGCTGAAGTATTTGTTATTTGTTCAGAAGTCCTGAATGAACAGTAAGTCTTCCTTCTGGGAAAGTGGTTTAAACTACAACTGCTAAGGGAAACTCAGTTTGCATAGGCACTTCACCAAGACCCGCCTATGATGGGAATGGAACAGAGAAGCAAGTTGAAGAGGATAAAACGTGAATTCTACTTTCTTTGGTGTTTAACTTTTCATTTGATTTTAACTTGAAATGCTACTAAGGTTTAAATATAGAGCTCTTGATTTTTCTTGTGAACTTAATAATTCTAGGTAGCATTCATGGTTTAAATTTGCAACATTTTTAGAACTGAATTATTTACTTAACATACTTGCAAACTATCATTTGGATGCAAAGTCACATTTGGACACGGTGACTAGTCATTATTTTAGATGACACATGGAATAAAAACGGACCACCTTAAGATGTTTTGATTTACAAACCCTTCATTTTCTTTCTTTGTAAGTTTCACCTATGTGATATGCCCGAAGTCTCAAGAAAATAAGTGAAGTCAATGCTCCGGGTGCATTTTCACGTGGTATGAGCAGAGATATTTTCATAGACTCTTCATCCTTCAAGAGAAGACAGCTACCAAGTTTTGTTGACTAGAAGTTTCATTTTGAAGAGCAGAGAACCGAGGAAATGAAATCTATTGAATCTAAGAAAGATTCCCATCACCTTCCCACTAGGCATGCCACCTCTCGAGTCACATTTGATCTGGCATTCCAATCAATCATCTTCATTCATTATTCTGAGTGTAACAAAGGGAAGGCAGGGAATAGCGATCCCTTGGCCAAGCACAGTTGCATTTCTCCTCCAAAGAATCTCTTGAAAGAGGATGAGGATTCCAAAAATACCCAGCCTCCTCTGCACTTCTCATGCTTAAAGCTCAAAGCTGAGCTTCTGGTCTCTACTTAAGAGATAACCAGCAGACACCCTTGTCCCATTTTGACACTTCACCATGACCCCAAAGGTTGATAACACTCTTCAAAGCTGAGGGAATTGTTCCTGAACATTACATTACACAGTTTATTTTTTCTGATACACATTAAATACAATAAATAACTCTAAATTTCATCTGTCTCCTACAAAGGAATCTGTCATTGACACTGCGTATCAATCGAGATCCAGGTTTCCCTTTCCTACAGTATGTTCCACAACGGAGCCTCGGCCATTAGTTTTTCTTCTGCTACACCACACTAACTGATGTTCAGTAAGTGCTACATGACCTTTCCATACACTTTCCTTTCTGTCTTTTACATTAATCCTGTCTATTCCTTCAGCTACTCACCTGCAACAATCACACTTTATTCTAGAAAAACTCTACACTTCTCCCAAATGCTCTTTCTTCCATCCACATTTCACAGTAGGCTACAGTTTCTGATTATATATCTATTTTTTTTTTGTGCTGAGGACTGAGACTAAGGCCTTCACATTGAGCTACAACTCTAGCCCATTTTTTTTAAAAATTTTGAGACAGGTTCTCACTCAGTCAATATGTTGCCTGGTCTGAACTTGCACTCATGATCCTCGCACCCCAGTCTTCCAGAGTGCTGGGATTACTGGTCTTCTGCTCAATCAGGCTGGGCTCTGTTTTCTTAATTTCTCTACGCTACCAAATTTGTGGGCATGTAGTTATTGCTTAGAGTTCATAGCCCTTTACTCTTCTTCAACATTTAACTCCGATAAAATACTCACACAAGACATCTCAATTGATCCAGAACATACTGTCTTTGAGGAGGAGAGAGTCACCTTCAGACATTAGGGAGCACAGGGGCTTCTATCTTCTGACCTTGGACACCCAGGCAACACCATGAGCGGCAAGGTTGATGCCTGAGGGGCCGCTGTCTCCATACTCCCAAAGAGATTTAAGAGTGAGACCTATGGCAAAATGTTCTTCCTTTTTCTGACAGTTGCTTTTAAAAGAAATTGCCTGTTCACCAAGCCCCACTAAATTGTTTTGAAATTCCAAAGATGTATCCTTATGTTTGCTAACCATCCAAAAAAACTCAACAAGAACAAAGAATCTAATTAAAATCCAGGAAACGAGTAGCTATTTTACAAAAGAAGAAATGCACACAACCAATGAAGGTATGGAAAATTTCATCTTTAAAAGAATACCGTCAAATATGATTTACCCCTAGAGCTTCTGTTGTCTTTGCCTACTGGATCTCTTTAGTTACTCAGAATAAACATCTTTTATGTCTGGAAATTGACCAGATGATCCACTAGTTCCTGTGTTTATCAACATATGAGACCATATGAGCCATTTCCAAGGTCTCATTGGAATTATTGCAGTTGAGGGAAGAGCCTGCTGTCCTCAAGGAGTTAATGTGCTTCTCTGAGTGTCTGCCTTATTTCAAGAAAGGCTTGAGCACCAAGGAAAATCTGGTTTAGAGTTGAAGATGTGGCAAGATAGATCGTCTCTTCACACATGTGTGAAGTGTAGGACACAGCACGACATTCAGTTTGTCACATTGTGTTCACTTGTGAGAAAGCAGTCCCAGAGCTAGATCTCCTTCCCCAAGTTTCTATTTTGTCATTTCTGATATTTAAGAGAAGTTTCAAGACCAAGTCCTGTTACTTACAAGGGACCCCGCATCAGCCACTGGTGAAAAGTCACACCTGTACCGGCTTACGGTGCACTTACTCACGGATGACACGAAGTTTTACAATTCATGGTGAGCTTTACACCTCATCAGACCTGAAGTAGGTCACAGGAAGTGTTGGAGTTTCAAAACTCAGTATGTTACTTTTTTCTATCAGGAAGTCTTGATATTTTTAGCATTGGAGAAAACTTTTGGGATGATGTCATGCGGTCCCTTCAATTTATACATTGAGAACCTGAGACCTCAGAAGGTTAATTGATTTTCTCTGAGTCCCAGAGCTAGTTAGTGGCAGCACCAACACCAGAACCCATCTGTGTCCTGTCTCAACAGCTCCCTTCCCACTATCCAGGCCCCGCCATCTCTCACTAGGCAGACCACACTTCTGAAGTGCATTATTAAAGGATTATCTGCTCTGCCCTTCGTGGCTGGGTCAGCAATAAGATTATTAAATTTTTATCTCACTCAGAGCTCTCTAAACTGGAAGATTCTCATCTGCCAGACTTAATCTGCCAAACATATGCAGAGAAGTAATGAGCACACGCAGTAGTTCACAAAATTAGACACTGCGAGCCATTAGCTGGGCAATCCCAGGTCCAATCTACAGCCAAAGTTCTTGTGATTAAAAAAGCATTTTTTTTCTTTTTGTTTATGCTCCCACAGACGCCGGCACGAGCGAGCCAGGCCTGAACCGGCACAGCTCGCTCCTGGAAGTGCCTACACTCTGACATCTGCATAAATGCCAAATGAATCTGCCGTATGATAATGAATACAAAATGAATTAATAATGATGTGTGAATCATGAATACAATTTACAGTTCCTCAGACAAAATAGTGTCTTTTTTAGCGTGCACCTGCATAAACTGCCTCCTGTAGACTTCTGGCTAGAGCCTTTCTTCTCTCTTTCGGCACATCACCGCCATCTACTGTCAGAGGGAAGAGTAGCAGCCTTCTTCCCAGACGCTCCTCGCACTCGCATTGCTGGAGTGTGTGTTCTCTTAAGACCTAACCTAACAAACTTATGAGTTTGTGTGTGTTTTAGAATTCCTTTGCTCTCCAAGAGTGAGCTCTCTTGTTCCTTTTGGTTAGTTTTGTTACAAATGCCTCGTTACAAATAACTACGTGACTCCACAGTGCTATCACACCATGCGATCTTTAAACAGTGTTTGTAACCCCGTTTGTAATTCGACCAGTTCTCTGCCCAAGATTATAATAGTAATAGCACATTTATTTCTCTCTTGCTACTTCTAACTGTGATGTTCTTTATGGGTGTCCTCCTGATTGTCAAACACTCTGAGGCGACCCATACTTTCTTCTTTGATAAATTCAGCATTCCTAAGCTATTCAGAGACATCGGTAGAAATATAAGCGTCATTAGCTTTCTTTCTTGAGCCCAGATATTTGCTGTGTGTTATCTACTTCTCTTCAACACCCATTCTTTTCTTCGTTGTGCCTGAATATCTCTTGTTGTAGTAGTAGGGGCTGAGGAATTATTGTCTTTTTGAGAATCATGTTAACCTGTAAGAGGAAGGGGGGAAATCGGAGTTAAGAGGGGTCTGTCAGAAAGCTACCTGGGACATAAGATCAGAGAAGAACAAAAGATAAAGCCGAGGACAGTGAAGGAAAGAAGCAACCTGGAGGGTCTGGGATACATTTGGGAAGTTAGGTTATTAAAAACGGCTAATCACTTGAAAGTGAGGAAATAAAGACTCAAAGGTGATACTCGTGATTTTTTTGGTCCCAAACAGTTGACTTTGAGAAGAAATTAGGATATCTGTTTTAAGTATTTTGAATTTGTGATTTCTACTTAATAATCAATTTGAGCCTGCCTAATTAATGAAGTTTCTTTAACATGCCGAATTTCTTTATGGAAATTACTCTTTCTCTTAATGTGTTGTCCAGGTAAACTGTGGACTGGGATGTTCTGCCTTTGTAGCTCATACAAGGAGAGTAGTCAACAAAAATAATGAAACACTCAGTTTCTTTTATGAAAAGTTCTGAAAAACCCTAAAAATTCTTCACCCAGTGTTAGAATTCCTAAAGCCATGACAAACTCTTTTAGAAACAAACTCCTCTCTCATCTCTAGATTCTTTCTTAAACTCTAAGTGCTGTAACTTGGATATAAAAATTAAAGAGAAACGAAAATTACATTATCTTCTTTTTCCCAACTCATAATGTGGTTACAGAATCACCAAATAGCTAAGCTGTTCCCTTGCGCGCGCGCACACACACACACACACACACACACACACACACAAAATCAGCTGTAGCCTTTTGATTCCACGACGGTTTGTAACAAAAATGAACTTATACGTCTCTCTAACTAGGCCACCCTATTAAAAGTCAGTCCGTTTATTTTCCAGATTAGTTTTCACAATCGTGCCATCTTTAAAAGGACTTACTAAGATTTAGGAAGAAAGAATGTTGTTGCCAAGTAACCAGGGTTGTGGAAATTAGTTAGGCAGCATGTAGCAGAAAATGAAAAGCAAAGTTCCCGAAGAAAATCTGTAACATCCTTGTTAAGTATTAGGCATACGTGCCAGATTTTTGATTCCTCCTGATATGACACATCCATATGAATTTTCATATTAGACTGTGATCATGAAAAAGGAAAGAATGTGCCAGTAATGCACCTCACTTCTGTAATCATATATTAAACAAATATATCTACCACTGTTTAGTGAACAAGCATGATGATGGCTTTTATTAATTCATTGACCAAATATACAAAAAAAATGAATTTTGAGAGATGTTGTGGTGGGATTTGACTGAATAAAATAACAAATAGGAAAGGTCAGTGCAAGCAGAGATTATATGTCTTGACAAAAAGTTTCAGAATGCAATTCACTAGGAGAAGGAAACATTTTAAAATATAATTTATTGTCCACTTCCTGTTGGTTAGGTCACACCCAACTGTACAATCTTTACTTTGCCCTTCGCAGACTCTAGATCCTTCCTACTGTCCCTAGACTTTTCCTATGTCTGCTGTTCCTTGCGTCTAAATTCTCTGGTATCTGTCCATAAAAACCTCGATTCTGCAGATCTTAATGCAGTCTTTCCTTTTTGATTCTTTTCAACTAAAGGAAGCTCCTCATCTGTATCCACTGAAAAAGAGAAAAGGGAGCTTAATAGTTTTCACAAAAATCCTTTATTTCATATGTCAAAGCCATTCTATTCACTTCATTTTTCACGACTGACAAAATATCTTCTTATGTGTGAAATACTACACGTTACTCTCTATGGGTTTGGGCATTTTTAATTTCTACTAATAAGATTAAGATCTTTGCATATCCACTTAAAAGTTCACTCCAAACAAACGTTTGGAGCCAGTACTCATTTGCAAGTAAACAGTTTGTAGATCGCATGTCACCACTTCTTTGTGATACATTAAGTACAAAATACAAATCTAACTGACAAATGTCTAAGTTGTATCTAAGAAAGAATGTTAGTTTACTCAATTACCTTTATGTCATGCATTGTATTTAACCCAAAGTTTGTATCAGTGTGCCTATCTATAATCTGCCTATCTTAATGAGAACTAAATGGTAGAGTATTACAGCAAGATTTTTTTTCATCACATGGGAACAAATACGCAATCATTAAATCTGTAGAAGAAGCTTCCATTTCTCCAATACATTTAGCTTCTTTCTTTTTCACAATAATTTCATGTTTAGCTAAGCCCAAGATCTCTTAGAATAAAGACTACATATGATAAACTTTGTAGGAAGGTATCAGTATAACTAAGTTCTGGGAACTAGCATGCCAGAAAAGTGCCATGGGGTCTCTCTACATTGTACCCAAAAGGACACATGTCCTTACCCTTCCACTCCTTGTTCCTTCACCCCAGTGGCATCTCTTGTGAAGAAATCACAGTGAGCCTTTTTGAGTCATGCAGACAGATGCGACTTCTTATAAATTGTGAAGCATGAGATAAAGAATCTTGGGCATCTACTGACACCCTAGAGCAAAACAATCACACCACCTCCACTTCTACATAATCAGCAAAATGAACTCTCCCTTATTTAAGTTTATTTGTTTATTCTACATCTAGATTTCAGGTAGCAATTCTAGAAAATATAATATTTAGTACTGCATATAAATGTGTCACTTCTTCAGATTTTATTTATAATAGTTAGCAGAAGAGGATTTCACTCGAACATATACTGGTGGATCTAGGATATTAAGCCTATGACTCTCTCAGTTATTTTCATATGTATTCTGTGTCTTTCATTGTAAGAACAAATATTTCAGAAATTAGATAAAAAAGTAACTTGACTTGGTGCTCTGGAAATATAAAATTTTATAGAGTTGATTTTCAAAGATTCACATTGTTTCAATTAGATTTTTCCACAGAAGACTTATTAGTCATCTACTTTTCAGAAGTATTTTATATCTCTAGATATTCATAGAGAAATTAATGCTCAATTGAATTAACATAGATGAAGACTTGAAAATTCATTCCACCAGTTCTTGTACTTTTAGAGTCTTATGTAATCTCTCTCAATCCCACTTTTTTCACCTGTATAGATACTATCAATGCCTAACTCAAAAGGATATAAATTTTGAGCAAGACGATCTGTTTAGTTTCTAACAAATGTATACAGAGAGAAGCCATTCAATATTTATAGTATATTCTGAGGAATAATTTGTATCAGTAAGGTGCCTTTAAATATGTACATATATTATAAATACATATATTATAGTTAAGAATATTGAGACATATTTTGGTATTTGAAGGACTTGTCATCAGAAAACTCAGATATCTTATGAATTAATTACAATGCAAAATTATTATATAACCTACCAAACAATCCCACGGGAGCTATAAACAGTGGTTATTTCTAACTGGAGACGCTAGACATCATTTTATGAAGGAGGCCATATTTTTATTGGATATTAAATACAGAGAAAGCTTTTTTGAATAGATATCGGTATCCAGGAATAGCACAGTATGGGCAAATGCATTATGATCACAGAATTATATCGTTTTATATTTTTAAGAAGACATGAATGCTTTTAAAACAGCTGTAGTTTCAAAAGAAAAGGCAGGCTTTGAAGGAGATGAGATAAACTGACAAATAGTAAAAGCAAGTATTTTTCAAATGCCTTCAGAATTGAAGCACTAGATGTGAGCTGAAGGGACAGAGCTAAATATAACTTTTTGCACCTGTAGCCGGGTTAAAAAGAGAGAGAGAGAGAAAGAGAGAAAGAAAAGCCAGCATCAGCTTCCTGGACATCACATGAAAAAATGGCACACAAACATCAATGAGAGAAATCCTCACCAAAGCAGAGATGTCTTAGGTTTCTGCCATCTGACTTGCTGCAGGATGCCATGTGTAGCTACAGGAAGTGTAAGTGAAGTAGACTGTGTCTGGTTGGCAAACTAAAAACAAGCAAGTGTTTTGTAAACCACATCGATTCCAGTGGAGGAAAATGGCAACCCTGACCCTCAAACATCAGGCAGACTCCCTGTCTTGAGATCAGCTGTTTGGATCTCCTGAAGAGAACTCATAGTCATCAGAAACTCTGAAAGCAAATCATGTTGGCATAGTGTTGTTTTCAAGACTGTAGAATTTATTCCATTGTTGACATTCCACATCTTCTAAAGTGCCTGTCAATAACTTACATGGTTGGGAACGTTAGAATAGAAAAACAGAGCAAGAAAGAGAAGATAGAGTGAGTAAGTAAAGAAGATAGAAAAAAGTTAGTGGCAAACAATTTCCCTTGACCTTTGTTCACGCTAACAACTGCCATCTCCATGTGTGTAATCACAGTGAATGCTTGGCCGCTGAGAAGGACTAAATGAGATTCTCAGTTATCATAATCAAAGAATGTGACAGATTCCTTAAACTGTGTTTGATCTCATGTTTGTGGTTTTCACTGATTTCCTTATATGTCCTAGAAAGTGAACAACTACTTAAACCATACTGGGGTAGAGTGGAGATCCTAGAAGGACTTGCAGGATTGAACAAATGAGGTGATTGTTTTATTTCACTTTCATGATGTATTAAATTGATTACAAATTAATGGCATTTATAATAAATAGTATAAAATGGTCAGAAAAGAGGGAGTGAAAATTATGAGAGGAACCATGACTAAGTGATTTTAAGAAATTAGAAGTTGTTGGCTAGGTAGACAGAAATACAGATTACTGATGCAGCTGGTTTATAAGAGTTAAAGATAATAAAGGCTTTAACCTAAAATAATTCTTGAGAATTGCAGAACCCAGGGAAGAGTAATACTCCCCAAAAGGCCATGCACAATTCAAATTGATGGCAAGACACCTACTCGGAACCAATGGGTTCATTGAAAAATGATAAATAAACATATGGTTTGCCCAACACAATCTTCATATGTTGAAAAATCCTGAAGCCAGGTAGCCAGAAATCATAAACACAGAGAAACAATAATTATCACAAGAAAAACAGGTAAAGAAACTGAAAAAAATGTGAGAAAATTCAATAGGAGTTGGCAAAGAGAATCAAAATCTAATGGCCAAATTCCAACTCTTCTAGATGCCGGTTGACAAGTTCTTTCTATTTATCCTATGTAGCTCTCCAATATTCAGGTTTTTATGTTTGTTTGGGTGTTTGTATTTGAGTTGTAAAGTGGCCTCTGATGAACTTCACTTATGTATGGAAGTGCTAAATTTATTCAGCACTTCATTTAGTCAACCACTTATTTATGCAACGCACATAATAAAATGCTGGGAGATAAATATAGGAAAAAATGTAAAGGGCAGATTTACTGGAAAGAGATTAATTTATTCGTGGAAACAAAATACCAGAAGAAGTTACAGAAATGAGTTTGATGCATTCTAATACTATAATGTGAGTTATGTGGGCAGACCTTTTAAACACAGTCATGAATAAGGCACGGCCTTGACTTGCAAGAAGTTTGTCTTCGAGGAGAGGAGCCAGACCTAGAGAAGATGTAGTAGGAACTGTACACTTACTGTGAGCTGTGCGGGAGAAAAGGCAGACAATGAAAATGGCAGAGCTGGGGGCCGGAAGGCTCAAGGATCAGGGTGGTTAAGAAACTGTGCACTCCAGTGTTCTCCGCTAAGGTGACTAAGGTAGAAACTGAAAATTCAAAATTTAGCAAACCTCAAGTTTATGAAAAATACTTGCAGTCTCTTAAAGTATTATAAAGAGATTATGGAGGAAAGCCAGAATTTATAAGGTGGTACAATGGCTTCAAATTAATATTCCCATCATACCTCAGAAAAATATTTCCCAAAAAACAAATATACATCTTTTCTCTATGTGTTCTTTTGAAACATTGTAATTCCCCTTACAGATTTATATTCCATCAGTCTCCTCCTTAATCTAAATCATAATATTTTGAACCAAGTTGTCACTTGGATTGAACGAGGTAGGTTAGTAAGTTGGCTAATTAATAGAAAAATCCATCAATCGATTTAGCAATTTCAGCAAATTCTCCAAACAAATATACATCAGCTGTATTCTGTTCTTTGTTGTTTGTCCCTGTTGTTAAGCTGACCTCTTCTTCAAACTCTTGTCTTTAAGGAATTCTAGGTGCATATACATTGGAGGAAGATGAGTTTAGGATACTTCTGTTTATATTAAAAATAAAAATAATATTCACATAAAATCATATTGTTGGATGTATTTTTACTAAAATTTTGGATATTATTTAATGGATACTTTGTATCTATGGGGTTTCAGCACATTGCCTATTTTGTTACTGCTGATTATTATTATTATTATTATTATTATTATTATTATTATTGTCATCATCATTGTTTACAGTACAGGGGATTGAATCCTGGGCCTTTTCAGTGAATAACATCCCCATTCCCCCATTTTTTTGAGGTAGAGTTTCACTACATAAATAAGCAGCTCAAGTTGGGATTGAACTTGTGATACTCCTGCCTCAGATCACAGGGTGCAGGGTTCACATGTGTTTGGCACAACACCTGGTGCCTATATTATTATTGTACATACTATTGCATAACACTAATTACAAATATATAAACTCTCACTCATCTCCAAAAAAGCAAAACTTACTATTGTACAATACTAGTTACAAAAAATAAACTCTCACTCATCTTAGCAAAAACTTACTATAAATACAAATTGTTTAAAGCCTTGGAGAGTGAGTGCCAGAAGGAAAGCATGGGGATCCAGGAGATCAGATCTCGGGAAGCTTCGGAAACTTAGAAGAGCCTCAAGGCCCCATCGCAAAGATGTAAATGCCATATATATGAGTCTTCACCTGTGCTGGGGTGGAATTGTCAATACTACAGCTACCTCTGAGAACTCCATACCCCTGTTCCTGAAAGTAACCCCTAACCCACATTCCTCAGGTGTGAACAAATATCTACTCCCTCCAGACAGGGCACAGACCAAATAACAATTACATCAAAGCCCAAGTTAGTGAACCAGTGAGTTTATTGGGATTGTAGGATTACGAGTGAGATATTATAGGAGCACGGAGGACTCAAAGGTGGTGCTGAAAAGACCGTCCCAGCATAAGTGACCCCTCAGACATTACACACTGTTTCTATATCCTGGGAGGAAGGCCATGAGACTCTTGGAAGTTTTAGCAACTTCCTGACACTTTCCCAGTGGGCTCCATCATACCTTCCTCCTGTGATCAATCTGTCTAAAAGCATTTCGCAATACTATATTCTAGATTTTTCTTTTAAAAAGTTTAATTAACAAAAAAATACCACTCACAGAGAATTCTCTCTTCAGCATTACTTCTGCCACCAAATAGTATTTGCCAGCAGCAGGCTCCCAGGGCACCAGGAACTCAAGAACGCTCTCCCACAAAGCTGTGCACCTTGCTATCTCTATATGAATCTTACCTACATTCATCCTATAAATATTTTTACTCCCATCTTTCTGACAATAAACTGAAGTTTAATTGGGTCAAATTGCCTAGTCAAGGCCTGAAGCATGAAAGTAATAGATCTAACATTTGTGATGGCACTGATTGTTTGACGCTTGAAACTTATTTCCCCCAATTCATTATTTATTTGTTGTGCCTCAGGCAATGTATATGAAATTGCCAATATTATTAGCAGCACCTAATTATGAATATAAGCTTAAAAACAACATGCTTTGCTTTGCACACAGAGAATCTATTTACTCAGTCAAATAGTTCATTAGAGTCAAGGCTGACAGCTCACCTCTCTCCTCATGGCGCCCAGATTGTCAATCAGGCACAATGCTTCTGTACACACCGGCATCTCATTATTTCAGTAATATCCATGTGAGTTCTACTACCATTCAATTTATAGGAGCTGCTACCTTAACACTGATGTGTTGGTGGTTCAGATATGTCGGGGAGAAATATAATTTGGAAATATATTCTACTTCTGAAGTATATAATTGCTCTCATTTATATTTTAAATTATATTTCACTAATACACACAATCTTTGAGTGTAATGAATATTCAGTTTTCTATCTAGGATTAGCTTTACAAGTAATTTCTTAAAATATAAATTTCAACATGCTGTTCAATACCACCCCCACATACTGGAACCTAATGATATGAAAAATTTGGATGCATAGTTCCTTTATATGACAAGCATTGTCTCATTGATCAAAATCATAATCCTAAAAGATTCTTTGTGTGTTCACCAACAGAAAAACTTCATTGATGATATATTACTTTAGCACAGATTCCAATGTGGGGCATCCCCATAGTGACAATTTTATATTTTAACAGTAATTAATTATGCTTTTTTAAAAGTTAGCTTATTATATTGATCTTTCTTTAGTATTACTCATGGCACCGGAAAGTTTTTGGCAGTAGCAGGCTCCCAGGACACCAGGAACTCAAGAACGCTCTCCTGGAAGCAATCCACTTCACAGCGCTGCCAGTTGCTTGAAGATGATGAATGTTTTTCTCTTCACAACATCTCTCAGAAGCTCTCCATCCTTGTGTCTCTCCGTAAGAGTCTCTGGTACTTTATACTATGTAGGGGCTTACAATACTGGATAAAATCATATTTTCCCTTCAGGAATAAAATCTCCTTAAGGAAGGAACTTAAGAGCTGTATAGTATGTAATCCCTACAAAGATGGCAAAGGCATCCCATTTGCATTCAGGTCTGTGATGCTTTTAAAACTGAGTCTGTTGAAATGAGCACTTTAAGATGTAAGCTCTTTCCTTCTTTCTTACTTTCGCACATATAAGCATACACAAACACACATGCACGCTCACACACACACACACACACACACACACACACACACACACACACACACATTCTTCCCCGCTCCTCCTCTTTCTTCTCTTCCCACTCTTCCCAGAAAACACTTAGTTCAGATCACAAGATCCTTTTGAGCAAAAGGCTTCTAGGCTACTGAATTTGGTAATGCAGCAAAATTTAATCTTCACCCAAAACTTAAAGTCTTGCACACAAATGAATATAGCTGCCTGAGACTGGACAGTTCCTAATCAAAGATTGAGTATATAAACATTTATGAAATATAATTCAAGTGCCTGAAGCAAACTTACAGCTCCAAAATATTTCTATCTACTAATACACAATGCTTTCTCTGAAATTTCTTTTTTTTTGAAACAAACTACAAAGCTTTCCAAAAGTTTCTGCATTTTAAATTACAAATATAGGCATTGATGCAAGACATATTAATATATATATATATATATATATATATATATATATATATATAGTACATTCGCATATAATATATAACTGTCATATACATGATGTGTATTTCTATATAATCTAATATAATGATATGTATATAACAGTAACATATGTGCACACATATAGAATAGCAACATAATATCTCTGTGCAAACATTCTGGGACTCAAAATGAGGTAAGATACAAATCAGAAATAATTCAACCAATAAAATCTTGAAACTTTCAGGACTCTGTTTAGAAAAGTACTGCCCAACAGATACATACTACAAAATGGACTTCTCAACCACAGTGAGAAGTCGCATGCACCCAAGAGCACTCTAGGGAAACAGAAGTTCTGATGATAAAGTTTGTCTTATTAGCAATTTGTTAACTGTATGCATGTTTATACTCTAACTTATTATTTAGTGTCAGACCTGTATAGGGGGCACTTGGACAGGATCGTTTCTGTTTCAGAAGGTCTAGTTTTTAAATAAAGCATCAAAAAATCTTCCAGAGGCTTATGGAGAAACTTTGCCTGTTATACCTCAAATATTCTCAAATTTTCCCCATTGCGGGCACTAGGAAAGGAGTTAAATCCGCTCTTGGTTCACCCATCTGTAAAATTGATATTCTGATTATTAAACATTTCTGAAGTATCTACCATGTCCCGAGCACTGAATATAACACTTATAAAGACAATGTTTGTGCCCTCTAGTAGCATAATGAAGCTTGCCACTGACTTCTAGGAATATCTCGGGGATTGGAATACTATTTTAAAGTGCCAAGAGCTACTCAGAAGAAATGTGCTGTATAATTGCACATATCATTATAGATGAATGGATATGTCCCATTAAGCACTAGAATTGGTTACCAAGGGAGTTTGTGGACTCTTCTTCCCGAGGGAGCTTAAAAAAAAAAAAAAACAGAGAATCTAGAAATCTAGATATGCATTTACGTAAGATGGTTTTAGGTGCAGCTCTCCCTAATCAAAATCAAAAAATTTATAGACAGTAAAAAAAAATATGAATTCTCCAGCCTTACCTTATTCAGGTCTTATTAGTGTCTTATAAAAATTAAGTTAAAATTAGGAGAAATAAGTAGTCAAATTGAAAGCTAGAAAGTGCGTGTGTTCTAATTAGGTGAAGACAGGAGAGATAAAGCTCTGTTTAATTTCAACGTACAGGAATGAATCTGCTTAATGTTAAGCGGTCATTTTTTTGAATTATTTGGTTTCAAAACTCACAGATTAATTTTTAATGAAGTAAAATTTTAAGCAATGAATAATAATGCATCAGTTAAAATAAAGTTACTAATAAAAGTAATGTGAATGCTCTTAAAGTGAGAAATTCTGAATTGATATCTTTCTAAAATAAATCCTTAGTTTAATCATTATTAATTTAAGGCTTTCTAATGACAATATCTCTATAATCTATTGTAGCTTTCCTTGCATAAGCAAATCCAGCAAAAATAAATATAATTTATTTTTTGCTCAAAATAGAGACTTTTAATGAATTTTATTTTATTTTATTTTTTGCAGAATCAGAAACAGATCCACCAGACATATAATTGTTTAGAAATCACCAAATGCAAATGCTCAAGGATAATAAGAAAGTCCTTGAAGTGGGCTCATTAAGGGGTCATTTATTTCTTTCTCACAAAAAAAATCTTAATAAAACAATGAGCAACCGCATGACCTTCCCAGAAGGATAACAGGACTACCTGTTGGCAAAATTAATTATTGACTAAAAGGCTGAGAAAGAGCCTTCCACATAGTTGTTTTCACAATCTCAAGAAACTCTCTTTCTTCCTGGTATTATCAGGGTGGCAAATTGACAGGAGTGTTTAAAACATTATCTATTATTTCTGCATCACAAGCCCAGTGGACTAGGTCAATTGCTTTGTCAATTTCAACCGTCACCTCTGTCTGACTTGTATAAACACGCAGGCTGGGTTAGAAACAGCCCTGGACAGGACAGCGGAGACCTTACCTTTTCCAGCTTTCCTCTGTAGCCTTGAGAGTACCTTAATATCTCTGAGTACCTTAATATCTTTATGTAGGAAATAAAAGCACTCAATAAAAAATACATATTTCCATTCTTTTGATTGTAAAGATTTACGATTCTATGGTACTTTGTATTTTGGGGCAATATTAGAAGAAACTGAAATTCTTCAGGGTGACCTTCTTTTTACAGGAGACTCCCGTATCACTTTGAGGGCACCACCATTTGAAGTCCTCACCAAATTCAAGAAATACAAATATACAGCTCAGAGTTGAATTGTGTAGAGGACAGACCATACACATTTTTGGTTCAGTCTCTATGTTATAAATACAATAAAGTAGCTTGGGTTTGTTTAAAATGTGGAAAAGGTAACATAAAATTCTGATGGGAGATTTTGTTGAAAAAAAACAGAGATAAGTTTTCTGCTCCACTGATCTCATGGCTGCCCTCTGGTGGAGCTGGGTAATTGGTGTTCTTTTCAAATGAGTCATGTGCTATCATTTACCATCTAAGCTACTATATTTCTATATTTGCTTTTATCTTCCACCTGGTCCTATGCACATTGAAATTTTTTGATTCAAGTTTAAGTGTTTCTTTCCTCTACTAAACAATAAGCTTATATGTGGGAAAGAATACGTCTATATCCTTGTGATTGGCGAAGTTAGTTGCCAAACAACGATGCCCTCCCATCCTTCTCCCACAAATAAAATCCCAGCTTTATACACACTCGAGTGCCATAATGCCCCCCTCATCTGCCTGTCACACCGACCAAATCAAAAGAAGCCATTTGTTACACTAAATAGGAAAAAGTTTTATTCAATGTCAGCTATGGAAGAGGTGGTGAGAA
Source organism: Ctenodactylus gundi (assembly GCA_004027205.1). Lineage (NCBI taxonomy): Eukaryota > Metazoa > Chordata > Mammalia > Rodentia > Ctenodactylidae > Ctenodactylus > Ctenodactylus gundi. Next base: position 609,663 of record PVKB01000250.1, on the reverse strand, counting down.
TAATTGTCCAAAATTACTCATTTCTCTTTTTACTGGAGACCTTTATAGAATGTGCCAGAGGGAGGGAGAATCACAGGTTTAGTTTTACAAGATGAATGGAAACTACGTTCTGTGTGCTACCAAAATGCCAGGTTGTGTCTCAAAACTTCAAAAAATGAAATCGCAGATGAAGGAGAGAAGCTGCAACATTGTAGCTTGTGAAAAAAAAATAATAATAAGGGTAGAGTGGGGAAAGCTCCCTCTGATTGGGAGGGATTCCAAAAGGGAGCGACTTTGGGGAGGAACTCAACCTGAGGGAGGAACCAATCACTCTGCCTCTCCCCTTCTCACTCCAATCAAGTCTTCCCACTTCCGCTGGGAGCAAGGGATGGCCTCTTGTGTGCATCCCCTTCTCCCCCACTGTCTGTTTTAGTCTTCAAGGAAGAACTTCCATTTTGTTCCATGAATCAATCCTCCTCTGTCTTCTTATACCTTCTACCTACGTCTCGTTTGTGGCTGGTGAGGTTTTGTGCATGTCCTGTGTCCTGGGATCCCGTTGTTGTCACCTCCCTTTCTTGAGGTTTGTACCCTGCTCCTGAGGATGAGGTATGAAGTCATAAGGAAGCTTTTCAGTCCTTTACGTCATACATATGGGTGTCACTGAAGCCAGGAACGCAAGGGTGTGTACTTCAGCAGAAAGAAAGAAGGAAAGGAAGGAAGGAAGGAAGGAAGGAAGGAAGGAAGGAAGGAAGGAAGGAAGAAAGGAAGAAAGAAAAGAGAGAAAGAGGAAGAAGTGCTTTTTCACCAGCTCCTTGGTGCTTGAGATTCCTCTTGTGTTTTAGCCACCTAAAAGGAGTTGTAAGGCAACTGTGGAGGGCATGAAGAATTTCCTGACTTTCAAGTTTTCAGTGCTGTCCTGTCAGAGCATAATCACATACCGTTCTGGCCACCAGGTATCCTCTGGTTCAAACCAAAGAAAAGAAAGAGGTTGGGACTCTTAGGAAAGCTATTACTTTAATTAAAACACACGTGCGCGTGCACATGCACGTACACATGCACGTACACACACACACACACACACACACACACACAAAATCTCATTTCTTCCACTCTTTTGCCACTCATACTTTCTTTCCCTCATCTTCTTACCCAGCACGCTGGAGCCATCTTACAGCCTTTCGACCTCAGGGACAAAATCAAGATATTCTTTAAGCTACTACACTCAAATTAGATGTTTATTTACTTCGGGTATCTGTTTCAATATTACCTTCTTAAGGAAACTCTACTGTTAGTTAAAAAATTGAAATATTAATACCTTTGATCACTTTACACCATTTCTATATTCTTTTTTAGTATTTTAACTACCTCGATGTTATTAAAAATAATATTTTATTTTATGATCAGAAACACACTCTCTTATAAGTCCTATGAAAGAAAGAATTTTTTTTAATCTTGACCACCATTAAAGTACTTGGAATATAGGAAGAAAAAAGTTGTTTCATGAATATTATTGAATGAATGAATAAATCAATGAATTGTTGACACCTTATCTTTCCCATTGATGTAAATATACATAACACACTATGACTAAGCCATATGTGGAAAATTCAGTAATTCAAAGTTTGTATAGAATAAAAGTATAACTATTTTCTAGCCTTATTGTCCCATTGATTTATTTTTAAGACGGCTTTAATATTTTATTTTTCTGTTTAAAGTTTTTTATATCACTTACATTCTTCTTACAACTTTTATTTAAATAAGAACCTTATGGGCCTGCTAATTTGAATTCTATTTCTATCCGGTGAATGTTCACATTACAGGAATTTACACAGTACCACCCTATGTTGCCATGTACGGGAATTACCGCACAGCTCTCCCTTAGTGAATGGCACAGCTATCATTTAGTATTCCTTTTAGACTAATGTTACATAGAGTAGTTTCATTATTCTAGAGAGCTGAGATCTCAGTTTGCCCTCATATTAATTGCCTCAGAGGCTACAATGTTTTGATGCCCATCTTGAATCTCCTTAAATGTTAATGTGAAAGCTTAAATATACTCCAAACACCATTTCTGCCTACCACTACTACTGTTTTTTTTTTAATTTTGCTTTCTTCTCCTCTGTTTCTACCCTTTCTTTACATCCCCACTTCTACTTCCCTGAGTCCCTCTGAGGTAATCTGACATCTACTGTTTTATCTGTCTTTAATCTTCTCCATGTCGTTTCCATGAATGTCACCTTCTGCCAATCTTCTTTGAAGATTGATTTACAGTCACCATAAGTAAAATGCTACCTCTTTTTCTTCAAATTCAATTAATGCAGGTTAATTAACAAGCAAAAATAAAAATATGAACCAACTAATCATTGTCTTTGATTCTGGTTGAAGAAGCTACTTTCTTTAAGCCTGCATTACTTGAAGACAAATATCCATGTTGTTTGATTTTGTGAATAAGTTAAAAATACGAGACTGGGTTCTTTGATAGATAGTTACGCCGGAATGAATTTCACCCCACCCCCTCGCCCAACACTTTGGTCCACATAAATAAATCTTTACCCTTAGTACCTCACAACTTGGCTGTGTTTAGAGACAGGACCTTTAAAGAGGAAATTAAGGTAAAACAGTATTATGGCCGGGCCCTAGTGCAACATTATTGGTCTCTGTGTTGGTTAAGAATCTCCAAGGCAACGGAATTAAAGTAAAATATGTGCATTATTGTGCAAGAAGTATTATTAGGTAGGTTCACAGGATTAGAGGAGTAAGAATCCACAGTGACCATATGTGTGCTCGAGAGCTGGAGAATCCAGTAGCTATTAAGACCCAAAATATAGAAGTAGCAGAACGATAAAATCAAGGAAGCAGCACAAGTCCAAGGTCACAGGCCTGGATGCCCTGTGGAGATGCATTGCTACGGGTCTTTGTGGGAAAGCTGAAATAACTGAAGAAGGGTGCCCAAAGGTAATGGCGGCAGAAGATGCCCCTGCTCAAGTAGACTGGAGCTCATCAAAAACAAGCCAACTACCTTCGTTGTCTTCCTTGCTTTTTTTTTCTTTTTGTATTCCATCCATGCTGAGCAGCTATTGGTTGATGGCACCCCCTATGGGAATAAGCATTGTCTTCTTAGACTGTTGACGTACAAGCAATTCATCTTTGGGAATACCCACAGGCACATTCAGAAATGTGCTCATCAGATAGGGTTTTCTTAATACACTGAAGTTGACCTATCACAATCGTGGACCACAAGGTCCTCACAAGAAGAGATAAGAACAGCAATGTGCATCCTCAGAGGAAAGGCTGTGAGTACACAGCGGGAAGGTAGCCGTGTGCCAGCCAGAGACAGAGGAAACCGAACCTTTCAATACCCTGACGTTTGAGCTTGCATCCTGTGGAAATTGAAGATATAACTTTTGTGTTTTAAACCATCTAGTTTGTGGTATTTATCACAAAATATCCTGGTAAACTAGCAGAATAGCTGAGTTTCAAGAAATAAATAAGAAAAAAAGTACTCAAGATACGAGTATCTCTATGTTAGAAAAACAAGACCAGTGGATTGAAACTTGGCTTGTGGTTTATCAATGCAGGCCGCCAAATACCTAGAGAAGATAATGGGAAATCATTTAATGCTAAATATCACTTAACACATTAAACATATTTTAAGGTACAATGTCAACATGAATCACTTCACTAATGAAGTGAAAAAGCATTAAACCCACAGTAGCACACAACAAATTCAAATGACATATGTAAATAATACGAACAGAAATTTTGGTAAAGACAATTTTTCTGAATAAAATCAGGAATATAAAAACACTAAAATTGCACAATTTTATAAAACACTAGGTGACAACTGGGGCTTAATTTTTAAATGCATTGATTGTATAAAGTAAACTGTCATTAATTCAATCCACTAATTCCTTCAACTTTTTTTATACTTTTGGTGACTGAGGTTTTTTGTTTGTTTTCTGAATTTAACTTGGAGAGTTGCATTGCCAAAATGCTCTCTCTACATAAACATAATTTTAGAAACAGATCCTAAAGCAAAATTATATTCTACCTGAAGAATTATAAAAAGTCTTAAAATCAATGTAATATCAGAAATAATAGTAGTGAGCTAGAGGTCTGGCTCAGTGATAGAGCTTGTGCTTAGCATACGTAAGTCCTGGCCCTGGGTTCAACCCCTAGCATGAGAAAGAAGAGGAAAGAGAGAGAGCAAGAGAGAGAGAGAGAAGAAAGAAGCGAAGAGAAGAGGAGGAGAGGAGAAAAGCATATATAATATATAGAGAAAGTGTACATGGTTCAAATTTTTCTCATAGAATAGTATATAGTGAACAATTGTAAGTTAAATTTCAAAACAGACAGAAACAGACAAAGTTATAAACAATGATTCTTTTGTCTGGGCCAGTGGTTTTATTTTTTATTTTTTGTATTTTTAAAAATATATTTGCATGAAAAATAAAGGTATGGGGGATATCAGACTAGGTTAAAACACATGCTACATCAATTACACAATACATTTTTAAAATGCCATATACATAATATTGTATGTATGCCAAATTGTGACATATGAAATTCTCTGTTGCATTATGGCATTGAAAGTATATGAGAAGGTTGGGATCCAAAGTGATCTTTAATTTCTTATTCCTCAATCCTTCATCAATTATACCTAAATAAGTTCCTATGGTTTACAAACCTAGAAAAATGCAATATATTTAACACCAAAACCAAAACAAATTAAATGAACACTTTGTACTTCCTATATGGCATTAACTTCTCCAAACCAATCTTACTTTCCATATAGTAAGGAGGTAATAGCATCTAGGGAAATATAACATTACATAAGATTGTCATAAATGTCTACTGACAATTTCTTCATGGCATATCTTGGTGTTTTTTTAATGATAACTGAAATTTTTCCCCATTTTATTAATATGTATAAGTGCAAAATTTAATATCAAATAGTTTCTCTAATATGAGAAACCCAGATCCCAGATCACAATTATCTCACAGAACTTGAAGTGAAAAATAAAGGGAAGCGGGGGGCGGGTGGCAGGTGAGTTGTGGGAGTGAGTAAGGGGCGGATAGAAAGGGAAGCGGGGAAGTTCTTGTTACTTTGACTAGATATGTATCTACACAAAATGCCCAAAACCAACGTAAACCTTAAATTTTGCACGTAGGCCAGTGGTTTTAGTAAATTGAATTTGCTTTATTTGATATTCTATGATCTTATGTAGCTAATAAAAGAATTCTAAAATTTAGTAAGAATCTCATTCTGTCAATGAAGTCAGAAAATATGCAATCAGTAGAGCCCTAGTATTTCAAAAAATTACTCTTCTTTTCAGTACATGAGGAAGATAAAACATTAAATCAATTAATTCAAATAGTAAAAGCTTTTAATTTCTCTGGCTATATTATTTTTGAATTCTTCTCTAAAGGATTTTAATTAAACTAATATCTAGACATTATTCTCACATTATTTTTAAAAATCCAAATGTGTTAATTCATCTAAACTAACAAAAATAAATGAATATTACAAGAAATTTACCAATTATCTTTACCTTTTTTCCATAATTATTTTAAGCAGTACTAATCAAATACTTTTAAAAATGAAAATGTGGTAATACAGCACTAATATAGTGTAGTTAACTAAAGAGATATTTACTATGTTACTTATTCTAAATTCGGAAGACTTTAAGTTCAGTTACAATTCAGTACAGAATATAGTACAGTTAATTGCATGGATGTTCATTAAATTACTTTCTTACAATTTAGAGAAGTGTCAGTACAAATACTGCCTGATTTCATACAATAGAAATGTTCTATCAAGACAAATTATTTCTTTGAGCACAGCCTCACTTCCAGTACCAGGTTCTTTTCAATGTTCAGAACTCCTTACATAATTGATACGTTTTTGGATGAGCAATCAATAAAGACTGGCATTCATATAGTGCAAAAATCTACAGTGTGGTCATCAGTTTTAGAATAAATTTAGGAAAATGAATTTCTGGCTCCATTCCTCCCCCCAACTTAGTCTCTCATTTTGCCTGGGTTAATCTTCCTATGTTGAAACATTCAATTTTCAAGACCACATAACTATATTATTACCAATGGTATTAATAAAATTCTACAGACTCTTTGTAAAGCAATGAAGCAAAATATTAAATAATTAAGAGATTCACTAATAATAGTTTTGAGTTTCTGCTCTGCTGAGTACTAGCTGTGTGATCACTGTAAAGTTATTTTAATAGGTATTGTAAAGGCTTCTACCTTCACCTAACAATAATCCCATAGTTTGGAGCTGATCTGTGACTGGGTACTTTAAAAATAAAGTATCACTAATGTTTTTCACACTAGGCTGACACTAGCATGCTCGAATCATGGCACTAAACTCAGGCTGCTTTTTGGCTGTTGTACACATGCTATGGGTGAAGATTTAGAACCTTTATTCTCTGTCGATGCAGGACAGGCAATACAATTTTCATTTTCTGCCTTGGAAGTTCAAGACCCTGGTTTTGATTCCCCATCACCACATGTGTGGTAGCACATGCCTGCAATCCCAGCACTTGGGAGGCTGAAGCAAGATAATTGGTATAAGCCCAAGACCAGCCTGAGCTACATGGTGAGTTCGGGAGCAGCCTTTGCTACAGAGTGAAACTCTGCTTCAAAAAAAAGCAAAAAACAGAACAAAACAAAACAAAACAAAACCCATAATATTTTCACTGTTTCTTGAAACAAACTTGTTTTTCTTCATATTTTATTTCCCTATACCTCTGATGAACTAGAACGTTCTGTTGTTTGTGTCAAGATCTTTCTTGAGCAGCACCGTTACCAGTAGCAATAGTGACGTTGGTTAACTTTGATTGAGCTCATGCTATGTGCCAAGGGCTTTTCCCCAAGCTTGATATTTGGCAGTTCATGTAACACGACACTGCTTAAGGGAAATGTCATCATTAACATTTTACTGATGAGAGTTTGAGGCACAGAGTGATTAGGTAACAACCACTTCATTATAAAGCCCTCCCCTACTCTCTGAATTGGACACAATTCATCCTTTCTCTAAATACTCCTAAAGCTTTCTCTCTACCTCACCTAAAGAACTTTTTCCTATTAAGACTAGTTTCTTTATTTCTCTAATTACACTTCTATATGTGTGCATTTCATTTTAGAATTAAGCTTTTCACATTCGCCATACATATTTCCATTGAATTTATAACATGATGAGGGCTCTGAATGACCAGTTTAAGACTTAGAATTATATGATGCTAGCCATCAGATAATAGGCTTTAGAGGCAGAAGAAAAACTGTGTGAGATGGGATCACTTCGTCATGTTACTACAATCAGGACTTTGATGTTTATTTGGAAATTGTTTTAGCTGATTTCTGCTCCTTAGAATGAAACTTAGTCTCGGCATCAACCTGTTGCCTTCACTTATTTTTCCTAATTTATTACTGCTTTTTTGATAATAAATTTTACATTCTCTTTTTGTGAAATTCAACCAAAATAGATCACTTCGTGTACAGCCCGGTTTGGTAACTCTAGCTAGAGGAAGGTAGCTAGAAGAAAGTGACCCAGTGGATCCCACAGAGCATAAAATCTAACTGAGGAAACACATTCAAACCAATTACAACGCATATGATAGTGAGGGGTAGGAAGGAGGGACAGTATCCTTCATGGTTCATGAGAGAAAAAGATGGCTCTGGAAATCATTTTCCAGAAAAGGGATAGAGCTGTCAGTGGGTGGAGCTCAGTGAATCCTTCAAGGCTACAGGGTAAATGTGTTGACATTCAGGGTAGAATTTAGAAGCTTATGGTGGCTGTATACAAAACAGGTGCACTGAAAGATAAAAGTAAAATTTGTCAAATCATGTCTTGACATAATCAGGCAAAACTCACAGTGTTCGTGACATTGTAATATTTTCATACTTGGAGTACAGTGAAGATATTGTGAAGAGATCAAGAAGCAAATTAATTAAAGAATTAAGTCCAAATCAAGGAAATTACTCAAAGCTTAAAGCTCATGTGGTTCAGTTTGTGTAGGCAGAATCAGTTTTTTGACCAATATCTGGGCGTTTACTTTTTCTTCTTTAATTTTATTTTGGAATTCAAGAGTTATGGTACTCAATTTCATGCAAATACAAAGAGAGAATATACTCATTGAAAAGACAGATTTTTCCATATATGTAAGTTAAAGTTTGCAATCCAGAGTCAATGTGTAAAAATGTAGTTTTAGGTAAGAGACATGAGATTAAATAAGTCTGTTTATGTTCCTATCAATATTTCAGATGAGAGTTAAGAAAACCTGAAAAAAATAAGTTTTTATTTTGACTATGTATCAACAGATGAAGTTACAAGAAGGTATTCCAAACTGCCTCTGATTATAATGAGTTATCACTTTCAGCCCCGTGGCTCAGGGGATACCCTTGGCAATGAAGCGAAACTGGATAATGATTGCATGGTTTTCACTTTTCCAATTTATCTTTTATAATCACCAAAATGAAAAACACAGAATTGCATATGCAGAACTCATGGAATATTTCAAGCAGACTATGTTCCTACAATGTCCTTGACTTAATAAAAGCTAGTTCATAGACAATCACATTTTTAATATTTGACTATCAGTTTTATAAGCTGCTTCATCCTATTTTCTCTAGCTTAAATGTGATAAAAATATACAAATACTTTCAGCAAAATATGCATATGTATCTAGCATAGATAAGATGTAGCATACATCCATATATACAGTAATTATCATCTTGAACAATAATAGGTAAATTATTCAATTACATTGTTGCCAATTTTAAGGAGGCTTAAAGCACAAAGTCCTTGAACAAGCACAACACATACTGTACTTTAATGAATAAGATTTATATACAAATTTATTTTATGGTGATGAAAGTTAGTGTCAAGAAATAATACATACATGTAAGTTAAGTTTGTTTAGCAGAAAATAACTTGTGTGCTATCTGACACAAGATATTGGATATCACTCATGGAAAACTGAAAAAATAAACGTGTGAATATGAATTTTTATTGGATTAGTATGTGAGTATTAAGACTTACATTGTATCTGAAAATTTTATTATTCTTTTTTCTTTTTTCCAAGTAATTTCACATGTAGTCACAAAAATGGGACAAAAGCAAGTTAGTCATCTGACGATGCAGTCATAGGGCGACAGAAAGTTCAATTTAAAATGGTCATAGGAGAACCATGCAGCTTACCACAAAGAGCGTGTAGAAAGTATAATAAGGTTACATATAAAGCAAGTGAACATGCATGTAAATTTGACCAAATTTGGAGCGGCAATTCTTTGAGAGCAATAAAAGTGAGCCAAAAAGAAAGCTACATATCTCTGATTGAACCAATTCTATCCATAAATATTTTATATTTTGAAAAGTAGATTTCTAACTCTGCATATATCCAAGGAAGATGAGTAGTTTGGACTCTTATATTCCTGTTATATTCTTTACTTAAAAATTTGTTCAAATACTTCACATTAATATAAATAAGAGATTTCGCAGACTCACTACTAAAAATCCACAAGACGTGAAGTGAGTACAGGGACGAGATACTTGCCCATGCCCCGCTGACCTTGGAACAACTCAAAATAACGAACACACAGAGTCAGCCTTGTGCCCAGAGGCAGATGCAGGATGAAGAACTTGTGGTATGTATACAAAGCTGAATATTATTCACCTATAAATGAGAAAATACCATAATTTACAGAAAAATGGTCAGAGTTGGAGGATGATAAGTGAAATAAGCTAGACACTGAAAAGACATTGCATTTTCTCTATCAAACAAAGAAGTTAAAAACATAAATAGTACAGGGAACTTGAGAGTAGAATCACTATTACCAGAAGCTGGAATTTTTTTTTAGTAAGTAGAGGCTGTTCCCAAGTGATGTATGTTGTGTTCATGCATTAACGTGTCATGATGAACCCCATGAATTTATAACAACAAACACATGCTAATCAATTTTAATAGAATGAAAATATTTTAAGCATACATTTGATCAGAGAAAAATGAGAAATGTAGTTTTGAAAATAAATTAAGTTCCATGCTTATATGTTTCTTAGATTCTATTTCCTTTTCCAGAGTTGTTTTTCAGCCTGAAATATATATTTTATGGTCATAATTGGCTCCAAACTCCAATTATTCAATTTTGGCTACACATATTGTCTTGTCGCTGGAATCCTACATCCAACATTCTCAACTTAAGAGAGGAAAGGTTTATTTTTAGGTCACAACTCAATGATCTCAGTTCTCACACACTTGGCTGGCATGTGAGGCATGGAGGACCAGCCTGAAGTAGGACAGATGTTCATCCCGTAGTGGCCAGGAAGCAGAGAAAGCCAACAGAAATATACACTCTTCTAAGCCAAACCACTGACCCCTCCTCCCCACCCGACCTCACCCTTCAACAGCATGCAAAACCATTAATAAGTAATGTGCTCATTCAAGGAATCTTGTATCCAGTCGCTTTCCAAACAGAGAAGCTTTTGGAAACATTCCAGACCCAGACCATAACAAATATGCTTATGGAAATGATTAATTAAAGATGAGTTTTAAGTTCACCTAGAATATTAGTTAAATGCATGTTAAGGCTCCAAGTTCTTTTGATACTCAATATAAGTTTAATAGGATTACTAAATTAAAAAAAAACATCTGGTAAAGTTGTATGTCTCTTAGTGTGTCCACAAAATTCAATGGAAAAACAAAATATTTCTTTTCTCTTTATGCTACTGGGTTTATTATTCCAGAAGAGAAGGCTATATTTTGATTATTTTTCTTATATTCAAATGCTTATTTGAAAGAGAGATGTGGAAGCAGAAACTATTTCTCATAAAACTATACCAGAAACAAATCCTCACCTTGGAGTTCCCATGTGTCCACTTCTGCTCTAGTTCTTTTCATACAAGCAGCTTTCCACTTGGCCCCTGTCCAAGGTGAACCTGACTTAATAGATGAACATGTTGTTTGGTTATGGGTCCCTTAGAACGAAACTCATACATGGAAACCGGAGGAAAAAGCCAGTAGTAAAATAAATCTAGCTTTAGACTGGAACAAAAAGAGGAAAAACACATTGGAGATAATTTGAAAAATTCCAACTAGTACAGAATTCACCCTACATTTTTTTTTAGCATGAAGTCCAGTAAACTTTTTGTAAAGGGGCTAGATGGTAAATATTTAGGATTTGCAGACCTGCGTTTTCTAATTAGATGTATAAATTCATGTTTCTCCAGTCACATAGCAAATGTGTATGTGCACGTTTGCACGTTTATGTGTGTGTAAACTCACACTTAGTGGGCACGAACCACACTGTGAGCCCTTTAATAGAGGCAAAAGTAAATGTGAAATATGATCAATTCTCACCAAGAAATATAATCTCTGCTTTTTCAGAGTTCATTGGCACTAGAGTGTGAAAGTAGAAGCAGAGTAAATCAGATTGAAGAAAATAGGGAGATCTGCAGGTTTAATACAACTACTGTTCTGACATCAAGGCAAGATGAGGCAGCTTTCTAGGCCAAGAGAGAAGTGTGAGCCTAGGATAAATCAGCACACTCATAGAAAAGACGTGCACTGAAGCTATTAACAGCATGAGGGAAAGCCCCAAATGCCTTTGATGCATTGAAAGACCTTAGGTACATTGCTTGTCTAGTCTCCCCTTCCATAAACTGCTTTGATTGCATCTCAGAGTGTGATAAGATTACTGTAAGGAGAATATGTATTGACACATACACATCTACAGACCTGCGCCTAGCACTAGGCACACTCTAATTAAATATTTGCAGTTGTAATTAATATTGTTAGTTTTATTACACTAATATTAAGATTTGTGTTCTGCAAGTAATGTGTGTGGCATTTACGTGACTTTAGGTAAGGTTTATGTAAAGAACCAGATGACATATGTATACCTCAAGACAGAGGCTTCCAGGTTTTGGGAGAGAACTATAATCACTTAATACTATGTTATAATTCTTGTATTGAATTGTGCAACACGGTCTGCATTTGGTACTAAGTTTAATCCTGTGATAATTTAAATATGGAGTGTCCCCTCACTGACTCATCCATTGAGATTTGGTCTTCAATGCAGCAATGTTAATAGGTGGGACCTGGAGAGGTGATTGGATTACTAGGGCTCTAACTTCATCAATAGATTAATTTATTCATTAGCTTGTAGTTAAGTGAGTTATTAGGGCAAACGAACTAATTAGAGGAAGGAGATTATTGAGGTTGTATCTTTGAATAATATATCTTGTCTTAGGCCTGTCTCTCTTCCTGTATGTTGTGAAGCAAGCCACTCCACTTCATCACACACTTTAGTCATGACATGCCATCTCAGCTCAGGCCACAAACAATACAGACAACTAAACATAGACTGAACCCTCTGAAATTATGAACCAAAATAAAATTTCTTACTTTAAGCTGATATTCTTAAGTATTTTGTTTTAACACCATAAAACTGACTAAATAGCATAAGTCCTTTCAAACCAAGAGAAAAATTGTTTTTTTTCTGTCTGTAAGTAAATGATGACATTTGCAACATCTTTGGAGCACTGTTAGAGTCTCCTTTATATTTATATATGTATAATATATGTCTGGCTCCTCTGAAGACAGAAATATGATTTATTTTTTCTTTCTTCTCTCATTGGCAATTCCATCTTTATTATTTAAATGCTTACAAAATCCTTTCTGGCAGAATGGTGAATCACCAATGTTGATAATCTGTGGTACTGTTGCTTTTGGCTACTGAGCTAAAAATTTACTTACAAAACAAGAAATGTAGATGGCGTTATGAAAATCATCTAAAAAGATAATAAAAGGAGATAATAATTACATATGGAAAAACAACAGCAAACCAACCCCACTGAGAAAGCATGAACGTTAATTTGGAGGGCTCCAAAGCCCTGGCAGTGGACCCATGCTGGTCTGTGAGCAGGAAGTGAGCTACAAGCAAAGCTCTGCTTCCTGTCACTGTCACTGAGTTTCTACTATGTTCCAAAGCCACTGCTGACCTGAGCAGAGGCCATCCTCACTCCCCTCCTGCTGCTGCTTGCCACTTCAAAGCTATCCTCCAAATTTTCCAACCACCGACTGCGTGACTGCGTAACAAGAACTGACTGTTTTCTCTTTACTCCTCACATTCTCATCTCCTCCACATCCCTTCCATCCTTGGCTTGGTCATAATAGAATAATCTTCCACTAAACCTGTTCTGGTCCCTGGCTTCCAAGGTATTGGGGATCACTAGGCTAAATATGATATGCTGAGATAATCTTCAAAGTAAGAATAGGATCTTAGCAGATATACATGCCCAAATGAACCTGGGAAGATAGATTTGTTGAGCACCTCAGTATGCCATTTCTAATTCCTGTCAGGTAAGTCACAATATCATTTCATTGAATCTGAACCAACACTGTAAAACTGACATATTACTTTTGCAACCTTTTGTTAACATAATATACTTATCAGCATCTTCAAACTGTGAATGTATATAGATCTCTTTCTGAGTCGACCTTTCTTGGTGGTCTACTTTGCCTTTCGCATATTTTTCAATAACTATGGCATTGTTCCCTCTGGCCATGACTAAATACTTTCTCAATTTTCACAGCTGCAAAAATAGAATAATGGTTCACCCCTCATCTGTGCCTCAGAACGGAACTGTACTGGCAAAATAGGCAAATATAGTCTATCTCTAGCCATCACTTCAATGGAGAAGGTTGACCCAATTTGGATATTGAAATTTGGGCAAGAATAACTTTGAGTTGGCACCACAATGAGGTGTTTTTTTCTTTACATTTTAAACTTAAATGTGTAATATAATATTATATTTTGTTTATTTTTCCCTAATGCAATAACTGGCATGAATCTAAACACAATCACATTTTGTCTGTTTTTATTTGAATATATATGACAGGAAGTGCTTACTTTATAGCACTAGCTCTGCAGAACCTATTTCCCTTCCATGTTCAAATGTCATGAATATTTATGAGCCCATGGATGAAAGCAGTAAAATAAAATGAATTGGCTTAAGCCAAACACTATTCTGTGATCTTTTCCAGTTCATTCAACTGACTGCCACTTGACCAAGACCTCACTCAAATGAACTTACACATTAAACTACTCACTGAAAAATTGATTTCCCAAATGTTTTCCAATTACAGAGTCACATGGAGTTTCGCAGAAGCATTCTGCAGTGCAATCACTGTATTGGTAAACTTTCATTTTGATTCTACACTTGCAGTCTTCAAATCCTCATGCTCTTTCTTAACATGTGCTTTTATAATCGGTTACATTTCTTAAGTTCTGAAAATATAATGCCTCCCCCTGGTGAGAGAAATTGTCCCTCCTTGGGCCATGTGACAAGGAAAATCTTCCCATAATATGAATTTATTTTGTAATTCCATTGTCCAGTGTGGCCATTTCACTTTCTTTGGTCAATAAACGTTGGCATAGCGATGCAAGTGCTTCTGGCTAGACATTTAACTGGCTGTTCAGTGCCCTTCAAAACTCTTGGTCTCACCCTCCACAGTTAGAAAAACATATCTCAGCCCAAGTTGTTCCTTTACTACAAGATACAGAAAACAAAGAGAAATGAAAGTCACAACTTATAGCATCTAGGATGATATATAAACAACTAATGTATTCATGACCCATCTTTGTAAGTGAATCAAAACTCCAATAAAATTGATACTATTGATAGAATTCTTTAAAAAATCAGCCTACACTGGCTTCTGGGACCAGGATAAAGATAAAGTTAAAAGTATTATTGACTAAAAAGCACCACCCCCTGTGCTGCAGATGCAGAGTACTATGTGAAACTTCCACCTTTGATAATTTGTAAGGCAGACAAGGAACTGAGCGAATCGCAATTTTTTGTCAAAAAAAGTTGGAATAAGTAATGACACAGAGGGGATGCTGTTATTAGTGATTAAAAGAGCATTAGCATTTCCCCAACTTGACTATATTTCTGAAAGTCATCTTTCTCACTAGAAGTCCCTTGCCTTCTTTCTCTTAAAGAATTTACTTCAAGAAACTCACAAATTACACATTTTTTCCCTTCTGTCTCTTTGAGACATAATCGTTTTTAATCCAAGAATGTCTATCAGGTGGTGGGAACCTGTCCCTGTGAAATGGTGTTATCAATAAATTCAAGGCTTCTATTTTTCAATCTCTGTAGGAAGGGCAGTTGTCTAACTTTTTGATAAATCACCAATCAGTAAATACAGGTTTCCTACTTACATTGACAAACTTCCCCTGGCCACCCTCCAGCATTTCCAATAGATCACCTAACATTTAAAATTTCTGTTCTCCCATATTTCCTCTCAAAACAGAAAGTTCTCTCTCTCTCTCTCTCTCTCTCTCTCTCTCTCTCTCTCTCTCTCTCTCCTCTCTTTCTCTCCTGTTGTGATACTTTCCAGCTATTGTAATTGCCTTTGAACAAAATTTTCTTATCCATTTAACTCAACTTATGAATTTTTTCTTTGATGTTTGCAACATTGGACAGACTATGATGGCATAAACTAGCTTAGAGAAGAGCTGGCCTGTTCATACGAGTAACGGGAAAAGAAACCTGCAGAAATTTCAAGGCTTACACAGTGGAAAGTTAGAAATTAAATATGTAAACAGTGTATCAAGCATATACTTGTCAGAGATTTTGTTAGGAATGTAAACAATATAATTCACCTTTAAAAATCCTTGTAGAAAATAGTGCTAAAATTTAGACAAGGCAAAGCTACAGTGGAGCATGCAGTGGGGACGGGTGGCACATATTCTGTCTTGGGAAGTGGTAAGCCTTTGGCAAGCAGAAGTGAGGTACAGTGAGGCCAGCTTGGAAATGCTGGACATTGGCTCGTGAGCCCTGAGGGGAGCCTGCTTGCTCAATATCAGATTCCAGGAACTCTCCAAACCAACTAAGCATAAACCTTAATAAAACTTGGCAGCAAGCACCAAGTGAAAATATCTATTATCAAATAAAAATAAATAAAGAAATAAAAATCCTTATAGACAGACAAAATCTCCCAGGGAAAGATACTGAGGGTCTGGTGCTTCTCCTAAAAACGTTATCAATTCAAAATAAGTGTATCTTATTTTAGAGAGGAAAAGGGGGTATTAAAAATGTGATTCAAGCTCTTGGAACAATTAGACTTAATGAAATTAAACAGATAAAAGGCAGACAAATATCTTGAATGAGTTATATCATCAAAGTATCTGCGGGCTCAAGTGAAAAGATATTGTGACTATTCGAGATGTAAAATAACCTTCAGGCTATCAAATTTTTGCCTTAGGATTGAGGTTGAAAACAATTTCTCAGTTCCTGAAGCCATCCCATTATCCAATGTTCTTTTTATGTATTGCCAAAAAAAAAAAGTGAAAAAAGAAGGACTTCACAGAGGATGCAGTCAGGAGTCAAAAACCCAGGAGGAAGCAACTCAGGCTAATTGGATACACTACCTGTTTCCCACTTCCAGGATTAAGAGTATTACTAAAAGCAATATTTTATAATTCTATGAGCAAAATAATCTCTCTGTGTCTTCAGTACTTCCTGCTTCTGAATTATAGTATTCTTTACTTTTTTCTCTATTGTACCTCCCTCTCTTCTGATGTGTAGTATGTCCATCATTTTTATCTCTGATTTACTCATGTGTCCTTCATGTAAAGAGGATAGAATCAACTTTTTTTCTATTACAGTTGTAGTTTCCTGGTCAAATGTACCCGTTGTAGAGACTATTGAAAGAATGTTTATTGTCCCTCGCTGTGAATGAGGGGAGGTTTCCATCATCTTTCTTGTGGAAGAATCTCACAGGCACTTTTTATTCAGAGAGCGAAAGGAGGCATGTAAATATCTGTGATCAAGAAGGTGTAATGTGGCACATGGCATGACTTCCAAACACATTCTCCTTTCCTTAGTAGAGGATCCTGTATCTTTTCCCATGTTTGTGTAAATCTCTCACTTTCCTCTTACAAAACTAAATCATGCACATGGTCATAGGACATCATGACCAGTAAAATGTGAGTTGAAATGAAAAAAATCCTATTTCAAAGTAGAATTTTATAAAGTCACTGTGTTTCTACTAACAATCTTGTTGTCGGTGGAGTACTGGGGCAAATGTGGCTACTGTGGCTGGTGCCACAAAAGAAGGCTTGGCTCCAGCCGCAGCAAAACCACCAAATGTGTAGTAGAAATAGAAATATAGGAAACATACCATGGGTGTTTAAACTACTGACAGCCTGAAATTGTTGGTAGCTATAGCAGAACCTAGAAAACTGACAAGCATAGTCCTGGCTAATTACTGCCAGTGGGATACAAATGCTTAAAATTAGAAAATAGAAAGATTTCTGTTCCTGGGAACAGCATTAGCAGGTGTGGCTCTTAAAATTCCTGTATAAAAAGAAATGTGGTTTCTTATTTTCCTAGAAATACAACTTGCTCTCGCCTCTATCCCAATGTCTGTGTTAAGGATCTACAGACAACACCGCCTCTTCCTCATTGGTTTCTGTATGCCTACCGGACAGTAAACATCTCATTCTTATTACACTTGGAGTAACATCAAATTCTTATTTATTTTTTGTTCTTCAAGCTCTTCTAATCTCTAAAATTTCTTTAAGAAGTTTCCTATATTAAAGTCCTTTCTGACCAAAATACCTGGAGGAATTATTTTTTTCCCAAACTGTGCCTGAGTGATTCACATAGAATCTCAAAGGAAAGAAATTTGGAGTGCCAGCTACAGGTTGGTTATGAAAAAAAATCCTTAAGCTAAACTAAATCAGGAAGGATGTGAAGCATGTTAAAGAAATAGGGGAACAAGAAAAACGAGATTAACTTATATGTCAAGCATTATGATATTCCATATAGTAATTAACCATTTGAAGCAGAGACCATTAGTTAAATTCTTTCTATGAAAACAACGTCTCCCTTCAAATGTCTGAAGTAAATATCCCTGGGTCATTATACAGAATATTCAGTGCTGACTGTGGTAGTCTTACAAAATCATGCCTGTGTGACTTTAAAGTGTACATTTTTAAAAAATATCGAAGTGTTTATAAAAATACAAAGATAAGCAAAGTTGAACTATTAAGCAATATAAAATAAATGTGAATTTGAGAAGGAAATTAAAATACTGTCTACAACGCAGGTATAGCTATAGATTGATGCAGAATAGGAATAGCTATCTTTAAAGAAAATTTTGAACTATATCATAAAATATAGCTGTGATTTTTAAGCTTAATTAGAAGAAGTGTTAATTGGTGGGCTTGAAAGTCACTCAGGGTCCCAGTGGCACCCACTTTGGGGTGGGTCTAATACAGAGACACAGGGTAATGATTCCTTTGTCCCTTTCCTGTTCAGGGCTGGTCCACGCTCTGCTTCCTGGTTGCCACAAACTGAGCATCTATGCTCTGCCATGACCTTCTGCCAAGGTATTTCTATCTTGTCTCCAGCAAGCCAAGGACTGAATCTTCTAAAACTGTAAACCAGTTTAAAATTCTCCTCCTTTAAGTTGTGGAAATCAGATATTATTTATCAACAAGAGGAAAGCTAACAGATATTATGGCTGAATAACTGTGTAATAAGCAACAGATTAAAATGTGGCGAACCCAGGAAAGAAACACAAATGGACAAACTGAATTATGATTTCCTTCAGGTACCATGAAGTTGTTTGCTCACTAGACATGAGTAGTAAGTTTATGAGTGTGACAAGGAAAAGTACAAGTGTGTTACAAAGACAAAGGATCCTGGTTAAGTTTAGTTTAGTATGGAAATTACAAGACTCTGAAATTTTTTAAACAAGTTAATTGTTTTGATGGCAATATGGAGACTAGATCAGATAAAAAGAAGCTTGAATAGTTTGTTATTGGTTTTGTACTTTTGCATGAGCAAAAATCTGACTTGTTATTTCTCAATTCTAGAATGCTTTAAGTGGACATTGATACTCATGTAATTAACAGTTCAATATCTAACAGCGCGGTAAGAGAGCTAACCTGCAAATCTAATCCACCCGTAACCTCTCCTGGGAGCACGATCTGCTCTGATCTCAGAAAATAATAAGCTGAAAATGGAAGAGCTTCTTAAATGATTCTCACAGTATTTTTATTCTTATAAATATTTAGTTATATATAACTTTAAAAAAAAACCTCCAATAGATAGCTTTCTGTAGGTTTCTGTGGCCCTAAGCCAATTTTTTAATAAAAAAAAAATTCCCATACAAAGATGGGTGGTTTCTTATATTACCCATAAGATTGGTCTTGAGGTATGCACTGTGCACTTTTGTGTCCTACAAATCCTTTCAATCGGTGTGAATAAGCCTTATGCTTAATCTGATGCGACTTTACCTTGTATTGTAGGCATCGTAAAAATCCTCCCTTTTTCTTTTTTCCTTTTTTCTTATTTGCACTATCAGTAGATTCTTTGAGAATGTGAGAGGTGTGTGATGAGCTAAAGTTGTCCTCACCCCCAAGTCCAGATACGGAACCTTTAAAAGTGGGTATACATGTATTTCTATGATACATTGCTTTTAATTCTTTTGGAAAGATGCCCAGAGAGATATCTCTAAATTAAATGCAACATATGCTTTCCATCTTTTTGAGGAATCTCCATACTGCTTTCCAGAGTGGTTATACCAGATAAAAGCCATAAAGGTGGCCCCTCACTCACTTTGATCGATGGCCTTATCAAAAAAGAAGATTTTGGTACAGAAAAAGACACCAGTTACATAAGCAGCAGAAGAAAGCCCATGCCAGCTCTCAAATAAACCCAAATGTGCACGTGCCGAGAACAGATCAATCCTACTGACAAATACACACTGGACTGCTGGACTCTAAAAGTGCGAGAGCATGAAGTTTGGTAATTTAAACTCCCTGATCTGTATTATTTTGTTATGAGAGTCTCAGTAAAGTAGCAAAGTTATAAAAGTACAATTACTAGTCGTATATCTTGATGAAAATGGAGAGTGATTATTTATTATATAAATTAAATGGAATAACAAAACACATGAGTCTTCATTTTCTGCAAAAGCATTGAATATGTTAATGTTCTTGAATTTCTGTCATTTCCTTATTTATATCAAGTTTGACTAGTGAGTACACTGTTAGCTGTCTCAAACCGAATTTGATAACTAAAAGTTGTTATCTATATTGGTAATTTCATTTCAAATTTATAGTGTCAGCATCCTTCTGAAGCAACTGCAGCAGCATTTCATTTCGCCTTCTGAAATTAATGAATTTTTCCAAAAAAGACTCCAATAAATTAAATTCTTTTTATGTATATGGTGAATTTGATGTAAACATAAGTCATTCTGAGAATACATCTGAATAGCATGGTATATATCAGGACATAGCAGATCAATAAAAAATTTATGAAAACTCCAATCAGGCATTCGTTGTTCAATAATGCTTCACTTTGCATTTCTTGTGTTATTATTTATCTATTCAAACATTTAAATTATGCCTTCCTAACAGGTCTGTAAATCTCAATAAGTGCTTCTTGTATCATTGACAAAATCGAAATATATTCACTAAAAACACTCTATGGACTATATTGAGAGAATGGATCTGTAACAGGATAGCTCATCGAATCCCTGGAAGTAATTGCTATCAAACATTGACCTATATTTCCACCTCACAGTTCAGCATTCTGTTTCGGTATGTTTGATGATTCGCATAGTAATTTTTTATAAGAGATGATTCATTTTGATCTCTTTAATGCAACAATATTGGGGCATCAAGAAAAAGTAAATTCATTGCACGAATACGTTTGAAAGTCCTGCAACTTTTGAAAAATGAGAACATTATTCTGTTTTTACTGGCTTCAATGTATACCTGAATATTATTTCATAAAATAAAATATAGTAGGTAAAAGATAAGATCCTAAAATTAGATTCCTGGTATTTGAAACCCAGATTTGCACCTCACTAGCCTGGAAATTTGGCCAAGTTTTTAAATTACTTATTGGCTTCATTTTCTTATCTTAAAAAAACTAGAAAAATAGCTACTGTTTTATTAAGAGTGGTAGGTACAATATCTCTCTGAAGACATCCTTGGAAAATGGGTAATATAAAATATAATCTATAGACATTCTTATTAAATAAATTAATAACTAAGACTCAAATAAGACTGCGTGGCTATTATTAATTCTAACACTCCCCTAAGCTATTTTTCTAGTTTTAATTTTTCCATGTAAAGAATTTTCTGCCACATTGGTTAGTGAGAAATGTGTCACATTTGAAAAAATAATTTATGAGTAGAAAGATTACTACTACTTAAAGTTTTCCTCTAAAAAAAAAATAAGATTGCAAAGAAGGTTATGTCATCACAAAGAGAGGTAACTAATTTTTAAAGTTTATCCCTTTGATGTTTCACCTTCTGCTTGTCACCTTGACAAGATACTTAGGTGCACAAAATGCTCAATTTCATTGTAAACCTTACAATTTTGTTGTAAATTTTGCGCTTATACATATCAATACAATGGGGGAAAAAGTTTACTCCTGTTGAACACAACGCTGCCTTTGAGGTCACTTATGTTCACCAGGTAGACCCAGAAATACATGAAGACTTTCATTTTCATTTCCTTACCTATTTCAGCACATAAAAATGAATGACTTGATCAAGGAATGGATTCTACAACACTGTGAAAATTCTGCTGTTTTGGTCAGAATTTTTCCTCCCGAGCATTGGCTGTGTGTACCAACTCTTTCCTGTTTCTTTGGTCTTCTGATCAAAGTTTGTTCCGACTCTTTAATAAATGCACTGGTCATTCTCCTTTGATGAAAATCAGTGACAAATCAAGTGTATCCCGCTCCTATGCGGCTTTATGAAGAGTCACATAAAAATGGAATCTAATTCTGACATATCAAAGAATCACCAAGTCAAAGGAGAAATTGAGCTCTAAGGGAATAGCTTCTTATTGAAACAACAAAAAGTCCAAGAGGAAAAAAAAAGTAACCTTTAGTAATTGCCTTGTTATCATTCGATTTATTCCTCTCAGCGTATTCTAGCCTCTTTTGTTAAAGGTCTCCCAACAAACTGCTCTCAGGAATACTGAGAATCTTAATGGTGTACATGTGTGTGCCTCACAAGACAATTAAAAATACAGAAAACATCACAACTCACTAAGTCTTTAACATACTAGCTTCCATCTTGTCCTAATTGCAAAGTGGTTAATATGTGGACTTACCTAAATGTTTCTTCCGCGTTTAGTCTAAATGCAAAAGTACTACATTAAAACCTACCTGCTTAGTAGTACAAATAAGAGTGTAAAATCAGAGAATATTATAGAATCCATTAAAACCATGTCAAATATAAAGTAAAATAGTTAATTTAAGGTGTTTAAAACTTTGACTTAAGATAACTTTCCAGTACCTTCACATAATTAAGTAATTCAAAATTTTACACAGACTAAGCATCTTTTGACAGAGAGCTTATGACCTTGGAAGGAACATTATTTCTGCTAATGAGCATTTCCAAGGATATATCTTCAATATTAAGCCAAATATGATTGCCCTCTCTGCGCAAAGCATTGGTCCTAGATCTGTTCTCTAGAGTCATGCAGGAAATATTAAGTCACTCTTTTTCAGAGAAGACCTTTAAACTAAATTTGCTACTTTGCCCTAATAATTGCACTTTTCCAGAAGGAATTTCAGACCACAGTTAAGGCATACATACAGGTTTCCATTAATGAGAAAAGAATCAGAGAGTGTCAAGTTGATGAGCTCTCCGTGTCCAATTTGGATCCTTAGGGAAGACTTCATATTTCAATCCTGAACCACAGTGATTTAATTAAAATACTTTTAAAAATTGCCTAAGTAAGCCCCCATTTAAAGTCCTTCAAATTCACTTTAAAGTCAATTCAGGCCCTTAGCCATGTTCTTAATACTTAGCCTCCTTCACCTGTGCTATACCTGTTCCCCCACCCCTTTTGCTTTCAGTTGCCTTCTATACACATTGGTAGAGATGATACTCACCTAATACTGTAAAATGCTCACCCTGGGTTTGGACTGCTGGTGAGACAATTCCTTCCCACTGAATGTTGGCAATACAATGTGATATCTTTCATGAATTTCCATTTTTAGGAGTTTTCTTCACCGTTTGGCGTAGAAAATGGGATCCTAGAAAGTTTTAAGGGGGCAAGTAACTAGGAGTCTTTCGAACTTATCAGGGGCAGAAAAAGTGCCAGCTCAGGAGCATATGAGGTTGTTGTCCTCTTCAAAAATAATTGCACGTTCTGGGCTTTATGCTTTTTGACCAGCAAAGTAAGAAATTATTGCAAATAGGGAACTCTCAAGGGTCATAAATACAGTGAATTTTGAAACTGAAGCTTCTCAGGTAGCTGTAAAGTTTAAAATTTTGAAGTCTAATTTAGAAGTTTTCACTGGCGAGCATGGCTATTATTCTATTCTTCAATCCCTCAAATAACTATGCATTTACAACTTTCTCGAGTGCCCTTTGGCAGTGCTGGAGTTAACATGTGCCTTCTGAATGCCTGGGTTTGGTTTACATTCTACTGTACATTACATTGGTATGCATAGAAGCACACTACACAGCTGTCTTTCAAGACAAGTGAGCTAAATAGCATTAAAATCATATTTGTGGCTGGGAGCATAGCTCAGTGGTTAGAGCACTTACCTAACAGGCACAAGATCCTGAGTTCAATTCCCTGGCACCACATAAGCTGGGTGTTGTGGTGCGTAGCTGTTATCTCTGCACTTGGGATGCTGAGGCAGGAGGATTGCCGTGGATTTGAGGCCAGTCGTGCTATATAATGAACTCAGGACCAGCCTGGACTACAGAGCATAACCTTGTCACAAAAATACTATGGCTTTAATTTCTTTGAATAAAAATGTTGTGTTCATTAGCATATAAATGATATATAAATTGATTTCCAGTTTCAAGAATCTCTTACTGCCTTCATCAAGAATATTTTTACCTGTAATACAGTAATGATTGATCAACTTTCCCCAAAATCCCCTCGCCTCGCTCTACCTTAATATCATACGAGATCAGTCATTTCAGATAAAACATTAAGTGAGGTTATAGACTATCTTTTTGTACCTGGATTATTTCATTTAGCATAATTTCCTCGTGTTCTCTAGCACTTGTAGGATGGTAATGATACCGCATCATGTAGCTTAAAAACATAGAAGACTGAATATTCTACCACAAAGAAACAATAAATGCATGAGGAAATAGACATGCTTACCCTGATTTGAATGTAATACAACATATACAGGTTTTGAAACTCCAAGTAGTATCCCATATATAAATAATGTTTATGGCACTGGGAATTAAAAGCAGAGCCTTTGCACTGAGCTATAGCTCCAGGCACTTTTACTTATTTTGAGACAGAGTTTTGCTAAGTCACTGAATCCCCAGGCTGGGCTCGAAGGTGTTACCTTCCTTAGCCTCTGTGGTCGATTTCTTGTGGAAATCAAATTCTCACTGGGGAAGCAAAACGTTTCAGAACTACATACTTTTGTTCGTGACTTCTTCAGAGATTCAGGGTGTTCATAAGCACAATTTTTAGAGCTCAATTACTTATCATAAAACCTTTACTTCATTTTACTCCAAGTTTTATGTAGGTACACCTGCCCACTATGATCCTGAGCTTCAAGAAAAACTAGCAAAACTAATTTTCTCACTTCTAACATAGCAAGGCAAAATTCAAAATAAGCATTATTTTCAGATACTAATAAGTTGAGTCAGACATTAGACTACTGCAAATCATGAATTTCCCATTAGATCCTAGGGGTTTTTTTTGGTTTTGGTTTTGCTTGGCTTTGTTTTACTCTCTCTCTCTTTCTCTCTCTCTCTCTCTCTCTCTCTCTCTCTCTCTCTCTCTCTCGTACTGGGATTCAAGCTCAGGGTCTTCAATCTGAGCTACATCTCAAGCCCATTTTTGGTTTTGGTTTTGATTTACAGACAGGATTTCACTAATCACTTGTCCAGGCTGGTCTGGAACTTGTGATCCTCTTGCCTTAGCCATCCAAAGTGCTAGGATGCAGGCTTGTGCAGCCCCTCCCAGGTTCAAGATCTTAATATTAGTCCTACATTATTAATATGTACTTTCTTCTAATATAAACTTCTAAATAGTGTATAGTCAAACTAATATAACTATTCTTTATACAAATAAAATACAATTCTTTCCAAAAAATCCAAATCAGTTACTGAATCCACTAGTCTATAATTCCTGAGACATGTTCATTTCTACCATAGTCTAGTTGTTACAGAATGCCCATCATCAGCATGGACCATTTCTAATAGGATTATATTCTTTATAAAAAGAGTCTAGATCCCTCTGTCTCTCTCTATCTCTGTTTCTCTCTCTCATTCTTTTTTCTCTCTTTCTTTCTCTCTCTTATACAAAAAGAAAGCATCTATCTCCATACATGGATATAAATGCTTATTGATCAAGATACCAATCTATGGGTGTTTTATTATGGTAATCTGAACGATGACACCAATCAAAACTTGATCGTTTTTAATTTTAATACTAAATGCAGTGTACCTCCATCCAATAATTATTATATAAAATGGAAAAATGAGACCGATAGATGGATAGACAGCTAACAAAGATTAATAGAACTGCAACCACATTCTTCATTTCTACAACTTATCAAAAAACATTTTTCTGAGGCTACTTTTTCAAATATATAATTCATTTTCCCTTTAGTCTTGCCTAGTGATTGACTTAGTAACTCAAACTTGAATTTCCAATGGAGGTCCTTGCTTACTTTACTTTTATTTTGATACTCTTTCTATCCATTAGCTTTTCCCAAAGACACAGCCATACCTGATGGCATCTCTGAAAAGTCTCTGGGTTTTTCTGTTTTTATTTTTTCCTAAATTGAATGAGAAAAATCTTCATTCTCTTGATAATCAAAATCAATAACTCGATAGACAAAATAATCAGTTTTTTTATTCCAAGTTCAAAAAGTCCTCAATCTTTGTATTCTTAAGCAACGAAATCTTGCTGCACGATTAGGTTGGCCTGGGACTCCTGCTTCTGCTTACTTAATAGCCAATGCTATATGTACTTGCCACCATGTATTTCTTGAGGATGCAATCCTAACTTTATTATTTTGGCAAAAAAAAAGTTACCAGCTTAATTATTTATACAATTTAATAAATGAAAAAGTCAACTTATGTTATTTAGCATTTGCTATAGTACTTCTCCTCGCCATACACTATAAGTTAGGTTAAAACTACAAACTATTTCTAGATCAATTAAGTTATCCAGTAGAAGGTTTATGTCAAATTTCATTTATCATGTGATCCATAGCAATGTTTAAAATCCAGTGAAATTCAAGGCCAAACATAATTGTTCTTTCAGGACTGATGTCAATGACTGCCTGCTCTATATGCAACACTGCTCTGGGAACATGATTACCATAGGAAACACGGACAGGCCCCTGAGAAGATGACAATGTGGGAAGTTTATAGAACACAAGTGCACCTTTATTCTAGTCTCCTTTCTTGGGGTTATTTCCAGGGTTCTTTTCAAATATTATCTCATACCTTAGAAATTACCAAGAATCTCTGAATTTCTGACGAGAATATCTTCTATTTTCATAGACAAATATTTTGTTAGAGATTTTTTTTTTTTTTGCTCATTTATTTTGTACTATACCGGTGATAATTTAGCCGTAGCCAAAGATGGTCATGGATTGACTCCTTCTGGGTGTCACTCTCACTCTGAAACCTGGTTAGATAATGTTCACATAGTAGGTCTTACCTCTAGTGAAAAGGGCAATGAGGTTTTGAAGTAGATTTCATAGCCAGAGTGGCAGAGATCGCTTTTTATAAAACCTACATTCAGTTTCAAAGTACCACCTACCGGTTGGATTCTAGGCTTCATCTGTCTCAACCATGCTAGCTTTCCTGGAACAATGAAATTCTCATTGTCTTAGTAAAGAGAATATTTTCTCTCATCCGTTTGGGAAAGGACAAGCAAGTTGCACATGCAACTTTACTTGAATATTCCTATTTCTGTAACTACTTGTATCTCTTCTATAATCTATCAAGATGCCTTGTTGGTACAAACTTAGTAAGTAATTAAATTAATTCTAGCTGCTTAAAACCACTGTAAATTAATGTGATTATTTTAAGAGTCTCCTAGCCTGTCAAGAGCAAAGTCAAAGCTAAGCAGTCAAATGTACTCATGCAATAAGCTTGCCAGATTTAGCAAACAAAGCACTCAATTTTGAATAAAGAAAATGTGTGTGTGTGTGTGTGTGTGTGTGTGTGTGTGTGTGTGTGTGTGTAGCAAGTGTGTGTGGAGTGCACTTTGAATGAAATTATCAATTATTTATCTGCAATTCAAACTTGAGTGGACATTCTAGGTTGTATCTGACGGTCTGACCGAGTACCTGGGAGCGTGGTTAATGATTATCCACTTGTCATTATTTCTAGGCACCTGGAACAATCAAAATTGAAAGCCAAAACTTCTATTCTTGTCTCCTCAAAGAACCAGGGAGATTTTACAACCCCTTTGCTAGAAGATTTGTCTTCTTGTGTTATTTATTGTTAAATCTTTTTTGTTGGCTGATTTGACAGTAAAATCTACACTGCATGTGCAAATTGCAGCTTCACCAGGAGCCTGGCAAGGCATATTTTCTGTATCCTACCTCGGGCAGACAAGATTCACAAGCAGCACAATTAATACAGAGAGACCATTGAAGGGTAATGGTGGGGCTAAACAAATGAATGGCCTCTATGTTCTGTGCCCAAGAGCTGGAAATGTGAACCTAAGTCCATTCATTTGAATCAAGCAGACTTAATTAAAGTGAAATATTTATAACACAATAAGAAATTGGTATTCAAGTAATGACGAAAATGTCTCTGCTAATTCTTCCACTCTGGCAAATTATTCAGCATTTTTGGCTTGTCAGTTTTCTCCATTTTGAATCACTCAATGAAGAAATATTATTCCAACCTGCTGAAAATAATTTCCTAATAAGGAGCCAATTAAGCCTTTAAATGTGCTATTTTCTGCCAAATATTCAAAATCCTTTTCTAACGAGTTTTATTTTTATATGAAGAGAACAAATTATACAATTATAGAAAACTCTGGGAATTTTCTATTTTATCCTTCCCTAATGCATAAATACTAGCGTATGTGGAATTTTTCAAAGCAAGCCTTGAGGGTGTGGGAAGCCGAAGATTGTAGTTCCCAGGTACCAGGCCATTGTAGCATCATTGTTATTTTGGTATGTTGTGTATTCCTCAGATAATTCATTGCTGTAGTCCTATACTCAAAGAGTCTTTGATCTATAAAGAAGGTAGAATACTTTCCAATTATTCTGAGATCAATATGAATTGGGATACAATTTACACAATATTGAAGGTTTAAATCAAATACTGCCGGTATTGTTATTTGAGAGATGCAAAAATTAAAGGTAACTGGATCATATAAGATTTAACAAGTACCTCAGGGTCCATCCACAACGCTAAGAAAGACATGAAATACTAGAAAACTTTCAGAGAGGAGATGGATAATTCAAAATGGGAATGTGAAAGCAAGATGCTCTAAGAAAATGAAACATTACTGAGACTAAGTTTTCCCTTAGGGTCTGAGTCACAGACTTGGTGCTTCAAAAGAAGGTGTTGAAAAATAACGATGTCATAAAGTATGGGGTAACATGATTTGGGTTTGGTGAGTATGAATAATTAACACATATATAGTAGGTGAATTATTTTTAAATGCTCCAAATCTTGTTCCACTTTAATAATAATTCTTGGGGGTGGAGGAATGGCTCAGCGGTTAAAGCGCTTGAGCACTAAGTCAAGTGCTAAGTACCCGAGTTCGATTCCCCAGCACCACATAAACTGGGCATGGTGGCACACGCCTGTAATCCCAGCACTCGGGAGGCTGAGGCAGGAGGATTGCCGTGAGTCCAAGGCCAGCCTGGGCTCCATAGTAAATTCAGGCCAGCCTGGGCTGCAGAGAGAGACCCTGTCTCAAAAAAAAAAAAAAGAAAGAAAGAAAGAAAAGAAAAGAAAAAAATAATAATTCTTGAAGTGTGGCTTTATCAAACATTGCAGTTCATATATCAAACTCACTAGGTCCAGTTAACATTGGACACATGTTGGCAAGAGTGAAAAACTTCCTTCAGTAATGCAGGGTATTTATCAGTATATATGGATATTGTGTAATTTTAACAATATCAGGATTGCCTGGTTTTCCAGATATTTTAAGAATATCAGATATTTTAACATTATCATTAATTTCTGGTTTTCCAGATAAATTATTATTTATAAATTTTTGTGTTGTGCTCAAAATATAATTTTCATAATTTGAATTTTCTTTATACTAATTGAAATGTGCTTTATATTAAAAGATACAATGTACATTTGGTACATGATTTGAGAGTACCTTTAATGTATTCTGTTTATGTTGGGTAAACATGTTTGTATCTGTCGTATTAGTTAAATTATTATTTGTCTACCTATTGTTTTAATTAATTACTGAGAAAAGGGTTGAAATTTTATGCAATATTTCCAATTCTGTCACATTTTGATTTATATATTTTGAATTTTTCAAAGTAATAATTAAAGTGTTGAATCATCAGACTCTCTCAGTGAACCCACTGCTTCGCCACTGTGAAGTCGTCCTATTTTATCATGCTCAGTACCAAGCCTAAATGTTGCATTTTGTTTTGATTATTTGGCCAAGTGTATCGTATTCTACATCTTTCCTTACAATGTGTAGGTAATAAGGGCTTTTTATATAATGTATATAGTCAATATAATCAAACTGAAATTCCATACATTTTAGCTGTATTTTAATAGAAATATGGAGACAATTTCCATTCAATGTGTCTATTGATATCATTGTGCTTACATTTGCCATCCCACTATTTGTTTTTATTTTCTGTCTCTTCTTTATTCTTTTATTTTCTGTCTTCAATGTGTTGAGAACATTTTATGGCTCCATTGTATCTCTTTATTGTGTTTTTAATTTATGTTTTTATTTTCTAAAATTTTGGATAAACATTTTCACTTGTCACACCCTGCCCTTACAATGTTCTATACTACTTCACACACAGTCTAAGGGCTTCCAGTATCCTTTCACTTTATTTTACTTATTAATTGCAGTGTTTTATTAA
Source organism: Ctenodactylus gundi (assembly GCA_004027205.1). Taxonomy (NCBI): domain Eukaryota; kingdom Metazoa; phylum Chordata; class Mammalia; order Rodentia; family Ctenodactylidae; genus Ctenodactylus; species Ctenodactylus gundi. The sequence goes on along the minus strand of PVKB01000250.1, from coordinate 579,592 downwards.
CTTTACATTTATATATATTAAAAACATAAAATTTCATGGTGTTATGTTTTCTGTAATCAAGATAATTTATTTGGGAAGGCCTGGTAACCTTACCAAGACATGTATGTGCACAAAATGCTCAAGATCAATGTAAACTCTAAATTTTGCACTTATATATATTAATAAAATGGGGAAGAAAGAGAATTTATTTTAACATTTAAAATATATTTTATAAATCAGAAAAAAGACTCCTTGTTTTATCTACATATGATCATTGTCTATTATTTTCATCTTTTTCTAAGAGACAGAATTTCATCTTTCATCCATCTCTTTCAACTCATTGAACTTTCTTTAGTTGCAACAATGATCTACCCTAATGAGGACCTTTAGATTTTGTATATTTGATGAACTCTTCACTCAAATTCATATTTAAAAGCTTCTTTTTTCTAAGTTTAGGTTTTCTAAGGTGAAATTTTTAGTTTTATTGATCTTTGTTACTGAGTATATAGCACATGACCTCATTTTTACTTTTAGATTTTTCTCTTTGTCATGATTTCTTATCTATTTCTTCTATTGACTTTGATTTCTTTTTATTATGAGTCACAGTTAATTTAAATACTTCTTAATTTTACCAGATGCTATTGATAATTTTTAATCTTTAATTATGATAGTTCTGTGTGTCTGTGTGCAGGTAGAAGTGTACATAAGCATATACATATATGTATGGATTTTTGCTTATACTTCTTAAATATTTTAAGATTCAGTTTATGACTCAGTAAGACCAATTCGATTAGTTATTTTAAGGTTCAGTTTTTAGTTCTATTGTGCAATTCCAAAACAACATTTAACTAACAACAATTTGTGCTAAATAACAAAGTAATTTTCTTTTGAAAGCTCTACCAGTATCTTTTTCTAGGAAGTCTCTCCACTTTGTTTATGTGAGTATTATGGTTTGGATCTGGAATGTGGCCACAAAGCCTCTTTTATTTAAATATTGTGGATTATCCAAGGATTTCAGGTGTTTGGGGAGGTGGACCCAGGTAGGGTGTTGTGGATCAATGGAGTGTGAGGAATTCCCGGGTGTGTGGCCATGGGGACAGGGGGCACTGCCTTGTCCTTGCTTTTCTCCTGCCTGATTCTTCCTCTTGTGATGCTGTGAGAAACTGTTCTCCACCAGATCCTTCCTGCCGCTGCTGGCAATCCAAACTGAGGCCTCCGGAAACTGTGAGCGAAAATAAACCTTTCCTTTCTATGTCAGGCATTGTACCTCAGCGATGAAAAAGGAGCTAAATTACTAATTTGGGGAAATTACTCTATTTCTGCCTAAAGTGTATCTCTCTGACTTTATGTGGTTTTTCTCACACACCAGCACATATCAAAGCTCAGGAGATCAGAGGGCTCCTGGCTAGATCCCCAGTGTTCTCTGTGGGTTGCTCTTTACTTTCTGGTGCTCTGATCTCCCAATGCTGCACAACTGAGCTTCCACAAACTCCCTCATGCAGAGAAGCTGCTTTGCTCATTTCAGGTCTGTTTTTTGACTCACTGTTAGGCACTTGGAGCATATTTCATTTCATTTTGGCCAGAAGCACAGTCTTTCACAACTGTTTCACAATATCTGAAACTGTCATTTCATATTGTTCCATCTGTTTTGTTGTTAAGGCATGGAGATAAATGTTGGTGTTTGAAACACCCTCGTGTTCAGAAATGGAAATCTCCTTCACTTAATTTTCCTTCTGTATATTTATTTAAGGGGCAGAGAGGCATGGATTTTATACTGTGAAGCCAATCATCTAATTTCCCAGCCAACCTAAATGGCAACGTCTTCAAGGGTAATGTCAATTTTTGCTCACTCTAGTATAAGTCAACATTGTTACTGTGGGGAACATAAGCTAACAGTTGTCATTTCAAATAAAATAAGAAAATTGGGCATGGTGGTGTAAGCCTACAATGACAATACTTCTAGGAGATGCAACAGCTAAATTACAAGTTTGAGCCCAGCCTAGAAAACTTAGCTGATTAATGAGACCTTGTTTGAAAAAGTATAAAAATAAAATAAAAAAAGACTGAGAAAGTAGTTTTAGACTAAAGGCCTCAAATTCAATCTGCAGTAACTTAAAAGAAAAATTAAATCACTAGAATAACAGGTATGGCACCTGAAATCAACAAAAGATTTTGGTAATTGGAAGACCGCAGTGGCTGGGACAGAGGTAGATCTTCGAGGTTGGTTCATATCTTAGCCTTGTAGTTGTAGTAGAGACAGAAGAGCAAACATCCATCTTTTAGATTCTTTTAGATTGGTGCAAAAGGAAATGGCACTTTTGCAGTTTTGAGCTTTACCATTAAATAAATGTGATATGTTACACTTCATTTTAATGTGCATTTTTCAGTTTATGTTTTGCTCATGACTTGCACTTGCTATCTGTTTTATAGCTATTTTCACTATGGAAATGATGCGAGGTAAAAAGCAAATTCAGATGACTTTTTTAAATTCAAGTTCAAAATCGATCATAAATCAGTGGAGAGAAGTCACAAATCTACCATACATTTGGTCCAGGAACTGTTAATGAATGTACAATGCAGCGGTGGTTTAAGAAGTTTTGCAGAAAAGACAAGGGCCCTAAAAATGAAGAGTGCAGTGGCTAGCCACCACAAATTGACAATGATCAGTTAGGAGCAATCCTCAAATCCGGTGCTCTTACAACTACACAGGAAGTTACTAAGGAACTCAGTGTTGACTATGCTACAGTCATTTGACATTTTGAGATGAACTGGAAAGGTGGAAAAGATTGATAAGAGAGTGCTTCATGACCGGACCAAAAATCCAAACATAATGTCTTGGAGTGACGTCTTCTGCTTTGCTACGCAAAATCAATGAAGCATTCCTCAGTCAGCGGTGACACATGGTGAGAAGTGGATTTTATATAACAATGGGCCATGAGCAACTCAGTGACCTGACTGAGAGGAAGCCCAAAAGCACTTCCCAAGTCAAATTTTTATTGAATGAAAAGTTCATGGTCACTGTTTGGTGATCTACTGTCTGATTCACTACAGCTTTCCAAATCCCAGAAAACCAGTATACCTGAAGCGTGTGCTCGGCAAATCCGTGAGGAGCATCAAAAGTTGCAACATCCTCATCCAACACTGTAAAACAGACGATGCCTCATTTTAATCCCTAATAACACTTGACCGAACATCGCACAACCAGGGCTTAAAGTCGAACAAATTGGGCTAAGAAATTTTGTCTCATTCACCATAGGTATCCTCTTATCACCAAATGACTACCACTTCTTTGAACACCTGGATAACCTCTTGCAGAGAAAATGAGTCCACAAGAATGAGGTTGCAAAAAAGACCCAAAGACCCAAAGTACAGAAACTTAACTCTGCAAGAAAAAAAAAAAAACAGCTTATTTCTCATTGGTAAAAATGTGAATTTTGATTAATAATGATATGGTTGAGCCTAGTTATTATTAATTAACATTGACAATCCAAATCTACAATTTTCAAGTTCAGGACCAACCTGGACTAAAGAGCAAGACCTTATCTCAAAACGACAATGTATTTGAGCACCAACCTAGTAGTTTGGATTCTAAGTGGGAACATTCAGTGGCAGAAAGTGTGAAAAATATATTCTTGCACTTGCAGACCAGGTAGCTTGCATAATAAAATTAAATTGGGTACATTCCATGGCAAACAGCTTATAAAAATAATGAAAGAATATGAAGGCTCCATTTTTATTACTTTCAATATTCTCCTTAATTAAGTAGCTGTATTTCATTTTATAATATAATTTTACTCCAGTGAATCTAAACAAAGTTTCCTGTTTCATATGAAAGCCCATTTCAAACCTAAAAGCTGTTATCTCAGTGGAGAGTTTTTAGTGTTATTTTTTTTAAGATAAGAGAGTGAAGACACTTAGCGTGTCATAGTTAAGTTTGATGGATACTGCTACTTTGATTTCTATATTATTGAGTGGCATTTAATGGAATTCTTCAGAGAATTAGGTGATGCAAGCACACCCTTTTACAAATGAGATCACATTCCAGGAAGTTAAATCACTCACCTAAGATCACCAAACTGATTAGAAGAATTCAGATTAATATCTTCTAGCTTAAATTCTGCACACTTTAAAAACAATTTTATTGCTGTAACTTGCATTAAACTTAAGCATGCTTTTTTAAAAAAATAAAGTTAATTGAAGTCCAATATTGATATGTAGTTGTTTGGTAAATTTTGATAAATCAATGAACTCTTGAATAATTTATTGAGTAAAAGTCATCATTAATAGTACAGCATAAGCCGAAGATTTTAAAGACATTTTGCCTAGACAGTCATGGAATCAGCATCTCAGAAGATAGACTATTTTCATCATTTCAGCAAAATCTCTTCATGCCTTGATAGTAAACTCTTTTCCCCATTCCTTGGTTCAGGACTAACCATAATATGATTTATCTCTTCATAAATATTTATTTTTCTGAATATCTCATGAATGAGTTCACAAGTCAGACCTTACTTAAATTCAGATCATGGAACAGTAAGCTGTTTCAAACTTCAAAAAACAAAAACATACAAACAAGTGAAAGTATTGTGACAATTAAGCTGGGCTTTTAAGTTGGTTGGTTTGAGAGCAGCCTAGAAAATTAGTAAAGCGCATTACTTACTGAGTTGATTGGGTCAAGAAGGCACGTTCTTGGAGACGGAATCCGGTCTTCGTCTCCTTTCTCTCTGATACTATTCCCTTATTGTGCTTCCTGGCTTCCATGAGCTAAGCAGTTTTCCTGTCACATCCCCCAGCCACCATGTTTCTCTTTTTATTTTTCTTTTGTTTTTGTGATGCTTGGGATCAAACACAAAGCCGTGCCCTTGGTAGGCAAGTGGTCCCGTACCGTGAGGTTTCTGCCTTGATCCACCCAACTTGGACTAAAACCAAAGAAACTCTGAACCAAAATAATACCCCCCTCTTTTTAGTTGTAGTTATTGGGCATTGTCTCTCATCAGCAGAAAAGCTGACTAATGCAACACTGATAGTTTGCATTACATGAAATTATAAGCACATTATAGAGTATAACAAGTGACACATTGAAAGAAAATACTGCATCTCGACTCAGTATCTTTATTCACAGACTTGAAGTTCCACTTATCATTCTGTTAAATTAATGTAATTCACTATTCTAGGAAAAGATAATCATTACATTACCAATCTGATAAGAGCAAGAAAAAACTAGACAATATTAAGAGGCCATACATACTTAAAAATATCACCATGTACAGCACTATGAGGATATCAAGAATGCAAGAGAACATCTTTAATCTGAATTAGAGTTTTTACAAAAATCTTAGAACAAAACTAAGCTCTGGTGTGATGAAATACCCCCCGGCTTTGTACATTTTACTGGAAGACCTGAAATGGCAATAATGGAAATAAATTTATAATGTTTTTAAGACTAAAATAAATTTTTGTTATTTATAAATGACAAAATTATATATGTAGAACATTCTTCTGCTTCAAGAAGCATAATTATTAGTTAATGAATATCCACATGTTCTATATACAAGATCAACAATAAAAAATGTATGTGTCAGCAACAATGAACAATTAAATTCTTAAATAATAATACTTGCAATCACAGCTAAACCTTTCAAATACCTGTCTCAAATTTTGAGACATTAACTGAGACATATAATGAGAGACATTAAATTAGTCCTTAAAAAAAATCAAGCTATTTGGCACTAATGCATTGGAATACTAGCTTGAGTAAAGATGTCAATATTTAAAATAAACACTTAAGAATGAACATTATGATCTCCAGCTAAATTGACCTATATTTTAGAATAGTTATACACCATAAAATAATCTAGGCATGGAATTCAAAGGAGTATATTATTATTGTTTTGCAATATATGAACTAGTTTGTTGTAATTTTTCTATAAACCTAAGTGATAACATATTTTGATCAGAGTAAATGTCATTTACTAGTTTGAATTACCCCTGTTTTTTAACCCAAATTTTATGGTGAGCTATCATCAGAAATTGCTACTAATGAACACAACACTGACATGTTCATATTTTTAATTTTCAAAATAAAAATTAGAAAATATTGATTTGCAAAATGATCGTGCAGTCATTGGAATCATTCACTTCTTCAACACCTATATCAATACTTTAAATTGTTTCTTTGAAGCCTCTGTGATTTTTACATCCCAGCACAACCTACTATAATAAATTACAAGTCCATTAGAAGTTTTGAATCGCTTTGCAAAGTATGAGAAGGTTGATGTTTTAGGGGGAGATGAAAAATTAGAATCTACATCATGAAGTAGGTACTCATAGATAAGCTGTAGGCAAATGCATGTATAGAAAAATGAATGCTGGAGAATTGAGCCTTTTCCAACTTTGTATTTCTGAAATGTTGAGAATGTTTTTATAGACTCCAGGGTGTAAAATTGGTCTAATTTTATGTCCAGTGAATTAAGATTAAGAGCATTTTCTTCTGCTTTCTTAGCCACTTCACCTCAATTCCCTAAAATAATCAGAGTCTTATAGTAGGCAAGGGATTTCTCTCTACCAAGGTTTAATCCACAAGCAATCTGAACATGGTTTTGCCTTGAGGCAAGAGAGAAAACATGTTGAGACTTAGGGATCTTTCTCAGTCATAAAACATTATTTAGAAAGCTCCTGAAGTTAACACCAGTTCAATGTATAAATAAAAACAAGAATGACTTTTCTAAAGTTCAGGTTTGAAAACTATGAGTTGAAGAATTATGTTACATGAACATATCCATAATTATTTTTAGATACTTGGATAATTATGTGTGTCAATAAGGAGATAATGTTATATAATTATCAATAAAACTGAAAGTGTCATATATTTATCTGGTAAGCATTATGCTGTTAGTTTATAAACATAACTGTGCATAAAAATCAAGTAAAAAACCCTAAAACTATATGTGCCTTGTAAATTCAAGCTCATTGATTAAAATTTCAAGTGATACAGCCAGATAATTCTTAAACATTGGCCTTCTTATGTCTATTTAAGAAGTTTTATTCAGTGCAATATTCCTTTTTAATATGTAAGTAATTATACCTGAAATTTGCCCAAGAATTTTCAGGGGAGCCTTGAGCACACACAACACAGATAAACAATAACATTATTCATTATTGAGTTTTAGGTCTACATACACATCACGCATGATATCTTACTTCTCTGGTGAATGTGCAGTTTGTCTTGAATTTTCACATAAATGTTAGTAGAAATAGAAGAATAAAATTCATTTTCCAGAGTATGTAGAAGCATTTTCATTTTAAATCATAAGATTGCTTTTCTCTTTAGCAATATCATTCATGTAAAAGTTTAAATGTCTTAATTGCTATCAACGAAATTCAGTAAGAATGTGGCTTTGAAAATGAATGTTAATATCTGTCTTTCCCTTTAGTTTGGCAATTTAATCACTGCGATCTTAGAAGTACACATCTATGTAAGGAGCATTCTCCATTCCTTGTCGCCTTGATAAGCATGTAGGTCTTCGCATATGGTTGATTTTAAGTGTTATGGGGACTATTTGACAAAAGAAATTGTCTCTGCTCTCTATTTAAATTGGGGTCTGGGAGGCTATGTGTAACAGCACACCTGATAATTGGTTCTACTATGAAGCATTGTCAAGGCAGATTTTCCAAGTACCAAACAAAATGCTTAAACACTCCATTCCAACAAAAACTGCAAGGTAGCGCTTTGGCAGCAAAAAATCCCAATTCTAATTGCATAGAGTAAATCCAATTATGCCTTACATAATCCGGATGCCAAGTTGACAGTCAGGGCGAGGTGTATAAACACTGGGGTGCTGTCTCAGATTTAGGAGAGAAGACCTTGGGAAGACATTGCTCAGTATGAGTTTTAGAGTATAAACTGACCATTCTCATTTGAATCAATTTAATAAAATGTCTTTTTAAGAGCTCAAATATTGCATTTGGCTCTTTGGTTAGTATTTGCAAAAATATATTGTCCAATTGACTCTCTGGCTCTTACCTTTTTTTAATTCATCTAAAATAAATTAAAATTTAATTAATGAAATTCTAATTATCAGATATTCACCAGCAGCAAAAAAAAAAAAAATGTTTTAATGAGATTGGGTAGGCCATTATTTCTGGATGAGCTGAGGCAAAATAATCACTCTCTAATTTCCTTTTTCTTCATCAGTAAAATGTAGATATTATTCAATTTATCTTATTTGCCTTTTGAGCCTTGAGTGAGATTATACATGCAACAAATTTAACAAAAAGCCTAGAAAATAGCAACTAATCAATAAGCACTGATGATCATATGATTTCATATAGTGTGTATGTGCATCTCTTTCCAATTGTTAATATTTTTCAGGACCATTCAAACTGAAAGTACATTTTCAGCACTTGCAACGTGTCTCTACTCTTTGGTACCCTGACACAAAGATAAACGAACCCCAGAACCCACTTGCCTTGACTATGTTTTTAGATGCAGAGTATGAGATGGAGATTATGAGAGTGATTTATTAAAAACTGCTTTGGGGAGAACATGGGGTGAGAGAGAAGGACACAAGCCAGGGAAGAGAATGAAGTACTTAACAGCAAACTCTCAGGGACAACGTAGCTCTAGGCTGACTCCGAAGGGGGAGTTTGAAGTGGGGATCGTAACCATCCACCTGAGGCCTATAATGAATCTACAAATCAAAATGGCAGAAGAAAATGTCTCAGACGAGTAGAATGAGGCACGCTCCATAGTATCCATCCTTAGACTCAGCACCAGTCAAAAAAAAAAAAAAAAAAAAAAAACAGGACAGAAGGTGAGGTAATAATTTCCATCCGCTGTGCACAGTGAGCTGGTAGTGAGCCAGGCCTTCACACCAGGTGTGCGTTTCCTCCACCAACCTTTTTTACATCACCAAAGTTTTTCTTGAAAACCACACAACCCACTCTTTCTAAAAGAGTTATGTATCCCACTAACATAGTACCAACCTTCTCATAAAATTTGGGAAAATGCCCCCATAATTATTGTATGAATAGTACATTACTTTGCTAACCATAATAATTATGGAGAGTTGGTATAAAATCTTAGTCTGTGAATATTTTGATGTGTATGATGTGTATAGATATTTAGCTGGGAGTGGAGTGGCAGAAGACCGTGGTTTTGATTTGGGGTATTATTGGTCTAAAAACAATAAAAGTAGGTAAATAAGTGTTTTTTGGGGGGCAGTCTTTCCTCTGAAGCTGTCTGTCATTGAGTGTTAAAAATAAGAGATCACATGGCCTTAGTCATTGGCTAAGAACTTAGTTGTCTGTTAGTTCAACCTGTGACCATTGCATTTTGCTTTTCAATTTCATGCTCTATAAATAAATTTGTAATAATGACCTTACTTACTTCTTCCTACTCCTCTTTGGGAAAGGGCTCTTTTTAAATAACTAAATTTTTCATTGTATCTCTTGCTTTATGTAAAACATACTTTTGAGATATAGACTTATATTCATTTAGTGTAGCAATTCACTTATTTGGTCTTTGATATAAGTTTAGTGTAAGAAATCTGATTGATGTAATGGTAACCTGAATAGCTTTTTTATAGCAGCATTATTAATAATAGGCCGGTCTTGGAAGAAGCCAATATGTCCAAGTACAAAAGACTGGATAATGATGTGATATATATACACAATGGAGTATTACTCTGCCTATAACCATTTGAGTCATTTTTAGAAAAATGGATTTACCTTTTCCATGGATGAGACCATGATGCTCAGCAATCAGATCCAGAAAGTTAAATATTATAGGGTTTCTCTAATATGAAAAAAACAAACCACAGGTAATGTAAGAGACATGGAAGAAAAGTAAGAAGACGGACTTTGTAGAGAGAGAAAGGGAAGGTGAGGGGAAGAGGGTTAGAAGGAGAAAGGGAGAAGATACCTTTAAAAAAGGGGTGATAAGGGAAGGAGGCAGTAGGAGGGAGCTGTAGAAAATGGGGAAGGGAGGGATTATAATTTTGACTCGACATATGTGCACAAAATACTCAAGTTAAATGTAAACATTATTTATATATATATAAACATTATATATAATGAGGAAAATGCTCCCGCCATGCTTGCCAAACAAAAGTTCAATGCAGCATACAACAGACACTCATATCCACATTTATAGCAGCACAGTTAATAATAGCTAAATCATGGAAGATGTTCAAATATCCATCAATAGACCAATAGATTTTTAAAAAATATGGCGTGATTTCCTAGTGGAGCACTAGTCTGCCAAACAGAAAGATATTAATCATTTATAGGTAAACAGATACCACTTGAGACTATTATACTGACTGAAATGAATCAGATTCAGATGACTAAATATTGCATGGTTTCTCTAATATAAGAAACTCAGGGTATAAATGAGTAAGAGCCAAAAGGGAGAGGCGCTGAATCAGGAGGGAAGAAGGATTGGCTGGGAGGGGAGTGACTGGGCAGGAAGAGAACGTGAATTTGAACGTGAAGTTGCCGCAACGTGCATGCACAAAATTCAGATTTATTGTAGCCATTGTGTATCACGTGTAAATGCTAATAAAATAGGAAAGAGTCTCCAAAAGTAGTTTTGCAATATTTCACACATTCCTTTCTACTTACTTTCTTTTGAATATTTGGACTTGTTAACATAAAACTTTAACACTGTTACATTTTTGTCTTGGGTGAATCTGTCTTTAGGACAGAACTCTTATCATCTCTAAGACAAATTTTACTTTTAATTAGTGATTATAGTGTATACCTTCTTTGCTTACACATACCTCTTTTCTTAACATAAAGGTATTCTATAACCTATTCTTGGGTTCTCTTATTTAGAAGAGTTTAGTCATCATGATTATTTTGTTTATTTATAGACTATGTTAGAACAGATTAAGCTGTATAGAAAACTTGAGAAAGAAGTTCATGTATACTGTCTATAGGTAGTTTTCTTTATTGTCAGCTTATAGTAATACATTATTTTATTGCTATTAATGAGAAAATATGAATTTGAAAGTATGAATATGAATTAGATCACTCTAATCTTTGCCCTCAAACTTGCATAGTTCCCTACATGGGTCCACCTTCACATGTCTCACTTCATGTAGACACTAGTTATATTTTACTAGAGGTCCAATCTACTGCAGATCGCTGTTTTTCTTTTTCATTTATTTTTCACATACAGAAAGTTGTTCAGGAGCTGACGCATACTTCTGTGTTAAATTGCTTGTCTAATGTGCCCAAAGCCCTCTATTCCATTACCCAGCACTACGTAAGCCAGGTGTGGTGGTACATGTTTATAATCCCAGCTCTCAGGAAGCTGAGGCAGGAAGATTGCTGTGAGTTACAGGCCAAACTGGGCTGCATAGGAAGTTCAGGACCAGCTTGGACTACAGAATGAGACTCTATCTCAAAAACAGTTGCATATAATTAACATATTGTATACAACCTGATTAGTTTGAAAGTGTTCATTTAAGAAATCATTATCATAATCTATAACATATCTCCACTATTTTAAAAAATTTCTTCCCAAGTCTTTAAAATTTTTTTCACTGACACATATATTCAAGACCTACTTATCAAAAGAATTTAAGTCTACAATGCAACATTTTCAGCCATAGTCACTGGACTAAAATGTACATCTAGGATTGTTTACCTTATATAACTAATACATTGTACCCTTTGACCAATAACTTTTTATTTTACTGGCTGTCTAGGCACTGGAAATCATCCTTCTGTTTTTTGCTTATGAGAGGTCAACTACTTTAGATTTATTCTAAGAGTGGTATCATGTAGTAAATTTCATTCTATATGTGCTTGCTTTAAGTGAAAGATGTTTGCTCAGAAAATTTGTTTCTTGGTGAGAAGGTTTACTTTATTGTCTAAATCCTTTTTGTTACTAAAATTGCAATACTAGACAGAGTACATTATACAGAAAGGAAGTTCATTTGGCTCAGAGTTATGGTCCATGTTATAAGGACTACATCTGGCAATGAACTTCTTGCTCAGAGTCCAGGGGTGGCACATGGCATGAGACAGCAGTAGGGACTTCAGAGGAGATTTGCTCCAGGGGGCTTTTATAGCAGACTCACTCTCTATATAACACACTAATCTAGTAATCACATAAATGGGTTATTCCACTTGTCCCAGCAAAGCCCTTATCATCTCTTAAAAATCCTACTTAGTCTCACCTATTAATATTCAAAAATGGATATCAAATGTCAACATGAGTTATGGAGGAGACAAATCACATTTGAACTGTGCTTGAGAGATGTATATAAATATCTTCAAATATTTCCAAATATAGTTGTGTATTATTTCACACTTTAAATTCTTTCTGCTTTTTACTGGTGAATTTTATGAGTCACTGGTATATTTTGGACTCAAGTTTTACAAATTTTCTTCAGTCCTTACCTTGCCTTGAAATTTTTTGCCAGTATTTTTACCAAAGCACATTTTAATTATGTCCAGCTTCTCAAATTTTTTTTTATTTCACAAATTGTAGTTTTAATGTAATATCTAAAAAGCCATCACCAAGCCTAAATTTGCTTTCTTATTGTCTCCTAGAGTTCTTATGCTTGACATCTACTTCTACGATTCATTTGGAGTAATTTTGTAATAACTTTGACATCTTTGGATTTGCTTTATTTTGCACGTACATATTCAGTTGGTTGGCACCATGGACTGTAGAGCATTCCCCTCTCCATTACATTGCCTTTGCTGTGTTTTCAAGCACCGGTGAATATGATATGTGAAAGTTTATTTCTGACTCCTCCATTTTGGTTGCCTTGATCTGTTTGTGCATTATGCCAATAACACGCTTTCTTAGGTACGATAGCTTTCCATTGAAGTGTTTTCCAATGCGATTCAATTTCTTAAGTGTTTTGTTGGCTTACAGATTTTGTTCTTTTGGGTCTTTTCTCTTTATTTCTAAACTTTAAAACATACTGGCTGAGATATATAGATCATGAACCTGCTAAGAGTTTTAGAGATTGAAATTGACTTTACAAATAAATTTGAGAAGAATCTACACATTAAGAATATTGGGTATTTTGGGCCATAGGTATAGAATAGGGCTTCATTTATTTGATTATGTTTTCAATAATTTATTATAGTTTTGTAATTTGTCATATAAAGACTATGTGATTATTTTTATTTCATTTTATATTTATTTATTTATTTATTTATTTTGAGGCAGAGGTTTTACTCTGTAGCCCAGGCTGATTCTGAACTCAGTATGGAGTTCAGGCTGACCTTGGACTCAGATCTATCCTCCTGAGTCAGCCTGTCAAGCGCTGGGATTACAGATGAGTGTGTCCACACCCGGTTTATGTGGTGCTGGGAAATCTAACTCAAGGTACTCAGCTCTTGACTTAGCAATTGCTAGGCAAGAGCTTTAACCGCTGAGCCATTCCTCCAGCCCTATGTAATCTTCTTATTTTATTGGTATGTTACCTTTCCATGCTAATTTAAATGGCACTGTATTTTTCATTTCAATCTCACTTATTCATTTTTACTACACAGAGAAGCAACCGTCATTGGTGAATTTATCCTGTATTCTTTGTCCTTTCCGCAACCAATCTTTCCGACTTCTGCACCTTGGGTAGTTTGTTGTTTGTCTGGAGCTATTCCATGCTCTTTCACCATGATCATCGTTCTCATCTGAGAGAGTCCCCCTGAAGACCAATCATGAGACAAAATGCATTATCAAAGTCAGTCCGCTCAACTTAATCCAATTAAACTTAATTGCATGTTTCTTATATTTCTAATCATCTTCACCTCAGGGACATGTTACCTTCATGTTTTCAAACAGATTTTATAGACTAAATTATATCTGAACATTTGACTCTCAGAAAAGATGTTTGGGGTATAGGAAGACCATGAGAAATCAGATGTGTCCCATTACTTTAAAATTTTATCTTTTGCCAAACTTTCCAACGATTTTGGCTTGCCCATTAAAGCCTCATTGATAATGAAAACGATTCTAACAAAAGATAGGGCGTGAGAACAAACCAACAGAATTGACTAATCAATAAAGCTGGAAGAAAAACTTTTGTACTAAACCATAACAAAGAGTATAAAGTCGAATCCTCACCTTTAATTATGATTGCTGAGTCAGTACATAAAGGCATGTCATGCAAATGCAGTGACATAAATAACAGAAATGAGACAGAGTGCATCTTTCCCTATAATGTGTAAGAATAGTTCTTGATTTGCCCATACAGGACAATGGTGCTTTTAAAGAAGGCAACATCTGTGCAATTTAACATATGAAAATAGAAGGTGGCTTTTAGATGGCTTCACTTGCATAAAAGTTATATGCCAATAAGTGGAAAATACAAATTGGAACATTTAGTCTGTATTCTTCACTATACCACTTTCTTATGAAAAAGCATGATTTTTCATTGCAGACTCACCAGTGATGAATTTTTTATGTATACAATCAACATCAATATTGCAACCATCTTGAAGATGTGAAATATAAACCCGGGCTATAGCAATCACTGTGTATTTTCAAGAATAGACCATTGCTAATAGTTGATTCTGCTTGGGAACCTTGAAGAGATTGAAATACATACAACATTTTCAAAAGTAGCTTTCCAACTATGTATAAGAGCAAGTTCTAGAGTTGAGATAGAACTCTGATCTATTTCTGCATTTTATTTTTTTATCTTTTCAAAATTTGTGTATACATGATTTCCAAATTCTATAACATATTAGATACAATTTTTCTGCATTTTAATCTTTCCATAAACCAAAAAAAGTTGAATCTAGTTAGGTAGACAAATATGTGGGCTATTGTGTGTATGGGAAGACAGAGAATACGAACCTCTTCGTTTTCTCATTCTTGTCTGCCCTACTAAGCAAAATTACTGAGTAGGAGGGAAAGCTGAGTCCGTTCCCTTCCCTCCTGTACAGAATGGAGGCAAGCAAAGCAACCCAGACCAACCCAAAAGATCTCCAAAGAACCAAGAGGGAAGCTGTACACGGAAACATTTTTGTCCCATTGAAACCCTCAGGCTTAATGCCACTTCCCAATTGTGTACATGTGCATTTCATCAAAAACCCACCACCACAAATAAATCCTAAGATTCTGTGGCCAGGATTTGAACTTTGCCAAGGGAAGCCATGGAGAGGATACCACATCATACTAGAGAAGGAATATTCCAATCACTTTTGTGCTTCTATTTCTCAGGCTTATAGTAATTACCTCACAAGCAGAAAAAAAAATGCATACACATGATAATAAATAAATATTCTCTATAGAGAAGATGTAGACATGAAGTAATAGTGTACTCATCATTTAAGGTAATAAATAGCATCTAATAAAGTCTAGAAGACTTAAAAATGCATGACTGTGTTGCAAAGACGTTACCGATTAACTTAAAGTAGATAGATATTTTAACAATTACTTTGCTGCAATTCTTTTGCTCTCTACTGATTCTAATCCTAGTCATGTTAGCTTCTAGTTATTTTTTTTAATTAAGTGTTTATACAAATAAGTCCATCTGTTGTCTAACAAAGCCTAAGGCTTGAATTCTCTCAGTCTGAAGCAGGTGTTCTTCTAGCTTATAAGTAGACAACAGTTGTCTTTTATGGTTGATGTCTAAAAGATACCATGAAAGTCTTGAGTTTTCAAGCGTAGGGCTTCTGAAAAGCAGTTGGATCATGAGGTCACTAAACCCACCAGTGATTAACCCTTTGATGAGTTCTCAACTAAATGCTCTGTTAAGGGGTATGGACTAAGGATATCCTGGAAAGTAGGTTCTGTTTCCAGGCCCTTTAGTTCTGTCTTCCTTCTACTTTGCTGTGCTTCCCAGCTGCCAGTGAGTGAAGAACTTTTCTCCACCACAGCCTCCTACCGTGATGTTTGTTTCTTGAGGCCAGCCAGTTGTGGACTGATGTCTCTGAAAATACCAACCGTAATAAACTACCCCTCCTTTAAATTGTGACTACCAGGTATTATTGTCTCTATAATGAAAAGTTGAATAACACAGTGCTTTTCATGGGGGAGAAAATGCAGGAATGTTTCTAAAAACGAAAGGCTCTGTTTTGTTTGAAGTTCTCTAGCATTCTGGACATAGACACATTACCTAAGCCTTCTGAGCCTGTATTATCATCTATCCAATGGGGATTATAAACATTAATATCTGGCTCATAGAGTTGTTGAAGGGATTAAGTTGACTTCTGCGCCATATCTTTGCACATATTATTGTCCAAGAGGTAGGAGCTATTTTGATTTCGTTTTGATTATGTGCAAACATTACCCTAGATGCAAAGCTGAAAGCTGTTTTAAAATTAGACATCAAGCAGCTCTTGCTGCTTTCAACTCTGAGAATGAATAAGACACACACTTCCTCTCTTCAAAGAACAAGAAACACTAGAGAATCAGACAGACAAGCACTCAAATCAAAAATACAGAACAGAGTTTGGAGAGATATTAAATGGTAGATGAGTTTGCAAATACAAAGCGCAGTCAGAGGGTTATTAGAAATAGAGTGCAGGATTATTCTGCCTTATTAAGCTATATCAATTTTGTATTTGAGTTGTGAAAATGCCAATAAATTAGGTCTTTTAGAAATTGCTGGAAGTACTTTGAGGTTATTAACATTCTATGATTGTATGCTTAAAGAGTAATCAGTTTCCCCTGGAGGAATAAAGAAAACTATCTACTCGGGTTATGTGACTTTTTATTTCTAGTGATATTAAGTTCTACACTCTGAAGCAATGAAGCTTTGAATAAAAACTCATAAAGGATCACTGGATGCAGAATAAAAATCTGGTATATGTCCAGCTCTCTGTTGATTGTGTCTTTAATCTATGAATACCACAACCTTCTTGCATTTAGAAAATGAAATCTACTAATATAAGCATCATTTCAAATATTAAGTAAAATGATACATGAGAAGTTTGACTGCAAAATTCAAGTGTTAAATGAGCTAAACAGTTATGTTCTCTATATTTGAAATTCCAAACCCAACAACTACTTGAAATGGAATATCATCTACTGTGGTTATACACGGCCCTTAATTTTATTCTGACAAAATCATCATCAGTTGTCAGTATCACTCTATTTGACCTTATTTTTAAAGACAACTAAATTGGAATTCACAGGACTTGAGTGCTATTTCCATTAGCATTTATCCCAAAAGGGCACAGAGGTAACATTGGAAGCCAGTCCTAAGACGTAAACCTGGGGTGATTTGTCAACTGATTCTTCATTTTTGTTATTCCTTCAAACCTGTTGAAATGCAAATGAGAGAAAATGTGTCACATTTGACTTATTTCCTCAACACCTCCACACTTGACGTCGTCGTGCACATTGAAAACACTTGCAGAGCGCCTTTAATCGTTATGAAGGTATCCGCAGCTAGCCCTAGTCTCTTGTTTTGTGTTTTAGAACCTCAACTCTTATTGTTACCCCATAGGCTCCTGAGGGTCAGGGGGTAATTATATTTTAGCAGGGAAAAATATTTTGTGTACATAAACTTCAGTCCTTGATGTAAATCCTAGGTCTGGTTTATATTTGTTATGTAAATAATTGAATGCTCTGTCAGCCTCCTTTATTATTCTAAGCTCATCACCTGAAAAAAAATCTCAAGTAACTTAGAGACTATTCTTTAATATAGTAACATAAATATTGAATTTACCATATATTATAAAACATACTACACTATGTAATATAATATTCTATATAAATAAAAATGTATATATTTTACTTTATATTTTACATGAAGCTTTAAGCAAATCTTTCAGTGATGCATTTTGAAAACAATCAGGGGTTTTATTTGCTTTTAGCTGGAGATGATTTGTATAATTGAGTGAAATAAAAAGTGCAATTTTAAAATGTTACTACCAAAATTAATAAGTTAATTAAGACTTGCTGAAATCATTGATTATAAAAATCAATAGTTACATTCTATGTTTAAATTAAATATTTAAATAGTATACACTCTGCAAAATGAATACATGTGTGTAAATCAATTCCAAGTATAATCACTGAAGCATATTTTCTTTAAAATACGAATCAAACTATATTAGAATTTTTAAAGAGTAACTGGTGTTGGAATAACTCCACAATGTATGGTAACTAATGAAAGGAAAATAACCTTCACAATATTGAGCATAAATTTGTACTTATTAAATTAGTATATTTGTTGAAAATAGATCAGAAATAGTAAAGTGTTAGAGGATTTCATATAAAAACAATATTTCAATAATTGACGAGAAGAGTACTTCCTTTATAATGAATCTGGCAAAATGTTCACCCTCTTAGAACAAAAAAAAAAATCTACTTTTTACACAATATTCACAACCAGTGACACATTTATTATAAAACTTAAATATTAATGAAAATAAAAACTAAGCATATTGTACAATTTAAAATCAAGGATAGCTCCTTAACTGACATTTAAAATCTAGACTGCCCACCAAAAACTAAGATAAAAATTTGAAATTTAAAAACGTGTAGCTCAGTGGTAGTACATTTACCTAACATATACAAAACTCACTGTTCAATCCACAAAAACGAAATATGCTGGATTATAAAATAAACTTTAAAAGAGTATAAACCAGATTTGGAATTTATATATTGAATTCAAATAGGAAAAATTTGAATGAATACATATTACACAATGAAGAGATCATAAGAAACTTAACAAAAAGCGCTTAGCCTGGTCATGCAGTGGCCAAATCATGTGTGTACACAATCCGCTGAACAGTAGTTCTAGATGAACAATAAATTGCTCAAATTTACATTTAGAAACAAAGCCAGAATGAGCTGTCAGCTGTCACTTCATGTTTATCAGAATATTAAACAATAGAATAAATGATGTGCATTACTCCTTTGAATCTGTGGGGCATGGGTTATGTCATATATTTTTTCTAGCAAATGTAAACCAATAAAGACCTTTGAAAACAAATGTCTGACACACCTATAAATAATGTATGACTAAGTACGACTAAAGAAAAAAATTGTGTGTACAGTTTTATAAAGCAAAGTGGATCCTGTAATGTTTTATATTTAGATGAGTGTACACAAAAGTACTTCACTTATATGCTTGTGTGTTATATTTGAATGTAAAGAAAACGTGTTCTTAGCTGTTAACAGCGAGTTATGCTGGGCAGGACAGCTTATCGGATAGCATAGTTGAAAGATTGATTAACGATATTTTGATTTCTACTGTAACTGAAAGTAAGGGGCTTAATGTAAACGTGATGAGAATTCATTGGAAAATTTACATAAATCAATAGATATTCTACGTTTCTAGTTGTCCTTTACCTACACGCATGTCCTCAGTTTTAGTTCTCTTTTCTTGTTCATTAGTATGTCTTTGGAGTCTGATCCCGCATTACCATCCACCTTGGTTTTGCATCCTTTTCCTTTGGCTACATTTTTTTTCCTTTTCAGTTTATTTCTTCTTGGTTTTCTTTTTTTCTTTCTGTTTTTGTTTGTTCTTATTTCTTCAGCTATCTTTTAATTCTATCTTGCCTTCTCCTTTCTTCTCCTCTCTTCTTTTTCTTCCTTTCCCCTCATAGAGGAGGCTGAGTGTCCAAGGCCAAAAGTAGAGTGAAAAGACAGGGGAGCAGGGAGCAGGTCAACTGCAGGGGGGAATCTGGGGAGCTGATGTGGGGCACCAGTGTGTCTAGTGACATAGAAATGAGGCAGATGGATGACGGTGTCTGCTAGTCAGGGAGGTACGTGAATTCATTATAGAGCCCCAAGCTGGCTTTGAACTCATGCAATCCTCTTGCCTCAGCATCCTCAGTGCTGGGAATATAGCTGTATATTCAAGAGGAGGTGACCAACATGGAGGCCGTTGATGCCTGCAAAGCATTGGAAAGAGTGCAAAGAACATGATTCGAAGTGGCTGTCTCATGTGGGAGATCAATAAGAAGTAAAAGACAATACCTTTCCTGCCATTGTTTATTGGGGGTTGTGTCTAACATTGTAGAATAAAGTTTAGCCAGGGCATATTCATGTTGATTAAAGATCATCAGATATATTCTGTCATTGCTGCAGAAGTGTTTAAATGACAAACAATAACATTAAAATTCCTAAACCCCACAATAAAAGGCCTTTTGAATGAGTTTTAGAAAATATTAAGTCCCATCACTTAAAAGTAATGGCAGGAAAGGTATTGTCTTCAATAGCCTCAAATGAAAAAACTAAACTGGGTCTTTGCGAGTTCTCCTTCTCTTAGCGGTGCCCAAACAGCACATTTGACCTATCAGACAGAAGACATGTTGGCTATTGACGTGTTGTTGGAAGGAAATGTGAGCTAAATTTTCCAATGAAAACATGTTGATAAAACGTTGGCAGGTAAAATCTTTACAGCATAGAAATAAAATGCCTTTGAAAACGCTCAACACAATGGTCGTGTTTTAAGTTAACAAGCAGCTGCCTGAAGCTTCTCTCGAAATCAGTAAACTGCTCATCTTGAAGACTGTATAAAGAATTCGATTTCCAGTATAAAGCAAAAATACCGTCCATTCCAGAATAAGCTCAAATTTGGGCCAGATTGTTAACTGTCTTATATGATCTTGTTTTGAAGCAAACCATAGCGTCATGTTATATAATAAGAATTAATTAACACCTAGTTGACAATCACCGTGGCAGGTAGGCAGAAAACTGTAGCTTGTGTTTATGACCTTTGATGAGAAATTCATGGTATTTGCATTTGTACGTTGCTTTTATCAATAAGGCACATTAGTTCCAAAAAGAGTAAGTAATGTGCTTCACTACAACAAGTAAGGTGTAGTGTAAGAGCCTAGCACTGTGCCAGTCCAACATCACCACTGTTCACTAACTAGCATATTTTGGAAAAGCAAAGAGCACAACTACATCACAGAAAAAAAATGTTAGACAATATTTAGATTTAGCATTCACATATTTGTGAAGAAATCCTAATACTTAAAATAAATGTGTACCTCATTTTTTTTACTCTCATTCACTTTCTCACACATACATACACACATACACACACACATATAGGAAAAATAAAATAGAAACTATAAAATAACTTAGCTTAACAAAACCAATTACTTTTACAGGTGCCATCATCTACTTTTAATCTGTTTTGATTGGTAACCATCTATCTGCCCATCCACTATCAATCTATTTGCACTTTTAAGCTAATTTTCCTGCTTCCATCTGTTGTGAATGACGGAATGGATTTCGCCCTTCTTTCCTTGTTTCACACTTGGCCTTGGAGTGTAGAGTGCAAGATTCCCACTATTCAGAGGGAGGAATTGATGATGTTTTTACCAAATGGGTCTAAAAATGAGTATGATGCATTTTGTTATAGGACTCATACTTCCCCTCATAGATGTCATTCCAGGTCTCACTTTTTTTCTATTTCTTTTTATCTTCAAATTGCAAGCACTCACACAATCATGCCATTTGAGGGGGAAAAAACGAGCTAAACACACTCAATACATCAATACAATCCTCCATGTTTAGCCAAAGTTCAGGTGAAACAGAATATGAGATATGTACTGGAAAAATTATTGCCTCACACCTATAGACACTGTATGTATTTCAAGAAGTCATGCTTGACCTGTTGTAAGAAAGATTTTCCAGCTCACCTTTCACAGAAGCATCTTGTTTAATTGGGATGAAGAGGGAGATCAACACTTCCAACAATCACATTCAGGATCAATCCTTTTGAAAATTATTCAATTATGAATTTGTCATTTTCTGTAATGTGAGAATAGAAGAGAATGAGAAAACGTAAGGACACACACTCTGGCAGAAACCACATCCCACACGGAGGCTTACTTGGCGACAATATTCTTCAATTTTCATATTTAACACAACTCTCATTCCTTTGGGTTTTTCTTCCCCAATTTTTCTTTGACACAGCCTGTCACTGTCTGTGTTCTGTACATATCCACACCTTTGCTTTTTTTTCTTTTCTATGTAGAAACCATGATCATCAGCTCTGTTATCATGGCAGTCTTTAATCTTTAAAGTCTGAGCTCAGATGGTATCGCTATCATGTCCTTGAGTCTGCAGAGGGAAGTCATCAAAATAAAGCAGCAGCATTATAGATACTTACGCATCTGTTAAGCTGGCTCGGGTGTTTAGCAGAACATATACACTAAAATAATTGGTCATTAATGATGTATGACATACATGTGTGCCTGCATGTATCCATATGTAAGATCCATAGCTGTAACTACAGGAAGTAATTTACTGCACGTTTGTACTCTATTATCAATTTAAATTAGAACTACTCTAGAGGGTAGTTGAGGATTTACCTGTTTCTCTAGGCATGGATTAAGGAGTAAAGTACTTTAATAGGACAGCCATGAAGACTGCCTCAAGAAACATTCTCATGAGGGTTTCCCACCTGCTTTGTGGAAACCATCTGTCCTCAGAGAATTTTCTACCTAATTGCAACTGAAACGTTAATAATGCCATGAGAGCGCTAAACCCAACATGTGAGCCTGGAACAACCGATGTATGGGAAAACCTTATTCTCCCAGGTAAAGAGATGAAAAGAGTTGTCACAATGAATTTATTTAAACCAGAATTCTAAAAAAAGTCATACCAATGATTTTAATT
Organism: Ctenodactylus gundi; assembly: GCA_004027205.1. Classification (NCBI taxonomy): domain Eukaryota; kingdom Metazoa; phylum Chordata; class Mammalia; order Rodentia; family Ctenodactylidae; genus Ctenodactylus; species Ctenodactylus gundi. The sequence goes on along the minus strand of PVKB01000250.1, from coordinate 557,046 downwards.
TGCTTTTATTTTGAATAACCTACTTTGTAATAAATTGGAAAAAGCAATAATCAATAGATGACAAATTGGAATAATGATCCTTATCTTCTAAAGTAAATATTAAATAAAAGGAAGGACTTGAAAATAAGTTTGATTTGAAATTCACTAGAGAGAGACCAAGCTGACAATTACAGAGAATTTAGAATACTTGTTATGAATATTTAATTAGTACTCATATGCGATATTAGCCTTCAAAATGTCCAGGAAAACGCAAGAAAATTGGTATAACTAAAAGCACGATCTCCCCAATAATTAATTCTCAAGCTATTTATCTCTAGTAATCTCTCTAATAATATCTTTAATATCACTGTAGAGCCATATGGTGTTCATGCCAGTATCATGATCACCATGTATAAAAGGCTGAGTCTGTAAAGGTACATCAGCTGGGCAAATATTTTAAATGGATTTATTTCTTAGAAACAAAAAAAGAAAAGACTAAAGTTGGTCGTAATTCACACCTCAGCTTTTTGTTTGAACCTAATAGTGAAAAATTCTGAATGTACCCTTGAACACATAAACTTTTCCAATAATTTTACCTGAAAATATTGTTTAATCATGTTTATTTAATAATACAAAGTCAAAAGTTCATACTTTCATCATGTTTTCATATGATATGCTTTATATGTGATAATTTAGTTTAGAAGTCTGCACATTTTCTAAGACCTTGTGACTAGATACAGAGAACAGTACTCTCGTTTTCTTCTCTGATTAATTCTTCCTGAACTTGATAGGTATATTATGCTCACCATAGGATGGTATAGACTTGGAATATGCTTCCATTCTGTCTTGTGTCTTCTTATTGGATAAATCATCAAAAGCTATTTCAATATCATTTACATATTCTAGAGTAAAAGAAATAAAACTACTTGCTACATGAAATAAGGATCAGACAATTTGTAAATAATACGATTTTCTTGAAGATTCATAACTTTGGTTATTTTAAAATCTGTCATAAAAGAAAATGTAAAGCAGGTCATCTTTGCTTTGGTCCTAAATTAGCCTGAGTTTGATGGAACAGAGGATACTCCTGTGCAACAAGTTACCAAAAAAACCTAAGATTCATTCATTGTTAGCCGGTCCCTGCATACTCGGAAACTCACCTCAGGAAAATGGAGTTTTATCTATCCAATCCTTGCTTGCACCTCAGAAAAATCCTTGAAAGGCCTTACTCTAATTATATACCTCAGGTACGCATGGTTCTAAGGCACTAGAAGACACTACCCTGCTAGGGGAAGAAAGAAGAATCGTTCCAGCCAGTTCTTTGAACTTTTATCATATTCTGCCCTTATTATTGAGAATTATAAGCAAGAAAGATGGTAGTGGGAGGGGCTTAGTTCAAGTCCATTTGAAGAGCTGCCCTAGAAACTGCAAAAATGTCTTTAATATGTTATAGAATTTAGAAATTATGTAATATATTAAATACATGTATATTTACATATAGATAGATAAATATATATTATATAAGGTTCGTTGTTGAATAATGATAGAATAGTTTCAGTGAATGTGCAGCCCCATTCTCTGAACTGGTTGCACTCAATTTAGCAAGGAAATTATAGATTCACTTTAGCAGAACAGATGTGTCTGAAGATGGAATGTTGCTTTGAGAGAGAGTACTTTCATTTCTAAAGTAAGAGAGTATATATATATATATATATATATATATATATATATATAACAAATAAAAAACTGAAAACAATACAAATTCACCACTATTGCATTTATGATCTCGTGTTGTCTGTAACAGTCAATATGTCTACCTTCCATAGGAAGCCCAGTGACAACAATGAAGTCCAGACCTTCCAGAACATGGGCCTCCAAGCATTGCTGCTGAAATGCAAAGCAAAGCATTCCTTATATTTTCAAGACATGAGACACCATTACTGGAATTCATTCATAGTCAATACATTTTACTGAGAAAATAAAACCTTTCTTCTAGGAAGAAAATGAGTAAGGTTCTGGTGATAGATCTGACACTGAAAAGATGTTCATGTCTTCCTTAGGAGGGGGCAAGCACTAACAGAAGATAGCTAATATGTTTTACTGATGTTGGAGAAGAGAACATGGAATTTATTTTCTTGTAAATATTGCAGTCGCCATTTTGAAGAGAAATCATTCTTAGCACTACTGCCCAAATATTACCAATGCATCATGGAAGATCCCCACATCCAGCCTCTCTCTCTTCTTCAAAATTAACACTTACATCATCATCCATTCATCCATTTTACAAATAACTTTCTAGCTTTGTTTTTAACATTCGGTATTGCAACAATGTCTTATAAGGTCTATAGAGTTAAATGCAAATATAAATTTAAAAATGAAGAATGTTTTGCAATAAAAACAAGATATTTGCAGGCTCTATGGCTTAATATGCCAAAGGAAGACCTAGTAAAACAAAATAGAATCAGATTTCCGATCTCACATGTAAGGAAATTCCTCAGAGCTTATTAGTTATTTTTGCTAGAGTAATTTGCTTATCAAATCACGCCAATGACGTGGGGCTAATACACTCTTTTTCCCCCACTCAAGAATCTGTAAATTCAAATATAGCTCTTCTTGGATTAGCCAGGCTTGAGTGGCTCTTTCTTTCTGTTGTAGATTTGTTTAGTTCAGGTCTGCTCACATGTCTTTCCATCCTGGGACCAGTAGCAATGTGGAGTGTGCACTTCTCGTGGATACCAGAAGGACAGGAGGCCAAGTCAAAACCCTCAAGTACATTTAAAGTCACTGCTGGAATGGGTTTTGCTAGCACTCAGTGCCCAAAGCTAATAGGTGCCCAGATGCTGTATTGCTCAGTCTAGAAAAAGTAATCAACTTAGCACAGAGGGAGGTATAGTGAAGTCACATGGTAAATTAAACAATCTTTTTTGTGTGTACAGAAGGAGCATGAGTGAACAATGATCAAATCTACCACTGAGTGTCCACCGAGTGCCCAAATGTATTCTCTAAGAGTTAAGGAACCTTATTTTCTGAGGAGTGGGGAACTCTCCAAAGGTAGTATGACCACACAGCAATTATGACACCACTGATTTGTGGCTTATTGGAAAAATTAAATGATACAAGGTAAGTATAATTCACTTCCTCTCAAAGAGTATTATCACCTCAGCAGTAGAGATTTATTTAATATATCAGTTACTCAGTTACTGAGGTGAGTTGTATACATTCCAGGTTTTTTAAAAGTGCAAAAGACTGTGTAGAGAGCAGCTTTCCTACTTTGTAAATGAAAATACTCCCTTTTGAAACAGAATTCCATCTTCAGGCACACCTAGTCTGCTAAAGTGAACCTATAATTTCCCTGCTAAATTGTGGGCAACCCATTAGGAGAATGGGACTGCACGTTCACTGAAACTATTCTACCATTTTTCAACACCGAACCTTGTCCATCGTGTGATGCTATTTTGACCATCGAGTCTAATTGAAACCCAATCTTTTGTCAAGTACAAGCACTTTGATGGGAGGGAAGCCTGATTCCTGTAAGAAAAGTCATTATCTCTCTCACCCATTTGTAGCAACACACAGTACAATATCACAGGAGAAACAATTTTCCAATAATGTATTAAACTGAATCAGAAAGAATATTAGCTAATACGGTGAAGTAATTTCAAATAGGCAACTGAAAGTCATTAAAAAAGACTACTGTTTTGTTATGTGAATTAATTATAGGTCTGAATAAATAATGTGAAAGGAAGAAAGTTAGAAGGAAGAAAAAAGGAAAGGATATTAGGAAGGAAAAATATACATTTACTTAGATAGCTATTCACTCCAAAAGAAACAAATCTTGTGAATATGCCTCCAAGGATATACTAAATATCTTCACTTCTAACAACTATAATTTCAATAATACACTAAGTCAAAGTATGATTTTTAAAAATTCTCAAAATAGTTTGATTTGTAAGTTTTTACCTTGATGGGTGATTTTAAAACAAGTTACAAATTTGCTTAAAATCTTACATGTCATTCATTAGCCACCAATAAAATGCAAGTCACAATCAGTGAGATATCCTTTCATCTCTATTATTTATTTGATGGCTATTATATCAAATAAAAAATAGGGACTGGAGAAATAGCACAGTGATTAAAGCGCTTGCCTAGAAATCACAAGGCCCTGGGTATAATTCTCCAGTACTGGGTAAACTAGGTGAGGAACACGACTCTATTCTTAGCACTTGGGAGGCTGAGGCAGGCAGATTGCCACGAGTCCAAGTCAAGCCTGGGCTCATAGTAAGTTCAGGACCAGCCTAGGCTACATAGTGAGACTCTGTCTCAAAAAAAAAAAAAAGAAACTCTTAGTGAAAATGTAGATAAAAAATGAGCTCCCATACACTGTTAGTGTGTGATAATATAAATTGATACTGCAATTATGAAGCACAGTATAAAAGTTCCTTAGATAACTACATATAGATATTTTATATGACTCTGCAAGCCTTGTTCCAAGTATATGTCCTAAAGAAATAAATCACAAAAACAGAGATACCTTTATGACTGTGTTTATTACAGCACTGTTCAAAATAAATAAAATGGAATCAGTCTAGGTGCCCATCAAAAAAAAATTGGAAAAAATGTGATGTCAGCATACACAATGAAGTATTATACAGCCATAAAAATGAAATCTTGTTATTTACACTCAAACAGTTGGAATAGGCAGATATCATGTTAAGTTAAATAAGCCAGGCAGAGACATGTCCTAAGTGTTTTCTATCATATTTGCGATCATATAAAGAACCCACCTGAATAGAGAGGAGTGTTTACTAGAACCTGTGGAGGGGATAAAGGGAGGCTGGAATAGATTAGCACTTGTCCAATGATCCCATTGAAATGACACGCTGAACCCCACTGATGTGTGCAATTTATATAAAAATAGAAAACTATAATTTGCTTCCAGGAGAAGTTTATTAAAAAGATGTAATAAAGATAAAGAAAATGTAAAGAAAAAGAAAGAAATCTCATCAATAGTCCAGCATATCATCTGTGTGCTCTACAGCAGAAACAGAGGCACGGTAAGGAACATTCCCTGATGTGCTATCACAAGCCTTGATGTTTCTTCTTTTCTGCTGTTAAAACAAGGCAATATCCAGAAAATTCAAGTACTTGTATTTTACTTTTAGAGTGTGGAAAGATTGGACCTGAAAGTAGATGCCAAGCAGCTGCATCTAAGTGCCTCTAATTTCTACTTTGGTGATTTGGACGAGCTACATGAAAACCCCACACTTCAGCCTACTCGTCGCTAACAAGAGAATGAGATGGCATGTGTCATCCTCCTTAGAGAGCGAGCAGATGGTCCAGAGGGAGTCCTCTGAAGGACCTTTGCAGATTAAAGCCACTGTGCAATTATATTGGTTACTATAATCTGTCAACAGAACTTCGTGTCTTTGGTCTGGATTCTGGGTGTTGTAACATAGCACAGTGTTGACACACAATTCAGTTCTAATGACAAGAAAATCCAAATCTTACAGAGGAAGAAAATGAGTTGCACACCGTACAGTCACACATTTGGAACCTGTTATTTTCAATAATAACATGTTAGAGAAGCATTCATTATCAAATAGAAATGACTTATTTCAACTGTTAGCTGTAGTAGAGTCCACGCTGAGTGCTGAGATACTGACGATGAACAGGAAAAGATGGTAAATACAGTGAGCTCTGTTCTCAAAGAAGACATCCATCCACGATTTACTTTCAAGGCTCTGCATTACTTCTCCATCAGCGAGTTCAAGGAAAGCTCTTTTACAGCAGGAAGTGTTATTCAGCCTTCTTTTTCCCTGTGTGTACTGTTAACCCCCTTCCCACTCAAAGTAAATCTAAATTATTTTAAGGCCACTTCTCTTTTAACCCAGAGGTCTGATTTAATACTCAAAAGTTACCCTTAGGTTACAGGAAATAAACCCAGCTATTTGAATCTGGGAGAGCTAACCTGCTTTCATGAAGATCTCAGCTTTACAGTCAGATAAATGTCTTCCGATGCATTTGTGCAGAGCACAGCTAAATGATATGAAGCCAGTTAGATTACATTTCTATGTTCCCTTCCAGCAGATAAGTTTATCCAGGGACCTATATCCTCTTCATTTCTCAGCAGGAGAAAGAGCATTAAGGTTCCAAGCCTAATACAATGCATAGCAAAGCAGTTTCATGGGTAAGACAAGAACTGGGCCTGGGGGGTGGGGGGGCGGGGGGGTTGGAGGGGGGGCTCACTACATCTGTCCATCAGAATTAGTTTAAGAAGTCTGTTGTGCATTGGTATCAAAGATCTTCCTCTGGAAGTAAAGGATAAAACGCCAGGATTATCAACAACAGAATGATTGAACTGGAAGCCACGAGGAAAATCGGGATTCCAAAATTATTCTGATAAAAATAAAAGGGAAAAGGAGAAGGAGAAAAGATACTAAGGAACCATATTTGTTGGAAAATTGAACATTGTCTCATCTACTAATCAGTACTCTATAAAACACAAACTAAGCAAAAACTATAATAACAAAAATCATCAGCCACAATATACATAATCACAGAATCTCATTGATTCCCACAGAATGAACATTCTTTTGGAGTGGTAGAAAGAGCGAGAAACATGTTGAAATATGACTGTGAATCTTATTTATTTAAACACATAAATCGAGGACATGGTTATTATAAAGGATTGTCCTCTTAGATAATCTCCCTCATGTATTGAATCCAAATGGTTATCAGGTGGAAGTGAATAGGAGAATGATGGCAGCCAGAGGTTAGGTGACTGGGGATCTGGGGAAATGGGAAGATATTTGTCAAAGAATATAGAATCACAGCACAATTATTTTCCAAGAGTCTAGACTGGAAATGTATAAAGACAGAAGGTGAAGAAGTGACCGTCCAGAGGTGGAAGAGTAAGAAGAGAAGTTATGGGGTGGTAAGCAGTGAGCGAGTGTGTAATAAGGTTATACATTGCCTTCGCCCAGTTCTAAAATTGTGACAATAGTTGTTTGTCATGGAGCAAACTAAAAACTATACAGGAGTGAATTATACAATACAAACTGTATCTCCATAAGGCTTTTTAAAAGTACATTTATATTGCTATGCTGTGTTACTCCAGTAAGTAAAAATCCTTCATGTGCCAAAAATATTAATACACATCACTTGAATTTCAACCATAAAGTACCTTTGTCTACCAAGACTTTGTAAAGTACTTTTCAGTTTTTTACTTATTTAAAATAATTTATAAATGAATAATTAAAGTGAACCTAAAAACTTAGAGTTCTTTTTAATCCACTCTAAGAACCCAGTTAGTCCTACCAAGCAGATAGCAATAAAAATGGGGTTCTGCTAATACAGCTTAGCTCATTTTAAATACCACTTTCACTCAACAAATATGCACAAAATGCACAGAATTCCACCGTGTCAAACACAGGCCATGTAGATAATTTTTTAAAAAGAGGTAAGGAATTTGAAGAAATTGATCCCAAAACATTAAAATGGTAATTAAAACAGTATATGACAAGTGTCCATCTTCTATATCTTCTATCCATATTTATCGCTTTATTTAGAATTTAGATCAAAATGAAACATTTGGTCTCTGTTATAAACGAAAATTTGCTTCCCGTGTGGTACTATTTCCTGCTGTGTGACACTTGGCGTCTCCTAGGAAATACAAGGCATCCCAAGGACCACAGGGCTGGGTCTTGGTTTTGCTGCTGACTGGTCTCTTGGTTTCATTACTTGAGTATAGAAAATGAAGGTAGTAATCCAATTGTTATGAAGTGATTTACTGAGGTAGAAGAATATTTAGTAGTGTATCTAGCTAAGGAATTTGAAGTAAAATTCTCACATTTTCTAGCCTTATGGATTTCATAATTATAGTCTTTTATGTGAACTGGTGGGTGAAGCCATGTTAAAGAATATCAGCAAAGGTATAATAACACACAGAAAAAAAAAGAACTTTTGCATATCACCCCAATAAAGGGTCTTGCTGGACCCAGAGAAGAGGCATCAAGAAATGGCCACTGAAGCCCATTCTGGGGGGTGGGGGGTAGGGAATCTGAGCTAATAAGTGGTGATTTGAACGGTAAAGTAAGTCAGATGCGGGAGATTAAATATGTTAAATATAATATTGTTTTTCTGATTTGGGAAACCTAGAACACAGGCATCTATAGAACTAAATGAGTGTGATAGTGGGAGTTACAGGGGGACCGGGAGGGTGTGGAAGGCCAAAAATGGGGAAGGGAAGGGGTCATAATATTGCTGTGATATATATGTGCACAAAACACTCAAGTACATTGTAAATCCATTGTGTGTATATAATATATATATATATATATATATATATATATATATATATATATATATGTCTGTGTGTATGTCTACAGACATATGTGTATATGTTAATAAAATGGTAGAAAAACTTCTCACATTAATTTATATTATGTTCCACTTTCGTTTTTTTCTGATTCTGTAGCGCCACAGCCCCCATGGGAAGTGCCTCCGTGGGTATCCTGTGTTCCGTGTATCTGTGGTTAGCCTTACTATCATTATCTTATCTTCTTAAATAGGGATAAAGGTTAAAACAATGGTTTGGAGTCCTTGAAAAGTGCTTTTGGTGATCTTCAGTTACACCAAAATGTTCAAGATCTTGTTCAAGTAGGAAATTCTTGGCTCTGTACAAACTCAATCCAATGTGAATTCATTCATTTCTCCTCCTAGAGCCTCTCTCTAGCAGAAGAGTCCCACCTTTCAATGGATGTTTTCTTTGCATTACGGTGAGTATCAGAGATGAGAATAACAGGCACATTGTAATGGACCTCTCCTCTTGTCTCCCCAACTGACTTCAATATAATATTAATCACATGGCAGGTTTCAGAATTATACCAATTAATATTTCACTCCTTGGCCGCAACCTGAAGTTCTGAGTTATGAGCCTGTGATATGGATTCATTGAATGAGATGAATCTTAGGACTTTTCAGAAAACTCTATGAATAAGAGTCTCGTTCATGGGAGTTGGTGATTCAAGTCTGTGAGACGTAACACTGCTGCCTTCCAGGAGCAAGAATTTGGAAACTCTACAGGATATTCTGGTATCTGAGGTCAGCGTAGAGGAAACAGGGGTGTAAAATAAATTGTATTGGCACCTTTGACGCATTGGTCAAATTCTCTTGGAAACTAGAAGGTCGTCTGAGCTACTCTGTCTTATGCTCTCTTATTTGCTAACCTAATTATCTTACATTTTCTCTAGCTTAAAAGTGAAACAATCCTGAGATATAGACTCATACATATATTGTTCTTTAGATGCTATTGAAGTGCTTGGATCCAGCATTCCTGGTCCCACAGCAGTGCAGTTCCCCTTTGTAATTATTCAAATCTTATTTGCTGTTGGACTCGACAGACAGTGAAAAGCATGTGTGTATGCAGGTGGATAAGGGCTACTAATGTTTAGTTATTAATCTCCTAAATACCAATAAGTAAAATAGTATTCCTTGAAAGGGACAGCATTATAAAGAGGAAGGGAAGAAGGGAGGGGGGAGAGGCAAAAGAGAGGGAGTAACGAGAAGATGAAAATAATCAAACACCTGCATGCACAGACATGTCAAAGCAAAACTTACTGTCCTGCATGACTAGTACACACCTATAAAATAAAAAACTCACCTTCTTTGTGTACCACATATGCTGTGCTCACCCACTCAGACCTGTTTTAAGATGTAGGTACTTGAGCCAGGTACAGATGTGTAACATCTGCTCTTGGGCAGGCTGAGGCAGGAAGATCACAACTTTGGCATAACCTGGGCAACTTAGCAACTTGATAGGACCTTGTTTCAAGAAAAAAAAAAAGTGGAGTCCTAACTATGTTCTCTCAAGGCCTGTGACTAAGAAAAAAATATTTTCCATGACAAAGTGTTGATGAAAATGCACAAAAGAACAATGGCAATTGCAAAAGTTCTCTGTGTATCTGTCTATTCTTGTGCCAACACATGTTTTCTGTAAGTAATGTATGCAGAGAAAGTCTTAATATGGGCAACTTTTTTGAATTCAAAAGAATTGAAATTGTAATACCTAGGTCTTTATGCCTGGATATCCATCCATTTTATGACCTGGGAAATCTTTTTGCCTCTTGATTTTTCCTTCCTCTCGATAAGTTACATAAAGTCAATCTTACTTCGGAACTGTATCCCACCAATAAAATCAGGTAGAGATTTCAGTCAATCTGTGAAACTGAACAAAGAGGGCAGAGATAAGCAACAAAGTTGGCCAGGGAGCACCAGCCACAATTATACACATGAAGTTCAACCTGTGTCAATTTGACCTGAGAGAAAAGGACACAATAAAGATTGTGACCTGAAATGGATTTTTAAATGAAAGTTGACAATACTAGGAAAAATGCATTTAGTGTTACATCAAGCCCCAGATGTCTGAAGTCATTTTGGTATGTTTGATGAATCCAAAAGACTTGTAAGGTCGTCGCTCCTTCTTTCTCCCTTGATGTTGACAGCTATTAGAAAATCCCCATTCTAGTAAGGAACAGGTATGATACTGTTGACATCCACCCCTTGAAAAATGTAGTGCATTTGCAATGTCCCTTTCTTCCTTAGTTCCATTATAGCTCAGAAATTCATGCTTCTGTGGGAGGAAAAAGCCTTATGGAAGTAAGAGAAATGGTAGTTCTGGATATTATACCAGGTTGCAAAAATATGTATATAAACACACACATTCATTTACTATTCTCTTATCAACCCGTTCATTCTTTCATGCATTTATTTTCTGTCATCTGGTTAACAAATAATATTCGATATCATCTGAAACTAGCCATTAGTCTAGATGTTCAGGAAAGAAATAATATACACTCTAAAATATCCCCTATAGTGTCTGCACACTATAAAGGGCTAATAGTAAGAATTTTTTAAATTAACAAGCAACAAAAAGATACAAAACTAAGTTAAATACATAAAAACCTAACAAGGACTGAAAATCAAACAAATCGGGGCAGTCAAAGAACAGCAGTGGATAATTGTTTTAAAAGTAGTAGAAAATATTCCAAAAGAAAATGTTTAAAATGAAGACAGAAGTACGTATATAAAAAATTGGCCAAACTTTAAGCCAGAAAAAAATAATTTGGCTTGTAAGAAATAGGCTATTCAAAGTAAAGAGTTGGAAAATAACCTGGACTATTTACATAAGAAGGAGAATACTAAGGAAATAGGGGCGTGAAAGAAGGAGCCAGTGATTCCTGCCAGAAAACTGACTGCTGTAGGTTAGGCTAAGTAATCCCTAAAGGTCAGGATAAGACATCTAATTTTGTTCCAAGTTCATGGGTTGGTATAAGTCATAAAAACAAATAGTAAAATTTTCATTTTCAAATTTCACTTGAGCTAATGAATAGAGTTTGGGTTGATGAGAGGCCTAATGCAAGCAAGAAACCAGGCAGAGTCTTCCTCATTCTTGGGAGAAATGGTGCTGGCTGGGATGTGCAGTTTAGATTGTAGCTATGGACAGTCGTGGAAAGAAACCATGTGGCTTAAATCAATGTCGTAGTCAACAATGGCAGAGGACTAATATTTTCTAATTCTTTCATTTTTTTTCCTCTGTAGAAATAGAAAAAACTAGAGATGTTATACCCAAGGTCACAAAGTAAGTTCAGGGCAACGTAAAGGTTCCACTACCCTGAGTCCCAGATTAAGTTTACCTTCAGGCAACATTACTGTAACTAATCTTATGGAGACGTGTCAAGATCAGATGTAGATGAAAACTTGACTAACGATGATGATGATGATGATGATGATGATGATGACGATATGATGATGGTTATATTAGTGCACTATGAAGAATCACTAGCTGTCATTTGCCCAATTCTGGGTGAAGTGTTTGCTTAGCTAATCCTCCTAACATTCTCTGAGACAGTCGATAATAGTATATCCAACAAACAAATAAGAAAATAAGCTGAAAGAGGTGAATAACTGATGAGATTAACAGTAGCTGTGGAATCTACTTATTTTCAAAAATGAGTCTATTTTCAAACATAAAAAATCTGTTATTTTTATGTGATCACGTTCTATTAGGAACTAAAATACTAATCAAAATGTGGGGGTACATACCTGTAATCCCAGGATTTGAGAGGCTGAAGCAAAAGGATTATCTTGAGTTTAAGTCCAGCCTGGGCTACATAGTGAAATTCAGGATCAGCCTGGACTACAGAGTGAGATCTTGATCAAAAAGAAGAAAAAAATTATGTATTTGTCTAGGAAAACTGGCTAAAAATCGAAAAATTTATAATTCCGAAGTAATACTACCAAATATTTTGAGCTTGCTCTCTTGATTTTCTTTATATATTTACATGCATGTCATGGGTGAAATGTGTTACTTACGCTGTATTTCCTCCTCCTCCTCCTCCTCCTTCTTCTTCTTCTCCTTCTTCTTTTGAGACAGACTCGATCTGTAGCCTAGACTGATCCTGAATTCACTATGTAGCCCAGGCTGGCCTTGAATTTACAGCAATCCTCCTGCCTCAGCCTCCCAAGTGCTAGGATTACAGACACGCACTACCATACCTGGTTTAGGATTCAAACTCAAGGCCTTATGCTTAGTAAATAAATACTTTAACTGCCGTGCTATTCCTTCAGACCCTCATGGTGTTTTTTCTGATGTTAACAGTTTACGTTTAATCAGTCATTTGGTAGTGTTCTTTTTCATTTTCTCCTATTTGTTCTCTTGACAGTAAACTAAAATTAGAATCTTCATTTTTATCTTTTCTACTTTTTCATGACAATTTAATATCTGAGATACTAAATATGCAGAGACACTGGTATTAGTGCTTTTCCAAGGTCCACTGATGATGCTCTCAATGTCTGTAGTCCTATGTCTTGGGGTGGGTGGAGGCAGCTCCTACTTGAGTTTGGACTTATGGTCTTGGGCATCCCCCCACACACAGACACATCCCTTTGTAGTGGAGGATTAATCCAGGGCTGAGATGCATTAGCTGTACCTAGAACTCAAGGACTAATTCCCCCAGGTCCCCCTGGTTTTTGTCGCAGACCATACAGTTAGAGAAACCTAAATCCTTATGTATCTTACCAAGTTAGTGTATGTTAAAAGTAGGAAGAAAGAGTAATTTCTGTAACTGTGCTTTTATAGCATGAATTATACCTTTTAGATATTTAGACCTCACATTAATCTTGCTCCATCATCATTCTTCAACTGTTAAAGGCAAGCTTGATCATGTGGTGTTTTAAAACCTGCAAATATCGACTGCAGAAGATGATGCTATGGTATATTGTGGAGCCTCTTTAAACTGGTGTTCACTCATTTTAGTATATTATAAGTCCAGGAATTACCAGAGTGTGTGACTCACAGAAGATCTAACACGTGTGTTAAATTATTCAGATAATAGTGCTCCGACCCACATAAACCATCAGAAGTTCATTACCTCATTATACTTTCCAGGCTTTTTCCTGACAGTAGTCCAATTTATGTGAGCACTTTGAAAGAGCAACATGTTTATAGGCTATGTCAAGACAAATAATCCATTCAGTGGGAAAAGTAGTAATCAAATCATGTCCTCAGATGCTCCCTTTGTGTTCCTGTGATATGTGCATTTTCAGCCACAATCATGGCACTAAAAACGTAAGCACCCTTGAAGGCTAATTTCATTCCACGGACTTAAAAGAAAGAACAACAAGAACCAGATCAAGAGAAATTGAAAACATCTTACTTCTTTTCTAAGTAGTTGTATTCCAAGATCATGAATAAAAAAGAGTAACAGAAAACATTGGTGCAAGAACTCGATTTAAATTTGACTATTCCTCATGTAGCATATTTGTCTCTGAAGCTAAATTGTGCAAGATGGAGAATGTCAGATATTTTATATAGCATCTCCAATATGAAAATAGACATATAACTATAGGGGAGTTAATAGATTAACATGAATGTTTTTGGTTACACGTGCCTGTGAAAGCCCACCATTAGATTCTTTGATTCTGGGTGTGCACATACTGGGGTCAAAATATCTTGAAACTTTTGCTCTTTTTCTTGCTTCAAATTTCCTTACAGTGATTAATAATCACATAATATGAAAGTTTTAAAGTCTATTCTTCATAGTGCCAAGCTGAGCCCATGCTTAGTGCTATTACCTTCACTGGTGTGAAGATAAATTTAGAGTCATTTGTTTCAGATGACTTCTGTGGCTCACTTAACTCAACTGTTGACAAATAGAGTGGGGCTAATACAGAGATCCTGAAGCTCCTTTCTGCACAATTATCCAGAGAACCTTGAAATCCATCTCCTTTATTGTGACATTTTGTCAAGCAGAAAGTAGTCAAGAGGTCTGAGAAATTCCACTGCTCCCAACAAGTAGGAAAACAGCTAAAAACTTTCCCAAGCTGTTACTTAGGTTTAAGAGGCAACTATGTCCCCTCAAAACACAGACTGAGTTCACCAAGAGGTAACAAGTGACAGAGAGGAAGGGTCATGCTGCAGGAAGGAACAGTGAGGCGCTCAGGGAAAGTGCGTCAGTCCCCGGAGCTCCGGGCATCGTGCCTATCTATTCATTGTGTACCATTAAGAGAAAGCAATTTGGCTTCTCTCTGTCGCTCCCTTTTCCTCTTATTAAATATCTAAACAAGTGGAATTTTCTGAAAAAAACATGGTCCAGCACAACTAGAACAGCACTGCACTGAGAGCTTTACAAAACAAAACAAAAAAATTAATATCTAGAAATCACTCTTGATGACTTTGAGACAATTTTGAGTGTGGTCCTGGACTTCATGTCTGCAATAAATAAACCAGATGACTCTTATGCATTCAGCTTGGGGGCTGGATTTGAAAACCGGGGTCTAGATGACCCAGTAAATAGCCCCTGGAAAAGGACAGAGGCACACTGTTCACACAGTTTGGTTTCATTGCCCATAATAGCAATTCAATCCTTTAAGTGTCTGAATTGGTCATTTGCTCAAACTGTTCAAATTGTGAAGAACTGGGAGAATCTAACATGTTTGAAAGTTGTAGCTTCAATCGCAGTTTCTATATCTTTAAACTCTAAATCATTTTAGGCTCTCATCCTCAAACACCTTCTGATTCAGCCTTCATTAGGATTTTTCTCTCATGCCATGGCTGCGGTGATGACCTTTACTTCACCACGTCTGAATTAGCTTCTTAAGGGTCCGAATGTCATCTTGGAATGAGAACATATGAATCATTGCAGATGAAAAATTCTTTTTCTCTTCCCTTCGATGAGCAGTAATGTGCTTTCAGTATGCGCGAGAGACTGGTGAATAAATTAAATGACAATTCCCAAATTATATATTGATTTTTATGCAGCATAAAATAAAGCTATACATCTGATGGAGACTGTCATAAAAGGGTGTAAATCTTAACAGATGAGCTACAATAGAATAAAATTTTACAACATAGGGCCTCGTGGTGGAATATATTACTGCCCGTTTTCCTGCAATGAGAACATAAACACTCCTGTGTTATCAAAATAAGTATTAAATAATTATTAATAGAATAAGCACAGAGTCTGTAAAAAAATGTTGACTATATCTCTAATGTCGCCTGACACCAAGCTAAGAAGTGGATATTTTCAGAGCATGTAATTCACCAAGTGGTGTATTCTATTACCACAAAAGCTCATTAAACTGTCCCAATGATTACAGACGCCTGGTAGATGTCCTGCTTCGCTTCCTCTTTAGCACTTCATCCCCCAAGTGACACCCCCTGGAAATAAAAGATTTCAATAAAAACAGTTAGTTAGGGTTGTATAAGATGTGAAATTGTTGGTCTTGATGTTTCTGACTAAAAAAATGAGAGCCAAGATATGACTATTTGGTTAAAAAAAAAAAGAGAGATTCGATGTGCAATCATTCACTATTTAACATTCTTTTAAACACTATTCATATTCTTCCTCATCTTTTGTCATTAAACATCCAAACAGGAAAAATATAATCCATATAACTCATGACAATGAGAGCTTCTTCCTTGGTAATTGTACACAAAGAATGGCGAAAAAAGCCGAAACCCATAAATAAGGCATTTCTCCAGTACCCAGACAAGTCTCAAACTCTGACTCTCACTGTGACTCACCTCAAAGAGAATATTGGCCTGTGGGACCTACATTTACTATTTTTTGATATGAGGGACTGCACTTACAAGTATGATGTTTTACAAAAATACTAGAAACCTAATTACAATTCCATCTCACTTCTTCCTCAACTCATGAGGACAATACGCTAGAAAAAAAGGTTATACTATTTAATGTTGCCAAAGTGAGGTCCCAGTGTAAGCTGGGTATCTAATGACTTGGATTTTAAGAAGTGAAATAATACATTACAATAGAAAGTTCATTAACATCTTGTTGATAGCTTGCCAATGTTTTTGCTCACCATTAAATTGCCAACTATCTCCTTCTAGTGATGTCTCTAAGGAACACAGGTCATTCAATAACACTGTGTGTCTGAGTCTAACATATATCCTAGATCTGTATTCCATGGATATGGCCTTGGAGTTATCACTGTTACCAGAAACTAATTTAGATGTACAGTCTAACTCAGAATAATACCTTTCTTTACAAAATTTGTTAATAGGTTTTGAACTCTAAGGTGTAATTAAGACCAAAACAGTTATTTTTAATAAACATAAGAGTAACGTGTTGAAAATAAATATTCAGGATTGCATTCCTGAATCAGACAATACCTGAAAACAATCCTAAGTTAAAAGTCAATGACTTTTTTATGTAATTAAACTTACCAAATCTAGCCTAACATGTTTCTATAGTCTCATTTGTTTTTTTTTTGGCCTATAAATGACCATTGGTTAACTTTCAAGATTGGTGACTTGCAAATTATGTCTACCCAATTCATCCTACTTACATAAAGCAAAATTTATCTGAATATGTAATATGTCAGGGTAATAAAGTTTTCACTAATGTGCACATAAAATTGCATGTATTGTGTGTGTGTGCAGGTACATAGGCATATATGTAACTGGTTTACACATTTTAAAATATTAAATATAGAATTTCAAAATACATAGGGGCTGGGTAGCATAATAGTTGAAGTGCTTACCTTGCATGTGTAAGAGTTTAATTCCCCAGGGCCACAGGGAACAAAAACTTAATAGGGTTCAGTGGTGCACACCTGTAATCTCAGCATAGGTGAGGCTGAGGCAGGAAAATTGCCATGAGTTGACCCCAGCCTAGGATACATAGTGCGTTTGGGACCTAACTGGACTACAGAAAGTGTCTCTGTCTCAAAAAAAAAAATAAGAGAGAGACAAAAGAAAAGAAAAGAAAAGAAAAGAAAAGAAAAGAAAAGAGAAAAAAGAAAAGAAGGAAGGAAGAAGAGAGAGAGGAAGAAAGAGGAGAGAAATGAAGGGGCAAAGGAAAGAACAAAGGGAGAAAGAGAGGAAAAGGAAAGAAAGAAAGAAAGAAAGAAAGAGAGAGAGAGAGAGAGAGAGAGAGAGGAAGGAAGGAAGGAAGGAAGGAAGGAAGGAAGGAAGGAAGGATGGAAGGAAGGAAGGAAGACCAAATGGCAACATCCTGTTCTAATCCCATTTCATACTGAGCATTGCTCACTCATGTTATCTTCTCAGAATAAAAACTATATGTAAAAAAAAGGAATATGCAAAGTAGGAACAACTCCAAAGGAACTGTATTTCCAAAACAATCATTTTTCAGCACCACTAAGAGGTTTTTGACTTTTACTCAAGATCCACAGTAGAAAAAGAAAATGGATGTAACTCCATTCATCTTTACATTAAGCACTTGTTTATTGTTTATTTCCTATCGAATAATTCGGCAGGTAGAGTAAAATTTGCATGAGATGATAGTGATATTTACTGCCTATGATACAATAATATTGCTTGGACTCTTTGAAAGCTAAGTCAACGGTAATCATGGCACTGTTAAAGCAAGGTCAATTGTCATGACAGCACTATTTCTACTACGAGTCTTGCTTCTTTTCTAATTCTAAGGAGTGCATGAGTTCCTCGTTATAACTGCACAGTGCAAAGATTATATAAATGGATTGTAAATCACAGAATTCCAGTTTGTTTCCCCTTTTACCACACGCCACTTCACAGTTTTAAATATCCATAATCTTCTAAATGTAGAGCCTGTGACCTCATTAAACAAGAGAGAAGCTGGTATTCTTATTTTCAGATTCAAAAAACAATGTCACTCCCACTTTTATGGCTTATTTTAGATGAACTTTTTTAACTGAGTTCACACAAAAGCTAAAAGAACGTTGCTCAAAACTTTGATGGAACAACTAAAAGTCTTTCCAAACAATGCTGGAATTTAGTGTGGAGTGAGATAACATTTATCTGTAGTGAGAAAAACAAACACGCTAGATTGTGTGCAATGGGCACTTTCTCTAGTCTGTTTCACCAACAAACAGCACAGCATATAAGACAGAAATATAAAATCTGCATAAATACGCTAACGCTCAACAAATAATTTTCTAAGTGAAGTACAAGCGTACCCCACACAACTTCCTTGAAGTTAACAAGTCCCTAGTAAAAAGCCTGTCTGGATTTAATACAAAGCTCTTTTTGGACTCTCCTATATCCCATCAAAATGTTATTCAACTAATATTTACCTAAGAATATTCTGTGTTTACGTCCCTAAATGCTACCCAATATTTACCACAAAATAATCCTTAAGTTATATTCCAATACTGTTGGTTATAAAACACAAATGACCTCTAAACATTTTGAAAATGTCATTGAATACTAAAAAAGAGAGAAAAAGGTATGCATCATCTCTTTATTAGTGAATATGAGGCCTCATAATGTCATAAGCAATGTGAGAAGTTCTCAGTTCTAAGAAAGACACGATCTTGTTCTTTTTTTTAACTCATGGTTATGAGTCCCCCGGAAGTTGGACAATGCTAAAGAAACCATGGGCATAAACAATGAAACAGCTTGTATGATGTAAAGTAGCAACACCCTGGTGACCGTACTACTACCTATAGTTTTAGACATGTTTTGTTATTTTTCAGGTGCTTCATCTGCAAAATGGTTGTGATCTTAATAACGCCTAAATCACAAATTCATTTTAGTGGAATAAACAAGGCTGCTCATACAATAAAATTAGTTATTATTATTATAAGAGCCCAAATGTTCAAGTTTTTCAACTCTGTTTTTAACATAATTCTTCTGGTCTACGTAATGTAGAGAATTAAATGCACAAAGCCATGTTAAGTTTTTAGCTTAATATCTGAGTAAAAATAAACCATTCATGGACATGAAACTTTATTTTTATTATTATCATTGTAAAAAAAATGTGTGCTAGATTTTTGCACTGTTATACAGATACAAAATCTTTCTGCAACCATTTATACTCAGACATAAGCCACCGACGGTTTTTAGCATGTGAGAACAAACTCTGCCTAGGGTCAGATCCTGACACAGAAATGTCATTGGGAATCTTTGACAAATAACAAACCACCTTAACTTACAGGACAGGAAAATGCTTTTAAAAAATAGAGGAGACCACTTCAAAAAGCAAAGTAAAACAAAACTAGTATGTAGCTATGGTAGTAAACCTTCAAGAGCACAATCATTATTTTGTTAGTTTCCATATTCACTTTACTGTTTAAATGTATTTTCTTCTGAGTAATGGTGCTGTACTATTGACTGAAGTAAATTATATACCACATTTCCCTAAAAAGTCTCATTTTGACCCAAAATATGTGAATTTCCTCAAGCTGCACTTAGAAAATGGTATGAGGAGTCATTCTTTCTACTCTTGAGACAAAAAATTAATTCTGAAACTCAATTTTTTTCTATCCACATATTGTAACTGTCATTTTGCTGAGACATCATGACAGATAGGACTGATATCTCTAAAATTATAACTTCAGCATAGTGTTAAAGCTCTTACAGGCATCAATTAAAAACTGTTCCATGAAAGCCCAGCCTTAGAGTACATAATCTTTTTCAAAAAACAGTTTTTAAATACACTTTGAATTATAGATACTTCCCATTTGTAATTGTGTGATGACTTAGTCATTGGTTTGAAAGTACGTTGTAATGTATAGGAGCTATCATAATAGATATCAGCCAAAAATATAACTTTATCCAAAATCTGATTTTAATTTGCTGTGTGGCCTTGGCTCTAAGGCAGTTCTCTTGTCTAGTCATCCTGCAGATTAACTCCTTCAGATAAAAATTCAAACACCCAGTCCTCACTTCAGCATTTTCAGATTTTGTAAACATCAGAGAACAGCCAAAATGGTCCACACTCTGAGTGCTTAGGAACTGAGTGTATGATAAGCACCAAGAACGGTACTCGAAAGTGGGAATGCAGACACAGATTGAACAGAAGAAGAAAATGTTAACCATTTTCTCTGATGAGTGTGCTCCAAGAGATATAGCTACACATCCCCAGCACCTCACAATGGCTGTCTAACATTTTTGATTGAAGTGGGATTTATATTTGATAAATTAATAAATATGTTCTAATGATTTGACAAGACATTATGCCTATAATTCCTGCATTATTGTGATAAAAGGCTGTGACAGAGAGATTACAAATACAAGCTAAGTCTGCAGAACTTAGTAACTGGTAAGATCCTGTCTCAAAGTTAAAACAAAAATCCAAATTAAGCCTAGTCATCAGTGTAAAGGCTCGTTTTGGTCCCCAGTAAAGCAGGAACATAATAGAGCTAATTATAGTAAGAAGAAAAGGAAGAAAGTTGACAACAATGACCACCACACTTCTAGCCTCCAGAAAAACTCCTTTCTATATCATCGACTTTAGTGAAAAAACAAAAGCACTGCCTTTCTTTTGGTCTTTCTTTAAAAAAAAAAAAAAATACACCTGCTGTATCAGTAATTACCCTGAATCATGTTTAGAGTTTGCTGCCTTAAGAATAATTCGCCATCACAATGAGGATAGTTTATTAAGTCTTAAGTCTTTCATGATCACCAGAATATCCTCCCTGACTTCTCAGGAAAACAACAATTAAATAAGAATCCTTAACTTATATCTATCATAGGTACTTGGAAAACCTGACTCTTAATATTGATGAAGTTGGTGCTTAGAATTTTCCATATAAGAATCTTGAATTCAAGTCCCCTGTGCTGATTGATACTTGTGATTTTAGCCTCAAACTACTACTTTAACACAAGAGTATCAGTTGTCATTTTGAGAGACTGAGCAGGACAGATTTCCCCTGTACCATGCAGGCCAACACTGTCACCTGTGCTGTGGGACTGCCGCATGAGTCATTACAAATGCTGTCAGAAAAGATGCACTGTGCCCAAGCACGAAAGCCTGAGGCGATGACCCGTGCTTGGTTCTGCAGGCCTTGTACGTGCACACCTGAGGCTCTTCCTAGGGCGCGGGGACTTTGCAACAGATTTCAAACTCTTAGAGAAATTTAAAGTCCACAGGGCACCAGTTGTGTTTTCAGCTCTTTTGACATAAAACCAAAAATTGAAGCTAAGAATTTAGTATTAGCCCAGCATAATTGACTAGTATTACTATTTTAGCTTACAAATTGTCACAGGTTCAAGTTTAATAATTACATAAAAAAGGTCAAAGCCCACTCGACAAAAATGCAGACCTGTCTTCACAGGAACACACTTACGGTGGGTTAAAATACTGTCATCAGTCATCACCGTGTGCCACACAGTGCATGGGAGATCTGAGACACGGAGGTAGATCAAATGTAAATCATAATTTAAAATAATATTAAAAAATAAAGTAACAGAATTACTAAAGGCTTCCAGACTTTCTTTCACAATAAGGTGGAAACAGAAGCGCACTCTTGTTCAGACTTCCCTGTCAATGTCTCAGATCCTCAATGTTTCACTGCACTCAGATTGAACTGGCGGTTCACCAAAAGTGTTCACTACTATGAGCTGTAGAACCGGTGTTTCCCTCTTCAAGTTCATCCCAACCTAACCAACTTCTTCATAGAATTTTTTTTCCCATTTTATTGATATGTATAAGTGCGAAATTTAAGGAGTTGAGCATTTTGTGCACATACGTATCCTGCCAAGGTCACAAGGACTTTCCCACTCTTTCTGTCCCTCCTCTCACCTTCCCCTCCCTCCGTTCTCCCCCACCCTACCCCCTATTGCATTTTGTCTTTCGTCTAAAGTTCCATGAGATAGTTGTGGTCTGGGTCTCTCCTATCAGAGAGACCGTTCAATGTTTCACTTTCTGCTTCTGACTCACCTCACTCAACTTGATGTTCTCAAGCTTCTGCCATTTGCCCGCAAAGGCCTCCACGCTGTTGGACTTTATTGATGCCTAGTATTCCATTGTGTACAAATACCACAGTTTGTGTATCCACTGGTCTGTCGATGGGTATTTTGGTGACTTCCACATTTTAGCTATTGTTAGTTGTGCTGCTATGAACATGGGTATACATATATATCTCTGTTATATATTGTTTTGGTCTCTTTTGGATATATTCCCAGGAGGGGTGTCACTGGATCGAAGGGGATATTGATTTCCAGTCTTTTGAGAGCTCTCCATAATGAATTTGTGTGAATTTACATTTCCACCAGCAGTGTAAGAAAGTTCCTTTTTCCCACAGCCTCGCCAGCACTGGTTGCTATTTGACTTGTTGATATAGGCCATTCTTTCTGAAGTAAGATGGTATCTTACCATTGTTTTGATTCGCATCTCTCTTATGGCTAGAAATGCTGAACATCTTTTTATGTATATCTGTTGGCCACTTGTACTTCCTCGTGAGTGAACTGCCTCTACATTTTATTTGCCCACTTTTCAATAGGATCCTTTATTTTGGTTGGCTTACTTTTCTTCAGCTCCCTGTATATTCTAGTTATGAGTTTCTTATCTGAGATGTTTGTGGTGAATATTTTTTCCCAGTCCATTGGTTCTTTTTTTACAATGTTAGTTTCTTCTGCTGTGCAGAAGCTTCTTAGTTTGACGAGATCCCATTTGTTAATAATGGGGGTAATTTCTTTTGCTCTTGGTGTCTTGTCCAGAAAGTCTTTGCCTCCTCCTATGTCTTTTAGAAATTTGCCTAATTTGTCTTCTAGAAGGTTTAGTGTTTCATTTTTAATGTTTAGGTCTTTGATCCACCTTGATTTGAATTTGGTGCATGGTGATAGGTGTATGACTAGATTGATTCTTCTGCATGTGGATGACCAGTTTTCCCAGCACCATTTGTTGAACAGGCTGTCTTTTTTCCATTGTATGCATTTGGCCCTTTGTTGAAGATCAAGTAACTGAGGGTGTTTGGGTTTGTCTCTGCATCTTCAATTCTGTTCCACTGGTCTATCTGTCTATTTTTGTGCCAGTACCAAACTGTTTTTACAACTATGGCTGTTTAGTGTAGCCTGATGTCTGGAACTGTAACGCCTCCTGCCTTGGTCATAGAATTTTTAATTATCTTTCAGAACACAGCAGAGACTTTGTCTTCTCTAAATAAGTTGACTATGTCATTCAAAAGAGAAAATTCGGAGTCAAGAAGGAATTTCTGTGAATTATAATATAAGAAGTATAAACCAGGTTTGTCTCAGAAAGGCTGGAACATGAGGGCTACTGTATCTACATCATTAGCACTGTAGCTTTTAGGTAATATGCCTTATCCTCCCAATTCAACCTGCATTTTTTAAATAAAGCCTTACACATGAGCGCATTTTCAGTTGTCCATCATTTTATATTGGTGCAACTCAGATGTTCTTTTTGGGAGCTCTTACTAACTTTTTTTAAAAGCTGAAGATCATCATGTACAAGGAAAATAAACAGATATGAGGTTCAATCCGATTGTACATTCTTTAAAAAGTAGAAAGTATTAGGCAGAGATTACTCAAATTTTGAGTATAAGAAAAAAATCACAATACAAGAAAATTCATTGAAAGGTGATAGGTAAGTTTTTACAAAAAGTAACTTCTCACTTTTTTCATTATCTGTCCTGGATATTAAATATTCAGTTATAAGAAGTGATTTAATCTTGATGTTTGGTTAGGTTTTCTTTCAAATTTCAGACAAATTCTTTAGTGCCCTTCGCTAAAGAGAACCCTGTCAGCAAGTGACATATGGAGCCATTTTGCACAGACATGCGCTATATGCCTACAAAGCAGATTACTCAAGAAGTAGTGAAGGTCAGGTTTCCTTATTTTTCCAGCATATCTATTAATGTTTAAATAGAGTGCGAAGAATCTTCTGACATTTATGACAACTGAACGTTCAGTGTTCCCAGTGGAGCTGGTATTTTTGTTTTGAAAATAGTGACAAGCAACATACAATTGTTAAAGCAAATAAAAAATGTTTCTACCTCACTGAGGGACAAATATGTGCAAATTTGTAAGGTAAGATAAACTGGATAGTAGAACAGTCTAATGGTGGAGTTAGTACAACTGGTCTCCTCAATCTCTATTGAATCTTTTCAACTGATAGGTAGAATTTTATGGAGCTCATTGAAAGAGATGATTACTTTGTCTTACAGCAGAAACCATGTTGATATTGAGCTGCAGCACCAACAAAAATGACATAGAAACAATTGAAGTCATCATTTTGTTAAATGCATAGTATGAGATTTATGTGTCCTTAGCATAATAATAATAATAATAATGTAGCCTGATCTTTCCAGGTAAAAAGATTAAAGGAAAGAGAGATTTAATAATATTACCAAAAGTTCATATTTCTGCCTAGCAAATAAATACAACAAAGTAATAGAAAAATAATGAGATAACAGAGTCCTTGTGCAGTTCTTCCCTTCAGCCTACCAGATAACTGGCGCAGGTGTTGTGGTGCTCTTCTGGTGGGAGACACTCAGTGAACTTCGTTAGCTGCGTGAGGAGATCGCAGTATTGTAAAGCTGGAGCTGCTTCATTCTTACTATATGACACATAAATTACTATACAGTAAGAACAAAATCATAAGGTGCTTCTCAGCCTCTATGTCTTGCTCAGTGTTTTAAAAGTTATCACATTGCTTATAATCTATAATATTCTTACCAGAGAATAAAGAAAAACTAATTTCCAATGCCATGAAAGAGAAAGAATTTTTAGTCTCTGTAATCACTGTCAGTTATGTAGCAAAAGTGGAAAATACATAACTTCACAGAGCAAGTAACGAGCCATCAAGCTGGATAGACAGCTCTCGACTGCGGATGAGCGTTTTTTAACTGTTCTCTTCCAACATCGCAGATGTCTTTATTGCCTGAGAGGCATATTTCCATTCATAAAGGGAATGACATCAAGGTAGATCTGCAAATGCAAAGTGACAAAAATCCATTTCATGCTCTGTGTAGATTATTCTGGTATCAGTGCTGAGAATTGAAGTAGGAGAAAAACATAAAAATAGGTTGATAAGTGAGGAACTTTTTACCATGACCCAGGTGAGAAATGATGGTTAGTTTGATCAGACTAGCAGTGAAAATGAGAAGATGTCCAATTCTGGGTACAATTTGAAGGCAAGTCTTAGGGGAGTAGCTAACTAGAGTAGCAGAAAAAAGGAGGTGGGTCAAGGATATCCCCTATTTTTTCTTGTTCAGGGAGAAAAAAATGATTTGGGTTGTAGGTATAGTACATTGATGTTAGAAGGGTAACCAAGCATTCTATTACATACCCTAAAATATATGATTTTATGTAAAAATTGGAATTCAGGGAGGGATCTAAGCTTGAGTTTTGCTTTGGTATTATAGAAAACATTAACATTAAGATTTAGGCATAGACAGACCAGGTGCAAAGTCAACGCAGTGCAGAACTCAAGCTACCACTAAGCCCACTTCCTTTTTCTCTTGAACACACTTAGATTAAATTTCCTGTCTGCCTTTGAAGTTAGGTGTGGCTGAATAGTAGTTGAAGTGTCACTTCTAAGCCTAGGACAAGCAGATTTCTTCTGCATGATCTTATTAATTTATACTGTCAGCTTGATAACAGAAATGACCAGCATGTCTGGACTTCATGTGTTGACGATGGCTGTGGAACATGTTGCAGGTGTTTCCCGCATCCAGTTTTGACTTCCTTAAATATGTGAAAGATTTATTTTCAAAACAATTTTATCTAATTGTGTTTTAAGCAAATGAGTTTTAAGCAAGTTGATTTTTATTATCTATGGTCATCATCATATTGAAATAATCAACTTACAAAAGTAGAAAAACTTCAGTTGAGCTCAGTTTTGGAGGTTGCCTTTCCCACTGGTTGCCCCGCTAATTTGGAAGTGTACTGAGGCAGGACGTCAAGGTGGAAGCATATTGTGAAACCAAACCAATTAACTCAAGGTCAGGATGCCAAGGGGAGAGAAGACAGAGAAATGGGCCCCCACAATCCAAGGATATGTTGTCAACAATCTCATAATCTCCCAAGCAGCCCTATTTTCTTAAAGTTTCTACTGTCTTCCAATTATTTCAAGAAGGAGCCCAGAATATTAATGCATAAGCTTTTGGGAATGCTTAAAATCTAAGCTTAGGGGCTGAGGAAGGGCTCAGTGGTTAAAGTGCCTGTCTAACAAGCGCTAAGTAACTGAGTTCAAACTCACTATTATTTGTATCTTAAATAATAAAAACTGAACACAATTTTAAATTATTTCTGTATTACATTTGGTCATGTTTCAACTTTGGAATATTCTATGCGGGGTTAGTGGTCAATATTGGTCTGTAGTCCCTCAGCCTATTTCCAATTTTTCCATGTCTGCCCACCCCTCAATACTGTGATATCCTTGTCAAATCATCAAACTTTGTAAAACCTTTCGGTAATAAATAAGACTGTTATTTGGAAATACAAAATCTTGTCTTTCACCTAGATATCCAGAGATGAATGTTATGATAAACCTGACTAGGTGTAGGCTTGCTACTTCTGATTTTAATGTGAAATGAATTGGCTTAGACGGCCTGAGGACAATGGCCTCAGCAAAGGAACTTTGCACTTTGACAGAACACCAACTTTCCCTTTGCGTTTGTGTCCATAAGGCATGGGGATTATTTTAAGGCATTGTCTTATTATTTATCTTAAATAAAGAAAAGTATTTAGGATATTTTAGCAATTATTTCAACAAATAGTTATTGAACTTGTCTCAAGAATAACCCCTCTGAGTTGCAGGTGGGGAAATCAGCACAAATGTAACACTTCTGTGAACTCAAACGACTTTGTCTATATGAGTTACAAAAAGAACAAAAAGAAATACTATGAGAAGTAGCATATTATACTTTTAAATGAGATGAAAGTGATGAAATGAAAGTTCAAACCAGGAGAACATCAGAGTTTTTCTAACTTTGCCTTTAAACTTTTCTGATGACTGCAATTATATTTTACCTTCCAGGTCCTCCAGCTTTTTTCCGTCCTGCCTCCTCGAATAGATAAGAAGTCGTCGTCGCGGTTGTCGTCGTCCCCCCTTTACCCTGACCTTCCAGTGGGGCACAGCAAACCAATCAGACAGCTGGGGACAACGTGTCTAAAGCCAGATCTCTTCACCCAAGATTACTTTTCCCACAATCCACTCTACCTTAACAAAGCTTGTTTTTTGTGCTTTACGGAAGCTAAACCAAGTTGAGGTACACTCCCTAGAAAAAGTACCACAAAAATTGAATGACGACAAATCATACAATATTGCCAGTCATCGTAAGGGCACCACAGTCTTAAAGAACCATGAGCTCTGTGGTTTGGAGAATCTAATAATTTGTCACCCACTCTGTGAGGTTTCCTTAAAAAATAACAATCCTTAAAATTTTCTGATTAAATTTCTTAACAGCTTCATTTGCCTACAACTACTATTTACAAAAAGTGGTAAAAGTCTATCTACTTTCATACCAAGTGATATGCAAAGTAATTAGATTAATCACAACTTTCTTCAAAGGATTATTTGTGCTCACTGACAGTAGCTTTGTTAACGGGTTGCTTGTTATCATATACTCTGCTTTCAGATATCAAAGCAAAGTCAGAAATTATATATATATATATATATATATATATATATATATATATATATATATATATATATACTGAACTGTTTAGCCCAGTAGTTTTGCTTGAGATAGAGAAGCTGGCTCAGAAGAATCTTTTTCTCTTGTTTGCTTCCTTTTCTGTGAAGAAAATGCTACAGTAGTAAGAAACACCTGGGTCCAGGAATGTCCTCATGGAGGAAAGACAAGTTCACTCTTCCGGATTACTGAGGATGGAAAGGGGCACTGCTTCCGCCTTTGCTCCCACTCCCATGGGAGGACTGAACTGGAAGAAATGACACAGCACGTGTGGCCCCACTGCTTCCTGATTTGCACAGTAGAACGGCTTATCCTTGATGAGCACAGGTGTTCCTCTCTCTTGCTGGTCAGAAAAGGTCTGTTCTTTTGAGCAGGATCATGATGTTCACCTCTGCCCGTGTCTCAGGCTGAAGAGGGCCTTCTCCAAGGTAGCCTTGTACGTCATAAGGCTGACATGCTGATCTTAGAATTCTTCTCCTGAATAATGGAGGAGTGGTTGTAGTGTCCCTCAGGATCTAGCATGCCATGGAGCATCTATATGTGAAAGCTTTTTAACCAAGAATTAGATTTTTAGAGATGTTGAAGTGATGTTTGAGCGAAGAATACTTCTCCTCTTCATGAAGATTTTTCCTTCATCATCAGTAGTCCAAGCTTGACACAAAAGTAATATCACACCTTATGAGTTGGAACTAGTATAGTAATAATAAAAGAGAATTGATGGCAACAGAATTTTGCTTGCTTTAGTAACTGCTCTTTAAGCTCATTCTTCACAGGTTTGGGTAGCCAGCTGCTCCCTGACTGGGCACTTAATGCTACCCGGTGTCTGCCTTTAATTCACAAATTACCACCTGCTCACCACTGGCCAATTCTTCCTCATTCTCCAAGAATCACACCATCTGCCCTCGTGCGGTTAACTAACATAGAGGTTGGGCTATTTTCCACAAGATATCAATAACTTCGCAGTCCCTCTGAAGTCGTTCAAAATCTTCACTTTGTTTGGATGTCTGCTGTCTCAGAAAAGCATCCTCAGAATAGACAATATCTCCAATCAAGGTCCATATGCCAGCACAAAACCTTTCATTTCCTTGCTTTTCTTCCTTTCTTTTTCTTTCTTTCTTTCTTTCTTTCTTTCTTTATTTATTTATTTATTTATTTATTTATTTTTTCTTTCTTTCTTTCTATCTTTCTATCTTTCTTTCTTTTTGAGTTAAGGTCTTGTTCTGTAGTCCAGATTGGTCCTGAACTCACTAGGTAATCCAGGTTGACCTCAAACTCACAGCAATACTTCTGCTTCAGCCTCCCAGCTGCTGAAATTACAGGTGTATATGACCACTTCCAGATGTTACATGGTGCCAGAGGATTGGATCAGAACTTAGGTACGTAGCACATGACTTAGCAAGTACTAGACAAGTGCTTTAACCACTGAGCCATTCCTTCAGCCCCTTTTTTCTGGGATTTTAGTTATATGATTATGCATGTGCACATGATACAAGGAGAGAAAAAGGGTAAAAGAAAGTGAGGATACTTTTTAAACAGTTGTTCTGAGTATAACATACAATTATCCACATTTAACTTTTCTATCCACAAGTTTTATTTAACATTATACCATTTCATATAAATTATAGAAAACTTGAAACCCACCATATCCTGCTTAATGTATCTTCTAGCATTCTATAACTTCCACGTATATTTCTTACATATTTGAAGTCCTACTATATGATGACTTTTTAAATAACAGGTGTTTATGGAGAAACAAAAGACAAAGTGGTAAAAAACTCCCACTGTTTGAGAATGGATCTGAGTTGTCCCACAATAATGATTTTTTTCTTAAAGAGTCATTCACATAAAATGAAAAGAAACATAATAATAATTATTATTACAGCTATATTAAGCTATTTCTGGTACTCCTCATTTCCAAAAATACACATATGAATTTACACATAAATATCTATAGTGTACAAATGTACTCGTTCATTGTATGTTCTTAAATGAATGGACTGTTTGGAGGATATATTCAAATTGAAATACTCCGCATACTCATTGTATGGACTACGGGAAGGCAGTGCAGAGAGCTGGGGCCGCCCCTGAGGAAGTGACGTACGGGAGGTGTGCCCTTCAAGAAGTATGTCTTGCCTATCTCTTCTCTTCTCTTCTCTTCTCTCTCTCTCTCTCTCTCTCTCTCTCTCTCTCTCTCTCTCTCTCTCTCCCTCTCTCTACTGCCCTCTTGCGTGAGGATCTCTGCTCTGCCACCTGCTTCCCTCCTCTCTGTGCTTCTGCTTCAGGTCCAAAATACTGCAGCCAAACAGCAACAGACCGAAACCTCTGGAACTTTGAGCCAAAGTTACTCTTTCCTCCGTTTCAGTGTGCTAGGTATCTTGTAGCTGTAATGGAAAACTAATTAACACAGATTTAACCTTGTTTTTGTCTTTAAGGTAAATCAGAACTATTTTGCCATTTTTCATAATGCTAATACTTGTTTTGATGCTTTGTATGTTGACGAAGTAGGACCTGTATCTAGAGACCTCCACCTTCAGCCAACACACCAAGAGTGCAAAAGCCCGTCATCCTCTCAGCTTTATTCATGCTTGTGATTTTTAGAATTATGCTCACAAATAATCATTCTTATAAATTTAATGTTCAAGAAGAAAATTTTCATAGTATGACAATAAAATGTCATTGTTTAAAATGACTAAGTACCTTTCATGACCAGTTCCTTTGAGTTACACCTTTGCAGATTGATTACATAGTTTTTAATTTGTGTTTTTTTCAAAGTTGAACAAGTTTTAGAAGTTGTAACTGTTTAATTTAAATTTAAAACATTTCAAAGTACATGTAAAAAATAATTAAATAGAAAATATTCCAGCTTGACTTTTTAAAACTAGGGTTTTTATATATAACATGGAAATGTTTTATCTAGTGCACTCATTACCAACTTCTTAAAGAAAAAGGAGAAAAACTTTCAAAAAGTGCAATGGTTTTGCAGAAGTTAAAATGTGATTCTTATGGATCCAGGTTATTTTTTTATTTATGTAGGTTTGCAGAATGCTAAACGTGGTATACATAGAAAATGAATAAACAAGTTTATGGAATGCTTACTTATTCGATTTGTAGAGAGCAATACACTTGCAAGTAGTTATGCACTGAAAGTCACTTATAAACAATAACCTGTGTATTATCTCTGTCATTTTAGTTATTTACGCAAAAATATTATTTTGCAGGTCTATACGTGATCCCATTAGTGAAGATTCCATCCTGCAAACTGCACAATATGCACTGGTGGCACTTTATGTGTTGATATTCTGCATGTTTTTGTTAAAAAAAAATGTTCTGAGCCTGAATGGCACAGACCTATAATCACAGCGCTAGGAGTCTAAGGAAGAAGGTTAGCAAGTTCAAGCTCATGCTGGCTTACCTATCAGCCTGGTGAGTCCCTGCCTCAGTACTAAAACTAATAAATGTACTGGAGGGGTAACTCAGTGCTAGAGTAACTGCCGCAGTCATGCCGGCCCCCGAGGTCAATCCCCAGGACCACCACTCAGTATGTTTCAGGGAAAAATGTTGCACATCACTGATTTTTTCATTAATTTCACATAATTATTATTAAATGCAAAGTATGTTTAAATACTTAAAAGATACACCACAAAACCAAAATCATATCTCATATACAAAATTTACAGGAGTGAAAAAAGAAAACACTATTGAGTTATGTTAATGTGACAGGTGAAATAACCTGATAATTTTCGTATTAAAATGCATTTAAGCATCAGATGAAATATGGCAAGTTTTATTTTAAATTCTAACCAGAAAAGGAGAGGAAATTTTTAAAGTTCTGAAAAAAAAATCAAGCAAATATGAATTTAGCTGTTATTCCAACTACTCAGACCAGGAAGAATAAGGGAGAAAGTGTTGGCTTTGTCATGTAAGGACCAAATATTTGAAATGTTCTTGCAAGAATGAAACTTATTTCTGTATGAAATGGAAAAATGAGCATAACAACGGAGGCTGACATATCAAAGTGCTGTATCCTTTATAGAAGATTGGAGGAATTCAGAAAATTCACCTTGTCACAAAGAAATAGGGCAAGTACCATAAAGACTAAGGACAAAGCATATTCGTTGTGGCATAGACTGTAGGTAAACAAAATTTGTCCTCCAAGTTTATATTTAAAGCTATGTATCACTCATGGATGGTCAGAATTTACACCACTTGACGCTTCTAGGCATCTGAAGCAAGAAAGCTAGCAATTAGAAATGCTCCAAGAATTAAACAAGATCCATGTGGCTCATTATGAACAATTATGAAATGACATTGAGCCGTGTTGTCTTCAAAAAAGCTGTATTTTATGGTATGAACAATTATGAAATGACATTGAGCCGTGTTGTCTTCAAAAAAGCTGTATTTTATGCTATGTTAAAAATGATGCTGAATTAAAAATCAATATAATACTATGAAATCCTAAAACAGGAAGCCACAACACTTTCACTTAAATTAAGAAAATAAATAATAGAAGAATTAATCCATACATCTTTGAGAATCCTAGAAGAAATCACATATTATGCTCAAACTTGGCTAAGTCAAGAATTTATTTACCTGGGCAAAATGGTGCATGCCTGTAATCTCAGTACTCAGGAAGCTGAGGCAAGGGTATTGCCTTGTGTTTGAGGCCAGCCTGGCCTACAATAGTGAGTTCAGAACCAGCCTGTACTACAGATTGAGAACCTGTCTCAGAAAGAAAAAAAAAATATTCAGGAATGGACAAGTTACAGAGGAATGGATTGTACCTCAAAGAGATTGTGCTGTAGTCTTTTCTATAGTGAAGGGGCTGAGTCCTATTTAGAACCAGAAAAAAAAAGAAATATTTTATAAAATGTACACTGATAATTCTTCAGAAGTGAAAAAAACATGATGAAGTAAAATAGGAAATTAATCTTCAAGAGAAATGTAAGAGAGAGAGGGCACTGATTTCCAAAGAATTGTAAAAATATAATGAATTTATAGAGTCGAAAATGAGTATACTTAAAATGTGTGTGTGTGTGTGTGTGTGTGTGTGTGTGTGTGTGTGTGTGTGTACTGTATGTAGAGTTTTAATAGTCACAAAGAAATAAATATGTGTGTAATGGCAATAACATACAATGAAAAAAATAAATTTAAAGTAGGTAAAGGAAAGAAACAAGTTTGTAAGTTACAGTGAGGGGCTGAATAGATAAAATCTTGAACCAAAACTTCCATTCTAAGGCTTTTATTTGTAGATGTGACCCGAAGGAATATAAATAAAGGATAATGGGAAACTAGGACAAAGGATAAGGAAACAAAATTTTATTTTAGTCAATGAATCAGCTGTTTCTATCTTTAAAAAAAAAGAACAATTAAACTCTCAGTAATGTAGGAATATCTGGACAAACAATATAAAATCCATGTGCTTGAGAACAATCTTTTAAGGGAAATGAAAGGTGTTTCTCTGCATGTTCTGGTTTATCCTACATCTAAAGTGCCTTTAAGAAGATCGTACATTGCCAGCGTTGTCACTTGGAAGCCCTGGATAGACACGGAGAAGCCATGTCACAGGTGCCATTCCCGGGGTGAGGGTGGGGGTGCTCTATTAGAGATTAGATCACAGAGAGATCTAGGTTTGAGGAAATGCTGTGATGAATGCGCCAACCATGTCTGCTCCAACTCGCGCTGACCAAGCTGCCAACGCCCACGAAGCAGGTGTTTGGTCGCGTCAAGGGAAGCACACAAGTAGGTTGGACACGACACGGATGGAGAGAAGAAGAGTCATGAAGATTCCAGAAGGAAAACATAGAGGAAACAAGGAAAAGATAATATACAAGAGTCGTGTTCAAAATTAGTAAAATAGGAGAATCCTTAGATTTAGGAAACAAGAGTAACACATGGCAAATTAATTACATCAAACTATAGATATGGTGTAACACAAGAGACAGGAGTCTCTCAGCTTTTTAAATATTTATAACAGGTCCTATCAAATGATAAAATCACAGTGTGTCCTTCACCATCATCTTCACCAAATCTGACTCCCTGAAATTTCTGGTTCTCCCTATTTACCAAAAGGTAAAGGTTTTGAATGTATTCGGGACATTGAGGTAACCGCAACAGAAGATACTTGTGAAGAAGACTCTTAGAATTACTTTAGGAAGCTGAAAGAAGAATTCAGTAAGTTTGCTCCGAACAAAGGGGAGAATTTTGAGGGTAATTAGTGGCAATGTGTCTTATGTTAACATTAAAAATTTTAAACATTCCTTTATTTTATCATAACTCATATTTTTAAATAAACCCACATTGGAAATGTGAGTTAAGCTGAAAGAAAATGATTTCCAGTTAAATAAACCTTAAAAACTTCTGGAGAAAGAAAAACAACTTGAAAGTATATCAGCGATCAGGAGGCAAAAGAAAGATCATATAAGATAAAAGCAAACAAAAAGTTTACAGAAAAAATACCCGAACTCGACACTTCTTAGGTAAGTGTAAATGGACCATATTTTCTAATTAGTAGATATACTAATTATAGGACATGGGTTTAACAACAAAAACTCAAACAGCTACAAATTTAAGGTAAAAAACAGAAAATATTTATTAGTTACAGTCCAATTGGGAGTGGCCATGATTATAATGGAAACAAAGGTTTTTGTTAGCGATAAATAAATAATTGTGAAAGAAATTAATTCATTGAGATAATCTAGTAGATATAGTGGGCAGAGTGTATTGATAGATTAAGGTTACATCTGGCCATATTATTTGCGTAACTGGAGGATGACACTACGAGTTAATGAAGAAACATTGAGAGTGCAAAGTGCATCAAGCGATAGGAGTAAAGATACACTGAAGACGCCCGGAAGTTGGAGAAACCAGGAACAGGAGACATCTCCTGAGGAAAGTTTTGATTCAGCAGAGCCATCCCAAGAGAGAGGCCATAAGATGGCGCCAGCTTTGCACTCTTGAACTCAGCCGTTTCTCCATGTACTCTGAGTCTCAAGCGTGGAGCTATAAAACTTAGCAATGCCCTTCTGGGATCCAGTTTGATTTCACTAAAATTCTTTTCTATTCCATCATTATTTCTTTTTAGGACGGGCATGTTTACCTTGTGTATATCATTATATCTTGTGGTTATGCAACTTGCTTGTTTTTTGTTTTTTTTTTTTTTTTCCTGTTCTATAGAGATTCACAGATAATTGCTAGCCTTAAGTCTCCAAAAGGGGCTTTAAGTTGAAATTATAAAAAATACCGTAAGTGTATAAACTTTAGGGAAAAGATCATTGCATCTGATTGTGTATGAGACAGTTGTATCACGGTAGGCAGAATTATGAACGTGTGTTTATTTTGAGATTTTGTTTTCAGGAGATATGTTTGAGTATCAAGTGGGTAAGAGGTAGGATGTGTCAGGTAAGGCAGGTTATCAACTTGATTGTTTTGGGATCTATGCAGAGATCAGTAAAACACACTTTTTGGTGTACGTGGATAGGTCATGGAGGCATGACCTTGGGTCCTACATCTGGTCCTTCAACCTTCCTTTCTAGTCCTTTTCTCTTGCTTTGGTTCCATGACACCATAAACAAAACCACTCTGTTACATTACTCCCTTCTGTAGAGATGTCCTGCCTTGGAGCCAATGTCCACGGACTGAATCCTCTGAAACAATGAGCCAAGTAAATTTCTTTTTAAAGTTATGTCAGTAATTTGTCCCAGTAGCAGGAAAGCTGACTCATACAGATTTTCTTTTTCTCTTGCATGAGTCATGTTGTTCATAGATATTTTGAATGATTTCTTTCAAATTCTCAAACACAAATTTTTCAAATTAAAAAAATGCAGGCTTATTAGAAAACAACAAGCTGAAACTGAGGAATCTCTTCTTAGTCTAAAAATGCATCTTTATAGCTTATATTTACATTTTACTAATACTCTTAAGATAAATATTATTCCAATTCTTTGTTATTTTTCTTTTTCTTGGAGGGAGTCTTTCACTATAACTTTTCAAGTACAAAAATTAAATCTGCATGCTGAATTCAAGAGCATAAGAAAAGGTTCATTTGTTTTCATTTTAGTTGTTTTGTCTTGTTTTGTTTTTCCCTAAGGAGGCTCAAGGAGAACTATTCTTTTATCCAGAAGTGATATCCTGGACTAATAGTGATTGAAAGGATCTTTTCTTGGGTCATCTACACCACTTAGATATCTTAATTTCATCTGTTTGGTGTGAATTATTTTTTGACTAAAATGAGCTCTATGCATGCCTGCTCTCAGGATTTCCTACCCGGGCTCTCCGCATTACCAGGGCCTCCTGAGCAATCGCTGAGTTTCTTCCCATTAGCTGGGCACTTCTCAACCCAGGAGGCCAGACTCTCATCTGTAAACGTGATCATCTCATTAAGTGCTCTTTCTTCCACAGCTTTTATATTAAAAGATTGTTAAATAAGTCTGCAAATCCTTAACTCTGATCCCTGGAGAATACCACTCTTAATAACTCATGAGACAGAAGGCAAAGATTGCCTAACTTTTTCTTATCTTTAAGAGCTAGTTGCGGCTAAGTGGCCAACTGCTTCCTCTGATTTCATGGTAACTCTCTTATACTGTACACTCATACTGCACATGGGAACTTTAGCCAAAAGAAATGGCATTTGTCTAAAAGTTAAGTACCAAGTGGGTAGGGTGAAACACACCTATAAACTTAGCATTCTTGGAAACTGTGGGGGGGGGACAGAAATGGAAAGTTTGAGCTGAGTCTGGGCAAGTTAGTGGCACAGTAAGATCCTATGTCAAAACAATAACAATAATTAAAAAGCCCTGGAGATGTAGCACAGTATGAAGGTCCTGGGTTCAATCCCTAATAACACAATACATGATAGATAATAGACAGACAGACAGAAGGGACAAATCTGCAGATACCAGACGCCACCTGCCATAGACCATGTAAACACAAGAGAAAAACACACTGTATTGTTAATTAAAATCTTTTGTCAGGAATCATAAAAATGATGTAAATTCTACAAATCTGTTTTTACTGTGCAATAACATTTAGATTACCCACGACTTTCATTTTAGTAGGATCTTTCTCAGATGTTCATCTCCAAAGAGATAAGATTTCACAGCCAGAAAATGTCCTCCTTTGAAAATTAGATACAAGTGCTTACAAAAGACACAGCACAGAGTCAGACTCCCTTGCTCCTCTTCCTCATGAGGGCGCAGTGTTTCTCCTCTCTGGAAGACACCACCTCTCATCAAGTCACTGAATCTAGCAATGCTTTCCTTTGGACTACTGTCCTCCAGAGCTATAGAAATTAATTTTTGTTCTCTACAAGTTACTCAGGCTCCTGCATTTTTGGGGGGGAACACAAATGGATGAAGACACCTCCATCTTAAATAACTTGAAGTTTGCAAATAAATGTGCTGAATATGTGGTAGGCTCTCGACAATTATATCTTAAATGAATAAATAAATTACATGGTGGTTTGCATGTGCTGAGTCCAATACATGAAGAAATTACCTAGTTTTCTAGCTCATCGATCTGTAATATATAATTAAGTAGATAAGGTCTCTTCTCTTTAATAATGTCCTTGTGGAAAGGAAGATAACAGAGCCTTAGAAAAGAAACCTATGTTAACACTTTTCTTAGCAGAATCCATCACTTGGTAAGGTGCCAACCCAGATTCCTATAAGCACTAGTTGAGTGCTTCCAATATTGATGTTCACTTTGAAATGAGTTTGTTACTATGGAAACAATATGATCTTTAGAAAAGAAAAGGTTTAATGGTACCCACATGTGCACTGCAAGTTGCGAATGCACATAATACTTCAAAACACCTTGCCCATGTACAAATGGCATGGAGAAGTCCTGTGACATTATATTATGAAAATGTGTATTTGTGTGTATTAGGAGATCAGTTAACAACTGAAAACCGTAAAGTTCAATTCAAATGCCATCTCCTCATTGAAGCCCTTCTCCAGCGTCCTCAATCAGAACTAATTGCTTAATCCTCGGTAATACCCCAGCACATAAAGAATAATTCAATCCTGGCGTCTGTTGTTGTCATTATTATTTGCAATCATGAATGCTTCTTTCAATAGATTGCTATGAGGCAATCCACTGGCTCTAACTGCTTTTCCCATTCTATTTATGTCTGTGAGGTTGCTTGTAAAAGGGTTATGCCAAATTATGTATTTAATACATTTTGCTTGTATTTTAGTAAGCACGACCTATACAGCCATTTAAAAAAATCAACATGCTAGTTTCTTAAACTATATCATACTACTATATCATATCTACTATATCATAACTAATTGGACTGTTTTTACTTCATTTCATTATGTACACCCTGTGTTTTTAATAAATATTACATTTATTAAAGTATGATTTATGCATATACTTTACACTCTTCTGTGTGAATAGTTTGAGAGTTTTAGCAAATGTATATAGTCATAACCTCCATCACAGTCAAGATACAATGTATTTCTGCCACACAAGTACACAAGGAAACGCACACAAAAAAATATCCCCCTTGTGCCCTTGATGGCAATCTGAATGCAGCCCAAAGACGGAGCAAAACTGTTTTTATATCTATAACTTTACATTTCACAATTATAATATACACAAAAAAACTCAATTTTTAATCAATTTCTCCGGCCTTATTTAACTGGGACTGCCTTTAAGCTTGTACAGGTCAGTGCATATATTAATAGTCTGATTAATCAGTAATATCTCACAAGGTTAGTGCAACATATTTTATCTGTAGACAAGTTAATGTTTTATTGGTTGGGGCCATTATAAATTAAAACTAAAATTAAAATTTGGGCACAGTTTTCATAATTATATTTTCACTTCTACTGAAGAAATACCAAGATATGAGATTACCAACTCAAGTCATCTTTATGAGATCCTGAAAGATTGCTTTTTAAAAGGGTTGTATTTTTCTCATTTTCAAAAGCAACCTTGCAGTTCCCACTTGCTCCACACTCTGGTTACAAACTGCTTTTGTCACTATTGTTTTTTAAAGTTAGCCATTCTAACATAGATGCTAGCATCATCATGACTGTAACATCCGTTTCCCTGTTTCCCTGCTGAGTACTAATGCTAAGCATCTTTTCAAAAGCAGGTCGCCTACATCTAATTTTTAGACAAATGTATTCCAAGTCTGAGTGTGTGTGTGTGTGTGTGTGTGCGCACGCGTGCGCTCGTGCGTGTGCGCACGTGGGGGGCGGGGGGTCGGTGGGGTACTGGCGATGGATCCCAGAGCTCACACTTTGAGCTATATCCCCAGCCCATTTTTGATTTTTGATATTGAGACACAGTTTCCCTAAGTCTAAATTGCTCAACTCTTTGAAAAAAAAAATTAAAGTTTTAGTTCCCTTTTTCTTAAGTCTTGATTTGAGATAATTCTCTACATATGCAAAATAAAAGAACTTGATCAAATGTCAATGTTCTATTTATTTTACATTACTGCTTATTGAACAAAAATTTTAACTCTTAAAATTCTATTTATCATTTTCTCATATGATTTATGATTATGTCTTATCAGATAAATCTTTGCTGAGTCAAATATGATATTTTTTCCTGTTTACTTTTAGACATTTTATATTTTCTGTCTTTATATTTATAGTCCATTTTGAGTTAACTTTCCAGAAGTGAAAGTTCTTTATTTTTTTTCACATATTGATGTTCAATTGTCCCAGCACTATTTGATAAAAGATTTTTCTTTTCACCACCTTTGGGCTTTGTCAAAAATAAAACCAATTAACTAATCAAAAATCAGTTATTCTACTTTTAAACTGTATCTATTGCATTAATCTGTATGTTCATTTTAGCACAACACACTATCTTTAATTTTATATAAAATTCTGAATTCAAGTAATGTGAAGTATTTAAATTTGTCTTTATTTTGCAAAATAAAAACATTTTATATTTTTGTTAATATACAATCTATTAGAACAAATAAAGCGAAAAAAGAAAACTTAGAACCAGCTTGTCTATTTTTTTATTAGAAGAAAATTTTTGGAATTTCTATTAGTATCTCATATATGTGGTAAAGCCGACTTGGAAGGTTACTGTTAAAATAATAAAAAAATCTTCTGAACCATAAACATAAATACTAGTACACACATTTGTGCCTTCTTTGGCGTCCAGTATTTTCTAGGTTGAGCATGCATTTCTTCTTGCATACATAATGTTAGACTGACCCCTAAGTGTTTAACAGTTTTCATGTTTTCTTAAAAAGCACCAATGTAGTGACTTCCATATTTTAGCTATTGTTAGTTGTGCTGCTATGAACATGGGTGGGTATATATATATATATATATATATATATATATATATATATATATATCTGTTTTGTGTTGTTTTGGCCTCTTTTGAGTATATGCCCAGGAGGGGTGTCGCTGGATCTAAGGGAATATTTATTTCCATTCTTTTGAGAGCTCTCCATACTGCTTTCTAAGGTGGTTGTATGAATTTACATTCCCACCAGCAGTGCAGGAGGGTTCCTTTTTCCCCACAGCCTCGCCAGCACTGATGACTATTTGACTCGTTGATAGAGGCTACTCCCACCGGGGTGAGATGGTATCTTAGCATTGTTTTGATTCGCATCTCTCTTATGGCTACAGATGTTGAACATCTTTTCATGTATCTATTGGCCATTTGTACTTCTTCTTGAGAACATCATGCTCAGTGAAATGAGTCAGAAGCAGAGGTGAAACATCAAATGGTCTCTCTGATATGAGAGACCCAGATCACAACTCCTTTGGAACTTAAGAGGAAAGACAAAGTGAAAGAGGGGATGGGGTGGGGGAGGAGGGAGAGAGGGGAGGGGAGGGGGAGGGACAAAGGGAGAGTGGGAAAGCCCTTGTCACCTTGACAAGATACGTATGTGCACAAAATGCTCAACTTCATTGTAAACCTTAAATTTTGCACTTATACATATCAATAAAATGGGGGGGAGGGGGGAATAGCACCAATTTATAAATTCAGCGTTCATCTCTTCTTTTATATAGAAACACAATTAATTGTTGCATATCGCCTCTATATCGCAAAGTTATACTTCTTTTAAATTCCGTAAGTTTATTTACAAATTATGCAGATATTTCTTTGTAGAAATGAGGGCATCAGTAAACATGGATTTTCATCTCTCTTTTACACAATGTACATGTCTTACACTCTTTCTTGCATCTGAAAAACATCATTTCCTGTCCCTGATTAGACCTTGAATTCGATATTGAACTCAAGTGCAAGAGCAAAGATCTCTGTTCTGTTTGCCCAATTAAAGAAGGCCCTGTCATCTTTCGTTATGAAGAATACAGATTACAGAATTTGGTGAATATTTCTTATCATGTTCAAAAAGTTCTGTTGCATTCCTAGATTTCTAAGTTTTGTGACATGTGTGGGATTGGATTCTTACTGAGAAGATATCCAAAATATCGATTTATCTATACAACTAGCTATTGAATTTGTCTGTCCACATAGATATGTTTATGTATATGTATATTTTCCTGGTGAGTCAATATATACAAATTATTTTGACTGAGAAAAATTGAAATAATTTGCATTTCTGTAATAAACTTGATTTGGTCATGCTGTAATATTACTTATATGAAAAGCTAGATTTTTACTGCTTGTATATGTTGGACAGCTTTCCGTCGCTGTGACAAATGCCTGTGATAATTGACTTATAAAGAAAAAGAGATGGCTCTGCAGCTTGGCCTAGGAAAGCAGAGGATCAGCTGGGACTGATGGTGAAGACAGGGTAAGAAGAAAACAGTGAAGACAGACGCAAGGAGCACAAGCTCCCAGACAAGGAGAGAACCCAGGGCCACGCCTGGCATGCAGCGTCTGGAGCAGCAGAGGGCAGGAGTGTCAGCCAGCCCATCAACCGCAGGTGGAGAGTGCGAGAGAGAATAGTAGCAAGTACAGAAGCCTAGGAGCTGCAGGACAATCTTGTGGCTGCACCCCAACGGGTCCACTTTGCCACAGCATGCCGTAATGTTGAATCATTCTGGATGAGGCACAGAATCGGGGGGAGGCCCCTACTTTGAGGCCTTAGAGCTTGGGAGCTGCACATGGAAGGCCAAACTGTGGAGTCACAGTGTTTTGATCACATTATTAGAGTCACAGCAAGTGGCCACTGACAGGCCCAAAGCAGAGAATTGGAAGCTCATTGTGAGGCCTTCCAGGAGATGTACTGTCAACAGGTCACTCTCAAGGGAAGCCGGGGACACTCTTTTCTGGTCACTACGTGAAGATGAATGCAAGCAACCACCTCGGTGGGGAGAAGATTGCGGTCCTCCTGAAAGACCTGAGCCAAGGGAAATCAGGCCTCAGAAAGAGCAGAGTTGTATCCCCTGGCCCCCACAGCATAGATGAGAGAGCAGCCAAGTTACCTGGGTATGATTTGCACAGAGGGATGGGAGGGTAAGCACCTTTGGACCCATGGCACTCCAGCCCTCTCTCAACCCAGCCTCTTAAGAGAACAAATACTTAGAGCCAGACATCTTTACAGAAAGAAAAGGGGGAAGTGTTTATTCCCTCTCTCTCTCTACGGGCAAGATCCAATGTCTTGGATATGGAGTCGTACCATACAAATAACACAGGAATAATTTTTTGGACATTAAACTCACTTCAATAGTTCTGTGACTATATTGAGATTGTATTTTTCTTATATTGATACATGGATTTTTACTTTTCTTTGTTTTTTCTTCCTTTTTATCTTCTGTTTTTATTATTTGTCAGTGTCTGCATTTCTTTCTCATTCAGGTGGTTCTCTATGCCTTTTTGAAAAGTCTTCCTATAGGATCTGGAAACATACTTCATTTTACTCACAACTCTCCTTGTTTCTTCTTTTGTTTCTTAAGTTTGTCTGCTTTCTTCTGATCTAGGGTCAGAGACCTATAATGCTTTTATCTAACCTAGAAATACTCTTCTGATTTCTATCAAACTCCCCAAACTAATCTTAGTCTCAGTCTGCTCTCTCCCTATCCCCATCACTCTTATCAATCTTAACATGAAGTATTGATAACTCACAGTCATATGGATTAACATACTGGAAAGCGATTACTTTATAACATTTAGCTAGACATAGATCGATAGGATAGATTTGATTTTCTATATTACCAACAGTAATTTAGTGTCACCTTCAACAAACTCTTCTAATCTGTTACCAGAGAAATGTTTAGATACCTCCATTAGTGGTATAGATCACATTTCTAATGTTAAGAGTGGAATGATTGTATGAGTTAATATCATTTTATGATATGTCTACAGCTAGTATGTATTAAAAATGACCATTGAAAAGAATCTCTATCCCACTGTTAAACAAGATATAGAGGTTGAGCCTATTAAGGATTGATAACTTTTGGTGGATTGGTTTGGCCCACGTAAACAAAAATAGAAGAC
The DNA here is from genome assembly GCA_004027205.1 of Ctenodactylus gundi. NCBI lineage: Eukaryota > Metazoa > Chordata > Mammalia > Rodentia > Ctenodactylidae > Ctenodactylus > Ctenodactylus gundi. The sequence continues at coordinate 513,777 of PVKB01000250.1, read as the reverse complement.
TAATTTACTACTAAGGGTGATATGGTACTAATATTAGTGGAATAATTCAATAAATCAGTATTAGGATTATTTAGATAGATACATTGATGGTGTAGACTCTGCCTCTTAATGGTAGGATAGTTGTGATAGTAAACTGGTTATTAGGTTCTGCCAATAATTAGTTATTCTTAGATTTTTGCTATGGTTTGGGTCTGGAATGCCCCATAAAGCCTCATATATTCAGATGTGATGGGATACCTGTGGAACTGGATTCTACTGGGAGGTGGGACCTGGCTGGAAGGGGTGGATGGGTGGGGCTTGACAGGGAGAAACTGTATAAACATAAAAATTAGGGGGTATAATGGCTTTGTTCATTCGTTTTGTTCATTTCTAATAAAGTTGTGTTTGCGTGTCTGGCAGTTGTGACCTCATAAAATAAATAATAGTTTCCTTTCCTAAGTTTTGGAAAAGTTTATGTAAGCTTGTTGTTATTTTTCTACATTCTTACTAAGAAAGATAACATTATATACTTATTTTTTTCTTTGTAAGATAAATATTTAATACTATAAATATTCCTCTCATCTCTGCTTTATCAATAGATTTTTACATGTTATGCTTTTATTCTTATTAAATACATTTTTAAATAACGTAAGTGAGTTCTTAGTTGATCCTAGTATTATTACTTTTTTTTTTCTGAGACAGGGTCATGCTCTGTAGTCTATTATGGTCCTGAGCTCACTATCTAGCCCAGCCGCACCTCAAACTCACAGCCATCTTCCTGCTTCGCCCTCCCAAGTGCTGAGGTTACAAGTGCGTATCATTTGATTTCTGGCTTCATTATTTTGTATTCAAAAAATATAATCTGGGCAGTTTCAACTCTTTTACCTTTTGGGGAATTTGCTTTAAATTGTGTGACAATAATCCATACAGATGTAACACATACGTTTGGAGATTGCATCCTATTGTTAGGTGGTCTGTAAAATTTTAAATCTGTTATTCAAGTCCTAAATACTTTTACCAATTTCTTTTAATCTATTATTTAGATCAATTGCTTGGAAAAGAACATCAAAATCTCTAAGTATAATTACAGATCTAACCATCCATTATTTCATTTCTATGTGGTTTTGTTTAGTGTATTTCATATCTGTTTTAAGTGCTTTTCTAGAATTTTAATGTTTTCTGTGTTCATTGGTTCCTTTTTTAGCTAATATCCCACTTTATTATTTTTAACATCATGGTTATGACTTCTAGTTTCATATTAATTTAAAGTGAAAATATTTTAAAGCAAATTTATATGAGAACTGTTTTGTCCATTTTTTACCTCGTGATTTGTTTCGGATAATACATAGCTGAATGTTGCCTTTGGGGAAAAACTCTGCCTTTTATTAGATGTTTAGCTCATTTGATTTAGCATAATTACCCCTCTAACAATCCTTAGTGAGGCAGATTGGCTCTAAAACCACCATACTTTTAGAGCTGTTTTGTATTTAACTCCTGAATTTGTTATTTTTCTTCCGTTTACTACTGCACTGTCTTTGTATTGTTTATGGTTAGATTTTTATATCCATCATTGGTTTATGAAGTACAAAATTTTATTATCGTTAGTGTTTACTATAGGGTCTAATTAAATAAAGGGATGGATGGATAGAAAGTCCATAACATAGAAGAGCGCTTCCTATTCAATGTAATAATATTGCAACATTATATTTTCAGTGTCTCCTTTTACTCTGTGTTATTGCTTTTATACTTTACAGTCCTTTACATTTTTAGATGACTAAACTAAGAAAAATAGCAGAAAGAACTTGCACGTTTACCATAATTTGGGCATTTTCCTGACTCTTGTTTCTTTTGCATAGATTCAAGTATCTATCCGGTATTATTTTTCTCCTGGCTGGCAGAAAGGACTTCCTTTTATCTTGGTTTAGAATACTACACATCCTCTGGCAGCAATTTGACTGACCATTTTTTCTTTCATTTGGCAAGAGATGCTCTCATCATCTCTCCATATTTTAAAAGAACGTCAGCTGGTTAAATAATTCTGAGTTAGCAAAGAAGTCTTTTGCTCTCGCTTTGGTTATTGCCCTGTTTTAGAACTTTACCTACGGCTCATCGCGTTACTTGCATTTTTGGAGTTTTAACAATGAATCCTCTCTAGACAATTCCTCTGTTCAGTATACTTCACACAAAATTGAATTATTTTCTGCCTATCTTTGGGGATTTCTCTTTTTCTTTGGCTTGCAATAATTTGCTTATAAAGTATGATGCGCGCAGTATTTTTTCAGCGCATAAATCTTTATTTCTCAAAGCCTTTGGATTTCTGTTTCATCACCTTTCATTATTTTTTGAAATTTATTTTTTTTCAATTTGTTCCTTTCCTCTCTCTCTCTTCTCCTCCTGGGACTTCAAGTATATTAGACCTTATGACTTTCTCAAGTATTATATGCTCTATTCTCTTTATTCACTCTTTCTTTATTTGTGATTCAGTTTAATATAATTTCTATTGATGCTTCCACGAGTCAACTGAATCATTCGTCATCTGTCTCCAATCTACTGATAAGCCCAGGAAAGAAATTCATCACTAAAATTGTACATTTTTATATAGCCAGAGTTTTCATTTGCTTATTTTTATAGAGTTTTCTTTGACTGAAATTCTCTCTCCGTTGATGTGTACTGACCAAATTTTTGACAGTGTACTTTATCAGAGAAATTATAACTACTTTAAATTTTTTCAAATAATTCTAAAATCCAGGACATCTCTGATGAATTTGTTCTATTACTCACTTTCTTGGATGAAAGTGGGTTGTTTTCATCCTGCTTTCTGTGTGGCTCATAATTTTTTATTGAGTCCCATATGTAATGTAAAAGAACGGTGAAGACAAAAACAAATTTTTCCCTTAAAAAAAAGCGTTCCTCCCACAAGCCATTAGATTAGGGAGTCAAACTGATGTAGTCAAGACTTAATGCTGAGCTTGAATGCTATTGTTGCTATCACTACCATCAGTGTGTTTTAGGTGTCAAATTTCTTTGATGGTGGACTGTTGTCACTTTGAGGCCAGACTGCAAAGATTCCATGTATATTACTGTAATTCATGTTTATTACTGTAATTTTACCACAATAACTGCACCATGAAGACAGGTGCTTTTATTTTTCCTAACTACCTATGTATTACCACAACTAGACTAGTGCTGGTATAAGTTAGGGGATCATAAATACCAGTAGAGTATATGAAGTGCTGTATTACATTCCAAGGGCTACTATAGCAATCACCACAAAGTGAGTGACTTAGAACTACAAAAAATATACTCTCACAGGCGGCAAAGCCAAATTCTGAAATCGAAGAATTGACATAGTCAGTTTTTCTTGAGGATTCAAAGCTGATTCTCTCCAAGCTTCTAAGGGTTCCCAGTAATCCTTGACGTTTCTTATCTTGCCAATCCCTAATTCCATCTGCACACAGTATTCACTTTGTGCGTCTTCACATCATCTTCTCGCTATGAATGTCTTTGTGTCAAAAATTTTCCTCTTATTATAAACATATTTTTATCAGAATAAGGCCCAATTGAACCCAATGTGACCCTATAATTCAGTCAAGACTCTACTTCCAAATTAGATCATACTCAAGATTCCGGCAACACATTAATTTAGGGTAAGGAAACAAAGCTATTATTCAAACTATCACAACTGTTTGCTTTAAATAGCAAAGATTTTTAAAAATTCAATGCACATCAAAATAATTTTAAAATGTAAAGTGGAAGCTATGATTTATTATTGAAAATCATGGCAAAAGACTGAGTGATTTGAGCGATCCTCTTCAATACATTTAAACACTGATTATTTCATTCAAATATATATTTCTTTATCTAAAACATCGTTTTGTGTTTTAAGATACTATGACTGTTGTGATAAATTGTGGAGACATGTTGAATGAAAAACAGATGGTGTCTCCCTGAGTAAGTCGCAGTTAGTTGAAGTGACAGTGTTGTATCTCTTCACAACAACTATCATAACCTAAAAATCCTTAGGTGATATCAATCAAGGTAATATTAGCCATCAGATAGCATATTCTTACTGAGTAACATGAGGATAATTTAATAAAGGAAAATTTGTTAAAGTTTTAGGAGACTTTAAAGAAAGCACTATGAAATAGCACATTACCTCAGGCAGAGCTAGGGATAGCAGGTCATTTCCCATGCTTCTACTTCCGGGGCAAACAAGGGAGAAAAGGTGAAACAAAGGTCTCTTTGCTAATATCACCATATGTAAAAGAAGGCTTCTCTTTAAACTGAAACGTAAGCCCTATCTGTGTACTTTATGGAAGGCACCTGGTTTCATGGAGCTTAGGGTTCTACTTCACCTTGCAACAGCTAAACTTCTTAAGTGTTTTGTGATGACAATGTACAGTAAGCTAGTAAATTCAATCTCAGATTTGTAAAATAAGCCACTTATAATTATCTTCCTGTTATATTTGATAGAAAAGAAGCATCTCACACATGCAACTCTTAAATCATCTCTGAGCAATATATATCAGGATCAGCACTTGCTGACGTCATGCTAATGGCAGAGAAGAGGAGGAAATGCACAGATATGCAAATGGCCCAGGTTTGCTTTTTCATCACAGCCATTCTTGTAAACGCATATTTCTTTTGGCCATACTGCGTGAATAAATTCTAAAATAAATAAATGACAACATGATTTGTCCCTAATATTTTAATGGTAGACAAGCTAGAATCTCCTAGAAGCATTATATTATTCCATTGGCCTGTGTCTCATCTGAAATTGAGCACTGAGGGAACATAATATCACCTTTGTAACTCTGCCAACATCCATATCCCAAAACAGATGCCTTTTATTTTTCTGATTGTTATAACTTGGTGTATTCTGGATAATCAAACTACTCATTGCTTTGAGATTTTTGAATCGCTAAATGCTCATTATTGGAAGAAATATTATGATATATGTAGTACATTATCTGATAGAAGTTCTACACTGAACAGTATATGCATATATACTCACAAGAGGACTGTTTGCGAATATGCTGTTAGCAGAGACAAAGATGCATCAAAATAAAGTCTATGGCAAATATGACTGATTTTCTATTCTTTGATTCTCAAAGTTTTCAATTTTCCATAATGAACATGTACACTTGTAAAAGATGAGAGGGACATGTTATTTAGAAGAAGCCAAGGAATTGAGTGTCTAAGACAAATGAACATGCCCTTGAAAGAATTTTAATAATACAAACTTCAGAGGGAAACTGGAAAAAATCCAAACTCAATTTTTGGTGCCTCGTGACCACATAAAGAGCATAAGAAAGAAGATAGAAGAATAAATTAGAATTCCAATTTATGTGTGCGTGTGCAAGCACAGATAGAAACACAGAGAAGCAACAGATATTATTTGACTTCATCTATGTCAAATTTCCTTCTACAAAATCTTTATGGAATTTGTTCCTTCTCAAGGGTCAAAAATGTATTCTGGGAGAATTTAATTTCTAGGAATGCATACTGACTGATTTAGCTATCTTTTCCTTCAATTCTAAATATGTCTCCTGCAATGGCCACTTCATGAAGTATATGAGTAAGCTGAAAATAAATAAATAAATAAATAAATAAATAAATGCCAAGATTGGTGAGACTTCTGGGGCAAAGGTAGCCTACTTTGGGCTGTTTTGATTATATTGTTAGTTTATTTGTTTGGTGTATTATCACACAAACGTTTTCTGCACTTGCACACCTAAGACTATGAAGGTCCAGGAAAGAACAGTGTTCATTTTCTACACAAGTTGTTTCTAAACCAAGCTTAGTCTGGTAGCTTAGACCTGTAACCTCAACACTGTCAGGGCTAAGACTGAAAGACTGTAAGTTAGAGCCTAGCCTGGGCAACTTAGAGACTTGGTTAAGACCCTCTCAGAGTTACAACCAAAACCTAAAGACGTAGCATAGTCCAAGGTACTGGATTCCATCCCTAGCACCACAATAAAATAATAAAATAAGATGAAATTAAACTGTTGTATCTTGTTTACATAAACCAGTGCTGCAGAAGCAGAGGTGAACTGTAAAATATAAGAGCAGAATTCTGCCTTGTTTTTAAAAATTTTATCAGTCCAATTCTGAAATTCGGCAGACTGCTAGCTATTTGTTCAAGTAATTAGTCAGGTAAAATTCTTTGTTATTTATGCAAATTTGAGTTGAAGGCTCATCTAAAAATACAGTTTTCAAAAAGTTTACTAAAATTAATTCTCACAAAATCAAAATATCAATTAGCTTCCATTGACTTCTTTGCTAAATATTTAATGTCTTATAAGGTATGTCTCTTATTCTGTGTAGGAAATGCAGAATGAAATACGAAGGTTTTCTGGGATTTGGGGAGCATAATACATTTCAGACTAATTATTGTACTTTAATTATTTTACCACAGGCTTTTTGGTACTTACCACTAGGAAAACAAACCTAGTAAGTAGTGCCATCCTAGTGTTCACAGAGGTAATTTTACAGATAGCAAGCTCCATCTTTGCTAAAATAATAATAAAAAAGAATGTATATGTGTATGCATGTGTATATATGCATACATATACATACATGTCATTCCATTCCTAATAATATGAAAGAACATATATGTGTATATGTATACATGTATATATCAGTTCTTATGAGTTGTTCAGCAAAATCAGTGCCTTCAAATCATTTTGAAGTACAAGAAACTTTAAATGTATGAAATATTTATGAGAAATCCCATCATGTCCACAGTGGTTTTCAGCTGTGACTACAACATATGGTTTATAAATTGAAACAGGTGTGGGGGAACAGGTGGTGACGCCAAGCCTGTGAGGACCGGAATTTGCCGTGGAGAAGCAATGTGATAAAATGCCACTATTGGCACGGAAGGCATCGTGCTGAATTGATGGCAGAACCCGAACGACCCTCGCAGGGGTAGATCCACAGGCCAGCACTGGAGAGGAGTTTGCTCCCCCTCTAAAATATCACATTCGGACTTGAAGAGACAGACAGCATTGCTTCTCACCCTTACTGAATGAATAAATCTTCATAATGAATTTGGTTAGGTTTTAATTCAATTATATTCAAAGAGAGAAAATGATAAGCTCTTTTCTCTTTTTTAAAATGTAAAATCAGTTCAAGTTAGGAACAGGCCTTCCTTATCTATTTCCATTGATACTACACACACTCTTCCCAGCATCTATAATCTGTAAGCACTAGAACACTTTCTGCCCCTGCCCCCTGTGAAGGGATATGTGTGATATCCTTCTGTTATTTCAGCAAAGAAACTTTATAAAATATCATACTCTTGCAGAAAGCGTTTACAGAAGACTTTGTGATTGTTAAACTTCCTCTTCCTTGTTTCCAATCTCATTTAACATTCAGTCAGAGCATACAATTCTAGATGAGTGGACAGAATGTGAGACACAAGAGTCAAAAAACACATTTCTAGATAGATTCTGAAAAGGTACATATCTGGATATTTAAATACAAGCTTTTTTACCTACAGATTCACATGATTCACACCAGAGATTTTGCAGAATCATAGTTAAGGATGTATCATGTAAGATATGTGTAGTTACATCCCTTTCCCATCACTTTATTCTAATCCATGCTCTGGTATATAGCCAGATAAGGATGGATGTCATTGCCTCAAGATGGTATGCACCATGTCAGGGAAATTGAATGGCCCTTCTTTATCTATCTAAAACTGTTTTGTGAATTGTCTATCTTACCTTCTTGCAATTAGGAGGATCCATTTTCAGAATCAAAAAAAAACAAGACCATCTGAAAAGTAGCAAAGATGTAATATCGCATATTACTACTTTACTCATTAATTGGAAAGTAAGTATAGCATGTAATACCCAGCTCAACTGCCATGCATGTGTGTGCATGTACACATATCCTCTCAATTATGTTTTACATGTGTTCACATGCACATACACACACAATTTGAAGTTAAGAGTTTTTCTTCCTGGACACTAGGGACATTGATTGTTAATAGCACGTAAGTGATTTCTCTCTCCTAAAGACCCAAACATGCTCAATGTTAAAGAAACTCCCTTTTTCAAAAGGGATCCTGCATGCAGTGGGGAGAAAGCTTTGTAAGGCCTTCTTCTGATCTCCAGGGCGTGAGGATATTACTCCAGCACAGCCTAATGTACCTTCCACCCATTCCACACTCTTCCTTTTCCCATAAGCGTTTAACCCAAGTACAACACTGATAGTTTCCAACACACAAATCTTGTCGATTATGTGGAAACAATGAGCTCTTCCCTGACAGCAGGCAAATAAGTTACGTCTCAAAATGCAGTCACACTGGGATTTGTGAATACTTCTGCTGTTGAACAGATTTCTCCCATGAGCACGTCGGCAGTGAAATTTGTTAATTTGTTCACTGTTAAGAACTTGAACAGTCTAGAAGGAATGCACTGATAAAAATAATGTGTCAGCACATAAAAACAAGAACAATGGAAGTAATTACTATTTTAAAGGAAGTAGGTTCCCTGGAGAAAATATGAGAGATTAAAGTACATTGATCAGCAATCAAGTTCTAATAGGTTTATGGTGTATTTGTTGACATATTAAGAGATTTTTGTTTCCTTGGGCTGAGATAGAGAAAAATAAGACTAAGGGTGAAAATAATAAAATGTCAGAGGAAGAATAGAAGGTTGAGATTTTATCTCTAGGGTATGTTTTCGTCCAATAGGGTTTCTGTATAAAATATGGAGATCTACAAAATTAGATAATAAAACATCCTCTCTTTATGAGCTAGATAAGTAGTCATCAAGAATTATTTCTCCATCTATGTAAGCAGAAGAATTTCAGATTTATGACTCGGGATCTAAGAATAGACAGCCCCGTAAGATTTTGTGATCTCTTGCCTAGTGTAAAATTGAGACCAGTTTTCAGATTCAGAAGTTATGTGTTGAAATTATTTAGTTTGCAGTAGCAAAAAGATCTTGCAATATGATGATAAGTGTATGTGGATGTTGCTACCCAATCTACCTCAATAGAATCTGTAGATATTAATTTCAATAACTACACAGTGGGAAGAGCAGAATTTCCAAAGATGTCAGAAATAATCATACACAAAGTCAAAACTGGCATTGATAACCAACTACCCAAGCCACCAACATGCCCTTTCAGTAAGAGTAATATGGAGATCAAGTCATAAATGGAATCTTGGGCAAATCTGGTTTGCAAGGGGTCTACTTCATCCCTGAACCCATGTGGTAGTAATTTTCCTAGTCTCCAAACATGAACTTGAACGGAAACACTGACATAGTTGGTAGCTGGAAGGCTCCTCATTGGCTCCTTGTCCCATGACATAAGGACTACCATAGAGGGAAAAGGCCTAAGTGACAGCTTTAAAGGGATCCTTCCTGTTGCCATAACAGAAACACTAAAATCAGTTTCATGTTCCAGAGAGAATGCAAGAAGTTTTTATATACCAGAGAGAATGGGGTAAGTCACTGTTCACTGTGGAGCGATGACGCCTGTTCAATTCCACTTGTATCAAGTTTCTGGTTCCTAAAGATCCAGATGGAATATGAACAGTAGACTCAATGAAGGGCTTTTCAATCATCTTTTCCTCCTAGGTGTAACTGTTAGGTAGAGCAAAGTATCCTTGCTAAAACTCTAATACCCATGGAAGTCACCAAAGTCACCATCAACAGACCAATGGATACACAAACTGTGGTACTTATACACAGTGGAATATTATGCATCTGTAAGGTCCAACAGCATGGAGGCTTTTACAGGCAAATGGAAGAAATTTGAGAACATCATGCTTAGTGAAGTGAGTCAGAAGCAGAAGGTGAAACATCGGATGGTCTCCCTGATATGAGAGACCCAGATCACAGCTATCTCATGGAACTTCAAAAGAAAGACAGAGTGAAAGAGGGAGAGAGGGTGGGGGTGGAGGGAGGGAATGTAGGGTAGGGGGAGGGACAAAAGGAGAGTGGGAAATCCCTTGTCACTTTGACAAGATACATATGCGTACAAAATGTTCAACTCCATTGTAAACCTTAAATTTTGCACTTGTACATATCAATAAAATGGGAAAAAACTCTTTAATACAGATTCATATATATGGTATGAAGTCATTGAATTTGCATATATATTCTGTTAAAATGAAGGTCATAACCAGTACTTAAAATTTTTCACTTAGAATACATTTTTTGCACAAGTATTTTGTGGCACTACTACTGTTACAAATTGTCCAAAGGGAACTGGTGTGTATAGAAATCTCACACATAGATGCCTGTTGATAGTTGGACCAGATCAAAAAGAAATAGTAAGGAGTTGGAAGCCTTGGAAGGCAAATAACTGCAGAGAATATGAAATAATTCTAATTAGGTGGACTGCATCAGTAAGGTTTTGGGAAGGTCCGGAACTTCGTGGCATATCACAACATTCCCTCCATTACCAAGGATAAATGTTTTCAATTTGTACCTCCGATTAAAGGACAAAAAGCACAGTTATCTATTAGGTTTCTTTAGATTTTAGAAGTATAATATTTCATCTCCAGGAATACTACTCAAATTCATATACTAGATGACACAAAATTCTTTCCATTTTGAATAGAATCAAGGAGAAATGTACCCATGGGCTGAATGAAGTACATAAACTTAATTTGGCCACATAAACTGGTAGGGCAATATTAAAGGAATCTGGGCAGAGAGATGTGCAACAAGCCCTAAAAATAGAACCACTTTAGAGATTTCTAGGGTTAAAGAAAAAAAGATCTAGCTGCACACTAACTTCAGAGGTGTTGCTGTAAAACAGTAGTGAAGAGAAATTATCTTAACAAAAGAAATTTAGGTGGTTAAGCTGGCCATCAACTCTATAGAAGCAGAAGTATCCATCTTTTCATAAGGTATGTAAACTCATGAGTGCTAGTGAAAGGCATATGTCAATGCTAAGAGACTGAAAAGAATGCAGGTAATAGAAAAATGAAGTCTGCGGGCCAGAGGAATGACACGGCGGTTGAATTGCTTGCTTTGCAAGTGCAAGGCCCTGAGTTACATTCCCCAGCACCACATAAAACTGGGCATGGTGGTGCAGGCCTGCAATCCCAGCACTCCGGAGGCAGGCAGATTGTCCTGAGTGCAAGGCCAGCCTGGGCTATCCCAGTGAGTTCTGCACAAGCATGAGCTACACAGGAAGACCCTGTCTCAAAAAAAAAAAAAAAGGCTGTAGAATACGTATCTTGAGAATAGTTATAAACTTGTAAATATTTTGCATCATCTGTCAACACTCATCTGAATGCACTCTTTACTAAACCTTGTCACGAAAGGTTTATAAATTCAGAAGGTAATTCTACCAAGATTGTTTGAGTCTAAGAACACAAATCTCTTCCTATCAAAGCTGAATAGATCATTACTGATGGTAAGATTCTTACCGCCAGTAATCAAGACCAATGTTAATTCCTCAAAATACCATCAGCCCCAGAGGTCAAGGTCAAGATAATTACTTGGTGAAACACTGACTTAATTAGAAATATTCCACTATGAAAGAAGCAACAATTCTTTCTTATGGGCATTAAATACATTCTGAGTATGGTTGAAATCTGTACAAAAATTCAAAATATATAATATATAAGGTAATGTTCCCTGAGGGCTTTGGTAAATTACTGCACATCAAAGTGGCATCTTGTATAATTTCTTTCTCAGGGCACCCTTCTGAGTCTATGTGCTATTATAATGCATACCAATATGAGAATGATGAAAAGTTAAGCAACTTACTTAAAGACATATAATTAGTAAGTATCAGAGCAGAATTACAGTGTTTTTGTGTCTAAATTTGAAACCATGCTTCCAACTCTTATATGAAAAGTTTAATGAGAAAGAGAAATGAAATAAAAATAATTAAAACACAGATGCTGACTACACAATTCAGCAGAATATAATGCACACATTTAAATGCAATTTAGTTGTTAAAGTTTTCACATTATCTTTCAAAATATAGCACAAAAGTTTCCTCATTTTACAAAGTAAAAACAGGCCTTCATAATTACTTTTACAAGTAATTTATGCAAGTGAAGGGCTTTGAACTCAGCTTCTCAGAAACAGTTGCACTTTAATATACTGAAAACTTGTTCAAACGTTAATTCTTTGAACACCCAGTCAAAAAATTTACCAGCCAATTAGCAGCATCATGCCAGGAACTGAATCTTCAAGCTGAAAAATAAACAAAATTTATCATTCATTTATTTCCACTTCAAATAAACTATAATACTCTTTGCAAGAGATGTTTGTCTGGCCTAAAGGTCACTTGGAACTTAAATTAGATAATGTCTCTGGAGAATGCACAAAATTGTTTACCAAAATTCAGACATCTTTATAAAAGCCCTAAAGTGCTTTCGGGTTTCCAGGCGATGGCCTTGATTCTCACACTTCACAAATGTGTGGTAAACACAGTGCGTTTAAAAAGAATATTAAAGTATACTTCAACCACTTTTAACCCTTTAAAATCTTTATTAGTTTATATGAGGAGAATATTATAATTAAATTTTTGCCATCACGAATAGATGGCTGCTGGTTGAATTTTGTTGTTTTGGTAGTTAGATGAGTCATAATGAGGACTGAAGTATGGCATCCTTACCAGCTCTAACAATAAACCCTTCAAATCCTTAAAATTAAATCTATTCATTCTTGAACAATTTTTCTTGAACTCTTATTTTGTTACAGGTGCTCATCTAACTGATGATTAACAAGCACTGGGCACTCAAACTTTCATTAGTAAGCTCATTATCTAGTTTTATAGAATTGTCAAAAATTATTAAAAGCATAAGGAAGATTTGGAGTGTGATTTAAAAAATAATGCTCAGCGAAATGGATCAAACACAAAATATCGACTATAGACAAGTGTCCTTCTTATGAAATTCACAAAAATAATGGCATAAAAAGGCTACAACATGAGTTACAGGGTAGAAATACGGGTAATGGCCAACTAGGAAAGGGACTAACCTCTGAAAAAGGGGTGAGCATAGGTGCTCATTACTTCCCCAAATCCGTATTTCTAATTTGTTATAGAATTTGGAATTCATGTATACACAAATTTTAAAAATAATAAAATAATATGTGGCCAAGACATACAGTAGTGTGGAGAAAATAAAAACGATTACTCAATTTCAACCGCTATCTCTTCAGAACTTAAAGTTCTGATTTTGTATCTAAAAACCCAAACCGGACATACCCACATTCTGAATGTCACTTTGGATACTGTAAGACAGTATGTTTAGAGTGCTGCAGGAAGCAAAGGGATTGGGGAAGAGAAGTGAGAGCCAAAAAAAAAAAAAAATACCTTTCCAGTCCTTGCCTCAAATGATATTTATCTGCCATGTCTAACCAAGCCCCACTTCTCAACAGCATCTGAAATCACCATTAGACTGATCCACCTGATTTAATTAACTTTCATGATCCAGTCAGCTTTCAGACACAAGAGGCTTTTTGGGAGAAATTCTGGATTCAAATTGTATCAGTGCCCATCTGGAGAAGACTCTATAATAAAAATGCGGTATGCATGGACAAAAAATATTATTTAACTGTGAAGAAGAATGAAATTCTGTTACTTGTAGCAAAATTAATGAAACTGGAAAAAATTATGTTATGTAAAATAAATCAGACATAAGACTACAAACACTGGCTGCACACACACACACATGGAGAATTTAATAATGTTAATCTGAATATGAAATAGTTAATATTAAGGTCTGGGAAGGGGGAAGGAGAATGAGAAAGGTAGGATGGAGAATGAGCACCGAAATCTAGATACATGAAAGAACAACTCTGGCATTGCATGGAACACTAGAATGACCATAGCCTGTAGTAACTCATGTGCCTTTTTTTGAAGATCTAAAAAAAAGGGGTTCAAAATCTCCAACAAAGAAATGATAAGAAGAGAGAAAATCTTACTACATTGTCTTCATTAGTGTGTTTGTGTGTATGTGTTGGACACTGTGCTCAATAATAGATAGAATTATTGTGTGCTAATCAAAAATAAATACAATTTAAAACACCGAAGGCTTGGCTTGAGAATGCCTACCTTCTTGCTGTTTCTTCACATAGTCCCTTTGCTGAGAGTGTGTACATCTGGTAACCCGTGTTCTCTTCTTATGAGTACACTAATCTGATTGGACTAGGGCCAGCTCTCATGATGTCATTTTAGTGTTGTCACTTCTTTAAAATCATGACCTCCAAATACAGTCATATTCTGAATTATGAGCAGTTAGGAAATTAACATATAAGTTTTGAGGACTCACAACTTTGGCCAAGATAAAAATCAGGTCCTTTCTTTGGCAGTAGGAGCATTTTATTTAGGATAGAAAAATAATATAGGGCTAGAGCGAGTAAGGAATAATAATGTGCATATGTATGAATGTGAACACGGAATTAGACCAGATAAAGATATTTTTTGTGTAGTATCTGTCTTGTAAAGCTAGTATCTTAATCAGCTTTCCAGTGGCAGAGACCTAAAGAAGAGCTCGAATTTAGCTCATGTTATCAGGGGATTTGATTCTCGGTCAACTGGCTTCCAGGCAGAAATGTCATGGTAGATAGGTGGGACTAAGTAAATGTACTTGAGTTTATCATAGTGGGGAAACACAGCAGAAGAACTGTGCCAGAGAAAAGGAGAAAAAGGACCATGAATTGCATTCAGTGTCACCCATCTGTGACCCACCACACACTCCAAAATTCATTTTACTAATTTTCTAGATGATTCCCAAGCCAATGAAGTTGATATAATGAAGCTGCAATACGATATTCAATCCCTTGTCAACTTGACACCAAATATCTTGTTATACCGCATGTAATACCCATATAAACAATAGTTACCATTTATGGTTTCGTCTAACATGATACAACTGTTTTTTTCAGACAACACAAGCAATAACTTCATCCCCAAAACCTCAACAGTTACATCATTCTTCAAAAGTCAATCTCTTTTGAAACCCAAGTCAAATGTTTGGCTGCTACATAATCCGGAGATACCATGGCACAGGTTACACAGTATCACTCTGAAAGAGAGAAATGAAGGGATATGAAAAAATGAACCAAAGCAAGACACAAATACAGCAGGACAAACCATGTAGCTTTGGGCCTTGTACTGTTGACATATGAATCGTAAAGAGTTTTGGTAGCCCCCCTGTTTGGCTTTCTAAGTTGCAGCCCACGTAGACTCTCTCTTGGGCTGTCTTTGCTCTGTGATGCTTCTCTTAGCAAACCTTCCAGGTTTCTGCTTCTGTAACTTTCTAGGGTCTTCACTGTAACTTCAGCTTCATTCCCACAGCTTAGCAGACTGCTGTTTCAGAGATTCCATGCCTGGTCTTCTATGTCTTCCTTCGAAATCTGGGTGGAAGCCTCCAGGACCCCACAGCCTGACTATAAAACCAGCACCACTTGGATGGGGAAACCTCTGATTTGCTCTTGACTGAACTTTCTAAATAAATTCTAGAAAATGATTCTCTTCAAACATCATATCTAACATAAGTTCCAAGGACTCTCTTCACAAATGAAAGAAAGATTTACACTTTGAACTTTTGATAAATGAGGTCTTGCTGATACCCTCAAGGTATCTTTCTTCTGTTCCCTACACAAAGTATGTAGTTTCCTTTTAATGGTGCTAATCTCTCTAGCACCAACTCTTTTGGTCCCCAATTTATATATGGTTTCTTTGGGGGTGAGAAATTAAGATTTTTCAAATTTTCTGCTCTGCTTTTGCCCCCAATTCTCACTGTAAATTTGGCCAAAAACAGCCATGTTGGTCTCCTTCTAAATTGCATCCTTCAGATCAATTAGTTTACCCCCTCCTTAAACTCAGTTTCCCAAAAAGTTTAAGGATATGTGTTAAACGAGATATTTTTCCACAATATGACACACATGAACTCTAGTCTGAATAGCAATGAATGCGTCAACCCTAGCTGAAACTTGTTGAGGCTGCCTTTTAGAGCCCACATTTCTATCAGCATTCTAATCTTCTTAGCTTCAACAAAAATCACTCACTGTGCTGTAAGGTTTTTGTAGTCTGTATCTCCAAATCTGTCCAAAGACTTCCAAAAAAAAAAAAAAACAGTTCTGAAGGTTTCTAACCAACATGGCTATGTAGACTCAAAGTAACAATTTGTCTTCTCTGGTACTAATTAGTGGTCAGCCTTTTTAGTTACCTTTTCATCAAAAACTCAGTACCTGACTCCCATCATTAAAAGGAGAGTGGTTTAATTTGAATCATGTTTTAGGGGATGTAAGTTGCTCCAAAACAAGAACATCATAACAGAAAAGTGTGAGAAGAAAAGTTGCTGAGTTTTTTGTGATGAGAAAGCAGATCAGGGAGCAGCACCAGAGGGGAAGGAGAGCAGGAGCCATAGCAACCAAGACCGTACTTCCATTACCCACCCAGACACACACAGAAGGGTGCTTTAATACCCTTAGCAGCTCCCGAGCCAGCCAAGTAGACACAATGAAGTTTAAACACTTCACCTAGTCTACGGTTGAATTAAACCAAAAGTGTGATTTCTTCACTCTCATTTACTGTTCTCTTTTCTGCGCAGCTTTCTATAGGATATAAGCACAAGCTGTGTTCAGGCATTCTCAACATTCAAGCACGCGTTATTAATTGAATTAACGTATACCATATGCATCTCTGCTTGGCTAAACTTGAATGATCATGTTACTCAATTTTGTCTATAGACAAGTCCAAATCTCACTTGTGACTTATGACTTACAGCATTTTGGCACCAGAAGATCCTTGAGAATTATAAACCTGATGATTTCCAAATTAGACCTTGTAGAATCCACAGAAAAAGCTTTTGCCAAATATTTTAAATTAAAGAATTTCACAAAATATGTCTTGGATCTACTAAGTCTCTAGGTGAAGTTCAGTTAGAAAGAGCTTCATCACGAATCACATCAAAAATACAACACTCTGCCCAGAATACAAATGCAAAATAGAGTCAAGATACGGGAGTCAGAAAGAATAAGGGAGGAGGTGGAGAGGTAAAAAAAGAAGGAGGGGAGAGGATTATGAAGTGCACAAAATTCTCAAGCTCACTGTAACCATTTTGCATTGCAAGAATATGTGTGTAAATATGAGTGTGTGTGTATTTATAAAAGTGGGGACAAATTTAATTTTAAAATACAATAGTATGAAAAATATCCATGTTCCATAATCATTATTTTCTGCCCAGAAAATGGTATCGCAGAAAAGCTTGACAACTTTCTTGGTGCACACAGCTAATAAGGAAAAGGCAAGTCTGTACATTGACACAAAATTTTCATCCAGTGGTATTTAATTATATTGATTTCTGTATCTTGCCCTATTATAGAAGGAGAGATAAATAGTTGTGTATTGTAGTTAACTTCTGAGTGTGGATATGTACACACACACATATGTGTATACATATATGCACTTACATGTGGTCTCCTTTAACTTCTGTGGTCCTCACAGTTGTACATTTAGTATTATCTCTGAGCCCTGCAGACGGGATCTGAAACTGAACAGTAAGACAATCTGCAAAGACTGCTTCTGAGATGTCATATAAAGCCGACAACATCTGACTTTAAAATGTCTACTTTTATTTTCTTTCAATATATCACTTCATCAAATGATAAATCTCCAGTTCTCAATTGCTGGTTATTCTTCTAATGTGATTTTTCTATATAGTGAAACTGAGCCTTGCCAATCTAACAATTTTATTTTTGAAATAGGATCTCACTCTGTACCCTTGGCTGCTTCTGAACTCATTGTGTAACTCAGGCTGCCTTGGAACTCATAACAATCTTCCTGCTTCCGCCTCCCGAATGCTAGGATTACAACATACGCTACCATGGACAGTTTACGTTGTACTGGGAAACTGAACCCAGGACCTTGTGCTTGCTAGTTAAGTGCTTAACCCTCGAGCTACAGCCCCAGTCCCTACCTATGTAGCAATTTGGATGAAATATTTTGATCATTCTAGTTCTCCTCTATATATTTCATTCCAGAATCTTTAATTACCTCCCTGAATGTTTCATAGGTATTCAAGCAGTGAAGATAATTTCTGAGCCAATATTTTCCAGTTTCCTAAATAAGACACAAAACATCAAGAATCTTGAAATATAACGTGACCATTTAGTCTCAGAGCAGACTCACAGCTCCATCATTCACCCAACTTTACAGAGAAAAGGTGTCCAGGGGAGCCATTACTACTGAATAAACAAGTTCCTCATGCATAAATGAGCTCAACGGTTATACAGGCAACCAAATCAAAACCCCTAATGAGACACGTCAAACTCAATGAGGAAGTAAGGAAACACTGAGAAGCAACAACTAGAGCCCGAGGGGCGAGCACAACCACATGGCCTATTTGGTGTTTGTCCTGTCCGCCCCTGACTCTATGGAGTGGAGGCAGGTGGGCGGTTAGTTCCAGGAGGGGGAAATGTATAGAGAACATATTCCAAAATAAGCATCCCAAAGGAAAAGGAACTAATCAATAAGAAATTCATTTACTGTGACAGTAATTACAGTAGTGGATAAATGGCTTCTAGTTCTAATGTACATAAATGCTATTAATAAAAAATAAGATCTGAGAAATTAATACCCAACTTTGATTTTTTGTTGTTGTTATTGTTTGTTTGAGACAAGGTCTCACTTTGTGGCCCAGGCTGGCCTGGAGCTCATAGCCATCCTCTTTCCTCAGCATCCTGACTGCTGGGGTTATAGGCATGCCCCACTATATTTAGTTAATGAGCTGCTGGGGAACTTGCACCCAGGGCTTTGCGAGTGGGGCAAGCGCTCTCACAAATGAGTTGTTCCTGTAGCCTCTCAGCTTTGATTTTCATCTTCAATTTGTGAAATAAAAAATGTGTATGCATTGTGTATATGATAATCTCTAATTACAGGACAGGGATTCTCACCATTTGTACCCAGGAAATTCTCTGTCCTGAACTAGTCTGTGTACGGCCGAAAATTCAGCAGCATCCCTGACCTCACCCATTAGAGGTGCAAGGAATTCCCTATAGGCTTAACAATCAAAGATGTAGCTGTAAATTTATCCTTGAGTAAAAATTTGTTCCCAGTTGAGAACCACTGTCTTAGGCCATCTTATTAAAAGGACTTACAAAACACTTCAATGGCAATCACATTACCTGGCTGTATCAAATCAGGGCACAATATTAGCTACCAAAAGAGGCACTCATATATCAGTTTGATATTTTATTAGGCTGAAAAATGTTAGATTTTTCTACAGCAATGTCATTTATCCTCATTCCCCGGCCTGGGTCCTAAGAAGAGGAGAGAGAAGTAGATTCACTGTCATGGGAAACTGGATGGATAGATAGAGATACAGAGATATTTAGAAGGATATATAGAGAGAGATGTGTGTTTGTGTATATATATATATATATTTATGCATATATATATACTATTTATAAATAAGTATACAATATACACATATATACATATACATGTATATTTACATATAACATATTATTTTTCCTCTTTTTGGTCTTTTCTTTTATAAAAGAGAGAGAAGACACAGTTCCCTAAGGTAAGACACTGGCCCGTATTTCCATATCTCTATTCCCTTTTGGAAGGTGTCTCTTCTTTTTCTCCATCGCTATTGCATCTTTTTCTTCCTCCCACAACCTGCCTCTTTCTCTACCTTTCTCTCTTGACAGAAAAGAAAGAGTTAAGTACAACAATCTCACTCCTTTTGTGAAATTTAATTGGATAATTTAGCATTATGTGGTTTATCTAACAAACTTACATCCTACCTTCTTGCTCCTTGACATTAACTCTGCAACGGTGACATTGTGACAATCTTGTCATCTTTACTTTTTTTTTCATTATACTCCTGACTTACAAAAAAAACTTAAGGTCATTGCATTGCTTTATGGAAATCCAGATAATTTTATACAGAAACATAAGGCTTTTCAGCACAACAAGGTGAATCTGATAACCACAGTCAAAATATATTCTGTGCAAAGTGAAGATGAACCGCCATGGGGGACACGTTCAGTCCTGGGAAATATGCCTCTACGGATACACAGAGAATCCTTTAAAATGTTTTCAGAGCTTCTCATTTTAAAAATATTCAGCCTCGCAGATTTTTAATTGTTCTTTGGTGTTTAGGGAAAACAAGTGTGTGCAACAACATTTTACTGATTTCTTGAGTTTAAAGATCAAATAAAATTAAGCAACAAGAAAATAAGTTCTTTTATAAGATGCTGTAGAATTATTTGCTGAACAAAATATAAGGTAAGTGCAACTTTGTGAATTGTCTCATAACTTACTGCACCCTAAGTTAACTAAGCTGGTATAACGTAAGTAAGATATGACTATTAGTAATGTGAAATTTTTTAAATGTGAAGTCTACGTTCAAAAATGTTCCTTAGTTTCTTGTCCCAGAAAGTAGAAGTGAAACTTGATTTTATTGATGAAAAAGACAAAGGGACACGGCCTACGTCTACGTTCCCACTCCCACTGCGGGGTGACTTCAGAGAGAGACCCTGTCGCTTAGGTTTTCCCTTCTTGCTTGGTCTGAGGAACTTAAGGAATCCCTTTTTCATTCTCTTTGTCTTTCCTCTTTCTTTCTCCTTTATTTCATGTAATTTAATTCTGTTAAATTTCATTCAGCATTTCTGAGGGCTGGAGGGTTTAACTCTGGAGAGTTGTCATGTTTTGTTATGCCATAAGCCCAGAACTATTTTGACTGCAACTTTTTGACTGGAAGGCTGGGAATTAGAGTCATTTCCTCATCACTAAGGCCTGTTTCAAAAACGTAAGTTTATGTATGTGATCATTCCAGTAGTCGTCCCCTGGAAGCACACACTCGCACTGCTTGGGGCATAGAGCATCACACTGAGCTGACAGACTTGCGGAGAGGTTGCACAAGTTGTCCAAGTCAAGTACTAGCTGAAGGAAAGACCCAAGGCCGCCATTCGAGCCACTGTCTCTCAACTCTGCCTTTTCACACAGTGCCTGATTGCTCCTTTCTTCACAAGTACAAAAGTTTTTTTTTTTCTTACAAAGTAGGTTATATAGAAGCAACAAACAAAAATTGTCAGAAAAGGGTCTCAATAAAGACCTATGTTTGTGCAGTATTATAATTCTTTTTATAGCCGTCATCATAAATGTTATTGAAAATGATTCCTTTGTGAGCACTTTTCTTTTAGTTGGATATTGTGTAAATTGGTCAGCTTTCTCATCACTGGGATAAAATATCCAGCAATGCTAACTTAATGGAGAGATTTAATTTGGCTTAAGGTTTCAGGGGATCCAGTCCATGGTCACTGGGTTCCAATGCATTATCCTCACTGTGGAAAGCATGGAATAAGTCAGGAGCTTAGTTCATGACATCCAGGAAGCAGACCAGGGTAGTAGTTCCCAACTGGAGAGTTTGAGGGAGCATATAGAGTGCCCAAAGTCACCCCTCCATGGCCCACCAGGCAGATCTTTACTAATCCTCTGGGTGAGTCCTAAAGCCAATCATGCTAACAAAACATATTCAGAAAGTTTTTTTCAATTGAGTTGTTGCCAATATTTTGTTCCTTTTCAGACTCATTAAAATACAGATCCTCTGTACCTGCTTCGGGCTGAAATTTTTAATCTCAAAGCATTTTTAACCAGTTCTTTAATACTTCATGTTTTTGTTTATCCTGAATCTTATTTGTAAAGTTACTCGGTGTGATGTAATCTAGCTCTGGAAACTTCATTTTTGAGAATTTATTCCAAAAAAGAAATATTTTCTTTAAGAGAAAATTTAAGGAGGCCTGTATAATTGAACTCTGATCTACTCCTTAGGATATAGGGTAAAGTTTATACATCTGACTGGTACTATACACAACATTTAAAGGGAAAGAGAAAAACAGTGTTTGCTTGAAAAAAAAAATTTCATTGATTTTCTTTTCCAAACCTCTTTCAATAAAACTCACTAACTTGTTTCTCTCTTGTCCTACAACAGCACTGCTGGTTTAAAGGCTTTTATAGATGTTTTTTCTATATAACAGCAACTATCTCTTTTGTGGTCAAATGCCATTGAATCTCATATTTGAGAATAAACAATTCCTCCTTTGATTTCATGACCTTTCATCTTACTTACCTTTATCAAAGGTAAAAGATGCCACTGGCCATCCAAGCCATCTGATCCCGATCTTCCCACTTCAGGTCTTACAGCTTCTCACTGTGCTCACGCTGTCACTCTCAAAGCACAGCTCTTCCTGGCAATCACAGGTGTCTGGCTTAGGTATCCATAATGGAGCCGTTTTTCAATTTTAACAACTAATATGGCTCCCGTTGTTGTTTAACAATGATGCAAAATTGATAATGAAACATTTTAATAGTTTCACATCATGATTTCTTAAAGTTTCTCCCCTGTTGTAGGCAGTGGGTAAGTACGAGAATAAATTAGGTAATGTTTTACTCACTTTTTGCTTTATACTTTATAGAGTGCTCTTAAATACATTAATTTGCTTTATCTCCATTACATTCCTGGGGAATATAAAATGGATTTTTAGAAATGATCTTCAGGGACTTTGAAAAATAAAGAAACAGCACCAGTGCTCCGTGCTTCTCACCAGAGCTCTCCTTCGTAATAAAGGCAATTGACATGGAAGTCCACGTTTCCTGACTCTTTGCACTCTGAGTCATGTCATGCTAGCCACAGCATATCCCCATTGTAAAGCCCATGGTTTAAATTTTTGAATATTGGGATAAAAATGAAAACATGCTCTAAGTGCAGAATCTATCCCAAATTTGGCTTCGAAGTACAGAGTTAGCAGAATGCAGCAGTGTAAAAAAAAAAAAAAAAAAGCAAAAGATTTGTAATCAGAAAAGGTAGAATTTGGAATCCTTTTTTATTATCATAATTAATCATTGAGTTGCTTTGTATTCAAGATATAAGGCTAATCATGCTTACAATACCGAAGTTATTAAGGGGCCTAGAGGAAACCTGTCATGAGGGACAAAGCGTGGTATTTGGCAAATGGCAAATTGTTCATAAGTGGTGCTAGCATTGTGTAACATTACCCTTCTCTTCAGACAGATGTTGGAGATGTTTGAACTTTGCAACCCGTTTTTGACTCCAATATCATCCCCTCTGCACATGCCTTTCTACATCCAACCCTAACCACTTCCTTCTTACCAAAATCTCTTTTTTTCCTTCATAAGTGGTCTATATATAAACCATAAGACACCACAATTAAACGGAAATTATGAAATACATCATCCAACACCATGGTTTTAAGATGTAAAAAAATATAGACAGCTCAACGGTATGAATTTTAAATATAGCCTGACATAGTAGCCTATGCATTTCATACGGGATCAGAAGACTTTCCACGAAGGTGAATTAGGCTTAGTCAATTTCATTGTGTCATGAAAGGGTTCCAGAAGAGGATTCTGGGAGAGGAAAAAACATACTGTAATCGTATATTTTAAACTATCCCTACTGCATCTGAGTAAAAAGCTGTTCTTAATCATAGAAAATTTCATTTTTATTTCCTATCTCTTGTTATAAATACTCATCTGAAAGCCTGTTTAAAAAGCAAAATGAGACCAAAGAAACACCGAGTTTCTCAGCAGTAGTCTTTAAACAGAACTGCACAGCATCTGTTCCATTTCCTGATCTTCTTATTAACCATAATCCCTATTCTCTTATCATGCTGGACCATGATCAGGGTTTATATTCAAATATCACTATTAATAAAATATTCTATTGTTCTCATCTCTCAGATTAGGACCGCAGTGAAACCATCCAGTCAGGTGACCATTTAAATCACCGGTTTTCAGAATTTTGACTATAAACTATAGGACGAAATACTGTTTACTTCAAATAGGACACACACACACACACACGCACACACACACACACACACACACACACACACATACAAACATGTAGTCACACAAACATGAGCTAAAACCTTTGCCAGGTGTTGACTTGGGTTACATGCATTCTGATTTGCAATATTTTCTGGTATCTTGTATCCCGTTTTCATAAAATTGTCTGTAATTTGTTTCAATATCATCATTAATGAATTAGAAACTGCAATACAAAAACACAGAGAAGATGCTTATTTTGATGTGAATGCTTTTTCTTTTCTTTTCTTTCCTTTTATTTTTATTTTTTTACAAGGTCTCACTTTGTAGCCCAGGCTGGTCTTGGATGCAGGACAATTTATCTGCTTCAATCTTCCAAGTGCTGAAATTACAGGCATGTGCCACAAAGCCCAGCTTTATTCGGTGCTGGGGAATAGAAATCAGGGCCTTGTGCTTGCCCTGCACTTTAACAGCTGTGCCATTCCTCCAGCCCTATGAAAGCTTATTTTTGGGATAACAAACTATCGAATAATAGACACTTTTTATACTCTGCTCTGTTACCAAAATATCTCAATGTTTATATTTTAAAAAATAAATACATCATTCAAAAATCAAAGGAAACTATTGGGCTTCGAAGGCTATAATAAGACATATGTAAGTTTTATAATTAACCTACCAGGGACCAAATAGAACAATTTTTAACAAAACATTAACTTATTGGAGTTAAAGGAGGAAACTTGTCAGATGAGGAGTGAAAAATGATCTGTTTTGTGATGCTCAAGTCACATTTACTTACTAGTCTTTTCTCCTATATTAGAGTCATGATTTTGAAATAGGCTCAGTTCAAATATATTAGTACCAATTATTGAAGTATAAAGGGGATGTATGAATAACTTCATATGACAGCATAAAAACAAAATTAAAGCAGAGAAAAAGATCAAAATCTAAGATAGAAATCAAATTAATGAGCTCCTGTAATATCTCACATAACAACTCATTATTCCTAAAAATCATATCAAAAATTCCAATTTTTGAATCTTCCTTTTATTGTCATGCAATCACTTTCTACTTCTCCAAAAACTATAAAGTTTATTGAAAAAACAAATTCTTTTTGCCCTTCCTGTGTAGCGAATTTAATGTGCACGCCTTCACTAAGGACTCCTGTCTTCAAACCTGTAGAGTATACATGTCACATGTGACAGTCACCTCTCTTCTCTCTCTTCAACAGAAATAAATGAAAGAGTCTGGATTGTTTAGTTGTCTTTAGTCTAATGAGTTCAAGGCACAATTCACTCCAAGTAACCAACAGAATTCCAGTGGAAGGAATACTATTTTTTAACTGATAAATGTATAAAAACTGGTGGACAGGACAGGAGTGAATCTCACAGACGTGGCTCACTAGAGGAGAAATAGACCACCCAAAGGTCTAGAGATTCTTTTACCAATTCAGTGGCAATACCTACCAGAAACAAGAGAAAAAGCAAGTAACCACCGCTTTGATAAACAGGTCACATTTTTCCACTTTCCATCTTTGCCAATCTGCAGACAATCTACATGCAGAATTACCCATCTGCAACTGTCTTCTGTAATTTCTCTTAAAGCTGATACTAAAGAAAAAGAATGTGACAGAAGTCTTCAGAGAGAGCTTTACTTTCAACTATTTACAACATTTGATAATAAAAATATCCCATATATCTGTCAGGGCTGATCTCTGTTACTTCAACATACTTTAACTGTTGATAAATACTTACGACCAAAAAGAAAACAAATTTTTTTAAAAAATTCTTAATAACAGAATATTATGTTTTGGGGTGGAAACAGCACTTTTATTCTGTCTTTTTAAGCCACAAACTCAGAAGACCACCAAAGGTGACATTTAGAGAGGCACAGTCCTCCATAACTTATTTTCCTGAGTGAGATATTAGTTTCACTGTTTTATATATTAAAGATATTCACCATACCAGAGTTACAGTTTTGTCTCATTTTTATCTTCGAAAAGTTCATCCTCTTTCTTTGGTCTCTTAATATTTGCATTAATCCAGTATCAATAATTTTAACTAAACATAAATTAACAGAGAGACATTTACTGCCAGGTATTGTATTCAATTAAACTGGTTTAATAGTAACCAAAGCTATTTATGTAGAGACAATATCGTGTAACTCCCACGCTGCACAAGAACTGTCTCCAGGGTCTGCATTACCCTTGGTCATGCACTACCCAGCCCCCTGCAAATTGTTGCTATTTCTTGACCAAAGTGAGATTCTGTCAGGAGATGTGTTAATAGAGTGAGAATTGTTTCGCACCTACTTTCCATATGTCTGCAAGAAATATTTTTAATTACACTTACTCAAAACAGAACAAATGTTAAAGGAGAAAATGGTAAAGTGCCTACAGAACTACCTTCTAAAGAACATCAAAATCAAATCAACCAAGTTAATTTGTACTCCAATTGTGTCAAGAAAAAGAAATTCTGAATTGTGCTCTATCTAAGCCCAAGCAAAATAATCAGAGCTTAATTTTATTGATAAACGTTTCTCCATTCCCTGGCTCCAAAATCCATTGACACCGCGTGTAAAGATCAAAATTTCTTGGAAGACAGTGAATTATTGACTTAAATCTTTGTTTGAGACTTCCTGTTCATACTGAACAAAACAACTTCTATTTCATCTCTTAGAAGCATCTGCCAATCTTTTTGCACATGAGGAAAAAGACATAAGAAAGTAGTGATTTTGCTACTTTGTCCTGCTATGTCCTTTGTCTCAGATGAGGAAGATGTTCTTTGTATTTAGATTGACTTCTTTTATATAACTTTCTTCCCTCCTCCCCCCAAAAATTCAAATTATAGTTTGCCTCATCTTAAAAGCAACTAAACAATGTACTAGTTTGATTGGCCAGCAGCTGTGTCTATTTAATTTTATTAATAATTTCTTACATCCTAGACTGCCATATTTGCTTTGCCAGTGTTGTGGATTGTACACAGTATGCAAATACTCTACTGCTGGTTACCAGTCCCAACACTTGCCGCTGTACTTTGAGTTGAGGGATACCGAGAAACACTCAGGAAGATTTAGAACTTTCCATGGTCAGAGGCGTGGGACAAATACGTATTCTGCTATACTGACAAGACATTTGTAGGAAAATAGATGAATTTTAAGACCATTATCCTGGACAAAATGAACTAGACATCAAAGGCTAAATACCATCAGGTTTCTTTACTATGAAAAACTCAAAAGTATAAATAAATAAGAAAGTGAAATAAAAGAGTGATGATAGAAAACAGAGAGATTTGGGGCAAAGGAATGAGCATGGTGGAGAGGAGCTAGGGAGCGGAAAGCCAGAAGGGAAGGAAAAATGGTCAAGATGCAATGTGTCCACAGGCCAACTCTTCCGATCGAATGTAATTATTATGTGTCACAAACACATACTGTATTTGAGGAAAAAGGAGCGTACAAGTTTGCATCAACTATGAGCATATTACAGAAAAGAAACTTCTAGTAACAAATTAGATGTTAGTTTAAAAAATCAAAATTCATACTTGGCATAAATTTTAGGGATTCTTACATTCTGTAATCCTTTATGTGTGCCTTTAGCTTTTTGTTTGAACTTTGCAATGAAGGGCATCAATGCATCTCAAACCCCACTCAAATTCTGTATCAAGTCACTAAACAAGGGTCTGGAGAAATACACAATAGTTACAGGACTTGCCTAGCAAGGACAAAGCCCTGGATGTGATTCCCCAGCACCACACAAGCCAGGTGCACGTGGCGACATATCCCCGTAATTCCAGTACTCAGGACCCAGAGGCAGGAGGAGTGCTATGAGTTCAAGGCCAGTCTGGGCTACATAGCGAGTTCAGCCTATAGGACAGAATGAGACCCTATCTCAGACAAAAAAGTTACAAAATAAGCTTTATTCTTCCAGCTGAAAATGTTTGCCTTGAAGATCTACAGTTAAACCATTAGTCAGTTTCCCT
Organism: Ctenodactylus gundi; assembly: GCA_004027205.1. Classification (NCBI taxonomy): domain Eukaryota; kingdom Metazoa; phylum Chordata; class Mammalia; order Rodentia; family Ctenodactylidae; genus Ctenodactylus; species Ctenodactylus gundi. Next base: position 486,028 of record PVKB01000250.1, on the reverse strand, counting down.
AGAGAAAAATCCTCCCATTTATATTCAGAAAGGCAAAACAAAATTGATGTTTTTAAGCTCTGCAATCTAAAAATTGATGTGTAAAATCAACCGGTTAGTGTATCTCATATGAAAAGGCATTACATTGAATTAGCCAAAATAATACATTTCTTTTTCTGTGTGTGCACATGCATACACATATGCATGTGAGTAGATAACTCGTTAAAAGTGTGGAATTGGTTTTATTTCAAGAAAAAGGTGAAATAAATGTTGTTTTAAAGACAGTGCACCTCTATGACAATACCACCCATGCCAAGCCTGTTTTTATTTTTCCAGCCATGATTTCGCTTTAACAGCTTTCTGTATCCTACTTTTCAGATGAACCAAAAAGATTTCCAGAGTTGAAAGAACATCTCCCAAAAGATAACTAATTAATAATAGATGATGGACTAAAATCTTGTTTCTGTTTAATGTCCCTTTGGCCCAAAAGATGTGTGAGAATTCCACCAAAAGTTTCAGCAGCCACAGCAAGATGCAAAGCACATATTTTCATCAAAGAAGGAACCTCAGAGCTGTAGTCTCTAATGATTTATAAGCATGTGTTTGATAATCTCTGGTATAAGCCCCACTCATAACCCAGGGCTTTCCCTAGCTTTCAATTAGTTTATTAGAATATTAGAATCCTGTTTAACCCTCAAGACTTTACAGATAATTAGGAAAATTGAAGTGTAAGAAAAGTTCTTTGAGAGAAAATAATATGGCATAAAATCATCAACTGAGAAAGAAAAAATCAAACCTTGCTCATTTCTCTCTCAGTTATTCAGCCATTAGAAGCTGTCAAGTTGTTCATCAAGTTGAAATTTCGAAAATGTAGAGGAAAAACCCATTTTCATTTACCCTTGCTGTCAGAGGTAACCAGAAATAAAACTATCACTGACCTCAGAACGCACAGACCAATCTTTGTAATCAATGGCCTTTTTGTTTAACTATCGCTGGTTCACCCACATCATGCTTCCAAGCTCCGTTTTGCTCTCGTGTTTCTTTTTCACTGGCTAGCCCAACCCCATCCCTCATCCCATCCCTTCAGTGCCTTACCTTTATTCGACATGGCATTATCTTCTTTTATTATCTACAAGGTAGTTCGGCAGCTATTCCCTTCCGATGAAAACTCACAACATACTCACGAATCTCTTAAAGAAAAACAAATCACACTTGTAGTTATACAAAATGCTCTTGTGTGTTCGACGAGGTCTCCAAACTCTCACACCAACTGTAAACCCTTGCCAAAACGCACCAGGATTAACACACTTGAGACACAATAGCTTTTAATTTAGCACCATATTAACTTAGCCTATAAAGGAAGTGTCTTAGTTACTTTTCATTGCTGGCACAGAATACTCGACATTCACAACTTAAGGGAGGAAGGTCTCGTAGACTCTGTTCATGAGGCAGCAAGAAACCGTGAAGGCACGTGGCACAGGTCGGAGAGCTGTTCTAGACATTGCAGACATTGCACTTTCAGGGTTTTTTGTTTGTTTTGTTTTGTTTTTCCCAGAAGCCATCTATATACAAATTTATACTCCATTCTTTCTCACCCTGGTTACCTCCAGGGAATATATGCCTAATGCAGATGAGATGTAGGCAGCATGGGTCACCTTCACATAGCAAAGCTACTGCCTCATTTTCTTTTCCTGCTTGACTTTCTGTCAAGTTCTATAAACCAAATTAGAAATATTCCAGACCATGTGGAATTCCACACATCAAACATCTCGCAGTAAAGTAGAATGACAAATAGTTCCTGGAATATATCATTCCTCTCTTATCATAACTTTATCATGTCTATTAAGTGATCCATGTCAGAAAAATCCAAGATCACCCTTCTAGACATTTGTGGCTGTGTAGGGCCAAAGTCTGATAATAAGCATTTATAGGCACCAAGAAAAAAACAAGCTTTTTCTTTCCTTTCATTTTCCATTTGATGATCACACATCAATTTTACAAGTATCTTTTATTGTCATTATTACCATATCTCTTGTTTCTCCAGTTTTAATGTGGTCACAGCACATTGATTGATAACACGTGAGATTGCGGACTACTGTCATTCTCTTTTCAGGTTTGGGAAGCGCACCTTGCTTATTTCTGCATGCTAAGTTGCTGTGTCGTTGTAACCCTGGGATCGGTACCTCAGATGACTGTATTTTTCTGAGTATCTTTCAGACATTTTAATTCATGTAATATTGCCCTAACAGTGGAAAAAGTATGCTGGAATCACAGCTTTCAAATTTTTTTATCCATCTCACTAATCATTTGTTACTTGACCAACTATAACAATATGACCATATTTAACTCTTTGGGTCATCACTGGTCCTTGGATATTAGTCTTTAAATATCTTTCTACTTATACATAATCCAGGCAAAAAGTTCCTTATGGAGTATTGAATGATCTTCACCAAAAAACGATGGAACTTTACTTTGTAGTTGCTATTGTTGCTTTGATCTGAGTTTGGGATTGGCTAATTTCCTTCACTTTATTTCTATTAGTGTGTAATTGCAGTACACAATAATTACGTTTAACTTGGAGAACTGGTGCATATGCATACTACATTTTAATTATTTTTACTTCCCTTTCTTTCCTTCTGCAATCACCTTCTCCTGTCTACAAAAATCTTTTTTCACCATATCTCTTAGATTTCCCACATTAGAGAAACTGTGCTATATTAGTTTGCTAAGCATAATGGTCACAAGGTGCTTTCCTTTTCCTACGAATGACCCAAAGTTATCTTTCCTACAAATGCTGTAAGAAATACTCTGTCATCTAACCCTCACCTTAGGCGTGGGAGACTTTGAGCCTCTTTTCTCTCAATAGTCTAGAAAACAAGACACACACAGAGAGAGAAAGAACCTGAGCAAAGATCACACAGGCAGAAGAGAGCGGGGATATCAATTCATAAATCTTCTTGAAAGAAGAGTTGATCTTCAAAACCCATGGAGAAAGAACATTCGGGGTAGAAGTAGTCTAAGTCTATACTACCGCAGAGTCCCTGTGGCTGCCTTTTGGGGGATTTTTGTTTGTTTGTTTGTTTGTTTAGGAGTGATTTTGGATATTTTTTGGTTTTGCTTCTGTGACTAGAAAAATGGGACTGTTCTTGTTCCACTAAAGCCTCAATGAGTCAATAGCTGCCAAGAAACAGGGGCAAGGTTACTGCCCTCTTCAAGGGTAGGTGTGGGACACTGCAGTGTTTGTTGCCATAAATAAATATCATCAAGTATTCCCATCTTTTTTCCTTCATGTACATGTTAAGATTATTTTAATTGTTTGTGCAGTACTGTCTGTTTAAGAGTAAAAAGTTTAAAGAGTAAGAATACATTTTAAAAGAATTAAAATGGAATTATTAACATTAAATAAAAGTTTGGGATAATTAAGAAGACCAGTTACACTGAGATCAGGAGGGCTTCTCAGGATGCAAGATTTTCAGTGCTAAAATCAGGCAGCCCTGGCTATGTCTGGACAAATCGGTCACGCTAGTATTTATTCCTGTCTTTCTTATCATTTCTAAACTGTAGAAACTCAATGAACTTCGTATGACTCAATGTTCATTTTCCCTTAAGTTGTCACTACAAAGATGCTGCATTTTTAAATATTAAATACAGCTCTATGGATATTAAAAACAAACAGATTACAAAAGACCAGAATCCACAAATTGGAAAGCATGTGGACCTGGTGTAATTCACAGGGCCTAAGCACCATCAATAAAAATTCCACTACCAGAGTCACCCTTATCCACATTAAATACCCAGATCAACAAAATATTAGTGCAGGCACATAATTTTTTTTTCTCCTCAGATCTTGCATTGTGACTTACATTGTGATTTACAGCTTTTAAGTTTCCAAGTTTATAATTCAAACATGAAGTTCAACATGTATGATAAAAAATGATCCGAAAAGATATAAATGAAAAATATAACAGTAGATACCACCTTGACTTCGTTCTAATTACTTTTTGACCACTGTGATTTAATATCCAAAATGAACAAACTAGGGAAGAAAATTTTTATTTTAGCTTACAGTTTCAGAAGGTCATAGTCCATTCGTGGGTAGCAGGTTAAAAAGCTCATGGAACAAGGGAAGGTAGAGATAGAAGGGAATGCCAGCTCCTCATGGCATTGCAAACAAGAAGCCAAGTCCTGGAAGAAAGGAAAAAAGTTGCATCTATCCACAGGGATCTGCCCTCTCTGGGTCCAGACTCAGTGCTCTGCCCCTTCCAGGTTTAAGCCCCTAATCCACCATATTCCTGTAATCTATAATCTATCAAACACCTGTAATCTAATCTATACACCTATAATCTATAATCTGCCACATCTATAATCTGCCTGTCTTCCACCACGCACCTATAATCCACCACATACCCACAACCCATCCCTCCATACTAGACCCTAATCTCCTAGCAGCACGTGGTTCCACAGAAAATCCGTAATAACCAAATACATGAGACTTTTGGGAACATTCCAGGTTAAAACCATAATACCCCTTTGTTAGGACTTAAAGGGAGAAATCTCTAGTAAAAATTGTACTGAGAAATAGAAATAAGAAATACTCCATGCAGAAGGCTTAAAATTACAATTTGGTCCAGTGACAAAAATGATAGAAAACAATAAGATTTGTGGAGAAAGAGTGGGAGTGGGAAAGGGAGTGAGAAAGTGGGAAGGAGGGAAGAGAGGTAAAAGTGATGGAAATATGATGTGATATCTGTGTTTACCAATTCCTCAAGTTGAATGAAACCCATGTGCATCACAATTACATACTAATAAAAAGAATAACTTTGGGGTGCAGAGGGAAGCCAAATTTTGAAAAGTTCATGTTGCATTTGGGTTAATGTCTCACATGGAAAGTAGAGTGAATATAATGAAACCACGAGGAATCTGTTATTTAAATCCTATTTTTTGAAGCATCTCTAATTTTATGGTTCTTGGAAACATAAAACTTTGCAAAATAACTTTAAGAAATAAATGGTCATCAAAACCCATTAGTTTTTCCTATCATCAGAGACTAGGCCACTCACTAGCTGTAATCAGAAGAAAAATAAATAAAATCAAAGTTCTTGATCTAAGGGAATTTATAGGCCAGCAAGGCCACCAGATAATAAGCAGTTACAACAGAATATAAAAAGAACTGGTTTCAATTAAGGAAACAGCAAATGGTACCTGGGCATGGAGACATCAGAGTTAGGGCTTAGCCAGGACCTGGAAGAATGTGTCTGTTAAAAATAATTAAATAAAAACTAAACTTAAATGAAAAGCCGTTAAGTTTAACCTCTAAATGTTTTAATGCAGATAAAACCAAAAGAAAACAAGTATAGCAACCAGTGAGAACAGTTCTTCAAAAGAAGGATTTTTTTTTTTTTTTTAATGAAGACGGAGGCTACTGGGTAAAGATGGCGGCAGTCTGGACAAAGAGAGAAAACTGAGAGTGTTTGATTCCTTCAGTGCACTGACAGACCCATGAGGGAGATGGACAAACAACCTCTTGGAGGAGGCAAAGGGAGATGACAGAGTCGCAGGGGCTGAGCAGCCTTCCTCAGAAGAAAGACAGATGTCAGCCTGAAAGATATTTTAAAACATACCTCAGATCATATCACTTCCTACTTAGACGCCTCCCCCCCACTCCCCGCCAGCGGCTCATGCTTGGAATAGCACAGCTTCTGTAGATCCCACAACCTGAGTCCTGTCACTTTTTGTGACCTCCGTGTACGTTAGGGTCCTTTTCTCCATACCGCGTTGGCAGCAGCCTCCCTGCACAGATGCTGGATCTGGCCTCCAGTCGGCATCCCTTCACTTTCTCTGTTGACTCTGTAAGGAAAGCTCTGACTCCTTCAGTTTCCTCATCTGGCTCTTGCCTTGCTTCAGAACACAGGCAATGGCTGCGCTATCCAATCTCCCTACAATACTCCCTGACAGTCTCCAATAAAAGACCATAGGCGGTTGAAGTAATCAAGTCAACAATGAGACCATTAAATTGGACCCTCATCCGCGTGGTTTTCTTATGCAAAGGAGAAGTTTTGACGCACAGTTCAGGGACACAGGGAGCTGTGAAGAGAGAGGCGGGTATTTTGGTGAAACTTCTACAAGCCAAAGAATGCCAGAGATGGATAATAACCACCAGAAGCCAGGAGAGAGGTAAGAAATGGATTCTTTTTTCACAGTTCAAGGAACAGACATTCAGTTGTGGCCCTTTGTTATGGAAACCCTAACAAATTAACAAGTTGGTCCAATTATTTTTGTAACTTTGCTAGTAGCAGAACCTTTCTTCTACAAGAGAGCCAACTCCCAAAAGAAAGTGACATATTTCTCTTTTGCTAATTTCTCCTCCTTCGCATCCAAACCAGTCAGAGGCATATAACAGCCATTTTCTTAATGCTTTAGAATGGCTGAGTGAACTAGAGAAGTAATTACCATACATTAGGGTAGAACTTACATGTAGACAGTTTGGAGATGAGTATTTCCTTAGAATATATAAACATTATTACTATTCTTCTTAGTAGTTTTGTTTTATCTTGGTTCCCATTTTTATCAGTATGTCTATGAAATAAACAATGGTGACATTAAACTTGAGAATTTTTGTGCACATACATAACAACTTCACATTTCCTCCCTGCCCGCGTGCTCACCCTCACCCTCTCCTCTCAATATTTCACTTACAGCAATAATGATGTTGAACCAGAATTACTATATTTGTTACGTCTAGAGTTCAGAAAATATTTTAGAACAGTTTTCATATTTAGAATTAGAAAGTTTATTGATTAACTTTTTTGGGGGAGTCTCTAAATCATGCTTCTTTATAATAATCAATGTCTAGCAACTGTCCATTTTTGTTTTAATCAAATCTACTCCATTAGCTTTCTGACCCGCTTTCAAAATGCCTTTCCTTGGTCCCCACTAAAGCTTTTCAGAAATGTGACATTCACTTGCAGATCACATTTTATACACATGACCCTCTCCATGGTATCTTTTCAATTTGATTAATATGAGAATATGGAAAGCCATCTCTGCCACATGAAAATCACATTGTTCCTGTTTGTGTTGTTAAAAAGCAGCACAGAGATTGGGTGTTCTCTCTTCTCGCTCATCACAACCAAAATTAGTCTGAGCAGCTATCATCTTTTACTACTTTTGTTAAAATGTGTGAGCTACTTAAGGGAGATCCAGTAACACTTCTGAAGGACTAAAACACCAAAAAAATTTCAGTATATGGAATTACACGAAAACAGCCATTCCAGATGTTCTACATTATAAGTCCAGAAAAATAAAATGCAACTTTTCTACTTGAAAACCTGGTAAATTATATCTATGTGCTTATTGCGGATATGATCACAGGACAGCATAAAACACAACATCTTTATGTCTATTTTATGAAAAATTGGATTCTTGAATTAGTTGCTATTAGTTATAATTAGTGAAAGTGTTTGGGTGCAATAATGTCTAAGAAAGGAAGACTGATTAATATTCCTGATTTTTGGTAGTAATGAATGACATTGAAACCAATTAAACTAACTGGCTGCTTTTGATGGTTATTTATGGTATTTCTATGTTTAAAAAACAAACAGAAGTATTTTTATTAATGAAATATTGGTATAATTTAAAATGCACTTTTACATTTTTGCCTAATTTCAATTACAATGAGTTTCCTAAGTTGGATTGAAAAGTGTTTATTGAAATAAAAGCAGATCCTTTTCTTTCTTTTTGGCTTATTATAAATGCTTGTCCTCTTCTTCAGGTGGTTATTAAACTATTTACATTTTCTTGTAATTCAAATGCACAAAAATGCAACTGGAGCAGCAATTCAGTTTCATTACCTTCCAACCTCATGGACTTGGGTCAGCCTGGCTTTCCTCCAAGTTACCTGTTATAAACAGAAGACTCAGAGACAAAAGCAGTTAACAGAGAAAATGTGTTTACAATGTTTGTGTAGCAGATCCACCATTAACACAGCAAAAGTCAGGCAAAATGTTTTTGTGAGGGAGTCAGCTGTTTCAAGCCTGCTGAATGGCTCAGCTACTTTGTGCGGAGGAGGAGAGGGGTGATCCTTTTTATTGGTGGTGTATCACAGGGTGGAAGGAAGATAGTTGGGCTCTCCCTGCTTAGTGGAGAATTGTGTTTCTGTCATTTTCCCTAATGGACATACAAGTATTTTCAATGATTTTTTTTCAGTTTAATTCATTATTTTGATGTTGCCCCTGAAAGTCACGGTAAAACTGAAGGGAAATAGATGTTTTTACTTCTCTTATCTTAAAAAAAATACATAAGATTGCAGGCATGGTCTCATTTGCAATTGTGATTTATTCAACTATGTCTTATAAGAAAGATGATAGATTATTGTTGAATTTACATAAATAGCAACGCTACCATAAAAATAAATAAGTTTAATTATGGCAACTTCTATAATATTATTCCATGTTTTTGAAGAGTTTATTAGAACTAAAACTACATAACATTTTCTCCTCTACAATAGTATGTTACGTCTCTGAAGGTTTGTTAATCTTGAGTTTTTATTAATTCTTTTAATATTTTTTTTCAAAATTCGGAGGCATTTCATTTCAGCTTCTCTACACACAGCTTTTAAATTGAAGAATATGGATTACACTAGAAGACAGTGTTTTCTTTTACAGGTATTCATCTATAAACAGGAAGATTTAGAAAGTGAGTCGTTACAAAATCATTTATGTTAGTCTTGAGCAATTAAATTTTGTTATGCTTATCTGTATTAAAGTGTCCCACTCTCTCAAAGCCAGCTGAATCTTCCCCAAAGGACCTGAACTCCCAGCTCATTCCTTTAATGTAGGTATATTTTCAAATGAATGATGTCAGGTTATGCTGGAAAACCTATTTCTCTTACTTTAAGCCTGAGAATATCTGGTAAGGCCCTTAACACGGATAGCACCAGGGTTTGTAGAAAGAAATGAGAAAATGAGGCAACTATTATGAATGGCTCTGGTTAATTTGTTACAGCAAAAAAATCCCAGAGCAGAGAGAAGTTTCTCCTGAGATAAAGGACATATTGATATGGTACATGAGTGTCTTGAAAATAGGGTGAGTTTTTTTTCAGACAGGGAATTGAGAAGTTCTCATCTTCAGCTTCAAGGGATCTGATACATTGCAGGAGAAAGAGAAGACAGAATTTGAGATGAGAAAAAGAGAAGTCTGAATTCTCGTTATCACTTTTCTACAAATTTTAAAAGGTCAAATAATCACCCTAGACTTACTCTTTTTCTTTTGTAAAATAGAAATTATACTTATCTCACGTAATTATTATAATATTAGATGATTGTATGAGCTCTTCTCTAAAGCAATAAGCTTCCTGTCCCGGATTAAAAAAATGGCTAATATGACATTATAAACAGATTTTGAAAAAAATCTAAAAAACCCAAACCCTCTTATGTTTAGACATTTAAGACCCTTCTTGGTTCATAAGAATTTAAGTACAGAAACAGTTAAGCATTCTCTATCAATTTTTAATTCTATATGGTGTTCTTTAACCATTCACCATTTTGGGCTTAGTTTTTACTTCTAAAGTTAGTGACCAAAGAGTCTTCCACACCTATGGCTCAACACAAATAGAATATCACGGACTAATTTCATGATAGTGACAACTGTATCTATTTCATTGGCCACAGAAGATGTAGAAAGAATCACCATCCAGTGGAAATAGAATGAGTGTAGGTGTTTAGTGCTCTGGTAACCACACTGGAAAGATAAGGAGAATCAAGTGTAATTTGTTTTTGTATGATTTGCTCAAACTAATATACCCAAGTATTATTTCAACAAATAATTAATATAAAATATTACAATCTTTTATTTTTTTTAATTTCAGCAATGCGATTTAAGTAAAATTTTAGCATTCCTTTTCTTGCTAACAGTCCTCAAATTCAGAATTCTAATAATTACATGTAGCAAATGTCTCATACGTTGGGCGGTATGATTTTAGAATCTAATACAGTGCATAGAAAGAACAGAGGAGGCACTCATAATAGATTGAAGAAGTGAATAAAATGAAAAAAATAATTCTCAGACCAATCTATGTATCAGTCATTGACCAATAACTTTCCATGGAAATCATCGCTCTCATTACTTACTCCCCAAATGACTACAATTAAATATTTTACTCAGAGCATTGTTATAATCAACAATATTGCATTGCTTAATCTAACTAGACAAGACGTGGTCATGTGAGAACTGTTGTTGATCATTGTTAGTACGTAGATAAAGCTATTACCACAAGAGGCAAATTGGGCAGGGTTCAATCTGGAGAGTTTTACTTTCTCTTCCTGGTCAGAGGAATTCTCAGGATGACCCTGGATCTAAGCAATGTGGTTTACTAAATCTAAGTGTTCTGATCATTTTGTTCTGATGCCATTAAAATGACAATTAAATTCTTTTCTTCATCTTGAATTCATATTGAACAGCAAACTCTCTAGAATCTGACTTTCCAAATACAATGGGAGTAAAGTTAATGGAATTCTAGTTTACAGGACATTCCAACATTGAAGATGTGATTAATGTTAATCTGTACTATAAGACACATCCACTACTGGAAAAAATGACTGAACAAGTCTTCAAGATGGTGGGCAGGAAGATCACTCACCGGACCATTGGACATTCATCATGAAAAAAGGGACTGCTACCTATCAAGGCTATAAAGATTTTTTCATGACAAGAAATAGAATTCTCATACTGATATATTTGAGTTATTTATATTTATTCAGACTCTAGTTTGAAAAGACAAAAAAAATGAAACCAAAGAAAAGAAGCACAGGTACATTAACAATCTGGCATTCAATTAGCTTTACATTTTAAGGTTATAAGGAAACAGACATTTTAAAGGTAATCATAGACTTCTAATTAGTACAAAATCTTTTTATTTTTATATTTTACTTTTTAATTTATTTTTGTTATATTAAACTATTTTTATTAAATCTGTATTTACATTAATAATTTCATTCATCTTGGAAACCAATTCACATATGTAGCATCTTCATCAGTGTTATTTCCCTGGCCCCATCTCACCTCACCCCTCCCACACCCCTTCACTGTCTATGAAATCTCTCTCTGCTCCCAACCCTCACTCTTATTTCGCTTAATTCACATTTTTATTATTGAGGCAAAGCAAGGAATACACCGGCAAAGAAGAAATGATTAATTCAAAAGAGAACTGCATTATCAGTCACTGATGGTTTTAAGGATTTTCTAGATTCTATAGAAAAACATCAGTAGGGAAAAGAGAGAAAGAAACAGAAAGAGAGAACTGAAAAAAAATTGTTACTGGAAGATATAAATTTTTAAGAATAAAATTTATGGAAGATATTTTAAACTTGAAAAACAATTCTTTGGTGAGAAGTCTGTGTAAATATTATTTTTATTCTGCTCCTCGGTTTCTCAGAAAATGGTTACTGTTTCAGTTTAAAAAGACTTAAAAATTCATTGTGGTTGGTAATCACAGTTTTCAATGTTATCTTTTATTTTTATAATCAGTGATATAAAACATTACAGAGTTGGTAATGGGAAAGTACAATATTTTATGAAACAGAAACAATATTTTTTATATTTTTATCATTTGTGTATATTTTCTTTTCACTACTTTTATGTTTATGTACCTCTCTGTTATATTGCTATTTCTCAAGTAAATAGGACTTTTATAAAAAGTGGATTCTTGAGAGAAACCAATGGCTGCTTAATATTTCTTTTATGAAAATAAAGCTACAAAGTTACTTGTACCAACTAAATCATCTGAATTTGATCTCATATTATTGAAATGCAATTTCCGTCACGTCTAATATCCTTAGCGTATCTTACTTTATTTTAATTCATTAAAATGAAAACTGCTTAGTTAATTTTAAATTTTGCACTGTGAACCTGGAAACCTGTTTGTGAACTAATTATCAAAAAAACCCTAAAATAAAAGTGTCTTGCTTCCAAAGTAAAAATATGTGTTTGAAAGCGTGCAACCCAATTGAATGTAAGCATTCTAAGAGCCTTTCAGGCATGGATCCCTGGCTAGGTAATAGAATGCACAGTTGCCCTAAGATCACTGTTGATAAAGGATAAGCATGCAATGCTGTGTTTGCCTTTGAAAATAACGACATTTTCAGTAGAAACCTGGGTGAATAGGAGTTTGCTAATAAAGGAAATCCTGTGAAAGTCAGACTCTAAATGAAGCACACCTTACAGTCCTGCTTGCTACTTTTTACCCTTTAAAGGTGTCACAAAATCCAAGGAGTTTAACATAGACTTGCTGATTTTCAACTTTTCTCTCACTTGGGCAATTCTTACAACTGAATTTCTCCAGGGTTTGTGTCACAGAGGAGAGAGAATGGTCTAAGTTACTGAGCAAGGAAGGTAATTTCACTCTGTTCAGACTGCCTTTAAGCTATTAGGGTTTCAATGAAACCATCATTACACAAAATCATTGGTTTTTCTCCCTAATTGGCCAACTACCTGCACATTATCTTGGTTAAGCCAGCAAGTTTAGAATTCAGAAAACCAGGGTTAAGTGCTCTATGAAGTTCAGCAACCAAGACATTATGGAAACAGTATTACAAGTATGTACTTGACATTGAAATGTCCTGTCAAGTTCCAATTGTGAAAGTTGGAATGGGTAAGAGCAATAATAGAAGAAAGACTAAGAGTAAATGTTCATGAGTTATGGCTTAAATTGTTTCATTAAATTAAAATTATTTCACAGAGGTCAAGTTCAATGTGCTTTCTCACCAAATTAGAAAATCTTAAGTCTATGAATGATTTTTAAGTAGTCAGGTGAAAGACAGAAGAATCTATCTAATTTACAAGGGTCGCTGAACTAGTGTTCTTTGGCATGTAACAATCTATCTTGAAGCTTGAAAATTGTCTTAACTCACTTCTACTCTGTACGGTTAGACACAGGCAGCAGTGCATTTTTGAAAATTGACATTATAAGAAACTCAAGCTGGAAGATTCTTCTACGTTTTTGGCTAACAAGGCCAATATACCTGAGACACCACTTTTGAGACAAGGGGATTCACAAGTTCAAGTCAAGCCTGAGCAACTTATCCACTTAGAGAAAGCCTATCTCAAAAAATAAATAAATACATAAATAAATAAAAATAAATAAATAAAGCTTAATCCGAAGGCCTTGTTTCAATCTCCAGTACTGTAAGAAAAAAGAAAAGAAAGAAAAAGTCAGTATAGAGTCAAGTATCTCATAAACTAGGAAAACTCCTGGGAGAGATTTTTTTATTTACATGACATAAGGATTGTTAATGTCTTTACTTAAAATAAAAAGTTTCTGAGTCTGTAATGATTGGTGATGTATCAATTCTGCGAGGCTAGCTGAACTCAACGCACAGTAGACAAGCAGCCAGCTGACTGTAGGTCCTCTTCCAGTATTCCAGAAAGCACTGATCTAGTTACTTCTGGAAAGGAATTTTGCAGATGGAACTTGCGTTCCCAATTGATTGACTTTAAATTTAGATCATTCTTTACAGAGCTGAATTAATGAAGCCTCCCTCAAAAAAGGACTAAGATTTTGTTGGCAAACAGCAGTTACATCTAAAACTGCTCGGTGTACCTTGTGTCTCAGCACCTGGAAAGAGACCTCGGTTTCGGCACAGGCACACGGCTTCTAGTCACCCCTTCTGCTGGCCCTATACAAACTTAGGACTTGGTCAGCCAGCCCCGCTATTACATAAGCCAGTCTTCTGAGTAAATATCCGTGTTAATACCTTCCCTGACCCCTTTTCAGCTCCTTTTAGTTCTGTTACTTTGGATGATATGTGGCTAAAATGAACGCCTAATCATTCGCTAGCTTACTTGTATTAAATGTTGAATTGTAAATGCTAAAGTGCAAAACTGAATAAAAGTTACGACAGCCATCCATGTTATTTTTATGCTCCATACAAACAGGATTCACTGGAAAAATAATTACATCCAATCATTGATTTACCCCAACAAAAAGAGTTTGCCTAATTCTATTCTGTGTAAGGAGATAGAGATGACCAATAAAATAAAAATGTTGTTCTCATAATGTTTACAGGAAGAGTTGAAGAAAAATAAATCAAATAGTAATTAAAAAACAGGCTTAGTGAAATAATTATTTGCTTCATAATAATTTACCCTGCTATGATGTTATTTAATGCATTGTACATTGGGTGTGCTGCATTTCACAATTCAAAAATAAGATAACAAACACTTAAAGGAGAATTAGGGGAATAAAGAATGTCATGTGTTAGAGTCTGGAAAGAATTTTTTTTTTTTAAAGGCCGATGGGAGATCAGTTCTGAGCAGGGTTGGAGACACAACTTTGCAGTTCGGGGTTAAAGGCTTGCAGTCATTGTTGGCTAAAGGCTGTCTCTGCCCTCTGATCAAGATAAGACCAGTAGAACAAGATGATCAGTAGTCTGTGTGTGCTTTGCTGAAGTGAGATTTGGGAGGGATTTTGAAACACACTTGGTGTGAAGACCTTTAATATTCTTAATTACAGCATCCACAATACATAACAACCTGACTCAGGCATTTTTGTCTATGCAGTGGTTCTTTTCCCTTTCCATTGCCCTGGGATAGTATATTTTGTATTTATCTTAAAAATCTGTTTGAGGTCGTGTGTGTGAGCGTGTGTGTGTGTGCGTGCGTGTGCGCGCATGCGCACGTGCGTGCTCATGTGTGTGTCTACGTGTGTCTTCCTTTCTTCTTTTCATTTTTTCAGCGCACTGGTCAGACTGACTAAATTGGTTTCTAAACTAGTTAATGCATCGTGGCTTGAGTAGAAGGACTACTTTAAAATGTACCTGAATTTTACTAAAGTCATGAATAAAGATTTTTTAAATGGCATGGTATTAAAATAATTTTATTAAGCTAAATGCCCATAATTTGAATGAGATACAAATGAACTTCGCTATAAATATCCCCTTGATTTTTTCTTAATGATCCTTAGTATTTCTTCTAATAACCACTACTTAACTCCAATACAGCTGTGTAATTTTGCTAATTGTATCGTTTCTCCCATTTTGTTTTTTACCTGAAAGGGAATTACTGATTTTAGAATGCTTCTCTCTGAGAGACTTAATTCCAGGAGCCCAGGGATTCTTAATCAGAAGGACACATTGAGCAAAAACGAAACTGTTCTTCTGAGTTCTATTAGTAAACCCCATTGTCTGGAATACAAATGGGTACTAATTGGAATTTGATATATTCTATAGCTTCTTGAAAGGATGTGTCAGCAAGTACACTTGGAGAAATATGATTTTTTTCTGAAAAAATGATATTATATGTCTTATTTCATATGCCATGGAACCCTACTAGAAACAAAGCAGAGAATGCAGCTGAGACATAGAAATGAAAGCAGCTAGCACCTTTCTTTTTTCTAAGTTTCACAGGGGTACCTTTAAAATTTCAGTGATTACACCTCCAAGCATGTCATCTACCTGGGAAATTCAGCAACTCCTTGACAAGCCAGCTTTTTTCCTGTTAATGAACCGTTGACCTCTTTTTCCTTTGCTTCTATAATATTAAACTAAGGCTTCATTAAGTTATTTGAGGAAAACTGAATTATAAACACATTTTAAATGAACACTTGCATCAATGAGGAGCAGAAGGAACAAGGTACGGCACACACAAAGTAAAACTAGCCAACCAGAAATCGCAATGTAAGTATCAGAACTCATTATTACGTATCTGAATAAGAGTATTGTAAATCATATGTTCCATGTCTCCATTTACCCAAAAATAGGCAAAATCGAATTGTATAAATTTGCAAAGGGGTATTGCCGTGATTTGGATGTTGAGCATCCCCCAAAAGCCTCATGCATTTGGAACTTATATGTTATTGGGAGGCACAGCTTGGCCAGAAGGGGTTGATATTTGGGGTTAGACCTGGAGGGATTTTATCGATTGTTGAGTTTGGGGGTTGACTGGGGAAGAACATTCAGGTGTTTTGTTATTGACGTGTGGGCCAGGAAATGGGTGGGGAGAACCAACCCTGCGGGAGGACCCAACTAGCAACTTGAAGTTTTTAAAGGAAGGAAGAAGACGCATTACTACAGCTTCTTCCTGGGAAAGCCTGAGCCTTTGCCTGTGTCCTCAGACTCACGTGGCTTCTGTCTGCAACCGGGTGGGCAGCTCTCCCGTCTCTGCCATGTACTTTCACCATTGCCAACTGCCCACCATCAGACTTTACGGCACCTTCTGAGACTGTGAGCTAGATAAATCTTTCCTCCCCTAAGTTGTGAATGCCAGGCATTCTGTCACAGCACTCAGTAGAAATCTGAGTATGTTTAGTTTACATTTTATTTTAATTCAAAAGCTATTTACATTGTAACAAAAATGGTACAGTTTGGGGGAGTTATCTGACTTCATCTCTACATCACACACCAATGGAATTGCTCTAATATGGTTAAATTTAGTTTACCAATATAATGTTCCATATATTACCTTTTAAAAATACATCTTAAACATGGTAATCAATGAGATACACTCAAGGAAACCATCATGGGAAATATAGATCGTGAATTATATTATTGAAAACATAAATACGGATTTTTCAAATGTCAATATAGAATTGGATGAAAAACTAAAACTATCGACTTCTCCGTGTAGCATGAAGAAATAAATGCATATGTGCATACAAACGTGTGGATACAGATGTGAATGGAGTCAGTGGAACTAGAGAATATCTATTATTATAGCATTACTTTTGGCTGGTGGAATTATAGATGAAATTTATTTTATTTTCTATGTTCTCTTGTGTTTTCTCTAATATTTCATACTGTCTTTATTTTCTATACTATAACAGAACAGCTCATATTGGGTAATATATTTAAAAAGAAAGTTTATTTGGCTCACAGTTCTGGTGGCCAGAAGTCCTAGCCTGAGTGGCAGCATTCTCTTGGCTCCTGCTAAGAATCTTGTGCAGGAAAAATGAAAAGGATGGTGAAAGTGCCAAGAGAGAATAAAGGGGTCAAAGAGAGTTAACATTTTATATAATTTCCTGATAGGAACTACCTGTGAGAACTAATCTAGTCTCACCTTTTCTCACCTCCTAACGCTGCTACTTAGTTTTTTTGTTTTTTGGGTTTTTTTTAATAAGAGATTAAACCCAGGCCTTTCATAATGAACTCATCTCCAGTTCTTTTTTTTTTAATTTGTATCTTTATGTTGACCAAAGGTCTTGTTAATTAGCTAAATTAACTAGGCTAGGCTAAAAATTTCTATCTTCCTGATGCTACATATGGATACAAACAATATTTAAAGCTTGTTCTCAAAACTGCTGTAGGTATTCTTTAAAAAGTGTTTTGGTGGGATACTTTTATTTCTTTTGTTTGCATGTTTAGGAATAGACATAACTACATAAGAAATTGCAAACTACTTCCCAAAGTAGTTGTAGAATTGTGTACAGACCCCAGAAATTCTTGACCCTTGCAGTAGTTGCGTGATTCCTCTAATACGTGGTTGTAGCGCATCTCTTGCCAGTGGCCCAGTGTGTTTCAGTTGGAGTCTCACTCTGCTTCTAACTTGTATATCTCTAAGGATAAATGACGTTAATCATATTTTCTTGTGCTTATTGGCTAGCAATGTGTATTTTCAGAATTTTTTCATATATTTTGCTCTTTTTTGAATAGTTGTCTTTTATTACTGTGTGGTCACCTTCTTATTATTGATTCGTAAAGTATTTACAATTTTTGAGATAGGTCGCATACGTTTCTCTGGACACGAGTCCATGCTTATATGTGTGCATTTCAAATTTCAATTACTTTCTTTGAATTTGGACTTTTATTTTTTCTTCAAAGCATCTGCTTATTCATTAATGAAAACATTGTACACATATTATTTGTCTTGTACTGGGTTCAAATAGTAGCAAATCAGACAAAAGTAGGCCCTGGGTAAGCCTGCGGCAATGTGATTAAGCCAACCTTGCCACATGGTCTCCAGATCACTGAGCGGCCGGCTTCATCCCACTTGCAGCTCTGCCTTTGACTGCTCTTCTGTCTGGATGCTACTGTTCTCCCTACCCTTTTCCCCTCCACTACGGTTCTCCCTCCCCCACCCCGCAGCGCACTTCTTCCCTCCCCCTTCCCCCTGCTGTTCTCCTGTCCTGGTTTGGATCTGGAATATCACCCAAAAGCTTCGTGTTTCTATGGATACTGCGTAGGGTTGGAAGGTGGGGCCTGGCTGGAAGGGGTGGATTCTTAGGGATTAACCTGGAGGGGCCTGGGCTGGTTCAGTCCTTTCCCCCAGTCTCTCTCTCTCTGTTCCACCATGTTGTGGAGATCTGTGCCACTGGAGCTCTGGCTCCAGCCCTGTCATGTGTTTCTACCACATTCCAGCCAACCTTCCATGAAAGGACTGAGACCATCTGAAACTGTAAGCTACAAAAATCTTTCCTCCCTAAGTTGTGGATGTCAGGTATTGAGTCGCACTGATGAAAAAGTAACTAAGACATCTTCCCACTGCGATGATCACCCTCACTTTGACCATCTGTGTTCTTCTCCTACTTACCCGGCCTTGGTACTTGTCTCTACCTGGCATATTTTCCTACATTTTTTTCCATCCAACAATTTCCTGCAAAGTGTGTTAATCACAATATTTTGTAGAATTATCACTGAAAAAATACTTAATTACATCATTATTGCTAGATATATTTAAATTTTTGTTATTTCTATATTGTTGCAGACCATTATCCTGAATCAACAGAGTACTTTTTGTTGGAATAACCTGGAAAGCTAATACATAGCAGAAACTGAGGATGACCATTATAGAAAACTTAAAACCAACAAATAGTAGACTTCTACACGTTAAAACACTCACTTTTTCAGACATAAATTATGCAGTATGCAGTGGGAAATAAAGAAAAAATATGCATTAAAAATCACTCCGGATCTGATTTTATATTCTGTTAAGACCTATTTTATTTCCTATTGCTGTTACCAGTTTCACTACATCTTCATCTCATGTTTATGTTATTTTGCAACTCACTAAGTTTCTATATATTGGCATTCTTGAAAGGCCATGTTCTCTTGATTTTTTAGAGCAGAGGGTCCGAGCTGTCTAAGCACCTTAGAGTTATTCCTCCTCTCAGAGCAACAAAATCTGTCATTTTGCCAGTTTGCCCCAGTTGTACACCAGCTGTTCTCCATTAACTCCCTCCCTGAGGGAGCAAATCAAAGGCGCTTTTTCTCTAGTAGAGAACAGGAAGGATAGAAGAGACAATTAGCATCCATTTCTCCTCTGTGCCAGGCTCCTAACACAAATCTGCCTTCTGTGAATTCTCCCAGTAACACATGGGGAAGAGTTCACCCTGTGGGAGTCTTCAGCTCATGCAGCCAGCCAGTATGCAAGAATCAGAATTTTGTTTTCAACCTGTGTCTGACAAGAAACCCAAAGACCCTCTCAACAGTGCTAAGAACTACCCTTATTATACCATTTAGCAGAATAATTACAAACTGCACCACAGAAAGATCAGTCTATAACACCTACTGCCTTAATTCTGGAAATGTCACATGTACCTTAAAATTTATTAACATGTGCAGTTTATGGAAAACAAAGTATTTCCTTTCTGCTTTTTACTTTGCAAAAACTGCTTTTTGGGGGGTTTTGTTTATACATTTTCACTGTTAGCTGCACCCGCTAACCTTACCATGTTATATTCTGTGTGCTTTTCCAAATGTTGGAGAATTTTGTTCCAACACCTTCTGAGAGTCATTTCATAGAACTCAGCAGGAATATGCCCGTTCCTAGGTCCAGCTTTGTGTTCATCAGTGAGCAAAGACATGCAAGAACTCTTGACTGTCAAATGGTTCCAATTTTTCTAAAAGAATAAAGAGAACATAAAACCTATTTTACTTCTAAGAAAAACCCATGCAATAACTCTAAACATTACAACTACACCTCGCTAGAAGGCTAGTCTCAGAAACGCAGTTTGTGCAGGGAACAACATGCAGCAATAAAAGTTCATGGGATCTGTACAATGGACGCAAGAGAGAAACATGAGGACCCCGGAAACTCTGACTCCAACTTTTACTAGAGAAGCAAAGTAGATATATGTAACCAGAATGGCTACATGGTAGACCACGATTGTAAGAAGATAAATAAGCACTGATTGAACATTTGGACACTGAATGCCACCCGTGTGAGTGTGTGTGTGTGTGTGTGTGTGTGTGTGTGTGTGTATTCTAGCTGTCTTTGACAATAATTCTGAGAGACATTGTTTCTTTTCTTCCCCATTTTTAAATAATTTTATAGTAATGCAAAAATTCACATGACATAAAATTTAACATTTTTTGTAAATACATGGATTCTAAATCCTGGAATACATTAGAATCATGAGATTTGGGGAATTAGTGAGCAGCTATCTCCTCTTTTTCAGAGGTTCACCCTTTTTCCTATCTGAGCATTGCTTCTCTTTCTACCCTGCCATTCATGTTTCATGTTGTTATTTTCGTGCATTTCATAAGAGGGACACCTTGCTTGATCCATTTCGCTGAGCATTATTCACTCTAAATGGCCCCATTTTCATCCAAACTCTTCATGCCTGTTTTTCTTTGTGGCTGCATAGTATCCCATTGCGTATAGGTACCATGTCTTCTTTAACCATTCCTGTATGGAAGGAAAGGTAGGTCATTTCCAGGATTTGACTTGTGGATGGGGGAGTGACAGAGAGAGAGGAAGAGGGAGAGAGAGAGAGAGAGAGAGAGAGAGAGAGAGAGAGAGAGAGAGAGAGACTCAGTCTCACTCTGTAGCACACAGTGGTCCTGAACTCACTATGTAGCCTAGGCTAACCTTGGGCTCACACCAATCCTCCTGCCTCAGCCCCCTGAGTAATGGGATTCAGACATGTGCCACCATGCCCAGCTTTATGTGGTCCTGGGGAATCAAACTCAGGGCCTTGCACTTGGAAGGCAAGCACTTTACCTACTGCGCCATTCCTCTGGCCCCGCATATCACCCTCTTAAAATCATGTATCAAAAAATAAAATAAACAAACAAACATGAGAATACATGGAGAATTTAATAAGCTTCCATTAGCCCAACTGAGACTATTTTCAATAAATTTTGGAAAGTAAACAGGATAACAAACTCCTTGTTAAAATATTTTCCTTTGTTGCACAGAAGCCCATGGCTGCCAAACCTGCTGTATACAAGCCGTGTATAAGGTCCACTTTTGATTTAGGTAGTTAACATTTCTTTGTTTAAAACAGTAACACTGTATGTAATAAAATACTGTAAAGTGAGATATAAAAACCATTTTCTTTTTATAAGATATTGAAGTAAGTAGTCAAGGTTTGAGGGTACCCTAACAGGAAGAAACAGGACAGCTGCAAAACTGGGATTCATGAAGCCACACGCCCAATTTCACTACTCCGAACTTGAGTTTCAAAGCAATTAGTGAAATGATTCAGGGCTCAAAGTGACAAACGTACAGATAGCATGATAATAAATAAGGACCTACAGGTTTTTATTTTAAGTTTCCAAAAAAGAATTCTAGATTTAAGTGAAAGTGAAACAACTGTATATTAGAATTTAGGAGTAAATCTGATTCACTGCTTGATTTAGAGATGCTCATTTTTTTTCTTGGCCATATCTCAAGGCTACTGTGAGGCATGGGAGTCTTAGATGTTACAAGATAAAGTTTGATCTTCTTTAGTGACCTTGATAGTGGCCGATTCAAAGGCTGCAGGAACAAGTGAGACCCTGAATGCAGGTGCAACTTATGGTTGGTAGTTCACTTTAAACTGTACTTTCAGTAGAAATTGGCATGAGATATTTGATTCTCAAGGAATCTTTCAGTTGCAATTTGAATGGAGTCTCAGAGGCATGGAAACCTGTGAGGATAAGGGTAATGGAGAAAAAGAGATTAGAATGGAAAGTGTTGTTACGTGCCCATCCGTGTGGCGCCAAAACCAGCACAGCAGCCTTGGACCACCAGGGCACACAGTCTCACTGAAAAACAAAAAAAGAAGGAAGAAAGGAGAGAGACAGACAGGCAGAGACAAAGAGAAAAAAGAAAAAAGGAAAAGGAAGGAAGGAAGGAAGGAAGGAAGGAAGGAAGGAAGGAAGAAACCATCTCTCTAACCATTGTGCTATTCCTCCATCTCGGGAATTAGATTTTCAACATACAAATTTTGAGGAGACACAGATATTCAGACTGTAACTAAAGTTTATTATCTAATAATCTTTGCAAAAAGAAAAAAAGAAGAAAGAAACAAAGAAACAAAGAAAGAAAAACATTGTAATATTTTCATTGCCCAAAAGTCATAATCTTCCCTAGGCTCCTGGAAGATTATGTTTGTGTATGATTAAAATTGAATTCTGCCAGATACCCTACACTCTTAACAAAATAGGCTATGGGAGAAAAGTCTCGTGGTGTCACTGAAGCAATCAGAGAAGATAGTGAAACAAATTGTGCAAGTTGTTAGATTCCTCAGAATCACACTTTTTGTGGTTCAATATCATTAGCTTGCCTTTTTAATGATTAAATAGTTCCAAAGAAGTATTGCTAGCCACAAAAAAACTAAATTATTATAAAGTCCACTTTTCCACAAAATATACTGTAACATTAGTGCAATAGATCAACACTTTTTCTAAATGATGATAATTTATCTTGGCAGGCATGAATATTCATTGATAATAGACTTTTTCAGAGTCAACAGAGGTGTTACACATGTTTTCAGAATCCATTGTTTCATCAAGTATACTATTAAAATCTGTCTTAGTCCAGACACATTACTTCAACAAAATACTTCAGATTAGTACCCACTTTCTATTTATAGATGGGACCTCCATACTGTGCCCCCACATGATGGCTGAGGTTTCTTTTACAAGGGCACTGATCCTGTTTATGATAGTTCTGCCTTTCTAATCTAATCATCTCCTGAAAACTCTATATCCTTATAACATCTTCATGGCAATTAGGTTTTTTTGTTTTGTTTTGTTTTGTTTTTTGAAACAGGATCTTGATCTGTAGTCCAGGCTGGTCCTGGACACACTAGGTAGTCCAGGCTGGCTTCAAAGTCACAGCAATGCTGATTCAGCCTCCCACACCAGTGTTTTATTCCAAGATATTTTTCCTATCTTTTTAAAAAATGCACGCAAAAATTACTCTGATATTTATGGATAAGAACAATTCAAAATATAATATTTAGATGGAGAAAAGCTTCCTTTTTCCCATACAAACTTAGATTCTGATGAGATTATTTTATGCAAATGTAAGAAACACTGTTTGTATAAAAGAAATTTTGATTTTAAAATTGAAGGAGTAACACTAAACGCCAGAGTATTTGTTATGTTTATGAAGTAACGCAAACAGTTGTGCAAAAGGAAATAAATTCTTTTACATTTTCAAATAGTAATCAGTAAGAAATATGTAAGATCATTTTAATTTCTGTCTTTATAGCCAGTAAGTTCACAACTAAGTTTAATCAAGAAAAGTCTATATTTTATCCACGACTTCAATTACAATGACATCTGCCTTATGTAAATGGCCTAGAGCTATTTTCTTCTTCATTTTAACATTGCCCATATTTTAGAGTTCTCATAAATCTTTGAATACACTGGAAAAGGTTAAATTGCAACCCTGCTAGGATCATAGTAGAATGAGGAAAAATTTAAAGTTGTAACATTAACAATGTAGTACAGAGCAAATTGATAGTGATTAGATTAATATACTTCCCACTTACATTTGAATGTATACATTATGTGCCAGCACAGTGTCCAATTAACTCATTACCACAATTATTTCACATTCAAAATATGTTTTTATAATTCATATTAATACTTGGCTAGACAAGTACTTCAGAATCATCTGTTTCATCAATTGATAGCATAAATGGGACTGGAGGAAGGGCACAGTGGTAAAGCACTTGTGTTTCAGGAGCAAGGCCCTGGGTTCAATTTCCTAGCACCACATAAAGCTGGACGTGGTGGTGCACACCTGTAATTCCAGCACTCGGGAGGCTGAGGTAGGAGGAATGCAGAGTCCAAGGCCAGCCTGGGCTACATAGCGAGTGCAGGACTAGCCTGGGCTACAGAGACCCTGTCTTAAAAAAAAAAAAAAAGATTAGCACGAATAGTCTAATAGACCATTTTATGAACCATATTAAGATCTAGAAAGTACTTCTACTCTTAGGCTTCTGATAACAAATTTGCACTTTCATTCTGTAATTAAACTTTACAATTCTTAGTTTTATTATTATCAAATAATTCTTTTAAATTCAACATTGCACCCACTAGTCACTTTGTGACAGTTCCGCCAAAGCTAAAATGTGGTTCGGTTGCTGCCAGCTCCAAGTTCTTCATCGGACAGTTCAAATTTAGGTCTCTCTCTTTTTTAAATTTGTTACCACAACTTCAGTGCAAAATAGTTTTTACACATAAAATAGCACTTGAAGAATATGCTAATTTATAAGAAGACCTAATTTATGAGACATACTTTGCATTTTTAGTCTAAATATATAGTCGTCTATTTAACAAAGACATTTTCAAAGAAACTTCTTCACTGTGCATGATGTAGTAGACAGCTCTATTTGTACTGATTCAGCGCTAATTTGAATCCTGGCAATGGCTTTCCTTAACATCAGCTCCCATTCGCCTCCACCCAGAGCTCATCCAAAAATAAACCTATCAAACTTAGAATAAAAATGTGACCAAGAACTTGTGATTATTTCTTAGCTCATGCCCAATCTCAAGAATCCAAAATTTTAATCATAAGTCTCTCTGTATAGTTTCTCTTCAGGATGATATTTCCACATCAGTCAATGCAAATACCAACCTTCTATTTCCATCCACACTGAAATAATGTCAATGTAAACAGAGAAATCTATTTCTTTATATCCCATTATGTAAATGAGTGTTGCTGTTGAAGATGAGCAACACCTTGTAAACTCTACAATTACTTTAAATTGTTTTTTGTTGTTACCCCACTCTATTCTTCAACTACCTTGGCATAATTTCTCATCTTAGAAGAAAAAAAAAACACAGTTAAGAAAGATTTTCGTCTAACTTTGGTTGACAAATAAAGTATAACTATCTTCAGAAATTCTCAGGAAGGATCATATTTGAGATTTAACTGCAATTGTCAGATTGATTGCTATAGTTATAGGAGTTCATTGTCATGCAAAGGATTCCTTAAAGGAAGTCATTATTTCTGCATGTGTGAATTTTATAAGCTTCCTTCAAAGAAGTTGTTTAAAAGTCCTCTTCTTTTAAGATAAGCATAGGTTCATTTAAAACTTCCTAATCTAAAGACGACATGAGTAATGTCAAAAATGGGGATTCTTTGACAAACTCGTACAAATCCCAGGGTAAGGCCATCCACGAATTTTATCTGTTTGACTTCTTTGCTAAACTTTCATTGTGTTAAGTGGATTATTGCCCCAATCACATAAGACTTGTTACATTTTAAATGCTTGTTATTAAAACAGAGTATTTTAAAGATTAGGGCATTGAGGACACATAAGTTACTTAAGTCCACCTCCCCCGTCCCCACTCCCCATACTCTGAAGAATAGCACTGTGAGATCAGAAACTGACAAAAATGACTGGATTGTTGCCACCCAAGTGAGGAGCAGCCTAGGATGAGGTTCCCAGAGGGGACTCCAGTCTGAGAAGACTGTGTGTCCTGACAGGCAGATGTTCAAGGAAGCTAGCTACACAAACGGCATGTGCTGGATCCAGCTCTGAACACCCTGCCAGGGTATTGCCAGGGTAAGCACCTGAAAAAGTCACCTGAAGAAATTTACCTTCTTATCAGTCATTTTCCTGTGTGCTTGTGTCATTCAAGAATTGCCACATAGAGTTGCAACACAGAGTCGCAAATATGTGGGATCCATCCAGAGTGTGTGTGTGTGTGTGTGTGTGTGTGTGTGTGTGTGTGTGTGTGTACACACATGTGTATATAAAACTTTATTTTTAAAAGCAATTTTATGTTCACAGTAAACTTCAGAGGGAGGTATCTTTGCGTGGCTTCAGAGAGAGATGAAAAGAAATCTCTGCCTCCAAACTGAGAGCGGCTGAAAGTCGAGAGAACAACTCAGACAAGCCCTAGGGGTTGGGAGGGGAGAGTAAATGATTTTCTCAGGGTTACTCACAGGGCAGCGGATGACACCGAAGTCGCTAACACAACCTTGCTAGACTATTTGTCTTATAAGGCACTAATTAAATCACAGAAAGCAGGATTAAAAAGGTGGCTGGGGGGCTGGAGGAATGGCTCAGCGGTTAAAGCGCTTGAGCAAGCGCTAAGCCAAGCGCCAAATACCCGAGTTCGATTCCCCAGCACCACAAACACTGGGCGTGGTGGAGCACACCTGTAATCCCAGCACTCGGGAGGCTGAGGCAGGAGGATTGCCATGAGTCCAAGGCTCTGAAGTGAATTCATGACCAGCATGGACCACAGAGCGAGACCCTGTCTCAAAAAAAAAAAAAAAAAAAGGTGGCCGGGAAAAGTTGTGTGTACCCTGTTCCCTCCATATGCTTACCAGAAAATTCCTCCTGTTACCCAGACTTGGATATTGACCTTGTGCTGCGCACAACCTCAGCTCCCTCAGGGGACCCCTGGACTGCTGAGAGCGAGGGCCGGCAGTAAGATGGAGTTCCCTTGGCTGAAGTTTGCAAGAAAATTCTCACTATGCCCCATAGCATGTTCTCAATGTGCCCCATCTGCTACCTCTTCCAATTCTTAACCTATTTCGATATGTGGCCATCTTGCCAGGTCCACAGTTCAGAGATCACAGTTCAGAGTTCGTGGCATTAGACATCTTTATTCTCATACACAGACATAGACATGTGTCCCTGGCTAGTGTAACCTAGAGTAGCTCCTCTGTTCTGACTCACCACCCTCCCCCCACCTTGCTCCAGTAATCATTAGTCTTTTTTATCATCTCCAGATTTTTGCCCTTCCCAGAATGCCACATAGTTTTGTCAGGTCGGCTTCATGCACCACATAATAATAATAATATGTACTTAGGCTTCTCTCACATCTTTCCATGCCTAAATATCTCATTTCTTTTTGACACCAAGTAATATTCCACAGTCTGGATCTATTAAAGAACATCTTGAGTGCCTCAAGATGTGGCAATTATGAATAAAGTTGTTATAAACAACCAAGTGCAGACATAAGTTTATAGCTCTTCTGAATATACACCAAAGAGCATGAATACTGGAATGTATGATAAGAATACGCACAGTGTACTAAAAAACTGCCAATATCTCTTCAAATGTGGTTGTACCATTTCACGTGACACAATCACACTAGAAATAAATGAGACGTCTTTGCTCACATTTATTGCTGTGTGATGGATTTTGTTGATTCTGAAATGTATACAGTGGTGCTCCACGGTCACTTTCAGCTTTGTTTTCCTGGGGTACAGGATGCAGCACAACGTGTTTTGATGTGCCCGCTCAACCTCCGTATGTGTTCTAGGGCAAGGAATGTATTCAGGTCTTTGTCCCATGTATGGTCAGGTTGTTTTCTTGTGATTGCATTTCAAAAGCTCTTCCCATATTCTGGATAACTATTCTTCATCAGACCCTCTCCACCTATTTTCTTGTGTCTTAAGGCTTATCTTTTGATTTTCTTGGCAGTGTTTTCAGTAGAGGAGAAAATCATTACTTTTCGAAGGACGATTTCATGGGATACAGATTTCTGGGTTGGTGGTGCTTGCCCTCTTAACACTTCAAATATTTCTCTCTATTGTCTTCTTGCTTGCAAGGATTCTGAAGAGAACATTTATATACTTCTTATTTTAGAGTCCCTGTATGTAAGATGATTTTTCCTCTGAGTTCTTCTTAGATTTTTATTTTTTACTTTTGATTTTCTGTAGTTTGAGAATGATATGCCTCATTGTATTCTTTTGACATTTATCCTTTCCATGATTGCAGAGCTTTCCGGGTCCGTGGTTGGGTGTCTAACACTAATCTTGGGAAATTCTTGATTATTATTGTGTCAAATAAATTTCGTGTTCCTCCTTTTTCTTCTCTATCCGATATTCCCAGTGTGCATATATTAGACCTTTTGGAGTTATTCCACCATTTTTGAATATTCCTTGAGGTTTTTTCTTTATTTTATTTTGAATCTTTACTCTGTTTGCCCTTCAGTTTTAAATATTCTTATTGAAACATCCGCAGAAATTCCTTCTTTGGCAATGTCCACTAGAATACTTCTCGTTTCTGTGACAATAGTTTGGCCTGCCAGCATTTTATGCTGCCTCTTACTCTACCTCATGGTTGTCATCTTGTTGCTGGTGTGGCTGTCTGTGTTTTCTTGAGTCTGTAGAATGTCAGTCTCACAAATGCTCCTCTCCCTTCCCTCTGCCTTCTGCCTTAGGTGGGCCATGATAGCTAGAGAAGGCTCTCTCATGTAAGAGAGCAGAGTCGTGGGACACTGGAGCTTTGCTTTCCCAAATATCGGCTAGGCTTTACTAAGACCGCAGCAAATGGTGCTATGGTTAAACAGTTTCTTCAGAAGTCAGACCTTGTTAAGGAAAACAGAAAGCTATGCCATAGATCCAGATGGTTTCTTTTCTCCTCCAGCTAAAAGTACAAGGAAATTTTTCTCCAATATTTACTAGGAAAACCCGATCAAGCCCCTTGGTAAAACTCACAAAAGCATACGGAACCCTTCATGACTGGGTGGTTCTAGAGATTTTATATCTCACAGTTACTTGCACTGAACCTCCAACAATTCATTGACAAAGGTTCACATTTTTCTACCTCAACACTGGTCCCTGCAGAGATTTCAGCTCATGAGTTTCTGGTGTTAAAAATTGTGACCACCTATACCTGCTTGTCTTGTCCATCCAATTATGGGGACAACAGCTTTCGTTGCAAGATCACTTCTCTTGTAGATCTATTTTTTTTAATTTGCATTCAGTGGCAGTTCCAATCTCTTCACACATGGAAACAATCTCATTAATTTTTCTACTTTAGTATTCATATGAATGTTGGCAAGGAAACAAATCAACTAGAAATTTGATTTACTGCTGGTGAGGTGTCAATTGGTAAAATTGCTTTGGAAAACTGTTTGTCATTATCTACTGAAGTTGGCCATATGTTTATCCCGTGAACTAGCAATTTCACATACTCAACAGAATTTCGTCCAAAATACAAGATGTTCCTCACAAAAATACTGTAACATGACCGAATTTATTCTAGTAGTGTACATCACAGAAATGCACACAGCAAATAAACTATTGTCAACGACTCCATGGCTATTATTTACCTAAAGTGCACAAACACAATATTGAGCAAAACATAACAGACTCAACAGAACATGCATTGTAAGATTCCACTTGTGTGAGCTTCAAAAAATGAAGAAAAGCTACTCTCTAGTGCTATTGTAGCTACAACAAAGAATCGAAGTGAAGTTTTAGAAACTAAAGAAGGGCTAGTTCTTAAAAGGAAACCTGGCAGAGCTTATTGGGTTTCTCCAATAGCCTGTTTCTTAACCTGGGTAGTAGACATTATATATAGATATATCCATATGTTTATCCCACGAACTAACAATTTCACATACTCGACAGAATTTCATTCAAAGTACAAGATGTTCCTCACAAAATACACATATGAATATGTGTGTGTGTGTGTGTGTGTGTGTGTGTGTGTGTGTGTGTGTGTGTGTTCTAGTCAATCTAACCTCTTTCTACCTCAGCTGTTTTCTTGGCAGGTGTTGGTAGCTTGCACGTGGCATGAATGAACCCTTCACTCCTGAGTGGAAGCTGTCCTAAGTGTCCATTCTTATCTGTAATTGTGCACGTGAATATTAAATATTTCACATGCCTTCCTCCAACATAAAAGGAGCCAATTTTGATCCTACTGTTAAGCATATTTTATCTCCTTCAAGACAATGACTTATTGTCTTACCTGCTGGTCACTGAGAATAGAATCCAGTGTGCACAAGAAGGAGCTATAATTTATAGATCAGAAGAATCATTACTTTTTCATTGAAAATAGCTCTCTAGTAGGGATCAGAGCCTCTAAGCCTACAGATTCCAACAATGTTAGGACAAAGATGATTAAGTAGTACACAGGAGGCTTCTAAAGAATGGAAATTGGAGCCACTTCTATGCCTTTGATTCTGACTTCTCTGGTAATGCCATCACATTAGAAGTAGCTTATTCAGAACATTTACTGTGCCTGGAAGAATGGGACCTTGTTTTTTTAAAAATACCACCTCCGAGCTGATCCTGCAAGTGTGCCTCAAAAAGACCATTGAAACACTCTATAAACCTGGAACCCCTTGTATGGGTTACTCTGTGATACAAGTAGATGCTACCGTCATGAGCCAGTTATGCACCTACTTAGCTATGAGTTAGTTCACTGGTTAGAGGTGACGATGTGTGAGAATGTGTGCCTATGGATTTGGTACTATTTTATTGTCTTAGAAAACCATGATCCTCTAGGAAGTAGGACTAGGTAAGACTCAGGGAAAAAAAAAAGAAGGAAAAATCATACCCAGAATAGGTGTTTTTCTCTGTGATGTCATTAGCCACCAGAAGGATAATGGGACTCCTCATGGAATAGAAATTATCCACGTGCTTTTCTGCAGCCAAAACTGTCTTTACTTCATTTGTCTTAGTGAGTCAAAAACCATATCCCCATCTCTGCCACTGGCTCCTCCATTTCAGCAACTAGCTTGCTTGCCCTGGAGTGGTTATTGTCATATGTGTTTAATCCTTTTTCTGTAATATATGTTTGAATAACATATGCAGTACAAAATCTTTTGTATGGAGTACAAGAATCTTCAGTTTGAGTACTCTGCTGTATGCTGTCTTACTTGACTGTAGCAAAGGCCTCTTTGCCTTCAAACTTTCAACTGTTTTGTTCAGTTACCAAGGCAGCTGTCTAGATAATAGGACACTTCTAGAAAATTCTATGTATTCCTACTTCATACCAATTTTTCTTTCATGGAAGCATATGACTAAATGTATTGATTACATCTTTGCTCATTGGAAGCCCACTGGAATATTTTCTCTTCCTCAAGGCAATTACAAATATATTTGTAATGCAATCACCACCCAATTTTTGGCTTGCATCAATTTTCTGCATTGACCTATTCTTAAAACGAGGTTAGACTTTGTCTCCTCTTTCATTTGGATTTCATAAGAAGTAAAGTATGTGTAGCATAACACAAGTGTAGGGCATTTTATTAAATGATCGTGAGTGGTATGGGAAGTGTTGGGTTGCCAGCTATATTATTTATACCTGCCTCTTTGTCCTACACAGGCTTTATTTTCTAAGTATATAATTTTCATATTGGAATAAAATGCAGCTGCGTATGTCTAACTTTATGATTTTTTAAGTCCCAATGCAGCCAACCTACAATGGGAAGTTCAAGATGCTTTATCATTTAGTGCTCCAAGATCAATAACGTGAAGAGTCCTTTCACAAAAGCCATCTGAAATCGGCTCCAGGTGGTTATTCTTTCTTCAGAACCCCACTTGGACTCACCACACATCCCACATCACTGACACCTTCAACAGCATGGATCATACAAGCCCAGAAGGAAAGCAGCTTCTATCACAGCCCTGACCCACTGCAGAGTTCTGTCAGGCTTTAGGCAACACTCAGATCTGACAGCCTCGTATAGTCTTCAGTCTTTGGATCAAAGAAGAATTCCTAAGTATGGAATGAATTGTTTTCACAACTCAGAGAGGGCTATTAGCTGTTGTACTTCCTTTTTGCAGCAGAAAATGCAAGATACAAAAGAAATTTTCTTTTACCTTTAAAAGGATTCCCCATGTGCGCCTGACCCCTGGATCCCTACGAGGCTACATCATTCTATTTCTTACCTTCTGGACAATGTGAACCTTGTCAAAGCCATTGGGATATTACCCACCTCTTGCTTGTCCTGTCCAAAGACTGTCATGTCTGAAGGGTGGCCAGAGGCCACAGTCTCTTTAGACTACGTTATGAAAGTATTTAACATTTGGAATAAAAACTACAGGTAAAAAGTTACTCTTTCTGTAGGAATGCAACCTGTTTCTGAAATCTTTTTTTATTAGAATGGAAAAAAGTGCTTTCTCAGAATCAGTGGCTACATATTAAACTCTTAAAGCCTGAATAATTCATTCTAATAGCTATAGCGTGCTCAAAAAGACACCCGTGCTTGCGATCTCTACTCATAATGCTTGTGATAGTTTGCATTCAGCCACTAAGTTCTATCTGGCTCTGTGGGTACCAGAAAGTTGAACTAAATGGAGATGTTCTTTTCAGAAAGGTAGCACTAATAACACCCAATGTTACCCCTGAATATCAATAGTAGGCATTTCTTTGTAGGGGAAGAGGAAGGTACTTGTTTGTTTCCATTTTTGTCATTTTGCATATGTGGGTATGAATGGAGAAATACTTTCAATTCATTGCTAATTTCAAATATAAATATAAATACACAGTCTATGTTTAATTTAGAGTGAAATTCTGTTCATAGGAATGTTGCGACTTCCAGATATTTGACATATACCTGTCAATTATTAATATAAAAATAGTAAAATAATTAAAACATTGGTGAGAAATATTACTTTCATAAACAAAAGCAAACATTTAGAATACTTAAATAAGGCAATAGACTTCTAGCTATTACAACATCAGAAGACTGTATGTTATAAAACTTTAAAAGGTATATTATATCCAGTTTAATTAGAGAGTACGTCAGGATTACATATAATATAAATATTTTCATGTTACTAGTATTCCTATAATTAATTTTAATCATTGAACCTCAGTTTTTGCTATATATTTTTCAAGAACAATCTTTACCCCTGTGTCTTCGTCATTTGAAAAGAGACAGTAAAATCAGAATTTGATTTTGACAAATCAGTAAATATTTTCACTTAGAATTTTATGACTCCAAAAATCACATAAAGCAAGAAGCCTAGTACATAATTTTTAAGCTACATTTTATTTAAAAAGTGAGTAAAAGAAAAGTAAATCATCAAGACCACAGCATGCTCTCAATATTGAAATTATAAAACAAAAAATTGCAAAAATGACTCAGAAAATTCCTTAAAATCTTGGCTAAAAGGGACTAAAAGACATAGCTCAATGATTAGAGTGCTTGCCTAGGACTACACTGTGAATTCAGGACCAGCCTAAACTACCAAGACTTTGTCTCAAAAAAAAAAAGACAGTATGAATGCTAAGGTTTAAAATTGTTTTGTGTGAGAGAGGAAGTCGGTAATGTGGATTGAACCCAGGGCTCTCACACTGAGCAGCTACACCCCTGGTCCTTATTTTAGTTTAGTTTAGTTTAGTTTAGTTCTTTTTGTTTTTATTTTAGGGTTTTTTGTTATTGTTGTTGTTGTTGTTGTTGTTTTTTGTGAGACAAGATCTCACTAAATTGCTAAATTGACCAGGCTGGGTTTGACCTCATAATCTCATAATCCTATTGCCTCAGCCTCTCAGAATGGTGAGATTATAGGCCTATATCATCAGACTTGGGTTAAAATAAAATTCTTATGTAAATGATTCAAATAAAGTGGCTTTTAGTTTTTTAGTATCTGAAAGACAAAAAATTTGTGGGCTTTGCAAAGCCTATCAGCCTTAGATTTAATTTCTTTTGGAAAACGAGTTAGCAAAGCTATTTTTTTTCTCTTTTCATTATATTTTGCTACATAGCATACATACAAATCTATAATATTATTAAATTCTTTTTGTCTGATTTTTTAGTCAGCTGGATACGCAAAAGCCCCAGATGATTTTTTAATGCTTAGAAACCTGTGAATTCATGATGAATTCAACAATGTTTCCTTTACTTTAACCAGTTATCAGGGAGGTTTCTGGGTTTCACACAGGTAAGAATGTGGTGAGTGTAATGAAGGAAATAAATATGAAATACAACACCCTTCAGTTGAATGTTCATAAAATGATAAGTGTTTTGTAAGGAGTTAGTAAATTACTGGCCATTATCAGAAAGACAGTCTCTTCATTCTTTTTTCAGCCAAAGACAAAACTCTAACACATAAGAGATGTTGTTATTAATTTGTCATACATTTGTATAATATAATCTATTAAGATGTAACAGCATAGGTTGTATAATATCACAAGCCAAAGAATGTCTTGTTTTGTTTTGCATAAAACAGTGGTGAAGTAGATGGATTTTTTTGCAGAGAAAACAATGTATTTGCTGGAAACTGTAAGTAAACGTGTGTGTGTGTTTATTACTTAATAATTTATATCTCATTTGATTCAAGAGCACATGCTAGAACTATTGTGTGCATAGTAAAGGTTGAGGCATCAATGAAAATTAGAAGATGGCTTTGTTGCATTTAAGATAGTTTTTGCCGAATTTTTAATATTTCCAGCTCCACATTTCACTATTATTTTGCAAATGAAATATCATTAATTTGTGCTGAGTAGAACAAAATACCAGAAGTAAAGAATAAGAAGAGGAACAGACAAATTTCGTTTTGAAAATATTCAATAAGCAGCTTTTACCTAGCGGCATAAAGATAAGATTTATGATATTGTTTCAGTGAAATGGTGTCATCACCATTGACAAAGTCTTCTGATCTAGGACATGAAAACAAGATGTCTTTACCTGGTTATTTACTCATTCCGATAAAAGAAACTTTAAAAACTCTACTGAGAATATCCTTGTCATAAGTATCTTTGAGCACAGCTGGAAAAAGAAAAAAAAAAACTCTTAGTCTTTGAAAGTATGCATGCTTTTAGGATCACAAAGATACAGTGCAATTACTGCCTGAATAACCTAACAGCTGACAGTGCTGAGCGGAGATTGGTGAGGTTCTGTCAGACCAAACTCTGCCAAAACAGATGGCTGTGTTTTAATAATAAAATTTAAGAATCATATAATTTGGCTATAACTAATATCTAGTACTCTATAATAGTGACCCTTGACTTTACCCAATCATTGTTTAAATGCTAGACTATTTGTTCAAAATGTGAGCTCATATATGAGATAAATCGTATAAACCAAGTCAGGAAAGAGGCCAGGCAGTAGCAGGGGCAGGGCCGTGTGCAGCCGAAGTAACCATCAGCACGTGGCACATGTGTGGAATCCTAAGGAAAAGGGGAATTTGTGAAGGACTACTACAGCAGAAAAAGACTGGCATACTCCAGGAACTACCACCAGACAAGTGTCACCTAAATACTGTGACCAAGGGAGAGATGGGAAGCACATGAGATCAGTGAAAAGGGAACTAGACCTATAAGCTCTATAGTCTATTGCAATAACAGCCATGTTCATGAGTCCATTTGGAACCACTGGAATACTTCGAGCTGAGTAATGACAAGAACTGATCTGTGTTGTGAAAGGACCAGGCATCCTGTC
This sequence comes from Ctenodactylus gundi, assembly GCA_004027205.1. Lineage (NCBI taxonomy): Eukaryota > Metazoa > Chordata > Mammalia > Rodentia > Ctenodactylidae > Ctenodactylus > Ctenodactylus gundi. The sequence goes on along the minus strand of PVKB01000250.1, from coordinate 450,755 downwards.
AAGCTAGTGTGAGAATGAAGTGTGTAAGAAAAGAAGCAGAGTGAGCAAGTGAGGTCAGAGAAGGCTGATGAGCTGGGCCAGGGGGCAACAGTGAGTTTTAGTGAGACACGGCCAGGTAGCGAGATCTTCTGAGGCAAGTGGAAAGACTGGGCGGTGTGAAAACAAAGTGGTACTTGACCATTACCCAAGATTTTTATTGTCTAAAAGAAGAAGAAGAAGAAGAAGAAGAAGAAGAAGAAGAAGAAGAAGAAGAAGAAGAAGAAGAAGAAGAAGAAGAAATTGTCATTTATTGAGATAAAAAAAATGTAGCAAGGAGTGACTGATTGTGAAGGAAAATTCTAAACTTTGGTTTAAGACTTTGTAAACTTGAGATACACATTAGATTTCCAAGTGTGCATCTAGAAATGAGCTGAAGGAATGTAATAGCTAGGGCGGGAGGATGTCAGGGAATAAGTGACATTTCATGCCCTGCAATTGGAAACTATCATCAAGGACAGAGAAAAGAATATTTTATCTCATTTCATGCGTGTTCAATTTCTTGTCCTTTCTTCATTCACTTATTTAATAGAAAATCCTAACTCCTGGTTAAACTCGATCATCTACCTACAAATCTAATCCTGCCTAGCTGAGAATAAATGTAAAAGCATACAACTGCTAATAAAGGGTGACAATTAAAAATGTTTTTTAGCCTATTCTGAAAGGTTTAATACATCTTGTGTTCAGTTCATTGCCTTCCCGTCAAAATAACACATATTTCTTGTACTTTTTCCTCTTACTATCAACTTCCCTTCTCCTCGTTGAGATATTGACTTTGAATCTTGCTTTCCTAAGGGGGGGCGGGGGGGGGGAGCCACCAGAATAAAATGTTTCAAAATCCCTTCACTAGACAGACCTACTTTCAGTTCCTTTCTTGTTTATACAGTCTGCTTGTTCTTTTTTGATGGACACTATTCTCCGCAATGCTAAGACTTGTGCTCCCATCCCCACTGATGTGGTTTGGATCTGAAATATCCCGCCACAACCTTATGCATTTGGAAGGTGACTGAACTATGGAGGTTACTTGTATCATTGAATTACTTCCTTTACTTCTTAACAATTAGGAAGTGAGTTCTGGTTGGAAGGAACAGATCACTCAGGATGACCTGGAAAGGTACACTTCCCTTGCTAGCTTCCCCACGTCTCTCACTCTTCTTCTTGGCCACCAGGAGATGGACAGTTTTGCTCCAGCCAAGTTCCCCACTAGTCATTTCCACCATTGCCAACCACCCAAGAATAGACTGACAGCTCTTAAAGCTGCAAGCTAGAATGAATCCTTTCGCTCTTACACTGTGAGCATCAGGTATTATGCCCCAGTAATGACTACGGACCAAAAAACAGCATAGCATGGAAGCTATCATCAATCTTAGAAACCATGGCAAATTCCCATTCTCTAGGCTCTTTGTAGCAAGTTTGGAATCATCTTCAATAATAAGCAAACTCAAAAGTGACCTGTCTGTTCTTGCTTCTTAATTGCTCTGCCTGAGATCCTCTCCTTAACCTCTCTCAGGCTCTAATTCTCACACTCCTCCCCTCATGTTCACAGCTTTGTTGTAGTCTATCTCTTGACAGAAAGAAATTCCCTCTGCTGCCTATCATTCCCTGATTCCCTCTTCCTTCTTTCTGAAACTCGTTCTCCTCTTGAAATCTAACAAATTACTTTGAAAGTCAGAAAAAACGAAGTAAAACGCAATGTAATTAGTGCTGTATTTCAGATCTGCATGAATAAAAAGTGGTAAATTCCAGAGAGACATAGGAGGGAAGATCATAAATGAGAATATTTCCTTTTTTGGATCTTGATGATTATTTTTATCTTAACATAAACAATGCAAAGTAATTACTTCAGAAACTTTGTGTATTTTAAATGATGTAAAGTTTATTGGGTGACTGAAACTTTATATTGAAGAAAAGATAATGCTTTAATTTTATTTTTTGAAGGCAAAGATGGAAAACCCTGATAGTGAACTATAGACTGATTTAATGTGTTTATTTATGCTAAGTCAGAAAGTGAGGACGATTCTCTGTGTGACATGAATGCTATCAGATGTTTAATGCAGGAGGACAACTTTTCTTCCAAACCAAAGTGTCCTTACTTACAGGAGCAACATTTTATCCATCTTCTCTCTGCATAGTGTTCTAGCTGAGTAAAACAATATATTATTTAACTCTGCCAAGACACTTATGAAGTAAGGAAGTGTTACTGTCCCTGTTTTGTGATAGGAAATTAAAGATTATGTAAACTTATCCAGGTCACATAATTAGTACATAAATCTAATTCAATTCTCCTACACTTTGGCTTTCATAATTCATCAGCTACTTATAAAAAATCAATATTTTAAAATTTCTTTTTTATCATTAAAAGCAAAAGAGTAACTTGATCATTCTTAAAATTAAAATGGTTTGTCTCAAAATGAATGAGGCAGAAAAAACCCTTTAGAGAATAGTACCCTGAAAGGTAGTTTTTAAGTTCATAGCTGGCTTACAGTGACACATTTTAAGTCACAAAATAAGCTTTATTAAAATGCTCATATTTTGAGAAAAAAATCTTTTTAGAAAACAAAACACGACCAAAATTGAAAACTGCTAGAAATACTACTTGTAAAGCTAAGCAAACAAAACAATTCTTTTAGTAAATCTCAGAACGCTACCGAGCTACCCCAGATCCTAATTTTGAACTTGCTGCTTTATTCATTGCCTTTCCCAAATTCCCTTTGAGATCATATTAGTGTGGAGAGTTGATTATTTTGAGTGTATAAAATGCAAGCCAACACAACTGTTAGTATTTGACATTTAGAGATTTGCAGCCACCAGAGATCTCTTTGTAAATATGTATGAGGAAATGTTCCCTCCTGGCTTTTATGACAGCATTTTATTTGCCAAACTCAGCTGTGGCACCAAATTTCCATCTTGAGGACAAATCCTTGGCTTCCCCCTGAGTTACCAAGTCTTTTATATAAGTGAATAAATACTTTTACATTATTGTACTCAGTCCCGTTATGAAGATCTTTCAAGCTATAATGCACGTTGGATCATTTTTGCAACTCCAGGTGACAAAAATAAAGCAAAAAACGGACAAACACCCACATGGTCAAAACACACAGAATAAGTTATAGGTTCTTGTGCAATATCTGAGGCTTCCTCCACACATTACGTTTGATCAAGGAGATTCATGGAAACAAAATAGATTTTTAGAGAAATGAAATGTAATCAATTAAGAAAAAAGAAAGCTAGAAGGGCAGGCCATTTCGTTCCTGTGTAAGGAGAACAGGAAGCACTTCAACAGACCTCAAAGGAAATGGGGTGTATAATAGAGGAAAAGGCTGGGTTTTGCCTTGTATCAAGTGGTTTTTTACACTTCGCCCATTTAGTTTGCATTTCTCCATTGCACTGTCAGTTATCTCTTCAAATACTCAAATATTCTTTCCCCTTACCTTTGAAGTATGTATGTTGTCATATAAGGCTGTACTTGCATCCATTTATTTAAAAGGAGTATGAATGTAATGTTTTTTCTTGGGTATTTTAGACCTATATGTCTTAGTAGCTTCTGTGTAGACTCAGTAATGACCATAATTGTTATTTCTATGTAAATCTGCATAATGCTTTAGACCATGAATGAGAAATAGTATTAATGTGGTTGGAGAAGCAAAAATTTCGAGATAGGGTAGAATTTTAATGAGTGGTATTTTTGAACATTCACTTGAGTCCTACCAAGTTCTCAAACTCAATTACATACACCAACAACATTGCAAACCTAAGCCGTTCTCTCTCTCTCTCTGTCTCCTCTCTCTCTCTGTTCTCACTACCTTAATGCCAAGCTGCTTTAACTCACATGATTGCAAATCCTATGGTGAATTGTATTTGCCAAATATGGCTGTAAGAACACCTTCCCCTCAGCAGGCTTCTCCTGACTTTCTTTATGTGCTGCTTCATCAAGAAATGCAAGTGACTTCCTTTTCCTCATGTCTGGGTGATTTTATGACTAAAGTGCTATTACTCAGTGTAACTCCCCAGCTGGACTACAAAAGGCGATTCATCTTCCACCTGTTCCCTGAAACATTCACACTGTGTTTGAATTCCTGAGATAAAATGTTAGGAGTCCAGCTACCCTCAGGCAGCTGTGTGTGGAAGCGGAGCCATATTGAGTGGAAGGTCCTAGATGTTCTCATGCTGTCCTGTTCTCTATTTCTCCTAGCTCAGACCACGCAGTGGAGTGAACACACTTTCATATCATTCCACCTCCCTGCCTGCAGCACCCACCACTTTCAAACCACAACACCTCAGATGTCATAGAACAGAAAGAAGCTTCCGAGCTTCGCCCTTTCAGTACTCTTGACACTCATGATCCATGAATATATTGCTCAAAACAATATATTTACCTTGAAGAGTGAAGCAGACATAGCTGAAACAGATTCATCAGATAAGTTTCTACTACTGATCTAGTCTCATCTCCCACAATCTTGCTAATATTCTTCAAAAAAAGAGGAAGACTCAATTATGTAATTTCCTTTCCTTTATGAACTCAGTTCTTTCTCGCTACTGCAATTATTTGTTTTCACCCTCAACTGGCCCTCAACATGAATCAACAACTTTTTGACTCCTCCCTGGTCGACCACCTGTAACTCGCCATTCTAAGCAACACTCAGCAAGTTGCCTTGCTAAGTATCTCATCAAAAAAGCTAATGATATTCAGGGGATAATTACTCCAGCTATCAACTCTCCATTCAGATCAAGTTAGGTAAACATATATCTTTGTTCCTTTCTCTTCAATCAGCTAAGCACAATGTTCCTCAATGAAATATTAGAAAATTGTAAATACCAAAAGCTTGAAATACATATAATACACCTAACCTACTAAACCTGATAATTCAGCAGAACAGCCTTGCACTGTTACTTCCTTCTACAATTAGACAGATAATTGGGAGTTGTGGTTCATTGCTGCTGCATTTCTGAAAAGACTATTGCCCTGCATGTTGTGAGCCTAGGAAAAGATCAAAATTCAGAGGAAAATTTCTACTGAATGTATATTACTTTTGTATGACTATAAAGTCAATAAAATTTAACCTAATCCATGGCTAGTCAGGGACTCTTTCAGTCTCTTTATCCTTTTCAAAGCAAAGTATTCAATTCTGTGCCATTTACCTCAATTTCCACTATTCTTTCTGGAAAGCTGTGATACTATCTACTTTTTCATATCAAACCCATATCAGTGACTCTCGGCCATCTGGTGGAACCTTCAAGAAGGCTTATGTTCATTTCCATGCCCTAAAGAGAAAGTTCTTTCCTTCAAAATATTATGTTCTTTTTCTCAAAACTTTGATAAATTATACAGCTTGGGATTTATTATACATCAAGATCTTGGGTGCTAACTTCCTATTCTTGTAATCATTTCTCTTCACCTTGAGATTTTGACACTCATCCCATCAATTGATTTGCATATCTTCATTCCTTGAATCTGAGGGTCCTTATAAATTGGCTTTGATTAGTGGAATCATGCTAACATAAGAAAAGGCCCCAGCTAGTCTCCAGTAAAGAAGATCCAGTTACTTCACACACCATAACTCTTCTAGCTGAACCGCCACACATGACTGTGAGCCCATGTGAAAGACACGGGTCAGAGAACAAGCTATACCAGCACATCCTAGGCCGTATTTGCAATCTACAGAACTGAGATCAAAGAAATATTGTTTCAAGATGTGAAATTTTGTGATAGCAAGGTATGCCATAAAGGTTAGCTGATGTAGTTCATAGCTAGACATGGAATGCTGCTGTAACCAGATATATTACAAATGGTATCGCCTTTAGAATCACTTGCCTGGTGAAGGGGGCAAATCAGGAAGAAAACTTGTTGGAAAGGTGGAAAAATGATGAGAAAATTTCTATATCAGGCTACAAAATAAAGTGACATCACTCAGAATAGAAAAATGATTGCCAAGCTGTCACGTGTACAAATTTGAAAAATAGATACACACCTAATCAAGTGTGGGTTTAGCTAAAAGTATTAGCAAGCAAAATGTTTAAGAGCATTAAGGAGGGATTATTGCACAAGCAGAACAATGGGGAATCTGAAGAATTTGCTATATTGGTAAATAAAATTTATCTTAATTCTAGTCCCTTTCCCCAGTAAGAAAAATTTTAAAAGCAAAAAAAAAAAAAAAAAATCACTTTGAACTAAAGACCAAACTGAAGATGTAAATGAAGAGCCTTTCTAACACTTCAGGAAGACTTAAGGTAGGCCACTACAGATGGTTTTATTCAAAAATATTTCAAAAAATGTTCTTGGTATTTTGATAGGAATCACATGGAATCTTTGTATCATATTTGGCAGTATGACCATTTGACAATATTAATTCTGCCTATGCAGGAATAGGGAATGATTTTTCATTTTCTAAAGTCTCCTTCAATTTCTTTCTTCAGCTTAATATTATGCTTAGGCAAGTGAATCGGACTCAGAAGATTAAATATCACACAGTCTCTCTAATATGTGAAACCTCAAGTATAAATAAATAATAGAGTCAAATAGATGAGATGTTGGGCGTCGAGGGGGATGAGAAGTTGGGTGCAAAGTCAAGAAAATGGGTGGGAGAGGGAATTTGAAGTTGATGTATGTGCACAAAATTATCAAGTTTAATGTGGCCCTTGTGTATCACAAATGCATACTACTAAAAAAGGAAGTTACAAAAAGAAAAAGAAACTCAATTCTAATGCCAGAATTATACTTGGCGAAGACAGAAATTAAATTTTTCCCCTACACAAAAAATGGAGAAACTGACTTTCAGCAGACTTGCAGTATAAAAATTGTTAAGGAAATATTTTAAAGAAATAATATAATAAAAATCTGAATGTAATCAAAGAAAAAAAGATAATGAAAAGTTCAAGTAAAATAACACTTTTGTTAATTAGAATAACTTTTCAAATAACTCTCTAAAATAAAACTATGAGCAGTGTAGCGATTAATTATAGCACACAAATGTGTAAGTATATATGTAAAATATTTGACAACAAAACCTCAAAAATGGCCAGATATGCTATCCTGACAGTTTGCACCACATGGGAAATAGATATTATTTGAACATAGACTGTAATTAGAGATACACATTGCAAATCCTAAGTCAACCACTGAAAGAACTAAATGATAATATACATTTACATTTTTTGTTACAATGATAAAACTCTAAACATTTAGAAAGAAATAGATGGTGGAGTGCTTAATGTTCTTCTTAGATGTTTAATCCCCTTGTGGATTGCTTATTTGTATAAACCTCTTCAATATCGCTGACTCATGTCACTGATTCCTATTTATATTCCTACACCTCGTAATTAAGTCCTTATTCAATTATTATCATAAGGGAAGTTATCTGTCTTCACACAAAGACTGTAATTTTCTTTATGTTTGAAGCTTTGCTTTCTTTGGTTTAGATCTACCAGTTCTCAGCTCATGGTGTGTGTTAAGCCAAACATTATTTAGAGATGAGAGCCTCAGTGGTAGATGCTTGTTTTTTCCTTAACTTCCCTTGTTCTCACAGTCCTTTCAAATACTAGGCACTGACCTCTACCTTCAATAATGGCCTCTGGCAAATGTTAGCATAAAGGAGTTTTATTTTTCATTAAGCCATTTCTATTAGCCCTACTTACTGCATATCTAACATTCATTATTAATATGTCTTATTTCTCAACAGAAATGCTAAGCTTTTGCTAACATTGTCAGCCATCTTTCTTTCATTTGAAGACCTGTTAGAAATGAATGGAACAGAACACACCACGTAATGCTACAGGTGTTCTTTAATTTGTGTTGAAAAATGGACTCGATACCACTTAAGTGCTTTTAAATGCAACACTGGTTTTCATCATATTTTCACTAAAAACAGCAACCCATGCCACAGTCTCAAAAAGAAAATATCATGGTTATGATGAAGAGAGCAATTCCACAATAAGAGTTATCAAATTATTTTTTCAGTTCCTTACAGCAAAGAAACTTCATAGATGGTGGGAATTTTATTTTTTTGGTAAAAGCAGCCAAACCTATTTCATACACTGGCCAATACTCAATTCCGGAGCCTCTCTGATATAAAGAAACTGACCTGAAACCCTTGAGAAAACAGACAACTTTTGGGTCAGGTTAATGTAGATTGTTATTTGAGAGTGGAGAAGAATAATAGCAGGAAACCGAAGAAAAGCTTGATCATTATTTTGATTATTGCAATTATTTGTGGTACCAATAAATATTGAACTTTAAAGGAAAACAATAGCGATAGAAACCTACAGACACGTCTTTATTTATCTTGTCTGTGAAGTCTTCAGAGAACAAAAACATGCATTTTCAGTAAAGAATAAAACTAAGAGAGAGAAGCCTACCCTTCATATAGTGCATGTAGGTTAAACACTCAGTAGCTTCCAACATTTTGTTCTAATATTTGCTACTTTAAAGCCACGAGTTCCCAGATTACTTATGTAAGATAGATCTGAGTAAAAACAACTTTTCAAAAAAAAAAAAAGTAAAGCAATTAAAACTTTCAGAATGCATAATGGCTTTTTATACACTAATGCCACATTCTGCTCTAAATCTTATTAAGTTTGACAGCTTAATGATAATGAAATCATCTTCCCAAATTTGTTTTCAATTTTTCCTTGTATTCCAACACAACTCTAATGAGATGTAGGAAAGACACAGAGATAACATGTGTCAAAACGGAGGAAAACCACGTTCCGTGGCGGTGCCAATTATCAAATCTCTAGCCACTCTGTTTGTCATTCCCTTTTACTATCATCACTATTTTGGAGTTATTCAGACAAATGATATCTTAATGAAAGCCAGAAACCTAGGATTGATTTTGAAAAGTGAAGCATAATATTTGGGATATTGAAACGGCCAAAGCAAAGGTTTAGATTGGTTTATTTGAGAATAGACTACAGCAAACTTATAAGGAAAAAAAACATAAATAGAGTAGCACACTGAATTTTTGTTTCTGGCAATTCTTTGGCTGATCATCAGTTACAGATTCTTGTGCTTTAATTCAGACCTGTGCCTAATTCTGGGAAGTAATTACCCACATTGTAAATAAGCCTGCTCAATTTGTTCTTTCTAATGGCACAGTTTTGTGGGAAAGATTTAACCAATATTCATCCCAGCTGGGCCCAAATACAAAGTGACAATAATGTGGTCAGGAAGAGACGTGTTCCCTGGAATAGGGTAGGACAAAACGAGAGGGCCTGGGAGCTGGGTGAAAACATGTTCAATGACCTGGGCCCAACTCGAGGCGTCAGAACTATAACCATTTAATGTAAAGATGCTATTCATACAAATGGAGTCTCTAAATTATTAATTATGTATGTATGCATGAGAAAAGGGGAGGGAGAGCTCTCGTGTCACAAAACATCCTCACAGAACATGCTTTCTCAAAAAAAAAAGAAAAGAAAAGAAAAGAAAGAGAGAAAAGAAAAGAAAATGTCTCCAGGTCTGCATGGCTTACCTCTATGGATATGACACATAATAATTTAGATTATAATCTTTTGTCTAAACCTGGCCATTGTCATTTGCCAGATTTTGACTTCAGCACTTGACTTTGCCCCTCAGATTTAGTTTTCTCATTTAAATACTAGAACCGTGAAAGCTTAAAAAATTGATTCAAGGACATTGCAGAGACTCAGTAAAATAACATGTTTAAAGGGTGGACACAGAATTATCATTCATTGATGTTTGATTTAATGATTGTAAGTGTGAAGGTGTGTGGGTATAGACTCAGTTATGAAATCAATAGTGTAAATAGTTCAGTATTATAGCAAAAATGAACACAAGCTTCCATTTAATCTGTGATGATATGAAATTTGATATTTCGCCACTTCTGTTATGTCTGAGGAATTCCTGTTCGGTTTAACCTTTCTGGAGACAGAAATTATAGAAAATCTACTTAGAAAAACAATTACAAAGGACAGTGGAGACTAAAGCTGAGCAGCAGATTTTTCAGAGGAATCAACATTTGGGAGAAGGGAGAGGCACAGAGCGAATTTCTTATTTTACGATTTGTGTATGAGAATGGTCTCCAGTTTCTACCATGGGTAGACACTAAGATTCTAAAACAAAACTCAGAATCTTACAAAGCTGAAAAATCAGAACGCAGAGTTCTGAACACATGGACCCACCACAAAGTAAGGAAGGAAATCCTATAAAGGAGAGCGGAAACAAGGATTCTTAGAGCCTGTGAGCCAATTCTTTACGAATCTCTGACCACTTCTGAATCACGTACTCATAGAACAAATCCCAACCATGCCAGATAAGACAATAAATAAATAAATAAATAATAGGAAACTGTTGCTCAAATGAAGAAAATTAATAGTATGAATATTATACTTTGAGTCTAATCATTTATTTGTTTCCTAACATGACGAAACAAAAAAAGAGAAATATCTCTTTCAAAGAGATTAAAAAGGAATTGAACAAAATCTAGTCTCTAAAACATCTCCTCAGAGGTATTTAATAGATTAAGTATCTTTATAATAGCATTTATATCCATGAAACAATTCAAAACTAATCATTCTAGCAAAGAAACAATGACTTATTTTTAAGGAACAAAAATGTAGTAGAAGTGGTGAGCATTAATTGTCATACGTCAACTTGATTGAATTAAGAAATACCTAGCAAATTACTAAAGCACAATGCTGGCGAGTCTGTGAACGATTGACATGAAGACTAGCAAACTGAATGAAGACTCATCCCAGTTCTGGGTAGCACCAATAACAGGGCTTGTAGCCTGGATGAAATAAAATTGCAGGAAGGAAGTATAGCCATTTGGAAGAGCTCCCGTCTTTTGGAAGAGGCATGTCCTTTGTGACCGTGGCCTTTGGATGTTACATCCAGGTCTTCAGTTTCTTTAGCCTATGAGTGCAGATTCTCACTGTCAATTTTAAAGTGACCATCTGGCCTTCAACATTGGACTGGTTCAGCATCCTTAAAACTTCCTACAGTTTCTATCTTCTTGTGCTGGTAGATTCTGGAGCCCCCAGCTGCCCAGCGCACAGACGGCCATTTTGGATTACCACCTTTAATCCCACAGTTTGGCCATCACAGACCCTTTTGCCCCTGTCTGATCTTATAAGTGTGGGCAATAAATCCCCGTGCATGAGTATCTAAGTACACATATATTATTTGTTATTTATTATTTTTGTTTGAACACCAGTTTTATTTTTCCCCATTTTATGAGAATCCATGTATGTATTAGTATGTAACAATGTAACAATGGTTACATTGAGCTTGAGTATTTTGTGCACATATATATTGTGTAAATGTTACAATCTCTTCTCCTCTTCCTTTTGGTACTCCCTTTCCCTCCCTCATTCTCCCAACTCCCACTACGTACCCATTGGTCTACAGAATACTAATACAGAGACCAACTCTGTAATGAAAAAAAGTGAAAGTTACAATGTAAAGACTTTGCAAAGACGACTATAACTATATCCAAGGAAGAAGATTATAGTGAATGTATAGAAGATATTAGTTTTTAAAAAGCTTAAAAGGACAAAATCAAAAATTCTAGAATTAAAAAATTAATACCCGCTATACAAATGTGAAGAGGTTGGCACAGAAACACTGAGACTGTGCATACAGCAAGTGGGGAACTTTAATATGAACAAATCAACCTTCTCCAATCTAAAAAATGGAAAGAAAAATACTGAAATAAAGAACAAATATCTCAGGGATCTGTAGAACAAAATATAAAAAAGATTTCATGTGTATGTAAGTGTAGCCTTGGGTGAGGGGAGAAAGTGAAAAGGGGAAAAAAACACATCAGATCCTTTGAATGATTTGCCAAATTTGTGCACAAGTATCTTGTTGAGGATTTTCACATCAATTCTTTATTAAAAACATTGGCCTGTAGTTCTCCATTTTGGTTAAATTTTTGTCACATTTTGGTGTCAGAATAATGTTACTTTCCCAGAAAGAGTTTCACAGTGTTCCTTCTCTTTCAATTTCATGAAAAAGTTTGAACCATATTGGCATTAGCCAAGTTCTCTGAAAATTTACCATGAATCTATGTAGTCATAGACTTTTCTTTCTTTATTACTACTTCAGTTTCATAACTTGCTATTGGTCTAGTCAAGATTTTTTTGTATCTTCTTGGTTGATCTTGGAAACTTATTTATGTCTAGGAATTTATCCATGTTTTATAGGTTCACCAGTTTGTTGGAGTAAACCTTTTCAATATAGTTCTTTAGAATCTTCTGGATTTCAGCAATGTTCATTGTAATTTCATCTTTTTCATTCCTAATTGCGTTGGTCTGGATTCTTTCTTTCCTTCTTTTGATTTATTTGGCTAGAGGTGTGTCAATATTATTAATCCATTTGTTATTGATATTCTCTATTCCTTTTTTATTCTGATTTCATTCATTTCCGCTCTTTATAAATTCTACCTTCAACTATTTTTGGATGTGGATTGTTCTGGTTTTTCTAGTACTTTTAGGTTTGCCTTATATTATTTATTCAGAATTGCTCTGAGGATGTAGCTCAGTGGCTGAACACTTTTGTTTTTTTAAATAACAGTGTCTCATTTGAACTTTCTCACAACCTGCCCAGCTTCACACAGGAGCTGTCAAGATTTCCACTTCAATAGTCTAACTTTAAAGCTTATGCTCAGAGTCTCTGTTGTGATTTGGATCTAGAGAGTCCCCAAAATGCCTCATGTGCCTGTGGATACTGTGTGCCGTGTTCCTACTGGGAAGTGGGGCCTGGGTGGAAGGGGTGGATGCTTAGGAAATGAGCAGAAGAGGCATGAGCTCATTCCGCCCTTCCGCCCTGACTTAGCTCTGTTCTGCTATGCTGTGAGCACCTCTATAACTGGGTTTGGACCTCCAAGTGATTCCATCATTTTCAAGGTGCCCACCTAGCAACAGAATAGTAGATAAGAAAGTGCCCAAATGCACCAGGTAGATTTACACATATGCACACCTCCATATAATTTATGTCATGTTATATGGTCTGTGGGTGAAGCAGAGATAAGTACAAAGTTGCCCCTGAAAATATGAGGTTCACCTAACCCAACACACATAGTTGCCAGCGTCTTACCCTGATAGTGTCATGCCCCTATTTCTGCACCAGTAGTTATTATGAAGGAGAGCGTATTTGGGGACCAACTGGTATGGTACATTTCTAATAAAAGCTGATTTACAACCAAATTTGAATACGTGTTCTTATTCCATAGAGCTCAAAATTGTATTCAGTGGAAGGGTCTCCTCATTAGAGTGCTGGAAACTCCAATTTTTCCTCCAGCTGCTGAAGCAACTTTTATCATCTCAGGTTTCCTGCAGGTGACAAGGATGCATTCTAACAGAAAGGTAGCAGGGAGGAAAAGAAATGCTCATTAACAGAAAATTCTACTCACATTCTCCACACAGACGCTTTCATGTCCACACACCAAGAATGCCTAAAGCTGAGATGAAGACATCTTACTCGTTTTATCTCTCTCTGCCCTCACTCATTCCTTTCTCTCAGAAGGCACAGAGGCCAGGAGGAAGAGGAAAGATCTCATGAGCAGGTGTAGGACTCTCCATTTGCACAACCTGGCACCTCAGGGGCTGAGAAGGGCTTCTTCTCTGTGTCATGTGACCCCTTCCCTGCTTTAATGATCAAATGATCAGTCCGAACTATAACACCCTGATCATCTCTATCACATGACCTATTTCCCTGCTCTGATGATCCGTCCCAATTATAACGTTCTGATCATGTCTTCACTGACGTCATCTCTTCACTCCCTTCCCTGAGGAAGAGTGACTCACTTGATTAGAATTTGGACTCAAAAACGTTGTGTCCAACTAATGGTGACGTGTGACAAAGCAAGAAGGCACAAAATTAATGAAAAGGATTAACAAAAGGATTAACAGACATTTTAAATGTATTTTATATGCTATTATGTTAGTTATTCATTAAATATGAGTAGTAGTATGTTACAGAACATTTACATCTGGACTCAAATGAAAAGATTACACATCAAATTTTGTAGCACGTTAAAAATGAAATATTAAGACAAATATGAAGATTAATTATATGTTTACAAAACGGACAAGGAAAAAACAATGAGCCTATTATTATTCAACACATAAAGTTAGACAAAGAATGGCATTATAAATCAGGTATAAATAAAGGGCAAATTAGTGAAACTGAATATTCATATAAACAAAATATATTATTTTAACAGAATAGGAAAATACACAATTTCCTAGTGTGGTTACCCAGAAACAAAAGACATACATATTTACATCAGACCTAGTGTATTATTCAGATAATAGGTATACTTTTGTGACAGTGCAATCACAATGATGGTGATGTTCAAATTAGTCCCTATATTTAATTTCTATATTTCATTCAAATTAAATAAAAATTTCAGTAGAGATTCATCAAATTTCATAAACTCTTACTAAATTTATTCTGGCAACAAAAAATAAATTGTAATGAGGCAGTATTTTGAAATACATAAAAAGAAAAAGGAAGCAGAAGGAAAAAGAAAGGGATAGAGAAATGAAAACAAGGAAAAGCAGAAGACAAAGAGAAAAAGCACTCACACTACCAGAGATCTAGAATTTCTTCAAATTACAATAATCAAAAGGCAGTGCAAGAATAAAATATCCACTAAACCGCTTTCAGTCTGTTCCCTGCACACATGGCCTCGTGGTCTGTGATGGAGGCGACGCTGCTGATTCGTTGATACGCCAGGTAAGATGAGCCCACAGGAATGAAGACTGGCTTTGACGGTAGCAGGGCCTTAAGAATGACAAGAGTTCAAGGGAAGAACAGAAGCTAGGTGGAAGTGGCGTGAATAGAGAAGGGCGACAAAGAATCTTTATCAAATACTTTACAAACTTCTATCCTAATAAGGAAGAGAACTGGAGTTAGAGACGGCATGGGGTCAGCGGATGGCACTTTAAAGAACATGAAGGAACCCAGAGCATGGCTGTGCTAATAGGATTCAGCTAACCCAGCGGAAGTTGTTGGTACGGGAGAAGGGATGGCTTGAGAGTCAATCTTTGGGTAGGGGAGAAAAGATGCAGTAGGAAGCATCAGTGACAAGGGAGATTCAGGAGTAGAGGACATGCTTTATTGTCACTGGAGGGGAGCAGCTGGAGAACAAATGATGTCGATAATCTAAAAAAAGAGAATTCTTTATCTAGCTGTTGACACTTGTTGGATGGCCGGGAATGTATCTCCACTTTCTTAACTCTGGTTCCTGCAGCTAAAAATGGAAAGGAACTACTAATCTCACGGTGCTTTGAGATAACAAAAATAGATGATATACATAAGGCACTTAGCACATTTTCCTGTGTATAATTAATACTCAATAAATTACAAATATTCTTGTGCAGAAGAGAGTCAAAAATGAAAAAACAGTAAATTTGGACTGTGAGTGTGGAATGTTAGAGAAAATTAAAGTTTGGAAGAAGAAACTAAAAGCTCATCCAGTCCTGACTCTAGCTTTTTCTCTCTGAGGCATGATCATTCATGAATTAGGAAAAAATAATACTGTTACCTCACATGTAGTATGTAGGATTGTATGAGTAATAGATATAAAATATTTAGAATGAACAAAGATACTGCTGCTATCATAACATTTTATATTCTACATATAAGGCTTACAACATTTAGGTAATTACATTTTATCATTTTATAAGCATATGCAATATGAAATAAATATTCATATAAATTAGCTCCATAGCTATTATTTTTGAATTATATGAAATTATTAATACTACATAAAAAATTCTAGCTATAATAATGCCTTGTGTTCACTTCTTTTTTGTTTTACTTCATGAAGCCATGATAGGCCATTGATCCATGCAGTTAACAACTCAAAATATAATTGGGATATTATTGAAAATTAAATAACATGCAACGTATAATCACATATTTTATGTAGCAAAGAAGTGCTCAATAAATATGAACTATTCTAAGGCAACCTGGAGATAAACACGGGCTCCAGAATCACATGACTAGACTTTCAACCTTGGTTTTATTACTTAGTAGTCACATGACTCCAAGTAAGTAACTAATCTCTCGAATGACTTCGTTTTCACATCTCTAAATTGGAAAAAAATAACTATGGTTAGAGATTCAATTTGTTGTAATTGTGTTACATAATGACATAATTCAACTGAGAACATTGCCCAGGTCTAGTCGTTTTCAAGCTGTAAGTGAAGAGTCCACTTCCCTATTTACTGCTTTTGAGGGAACATCAAGGAGTCAAGACTTGGAAAGCTCAAAAGGGCAGACCACCCTGTCTGTCCACCCTTCTCATTGCCCTCGAGGCCTTTGGGTGACTGACTGCTTGCCCACAGACAGTCTTTCTGTTACCTCTTCCTGGCACAAAGAACAGAAAATCATGCTGATTTCTCTGTCAGAAAGGTTCTCAGAGCCCGGTGCTGCATTTCAATACGCCATCTACCTTTCAAGAAGGATCAGCCAATTTTATTTTTCTTCCTCTTTGTTTAAATCAAGATAATTCAATTGCTTGAACTTGAGCCTTTATTTAGAAAAGAAGAAAACGGTAAAGCAAAGTTCTCACAAACAAAACTCTTTGGAATTCAAGTGCTTGGAAATACTCCACTGTTGGTCTTTTCATTTTCAGTTCCTCCGGCAACAAATGCAGCCTGAGAGCTCTCCACATCCCTCAGTCCTGCAGCTCTTAGAGTTTGATTTGCCATTTCAAACATCTTAAGAAATCCAAGGATGCTAGGTTTGATGTGTGTTTCAATTAAAGAAACAGCATCTCCTGTCTGATATAAAGCACAGAGGAATTTTTGTTGGTGGAAGCTGTACTTTTCCCATCATTAAAGGATATAAGTAGATGCCAGGCAGCTACTCCAAAGAACATAAGAAGCCCACTGGCCTCACAGCCTTGTCTCCCCAGCATGCCTCCCTATTTCCCCGTAAAATGCTTTCTCGTGCTCTGCTACAGCTTCCCAGGAGCAGGGATCACGCTCTTATTTTACTTTGGATCTCTGCACCAGAGTATTGGTCTAGTAATGGGCAAAGAAGTCAAAAGAGACCATCAGAGACCCTTCCGGACAGTTTTCAAGCTGGAGCTGAGAGACACTAAGGTTTAGAGTTGAATGTTTTGGAACTGTGGAATTAGACTCCCTATGTTCACATCAGTCCCTCCACTTAGGAAGTCACTGAGCCTCTCAGTTTCTGTACCTTCATTGGAAAATGATCATAATAAGAAAGTAGTATCTAGCTGAGCGTGGTAGCACAAGCCTGTAATCTCAGAACTCTGCAAGATGAAGACAGGAGGATTTGGCAAGTCTGAGCCCAGCCTCAGCAACTAAGCAAAGGAGACCCTGCCTCAAATAATAATAATAATAATAATAATAATAATAATAATAATAATAATAATGGGTCAGGATTCAGTTCACTGATATGGTCCTGAATGGTCTCTTGCACCATAAAAAAAAAATCTATCTTATATGCTGTCAAAAAGCCTGAATGAGTTAGTTCATGGAAAAAATTTCTTCAATTTTTGGTTCAGAGTAAACTCCCAATTAATACTAAGTAATACTAAGATTATTTCTATTAATCAGTTCCACATTGTTAAGGATCTGGGGGAAACAAATCGGAGTGGTGGGGGAGTAAGTCCTTGGGTCTCTACGTCCATTTCTAGCTATCCATGAGGCCAGTTACAGTTCTATTCTTCCAATAAATATTGTTTTGTGTGAAAAATAAAACACTGGATTTTTATCATCTGTCGTTGAAACCACATAATTCAATAATAAACTTTGGTTATTATAAGATAGCTAGCTACTATAATTCCACATTGCAATGATTCTGTTTCTTATATACATTGATTCATGATTAATGCCCCTTGGCCTGGCTTTTAGTATTAAGTACTGTCTGACAGTAACTCATTTGAGTGTATACTGTAATACCCTGTTTTCTACCTTTTAATATGTAAATCACAACATCAGAAAAATGTGGACTCAAGCTTTACTTTCTAGATGGAAATACAAGCATTCTTACATGGTAGAAATGTACCATCATCTCAAGATGAAAGTCAAAGCCATTAGTTTACTCTTTACTCAGTAAACTTCATAGTTGGCTCTATCAAGAATGTACTCTCTCACTGAATCTTAAATATCATTTTAAATGGCATTAGCCTTTAATTTAATTGTGTTTATTTTTCCTTTTTAAAGAAAGTACAAAAATGTGAGGTCTATGAAGAATAGAGAAACTTTATATGCATTCTGAAGCAAGGGTTTCATAAGTGGTCTTTTAACCAACCATAACTAGGACCACACACACACACACACACACACACACACACACACACACACACACACACACATACACACACCCCTTCATCAGTCACTTAACTAGTTAATCAGTAGTTACCATAACCTGGAGTTACTAGCTCCCAGGGCTAATTAACTATGATGTAAGGTAGATGACACATAATGAGTTTGAAACTGCTATTATCCAGAGAATTTCATGAACTTTCCTGTGGGCAGACATTTTAGAATAGGCATCAAGATATCCAGAAAGGAAGAGATTATAATATACTTTCTTGAAATGCCCCAATTTTGCCTCTGTTGGCATCTGTGGGCATGCAGTCATCAGTTAAAAAGTAAAGCTAGCTAAAGCTTTTCAAATCACCATAAAATGATAAAAATAAGATTTGAATTAAATGATGCCATTTTATGTTCCACAATGTTTAACTTGGAACAAATCTTTTAACATCTTTTAACCCATTCAACTCATCTGTATAAGAAAAGAGTGCCTTTGCCATGGTGAAATGACAATTAAGAAACATACAAAAGTTAAACCTCAAAGCACACGTGCAAAAAAAAAAAAAAAAAAAAAAAAACAGTCGGTGCCTTTGCTAACTTAACATCTCCAGTACACAGCACCAAGTTCTCACTTTAGTTGAAATCTAAACTTCTCAAAATTTTTGAAAGATACAACATGATCCAATACTGGCTGTCCCTTGGATTGTATTATCTGTCAATATTAGTGGAAAGGAACCTGCAATTCTGAGTTCATGAATGGTTTTAATTTCTTACAATTCTCATTTGCTTACCAACTCCTTGAAAAAAATGATTTTATCTTGCTCAGGTTTTCATCTTGGAACACAGCAAATAGTTAAAGAGTGGGTGCTCAAAAGCTATTTATAGAATTAATTCCTATACATTGTAATAAAACATCAAAAATGAAAGAATTTCTCCTTGTATATTGTGGGGAATCTAATATTATTTAGGAACCAGTTCTTGAAAAGAATAAGTAATTGAAGATGTTTAATCTTCTTAAAATATTGAATGTGAGGAGAGATGCATATTTTAAAATATGATTCTTGGCCAAATTTATGAATACACTTGTAATATGACATTAAATTTAAAGTTTCCACTGAGAAGAAAAATATAGCAAATATCAGATATCTTGGGAATATAAAGCAGTTTTTCCTGAATAAATATTAAAGGGCACTACTTGGGAGCTGGTTTATGTCTGCTGGCCCCCCATCTATCATGCGGGGTGGTGGGGAAGAAGACACAGAAGGAATTTGTGGAATGCAACTTTGCAAAGAATGAACAGAGAGCTAAGTCATTTGTGTCCCCCCGACTGCCAACCTTTATGTTTTCTCTCTCTTTCTCTCTCATACACATGAATACCTCATATATACACACAACTTAAACTAAGTGGGGTGCTATGATTGGATCTGGAGTGTCCCCTAAAGCCTCATATATGATGTTTGTGGAACAGTGTTTTGTTGGGAAGTAGAAACTGACTAGAAGGGACAGCTGCTTAGAGCGTGACCTGGAGTGATTCAGTGAACTTGTTTAAACTGGGGATTGCCCCATGCAGAGCTTCTAGGCTTAATTTTGGCTTGTGGGCCAGGAAGTGAAGGAGGGGTTCCAACCCTGGCAGTGGGGAGCCCAACTAGCAGCTTGAAGCAATTGAGATAAGAAGAAAGAGTGTTGTAGCTTCTTCCTGGAAAGCTCTGGTCTTGTCTAAGTCTCTAGACTTCACTTAGTGTCTGCCTCACTTGGATTCTGTCTGCAGTGGTATGAGCATCTCTCCAGCCTCTGCCATGTGCTTCCACCATTGCCAGTTGCCCTTGAGGAAATTGTGTAAAACCATCTGAAGCTATAAGCTAAAATAAATCTTTCCTCCTTTAAGTTGTGGGTGTCGAGCATTCTGTCCCAGCTATGAGTAAGGAACTAAGACATGGGGTGAAGGGGCCAACTTCCTTTACCTTCAGCCTCTCAAATCTAAAATTGGGAGCTTCAACAGGACCACTCATGGAATTTAATATTTACTTTGGGTTTGAAATGGATAATTATTTGTGAAAAATCTAGAAGGCAAAAGTCTAGATGGCCTAGTCTACTCCTTGGTGAAGGAGGACAGATTGTGATAACAGTCCTGCACCACCAGAGTGTGTTAAGAAAAAAATAATATGTAAACCTCTCCCACGTTTCCATGCCAGATGAGGGCAGTTCAGCAGAGTGTGAGAGTCCGACCTTGGACTTGTCCTTAGGAGTACTGAGTGAATGTCAGAGAGATTCCCATTGAGGGAAGACGTGAACAGGGCTCCCAAAGGCAGTCAGGAGAGGCCGGCACGCAGCCCGTATCCAAACGCTAATGTAGGGATCCTCCAACCACCATGCAGGCACTACAGACGAACCGGAATCCCATATCTACCAGCTCTAAAAAGCACACAGCCATTTTACGCAATTGCCACTTCTGCAGAAACATCTGAGGATCTTTGCAGTTTTCTCTCCTAACTCTACCCCTCCAGTTCAGGATTAAGCAAGAAAAAAAAAAAAAAAAAGGGAAAGCTAAAACACCAAGGACACTTCCTTTGCAAAAGATAAGAGCCCTACACAGGCCTCAAAAACTGGTAAGAATCTATTTCATAAAGCAGTATGAAGACAATGGCCTTGCAGAGACAACAGAGTTGATTTAAAAGTGTGGAAAAGAGATTTCTAGAAAAAATATGACCCAACAACTCAAAGTTAACTTTAACATATATTTTAGACCTGTTTTAACTGCTTTACATCAAGTTATATACTAACGGCAACAACAAAATCTTCAGTCATAACAAGTTCGTAACTGAAGTTTTCATTTCCTGAAAATATATCAGAACCTAGACACAGAGCAACCTAGACCACTGGAGCAATAATCACGGGAGAAAGGGCGTACGCCCTAAATGACAATCCTAGATTATCCCTGTCTCCAGGAGCAAGCTCAAAATTCAAATTCCAGTCAACAGGAAAACAAGCAAGTATCCAAATCAAACCATTTTTACTCAAATCACACTGAGAAAAAGTTATTTTATAGGGGGTAACAGGGTAAGTAGTACCTGAAAAAAAAATAATCTTTTAGGCAGTTTATTCTTGTTGGAGGCTAAATACAGAAATGAGGTTAATGGTCAAGAAAATGTAGCTTGGACAGGAACAGAGAAATCAGAATTGGTGAGGGAAAGTGCTGACTAAGACGGGGCACTGAGACTCCTGCACTGTCACATCCTAAAATGTAGCAGAAATGGGCAGGTTATTTTACAGACAGAGAAATAAAGCCAGGCATGGTGGCACATTCAGGTCATCCCAGTACTCTGGAAGCTTGAAGTAGGAGGATCCCTAGTTTGAGCCCAGCCCGGTAAGTTAGCAAGACCCTATCTCAAAATAAAATATTTAAAAAGGAAAGGAGATAAAGTTAGATGCAGAAGCCCAAGTTTTGGTCCTTAACACTGCAATAGGAAAAAAGAGAGAGAGTGAAGGGAAAAAGGAATGAAGGAAGGAAGGAAGGAAGGAAGCAGGGAGGGAGAGAAGGTGAGAGGGCGGGAGAAAAGAAAACCTTTGTACTGAGGAAGATTTAATATTTGCAGGTCTTAAGTTTCAGGAGGACAGAAATAAGAAAATGAGCGATGAGAGAGTATAACTCATTCTCACATGGTTGAAAAGGCTTTCTTGAGACAAAGGGGATTTGGAATCAAGAAAAAACTTCAAATGGTGAGCTCCTTTGTAAGAAGAAATATTTTAAGTATAAGGAATTACCTTAATTTTTATTTGCTTGGGTTTTTCTGCAGAAACTGGGACTCATGATTTATAAGCTTGATTTTCTTTGCGAGAATGAGAAATAAGTAGCCATTTTCCTTCCTTAGGAGGGGTTTTCTGCACAGAAAAAGACATCCTGATCCTTTCTTCCTCACTCTGTAGGACTCTCTATTCCCATTTATTTTGCTGTAAGGCATCATTAGGCCCAGCTGTGCTCAGCGGTGATAATGGAAATCAATGGTGAGAGAGTTGATGGATATGACAACAGAGCAGGACGTTACACCCCAGATTTTATGCTGAGGATTTAGGAGGGAAAAAGACCTCCTGACTGGAGCAAGAGGATTTCAAGAGTCACTTCCCAGGCTAGAGGGCTTCAGCGTCAGCCCCCCCCTCCTTCCTGCCTTGTCCTTGTCTCCCAGAGATTAACAAAGCGATGGGGTCAGGAATTCTTTCTGACAAAAGCTTATCACCTGTACGACTGGCAGAGACTGAAGCGTGCAGAACCTCATCCCACACCATTTTTAGAAGAACATAACTTGAAACCTGTTAGGTGACGCTACTAGAACATTAGGGGGAAAAGAGAAATTGTATTCAGTAGAAAAATGCAAGTAAAACTGCTTACTGTAGCAGACACATGCTACTCTACTTAAACTGGCCAGCGCAGCTAGAGAAAGATTTCAAACTACTAAGAAATACAGTGAATCATCTCTGGCTTCTTATTCTGACACGCATTGAGTGTCAGCACTTCTCAGGGAGAAAATGGCACTCTTGGATTTGGAAAAAAATTGCAATAGAATCAATAAAAGATTCAAGTGAGATATGGGGTGAACCCGCTGGATACTGCCAGCCTGACAGTTGTTCAATGGGATAACATACAAATAATGGGGCAGCGTGTCACAGTCCAAGCACATTAGCTTTCTGCTGCTGTCATAAACACCTAACATATGCAACTTAAAGGAAGAAAGGTTAATTTTGGCTCACGGTTTTTGAGATTTCAGTCCATGGTCACTTGGCCTCATAGTTTTGGGCCTGTGGCATCATGGCACATCATGACGGGATCGTGCTGCAAAGGAAGTTGTTTGTGTCGTGGTGGCCAGCAAAAGGAAGAAGGTCAGTGTAGCAGTATCCCCTTCAAAGGTGCTCTCCCACAGGCATTTCTCCCATTAAATCTCTCCTCCCAAAGGTTCCACACTAACATGCTGGAGACTAGCCTGGAAAGCACGGATTTTTAGGCCTACATACGCAAGTCATGGAACCAACATCCACCAAGTTAAAGAAGGTACATTTGTCTTGTGAGTGTTTCTGCTTGAGTGAGTGTGAGAAAAGAGAAATACAAATATAGTACATAAGAAGTGTAATTAAATGTGTAACTTTCATGTGTCTATGACTGTGAGGAACATCAAATATAAGCATAAACCATAGCCTCCAACTCGTCATACATGATTATAACCCAATGAATAGTGTACACTATTATTACTAATGAATAGAGGTTGGCATACTAGGGGAAACCTTTTCCCCTGCTACTTTGAATGATGTTAACGTAGTATAAGCAATAAGCTTAATCTTTCCTTCAGGAGGAAAATACATAAAATCATTTAAGAGAACGTATATTACAAAATAAACAATGGACTACAAACTCAGTCATGTAAGTCCTGCTTCTGCCAAGACAGTATTTGGAAAATATATTGGGCTCTCTAAGAAGATACTGGAGACAAATTCTAGCAAGTTTTTACGGGAACTCAGAGGTCATATTAGGGTGCTTAGGCTGTGACGTGGCACACAATAGTAAATGCCTGAGTCAGAGCCAGGAAAGTGTGAACACAAAAGAACCTATAGTCAAGTGATACTTTCTAAAAGTTTCTTGCCTTTAGTTAAGAAATGACTAAAACATTTTTAAAAAGCAAAAAATGTAAACAAGACCATGTGAACCTATCAATGAAGTGATGTGAGTTTGTCCCATACTTGTTTAAGAACATATGTAGAAAGAAAAAAAGAAAATTAGAAGGTAAATAAAAATTTTATGCGTGCAGAGAATAATACATCTTCATCCATTATTCCACATTCTTCCACATTCCTCTGTGCTCACTGCTCTCCCTTGTTTGATATGCGCTGTTTCTTTGTATGTTTACTCTAACTTTTATTAAACATATTTTTGAATAAGAATAACTTATTGGATAAAAGGAAATTTTGTAATTACTAATTAGTATCATCCTCTACAAGTCATTTTCCAAATGCTTTTTCACACACTACTATGTTTTAAGAGCCGGTTTGTAAAAATTACAGAGTTTTATTTTTTTCTCTATGTGTTGAATGTTTTTATTTCTTGTCTTATGCATTGGAATGTTTTTGTGATTTCTGGGTCTTTGTGTATTCGACCTCTTGGTGAAAATTTTCAGCTCCAGGCATTTTTATTCATCCCTAATTGCGTTACATTTTAGTTAGACAAAGTATTTAGTTGAGTCTAATTCATCCATCTTTATTGAGGTCTGTTTTGTGTTCTCTATACAGTCATTTTTAAAAATCTCACTTTACTCAAAGACATTTTGTTCAATGTCTTAAATATTTTTATTAGAGCACAATTTTATTACACTGTTGAAATCATCTACAGGTGTAATAGTTGGACTAATCAATTTTTATACTTTTTACTGGTGGAAGTATTTTTAAATAGCAATGAGTCAATTTTTCATTGGAATTCTGTGACCTCTGTCCTGACATGTTAAAGCTTTGTTGTTAGATCCTTATTGATAAATATTTAAGTTGTTCCCAAAAGTTCACTACTATAAATCATGCTGCAGTGAGTACTCTTGTACCTAAAGTCTCAAACACACATGTATATGTCAATGAAATAAAATCCAAGAACAAGATCAAAGCATTTGTACATTTTTAATAATCAGAAAGATTTTATCAAAGCAATCCTTCCTACAGAGTAAACTCAAGAAAGTATTGGAAAAACTAGCTAGTTAAAATTGAATATGTTTTTAGCACTATAATGACTATCTTCGAGAAATAAGGACCTTAGTAAAACTCAACATCTTAAAAGTATAACTTTCTACTTTTCCAAATGCAACTCTTTGCATCCTGATAAGGTCACGTCCTTCACTAGAGAATCCTAAAATAAAGCCATTTCCACTTTCAGAAAACTTTGATTTTATTCTAATATATATATATATATATATATATATATATATATATATATGCATTTTACCTGTTCCTTTGACATTCATGGCTGTCAGAATAATATACATGGATAAAAAGACTGAAAAGTCATATCTGCTGTCTCACAAATCAGAGTATACTTCTTGAAATGAGAGCATTAGAGATAAACTACCCCTCTTTTGCCAGCGACTGTGAAAAACACATAACAGAAAAGGATCCTGGAGTCTTCGAAGAATATCCTCAATAAATTCCTGCAAGTTCCAATTTCCATCTTCTTGGGAAATATTACCATGTTCTTTCTGAATCGCCGGTATAAGCTGTTACCAGTAAAGGCAAGCAGCCATTTTTATCTACGTGAGGCCAAAGGTTAAAATGAAGACATACCAATCGTGCAAAATTACCGCAGTTCTTGTTACTTTTGAGCTTGCAGCTGACTAAAAGAAAAGGCATAGAAAGGTCTAGTAAAATAGAGTTGATATACCCATGGTATTCATCTTTAAGGAAACCAGTGCATTTTGGAGAAGACTTACATGGGCTGAAGACAAGAGTTCAGAAGTGCAGTTGAGAGAGTAAGAATTGTTTCCTAGGTTTTAAGACTTATGTGCTCTGAGCGTGTTTAATTTCTGTCTGCTTTGGTTTGTCTTACCTATAAAACTAAGGCAATATGTTCACCTCAAAGATCACAATGTGATCCCCCAAAAAGCATCATATATTTGGAACTGTGTGCTGTTGGGAAGTGGGTCTGACTGGAAGGGAAGGATGCTTGAGGTTTAACCTGAAGGGACTGTGTCAACTTCTTGGTATTGGGAGAGGATGGTCGCTGAAGGTAGAGCTCTGAGGGCTGTGTTAGTGACTAGTGAGCCAGGAAGTGAGGGAGGGGCACCCACTCGGGCTATGGGGAATCCAACTGGCAGCTTGAACTAAGGAAGAAAGAAGAGACATTGTTCTGGCTTCTTGCTAGGGAAGCTCTGGCCTTGTC
Source organism: Ctenodactylus gundi (assembly GCA_004027205.1). NCBI lineage: Eukaryota > Metazoa > Chordata > Mammalia > Rodentia > Ctenodactylidae > Ctenodactylus > Ctenodactylus gundi. The sequence continues at coordinate 424,564 of PVKB01000250.1, read as the reverse complement.
CTAGTCTCCAGAAATAAACTTCTTCCCACTTTAGCTGGCTTTCTGTCTATAATGGGTTTGAGCAGATCTCCAGTCCCTGTAATGTGCTTTCACCATTTCCAGCTGCCACAAATGGACTGTGTGAGACCTTCTGGAACTGTGAGCTAAACAAATCTTTCCTCTGTTAAGTTGTGAGTATCAGATATTTTTTCCCACCAAAGAGAAAGTAACTAACACCATTTTGAATCGTTCCTTGATCATTCACAAGTCTCCTGATTCTTCTTGGCTACTGTTCAGTAGGAGAGACTCTACAGTATTGAAGGGTGTGGTGTGGCAAATGAGATCTACTGTCTCATTCAATTGTTAGCATAGAGAAAGCAATACAATCCCTTTTCAAGAAAATTGTGCAATGGGACCCAAGAACCTTCAGTAATACATCACAAATCCATTATTTGACAGGTAGATCTTGAAGATTTCCCCTGGCTGTGCTGACCACTCATGCATAAATTAGAAAGGGTTAAGCTGGGCAAAGTTCACTTGACTTGACGGCTTGGGTTTGATAAAGTTCATGTCTTGAGAGGAGAGATATGGTTCTAATGGTAAGGAAAATGAGAAATTTCAATGATTTGTTAAAGTGTACTAAGGAAAAACACTCACAACCACACACAGTCACATCCAGAAGTCTCCCTGGTCCTCAACGTTTACCATCATAAAATGAAGACAAGCCACTTTTCCTAAAAATCTATGCAAGCTTCTGGAACTCCTTCCACATGATAGACAAGGAATTGCAGTCAAAAGTTTCAATAACAGCTTTGATAGACACAGTGGCACAGGCAGCCAGTACGCCTTAGTGATGCCACCCAAGAGTACAAGGTTAAAACAAAGAGGTTGCAAAGAGGTCCAAGGTCAAAGCAAGTAACCTCACATCAGCCATGGATGTGGAGCCACTGCCTAGAAGAGTCACTGGAGTAGGCTCTGACTTGCCCCCCACCCCACCCAGACTTCACCGCTCTTCTTAATTCTTTTCTTTAAATCTGCCTTTAAGCCACCTCTTACCTGCAACCTCCAGGACTCCTGACCTTTCCTTCTAACTCCATTTGCGTTTTTGACAGGACAACTCTGTCTTGTCTCACACTCACAACCAGGCAATAGTTAAGCAGAGGTTATCCTCATATGAACTTTCAAATTTTGTAATTTTTAAATCATGTGTCTTTCTTTGCCAACGGAATGCCAAAATTCCTCTAATTTTCACTTGCCTTTTAAAAATTATTTCACGAGAAAACTCTTCCACAAAACTTCTCCTGGTGCCTTCCTCCCCCTCCCCTATTTCCAGTTAGACAATGATGTTCAGTTTTATTATCGGTTTAGCTTGTTTATTGTTCCCAGTTATTCAGACATTATCTGATTACTGCTCTGAAGGTATCTTGCAAATGCAACGAAATTCTGTAATAGTACTTAAGTAAGGAAGAGTACTTTACATAATCTGGTGGGTTTAACCCAATCTGTTGAAAACTCACCAGGGAAGACCTTGAAAGTTCCTGATGAGGAGCTTTATCTGTGGACGATAGCTCTTGCCTAAGATTCCCAACCAGCTCTTTGTTGTGTTATTGATTATGGATTGCAGATTTACCTACCAAGGCCTTACGGCTTAAGTGCATTCTCTACAATACCCATATACATGAATACATACATATAACATCCCAAGGTCAATGAGTGCATCATAGTACATTCATTGTATATTAACAAGCAAGGTGTCAATCAATGAGTCAACCAATCACTCAGTAAATATTCTGACTCTATAGTTGAGCCCTAATTGATACAGGTGCTTCTGATTTATTTCCAACATAGTATTTATTACTCTCTAATTATAGTCATCCCGATACAATTACTTTTTAGACATATAATAGATGAACTCTCTTTCATAAGAGAAATTCTTCCACTTGGTAAATATTCAATGTAGGCTTGACTATTTTAATAAAGTTTTATAAGTAAAAACCCTCTAATGACTAAGTCAACGTGAATTAAAGTCTGAGACACTTGATCCAGAATTTTGTTGCTTAATAACAGTGTGGTGTTGGGCATTTCTTATCATGGTTTTAAGCTTTAGACTTTAGTGCTTTCAAAAAAAAAAAAAAAAAGAAGAAAGAAGAAAGAAAGTGAGAAAGAGAGAAAGAAGAAAAAAGTCACTCATGGTAATAGTATCTACCACATAGTGTTGTTTTAAGATGGAGATAAGTTCAAAAAAGTACCTTAATATTAGGAATTTAATAAACATTTTATATCCTTGTTCTTTTTATTAATATTATTTAGAATTAAAAGCAACTCTATATAGCCTTCTCTTGAGAATTTTCTAATTAAGTATCCCCAAAACAACTAGTCTTCGTGTCTTTACCTCCTTCCCAATACTGGGGTGCCCAGGGAGCAGCAACATAGTTTGGCTTTCATGACTACTCTGCACTAGACAATAAAGACTAACAAGGAGATGTTCCACCTCCAGAACTCCCTCACATGTGCATGCACAGGGAGCCCCATGATATCTCAAATCAGTACTTTCTACTCTTCATAAAAATGCCATACTCAACTCTTATGGAACTTAAAAAGAAAAACAAAGTGAAACAGGGGGGTAGGGAAGGGAGGTTAAAGAGGGGTGGGTAGGGGGAGGAACAAAAGTAGAGGGGGAAAGTCCTTGTCACCTTGACAAGATATGTAGGTGCACAAAATGCTCAACTTCATTGTAAACCTTAAATTTTGCGCTTATACATATCAATAAAATGGGGGAAAATGCCATATGCATACAAGAATGTTCAGTAGCTTAGTCACTCACATCTCTCCTGGAAAAGCCAGAAATTTCAGAACAAGAACACAAGGACATCCACATCTTTACAAAGCACTTTAAGACGTATTGGGCTCCCTGGTCTGTATAGTTATCCTGTAAGGAAATTTAGACATTCACAAGTCCCTTTGGGGAGTTTATGAACCAATGATTTATATATACATATATACTGATTTTACAAAAATATGATTTAGGATTCATGTATCTTCAAATATAAAGCCAATTTACATCTCCCATATTTTGGCTCTGAGAATGTCCCTATTCTGAGATCTTAGGTTTTAAATACTTCTATTCATCTCTGGAACTCTAAAAATACAAAAAAGAAAATTTTCTTTTCAAACTCTCACACCATTATGAGTTTCCCACCCATATGAAATTCATCCAGATTTTCCAAGTCTTAATATTTTTTAACCTGAAATTTTGGTGACAGTAATGTTTCTCTCATAAGGTCTTGAGTACTGAAAGCAATAAGACAGAAGATGAATACTTACATTTAGTAAGGGACAGAAAAGTGTGACGTACCTTTCACTGTTACCACTGTGATTAAAAAATTTAAATAGATATATGAAAAAATAAATTTACTTTTTGGAAGTGCTAATGTATGCTACTGTGTGTCAATTGAATTGAAGATTCAATGCCTTTATTTTTGAATTAGAAAAATATGGGATATGAAATAATTAAGACTTTCTGATGTATAAGAATGATTGAAAATTGAACTATGAAATGTACATGAAAATTATTTGCCAAGGTGAAAACTTTAGAATCACAAATCTCATCTTCTAGGAAGGTTGTGATTTTAGATAATCAACTGCAAGCACCAAAGTATTCAGTAAGAGAATACAGAAAGGTGGAAAGTAAGAATTTTCAATAAGGGGAAAATTATCAAAGAGCAGAAAAACAAAAATATCCAGCTATACCCGCTATTTGATGCACTCTGTAGTAGAGCATTCTATGTATTCTAAGTGTATATAAGACTAGTACATTTTATTATACTCATTTTTAGATGAAAAATTGTTGGGGGACAGTTTAAGGCTGAAGAACTGAGGCTACAAATGTTGTGAACGTGCATCATAAATGGCCACATTACCCTACAATCAACCTAAGGATTTGTTGACCTGATTTCCAGAAGTATCTACGAACATAACTGCCACTTTAATTTTACAGCAGAGATTCCCCAAAACTGTAAGAATCAGATTAACTTTATAGCTGGTCTACCATCAACATCTCAATGGCCAGGAAAGATGATAATACATCAGAATTGCTTTCAGCAAGACAAGTGCATGTATGACATGCAAAGTAATTCACTTTTTTATCATTTTATTTTTTTCTGTAAATTGGGAAAATTGGGCTAAACTATCAGAAACTATGGCCCAGGCATTACAGCGATAGACTCAACATTTCATAGAAAAGCAGGTAGATGCATTTGTTTACAAATTACCAGTGGCTTCTCTCATGCCCCAGCGTCAAGGGGAAGTAGTTGTCGTGAGACTAGATGGCCTGCGAAAATAGAAACAGTCACAGGAAGTGTGGCAGCCTCCAACCCTGACAGAAATGATTAAGAAGACCACATTTGGCACTTTGTGGAGGACCTATTATGTGCCACCTAATTTGCTAGCAAATCACTTCAGGTCATTTGTTTTTATTTATATGTGTAAAGGTGTGTACGATTAGTAAGTAGCTTTCCAGTGCCCCTCCCCTGTCCTGCGATAAGTGACCTCAGTGTAGGATGAGGCCTTCCAAGGTTTTTGTTTCCATACAGCTTTAATGACTACATGCACTTGTGGAATGCTTGTCTTTAATTTTGCTTCCTGTGGGACTATCACACCACTGTCATATGGTAAGCACTTGCTAAAACCACCCAAACGCATCAAGTCTGTGGGTTTAAATGATCTTATTAATAATGACTACTCCTGTAAATTACATAAGAAACATAAAATATGCTGTCTACAGAGAAAGCAACCAAAATTAGAGCTTTTCATAGACTGAAATGCACAATGGGAATAAAGCTTGTCCCTAGCTGCAGAAGTTGTTGGTCCAAGTGCAGCTTGAAATTCCAGTTTATCCTCCAGGCATATAATATTTACTGTCGTAAATCTGAAAAGAGCTAGGAAAACATATTCTAACTATTCTCAGTACACACTTCCTCCTGTGAGGAGACCAACTAGACTGGAAATTTACTTTCTAATTGAATAATTAATGGCATGATTTGTCCTTCTAAACTCAGCTCATTAAAAACAGTGGTTTGAATAATGTCTAGCTTCCTGTGGTGTCTAGACCATCTCAGAAAAGTGACTTCCAGAAATTCATCAACAAGGGCATTGACGATTTGTAGAGCTATCAATCAATGTATTCACATGAAAGAGGCCCAAAACAACTGACAAAATTCAGTGACTTTTTAAAATTCTTTTCTGATGCAGCGTGGGTTACAGAGAGAGACCCTAACTCAAAAAAGCATACTTTTCTGATGTACTCTCTCGTTTTATATATTTATCACTAGTTTTATGTATTATATCTGTCTATAGGTGTCTATCAATACCTAATTATCTGTCACTTACAATCTATTCATCAATCTCCTTTGACAATGATCACCCTTCAGCAATTCAAAACTTCTGCTTCTTTAATTCTGATCTGATATCCTCCATTTAATTCTTTTATGCTCAGGTGCCAATATTGTGGCCATGATGACACAGAAACACTCAGGAAGGGGCCACTGACTCTTCCTGTTCTCTCTCTAAAACTACCTTTTGTGACAACCAGTTCATTTGAAATCAAGCACCGATGATTAAGCTGCTGTCAGTAAATCAGGGGGAACTAGGATGAAGGGCCAGCTGCCCAGCGATGCTCGCTGATGATCATCAATATCTGTTGTCTTGAAGGCAGAATTGTCCACGTTTCTTAGCCACTGTGCATGTGGGGTGAGAACGGAGTGAGACGCAACAGAGCTATGTAGATGACTGGCTTCAGAAACCACAACACCCAATGACAAATAATTACTGCCACTATAGTCATAAATTTGCAAGGGGATGTGAAAACTTTCCATGAATGTCTTGACATTCATGAAATTAAACACAGAACACATAACATTCTTCATATTCATATAATTAGCAGACTAGTTTTAAATCTTAGAATGTACTGGAAATAAGAAAAATAATTGACTTTCTTTCTGACCTTTCTCTGACCCATATTCCATCCTAAAATGTTAGAATCCAGACAAAAATACAGCATTTTCCATTCTCTGATTTTAACTTTGAGAACTGAGATCACCTACACTCATGTGGTTTGTTGGGATTGAGATCTGAGGCCACTTCTGTCAACTGGACCTTACTATTTGTTCTAGGAGATTCTTGGCCATGGAAGATAAGGCTATAATGTAACTCAATAAATAACTTCAATGTTAGTTTCAGGAACTTTCCAAAAAGCCAATATATCTGAGCAAATAATTTGCTCATCTGGGTAAACAGCCCTGCTCTGGAAGAAATGAATTACCCACTTATCCAAACACTCCATATATTAAACAGTTGTTTTCCATGCAAAAATATCTTGCTGCATTGTGTTCACCAAACTAAAATCACTGCTTCATACACTTTCCCAACTCCAATCAAATTTTTGCATTGAAAGTCTAGTTTTAAAGAACTCAATTCTACATCCCCAAACATCTAACAAACATCTACCTTTGACTTCTCTTTTCTGAAACACTGCTAAGATTCTGTCAGGATGGCATGCTATCTTACGGCAATAGTTGTAATGAAGTTAGCTCTTTGAATAGCAGGTATCCAAGTGGTCATGTCGCATGCAGTGTCTGCTTCCTTTCAGTGTCCAGGTGACTTAACTCTAGCACCATGGTGAGAATGCAAGGGCAAGCCGCCGATGAAATATGCATGGAAAACTCCCCACACCTTCAAGAATTCCAAACTAGCTTGTCAACAACAAATAAGACCACAATTTGATCTACCATAAAAAAGATTTTCTCATATTCATGTGCTTTCATGAATTATTAAAGTTTTATAGAAATATGGTCAGACTTTCTGATTCATATTTTATTAAGAAATAATAATATCTAAAAAGATAGAGAAAAGAAGTATTCCATAAACAACCTTGCAGTGTATTTTGTCATTCTAAATAACCCCTCTAATCTTGCTTCTATTCTCCTGAATTCTCTTCTTACTTCTCTTGGTACGTGATTTAATTGATATTCAAGTGTGTCAGAATTGTGGCCATGTTATTTCGGGATATTCAATTTTCTATACAGGTGCCATTTTTCTAAGCCAAAATGTATTCTTTTTCTTTCTTTCATTTCTTCTCTCTTAGCTATGCCTCATCTGTTGCTTAACATACATAAATAGTTCTAATGATTCTCTCTTAAACCACATTAGTGAATACTTGAAAATCCTGTGTCAAATATGGAGAATGATAGGTGGTACATTGCCACAAAGAATCATATGAATTTGTCTCTGCATATATATGTTTATTCCAGTCTCATCACCTACTGTCAGCTACTGAGACTTTTTCTGTATAATCAGTTACTCATTTAAGTCTTCCTATTTGCTGCACATGGTAGCAAACATCATATGAGTCAGAAGCAGAAGGTGAAACATCGAATGGTCTCTCTGATATGAGAAACCCAGATCGCAGCTATCTCATGGAACTTAAAACAATAAAGTGAACCAGGGGGTAGGCTGGGAGGGAGAGAGGGGTGGGTAGGGGGAAGGACAAAAGGAGAGTGGGAAAGTCCTTGTCACTTTGACAAGATACTATTTGCACAAAATGCTCAACTTCATTGTAAACCTTAAATTTTGCATTTATACATATCAATACAATGGGGGCAGGGGGGACAGAAGTTAGCCTCTTAAAGAAAACCTGTCTCAAAAATTAAGAAAAGAGAGGCTAAGCATGTAGGTCAGTCCCAAGCACCACACAAAACTCTTCCTACTTATCCTAAACTAGATTCTATGTTTTGACTGTGGCTATTCACTTTATGTATGAGTGGAGTTGTTTTTTTTTTTTTTTTTTTGGGGGGGGGTTGTTTTTGTTTTTGTTTTTGTTTTTGTTTTTTTTGTTGTTGTTGTTGTTTTCCTTGAAGAGGAAGAAGCAACCAGGTTTCCACTGATTAGAAAACAGGCCCGCGACGGTCCCAAGAAGGACGGACCATGAGTTTCACCGTTTTCTTCTTTCCCCAACAGAAAAACACTTGGTTTGCTCTGGGAGGAAAGAGGGGAGGGCGCGTGGGGTCCAAAGCAGGTATGTGTCCGGGGTGTCCCGGGTTTACAACAAAAAGCCGCCGCTGTGGGCGCTCCCGCGGTTTTGTTTGTTTCATTGTGTTTTAAAATATAAGTTAGAGCCAGTGTGCTCACACACACCTGTAATCCTGGAAACCTAGGAACCTGGTGCAGAAGGAACACAAGTCTGAGCCCTGTCTGAGCAATTTAGTGACTGAGCTCAGTGTGGAAGCCTGGCACTAATCCCCAGTGCTGCTAAAAGATTAAAAAAATAAAAATGTAGGCCTAATTATTATTCAGAGACAGTGAAACCAACAGATAAGAAATAATTGCCACTGAAAATGTAGTTTGTCATAATGCCCATAGGAGAAGGCACGGCTGCCGCTCGGAACCGCACAGGGAAGCAATAGGGTCATTCAAGAGGCAGAAATAGTGAGGAAAAACATGAGGAGAGACTTTACTGGAATTTCCGTGGGAAATGCACGGCCAAGCGGGCTTAAGACTCACTAGGTCAAAGCTCCAGTGTGCAATAATTTCAGCCCCCTGTGGGGTGCAGGGACAATCCCTACTTGTCTGGTATCAAGCCCTGGAATGATTAAAGCACAGAAAGGATTGCCCCATGAAGTTTCAGAGCCAGAGAGAGAAGGTGGCTCAGAGACACTAACTTGTGTTAGTCTGTATGCTAACATTTGCTAAATAATAGAACTTACTGTCCCTGAGAAGGAAAATAAGTCTTTTCCAGTTAGTGAGGCCAAATACTGCCAGAGCACGAAGAAAACAGAGAATAATAAAATATATTGAACACATAATACATATATTATATTGAGTGACAGCCTACATAAGTTAAAACAAATAAATTTTAAGAGCCCAGCATAATACATTATATATATATTCATATATACCTATGTCATTCCCACCCAGGTCAACAATAAAACATTGCTATTGCTCCAGAGACTTCCACAGATCTGTCTCCGTAAATATTTGCACCACCCAGCAAGGTAAGCATTGTTGGGACTTCCTTTGCTAAGCCCTAACTTTGCCTGATCCTGACCTAGAAAGAAACCAACTTGAACATGTGGAATGCTGTTTGGTCTGTCCTCGTTCATTCTGTATTACACTTTAAGGATTCATCTACTTGGTTGCACTTACCGGAATTTATTATTTTTCATGACTGTAGAATACTTCTAAACACGTGTGTGACAAAGTATTTGTCTACTCTCCTTTGTATCGAATACACTCATAGACAGTGTTTATGAACTCACATATTCAGTTCTCTTGGATGTGTGCCCAGGGTAGGAACTGTTGAATCTCGTGGGTGGTGAATCTCTGGTTTTAATTCATATGCTCTCAAATACTTTTACATAGTAAAATAAACTTTCCACCAATGATGCGTGATGATCTCTGGTACTTTACATTCTTGTCAACCTTTATAATTTAACTACCCTGGCTTCTGGAAAGTGGCTTTGTCGTGGTTTTAATTGCCATTCCTGTTTAGCAATGGTGTTGAGCATCTTTATATAGGTTTGTTGTAACTATACTTGTGGTTGCATAGACCTCTTCAAGACTTCTGCTACTTTTAAAATAGAATTCTCTGTACATATTTTTGATTTGACTTGAGAATTTTTTAACTTATTCTGGATATGAGTGCTTTGTAAGATAAATACTTTTATGTTTTTGTACTTATAAAAATATTTCTCCCACAATGTAATTTAACTTTCAACCTCTATGGGATCTTTAAGTAAACAGAAGACCAAATTGTTATTTTTATAGCTTTTCTATCAGTCCTTCTTGGATCCTGCTCAGAAATGTTCACCAATGCCACAGTTGTGAAGGCTTACTCTTTTTTTATCTTTCCTTTAGAGTTCTGTAGTTTATATTGAATTAAGTTTTGTGAGTGATATGCGTTAAAACCTTTCATGTCACTGAAACTCTTGTTTTAGTCTGTTTGTACTTGTGATGTGAGTAAACCAGTCCTACGTGTACTACTACATAGCTCCAACAGCTTCACTGCTTGTTACAGGCTGGGTTTTTTAAATTTTATAATCAAAACTTATTTATGTTATTCAGAACAAATACAACAAATACACTTACAAAACAAAAAATGAAGCCAATATGACCTAAATTCAGGATTCAGATGAGCTGAGAGACCTAAACTACAACAGAAACCTGCACTTTCTTGAAAGCTCTATTGTGTTTCCTCAATACAATTGTCTAATTTAGGCCAAGGTTAAGTTTTGCTTTTTGCTTTGTTTTGTTTTGTTTTATTTTACAATTTATTTGTGGACAACTACTATATAACCTAAAGTCTATTCCTTTTCTTTAAAAATCCACCAATGATGTATTTCAATCAGTTTATGCTTTTTAATGCCAAAATCATCATTCAAAAATTCTCACAATTTTAAAATTCTGTTACAAACCATAATCTTTGCAAAGGCTAAAGCTGTTGATGAGAAAAATGTAATAAGATCAAAAAAAAACTCCACATTGCATCTGTTTTCTCAAAAACACTTTATTCTTTAATAAATACATATTGAAAACCTATTTGTGTCTATGACCAAAACTTGAATAAGAAAGACATTAACCTTAAATTTTTAGTGCTTCTATTGTAATGTGGTGAATAGGTCAAAACATAGGCCAGAAAAAAAGTGCATTGTAAGGAACAGAATGGAAAATGCTAAGAAAAAAAAAAAAGGATGTTATGATTTGGGCCATAAAAGTCCCTCAAAGACTTGTATGCTAAAGGTTTGGTAGACAGCTTAGGGTACTATTGAGAAGTGATAAAAAGGTTTAGGAAATGCGACCTAGTAAAGGGTAGTTAGGTCACTGGGAGAAGCTAGGTCACTGAAGAAGATATAGGAATCAGACTCTTAACCTCTCCCTCCTGCTTTGCTTCTTGACCACCATGAGGTGAACAGCTTTACTATACCATATGTTTATTACTATGAGGTCAGATTTGGTATAGGTCCAAAAGCAACAGATCCTGCCACAAAGGGGGGACTTCTGAAACCATGAGCCAAACTAATCTTTTTTCTTTTTAAGTCGATTATCTCAGGTACTTGTCACAGTGACAGAAAACTGATAAACAAAGATTGCAGGCAAACTTTAAGGCAAAAAAAAAAAACATAATTCAAGAGGTTCTTTGCAAAAAAAAAAAAAAGTAGGATGTCCACAGAAAAATAAGTGACCCGATCATTCCAGCCACCTCCCATGTAAATTTTCACTAAAATAAGTGGGAAAACTAACTGATATGGGCAAAGTTTGTTACTTACTTACCATTGGCCTTTGAAAAGAGAAGAGGAAAAAAAGAAGATACCAGCAGACTTCTAAAACCCTGCACATGAAGAATCAAGGTGACCTCAGTCAGTAGTTTTCTGCAGGAGACTCATGAGAGTCAGTATCACCAAGAGTCCCCTAAGCTTGCTTGTGTCTGCTAACATTAATGTATAAAATATAAGTCATTCCTAGTGGGCCATAGAGACCCAGACTCTAGCCTGAAGGAAAATATCCAGGGATCCACGAAGAATGTTTGGCCTTACAGACTTTGATGTGGCTGACCTAGAGCCATGGGACATAAAGTATTCCAACTTCCCTCAATTCTCTCTGGCTGAAGTTTATTTTAGCCTTTGCCACTGATGTGGTTTATTATTTTTAATGGCATTCCATGCAAGAGTACAACGTATTCCTCAGATAGAACCACAAAATAATTCTACTTTTCTGAGTGATTCTAAAATATTCTCAACTCACATCAAAGGAGTTTTAATGCCTGGAACTCCGCATTATCATTGGAAGAATTCATCTTTACAGTGTATAGGCAACATTTTCCTCCAGCAGAGAAAACACCATTTTTTTTTCTTTCTCTTTTATTAGGCCTAAGATAGAAAAAAAAATACTTCCAAGAAATATTTTTTATCTCCTTCAATTCTTTTTTGTGAATATTCTGTGCTGCATCTTTCACAATTAAATAGAAAACACAGCAAAAGCATTTTCTGTGAAGACCCTGGATTCTTTTCACTGAGTGTTCTCTGAGTTTGAAAAGTTTCACAGTGTTGAGATATAAATTAGGACTTCTGGCAACCAGATCTTGTGCCTTTATGATCAAAACACAACTAAATATTTTGCAGAACCTACTTGGTAAGAAGGCATCTTGGTGTGCAACATCCAGCTGTGACAGATAGGGAGAAAGCTCAATTTTCTTTCCTGTTTCCTTTCTCAAGGGCTAAAACCAAAAGTATCATTAAATAGGAACTGTTCTTTCGGGGATGATACACTCAGCAAAGATTCAAAATTATTCCAAAAGAATGAAAAACAAGTGTCTCTGAATATGTGAGAAAAACACTGTGCAATGTGTTTAAAAGCATAAGCCAGCATGTGAGATGGATTGATTATGTTTTCCTGGTTAAAGATTAAATAGATGACAGATAGGTAGATAGACAGACAGATAGATAGATAGATGATAATGTCTATAAACACGATCAACCTCTGTCTGTAGATATGTAAATATCTATATAATAGATACACACATCTACATAATATACAGATACATATGATTATGAATTTGCCTCCCCCAAAATTCATATATTGAAGTCCTGGTCCAAGACATCTGAGTAGAACTGTATTTAGACATAAGGTCTTTAAACAAGTAATTAACAATTAACACTAAGCGAGATTTATTGAGTGTCCCTAATTCTAACTATTTTCCATGTGAGAAGTGATAAGGACACAGATAACACAGAGAAAATACCATTTGAAGACAGAAGGAGAAAAAAAAAACCACCTCCAAATCAAGGAAAGTAATGGCAGAAGAAAGAGCCTCAGAATTCTAGCTTGATGGTAAAAAAATATTTTTTGTTGTTTGAGCCACCAGTCTCTGACTTACTATGGTGACCTTAGTATTTACTTGTGTGTGTGTGAGAGAGGCCATGCACACATATCAATATCTGCAACTATCATCTTACATGATAGTAATTTTAGATACATGAGGTGTATTGGCAATATCAATTATTCTCATGGTAATTCCTAATTTCTGCAACATATCTCTCAGCTAGTATAAAATTCTGAAGACAATTTTTTAAAAACTTATATAATGCTTTACTATTTTAGTCAGATACTTGAAACTAAATTTAATAAACAATCATTTTGTTGATGAATTCCGTTGGCCAAGAGTTTGGACGAGGAATAGCAGGGTAATTTATCTCTGTAAGTATAGGGGCTTCAGGTAAGATAAAAACAAATACCTGACAATGGCTCCAAAATATGGGAGCTCGAGTAGCCAGGAATGAAGGATCCACTTCCAAGATGCCTTCTTCGTCCACACACCTCACATCGGGATGAGGAGGCCTGCAGTCTGGTCACAGCTGTGAGCCCTGGCAGGTACCACTATACGGCACTTCCTCATAGTCTACTCACGGCGTGAGAGCCGGTTCCCACAAAGGGAACGTAAGAGGGAACGTTCCAAGACAAGCTGACAGAAACTGCGATGCTCTTTCTTAGGAACTCACAGACCTCCAGGATTCAGAGGAAGGAGACGGTCACCGCGTAATGAGGAAATACTATCAGTGAATTTTGCAGCGTTTTTGAAAACCTCCTATTGGCCCCAAATCAATGACATGTATTCAATATAAAATACATACTTTGTCTTGGTTGGCTTTTTCTTGCTTGGATCCAGCTCCGGACATCCGCAAGTTAAGTTTACTTTAGTTCACAGTTTCAGAAGTCTCAATGCATGCGTGATCATTTGGGTGTAAGTCAGGGCATTAGAGAATGGTCTTCCAGAGGACAGCACTCATCCCATGGCGACCAGAAGGAGGGAGAGAGAGAAGGGAAGCCAGGGAGGGAGGGGTATCCTTCCAGGCCCAACCTCAAGGGACTAACTCCTCCAACCAGGCCCCATCTCCTAGCCACACAAGAAATCAATGAACTAATCCACTGAGAAGTATAGATAGCATCCTTATGCTCTAATAAGCTTTAGGCACATGAGCCTTTGAGGGGACGTTTTAGGTGAAACTATAGCACACTCTCTCAAGAATTCTCAAAGGGAACATTCCTTTATACCACCGGTCTCAGACTTTAGGGCGAAATATCATCACCTAAATGAAGAGTTGGGTGATTGTTAGGCATACTCTTCATATTTAAAAATTGGTGAGCTCAAGTGATTCATCATCCAACCACCCATAATTTGTAGTGGGGAGCATGAAATGGACATTATAGATCTTGTCACATAAACGGGTAATGGGAGGCACACAGCCATCTCTGGACTATAGTAACTGTAAGATCAAGGTGGCACGCATTGCCAACTTTTAGCTTATGGACCCCATTCTATGTTATAGAAAGGTTCTCTGTCCATCTTAGCTCCAGCTTGTAGACTCAGAATTCTGTGTCACATTTACACTCCCTTTTCCATAAAAAAATTATCCTATGTTTGCTGAGCACCTTTCTTAGTCACCTCCCTGACAACTGAAATGTGGGAGCCCTAGAGCTCTTTTGTTTCATTCTTTCTCGCTTTAAGTCCAAGCTCATGGCATCTTTTTCAATAGAGTCATCTTAAGAACTTTGTAAGTTTCTTATGAATCAATACATTACCCCATCTGCTGCACACAGTTTATGTCCACAAATCTATTCATAGGATGTTCTCTGTGTGGGTCCAATGAAGGCTGCTACTGGACACCATCCTCAGGACTCATGGAAGCCCTATCGTTAAACAGAAAGGATCTTTGAGGGGTGTGTTCACTTTCTCCCTGAGAATTATGAAGCACCACTTTTAGATATGTATCAGTTCCTGACTATATTTTACAGTCCCATTCTGACTCCTTTTTTATTCTGTAGCCACGGTTTTGACAATGCCGTGAACTTATTTTATCTGCTCTGGGAGAGACCAAGTGTGATAAATAGTTGTATTTTCAAACATAAAATTTTAGATCTTTCATAGTTATGTTAAATACTGCTTGAAAACTAATTTCTTTTACTTTATAGCTTATTTCTCTTTATGCTGCCTCATAATATGAAGGTAAAGGGAATTGA
The DNA here is from genome assembly GCA_004027205.1 of Ctenodactylus gundi. Taxonomy (NCBI): domain Eukaryota; kingdom Metazoa; phylum Chordata; class Mammalia; order Rodentia; family Ctenodactylidae; genus Ctenodactylus; species Ctenodactylus gundi. Next base: position 409,519 of record PVKB01000250.1, on the reverse strand, counting down.
CTAATATTTTTAGTATTATTCCTGGAAATATGCTTAGCCAAACCTGTCATTTTATTAGTTTTCTTTCTTTACTTCTATAAGTGGCAATATTTTAAATTTTTCTCTATTGCATAATGAGGCTCTCCTCCCTTCCAGGTTCTTCTGAGAGCTGTCCCTTTGCAACAGATTCCTGGAACTTTTCCAGGATTTCACAAGACTTTCTCCAAGACCTTCCAGTTTTAAACCAAGTCTATATCTCTGAGTCACATGGCTTGCACTTTTCTTATATAGCGTATCACTTCCCATATAAAATTTTTGCCTTGGTGGCTATGTTTACATCAAATGCTATCTCAAAACTCATGTAAATAAGGGAATAATAACTTTTTATGCTTATGGATGTTGTAGGCCAATAATACACACAGGACTAATGGGGATGCCTGTGTCTTACCCAAGGTATTTATTATGGGGTCCCTGAAAAGGTTTCCAGAGCCAAAGACAGCTCAAAGAGCTGGGGGCTCTGGCAACTTGTACTGAAGCATTTGCTTCTAGAATGTCGTCAGTTACATCAGGCCCCTAAGCTTGAGCAATTTTAAGACTAGTTCATTTGAGCTCATCAGCCATGGCACTACCTCAGCCTCTCCTGGGGCCTGAACTTCTCACAGCACAATGGCCAGATCCAAAAGGAAACACCTCAACAGGGACTTTCAAAGAGACAGTGCTCAAAGGACAGGTGAAAGTTCAAATTAAAGTGGCTCTTTGTAGCACTGTACCACCTATCATACTGCATATTTTGCGCAAGACTTTCAAGTATTCACTAATATGGCATCTTTGAGAGTTTGCATCAGAAGTCGTATAACATTATTACTGCCACACTTTTTTATTTTTTCTTTTTCCCCATTTTATTGATATGTATAAGCACAAAATTTAAGGTTTACAATGAAGTTGAGCATTTTGTGCACATACGTATCTTGTCAAGGTGACAAGGACTTTCCCACTCTCCTTTTGTCCCTCCCCCTACCCACCCATCCCTCCCACCCTCTCCACCCTACCCCCTGTTTCACTTTGTGAGAGACCCAGATCACAACTCTTATGGAATTTAAAACGAAAATACCATACTTTTTTTGATCAAAGCACTCATGAGATAGCTCATTGCAAGAAAAAAGCAAGGGCTACTTCCCAATGGAGGAGTAGACAAAAAGAGGTTGACATTTCTTCAGTTTCCCCTTCCCAACCCTGTGTGTCATTTCTCTTACTAATATTTGCTTAATTAGACATTTTGCCAGAGATGATGTTGATGTTTTAAAACCTTTTCTAAACAGTTTGTGAATTTACCTAGATAGCCTCTAGCAATCACTAGGAAGTTAACAATGGCAAAATTCCAGTTCTTCAGACAAGAAAAGAATGAAATGAAAAGAAGCACATTAGCGTGGTCTATCCACAGTAGAATGACCGGTAGTGAGAATTGAATGTAGGGTTCCTAATTTGCTCTTTAATCCACAGACCACAAGTGGAAACCTAAGTGTATCTACCACTTTGAAATGACCATGCCCTTATTTTGACTTCTACAAATGGCATCTCTAAAATGGCATATCTAAAATGATGTTGACACCTACCTTTGATTTTTAAAATATTAATGTATTTATTTATCGTGGTGCTGGAGTTTGTATGTGGAGCCTCATGTGTTCTAGGCAAGCACTCTACCATTGATCTATGTCCCTAGCTTTACATCTTATTTAGTGGCCTTTGACAATATCATTTCCTATAACTACATATGGCAAAAGCTGATTGTGCTCTTATACAGTGTGGAGTTGTACTGTGATGGTGATTTGCCACCAGATAATTCACTTCCCAGCTCTCTTTTATCACTGGAGCCTTGGGAGCAGTTCTGGCCACAGGGATGTGACTGGGGTTGGTGAGTGTTATTGAGGGTTATGGAGTCAGTATTTTTTTTCTTTTATTTTTTCTTTTTCTTTTTCTTGTTTTTGCTTTTCTCCCTGGACAAGTCAAATTCTCTGGTGCTAAATCAAGGAAAAACACTGAAGGCTTCAGCACTTAATATTTAATACACAAAAAGCCCCACTCGATCCCTTAAGTTCTTTGTAGGACAACCTCACTCTGCCTAGTACAGAACCACTTCATTTTATCCATTGCAAAGAAGCTATTTTCAGACTTCAGCAGAGGTGCTTGGACTATGGAAGTCAATCTAGGGACACGTCTGTTTTCCATAGACCTTCAACTCAAAGCTATTGTTTGTAGCATCCCATCCTTTCCTGGAGGTGCTTTTTGTTCCTACACCTCATGCTAGCTCGAGCCTTGTTGTCCCAGGGGTCCGCAGCTTGGGACTTCTGCTAAGGCCTAGCTCAGCTCGTTGGAAAAGATGGACAAGGCTCAGTCAAAGTGCTTTTTCCCTCCTTTCCTGGTCCCAGCCATGCTTTAAAAAGTGTGTCCTTTCTAGAATCCAGATGTCCATGGTGAGAGAGTTGCTCATATTACCTCGTGTTCTGTGATCCTGAAAGTATTATTTGTTTTGAATGTATTAATCCTGAAAGTGTTATTATGCCCCCTAAATTTTTGAGCAGTAGTTTTATGCATATTCATACACTTAAAATACCAATGTTCTACCCATGACACAGGAACTATGCCAACTATTTTGACTTGTTTGTTGTTCAATGACTATTTTTTAAATATGTTATAAAACTATTTCCATTTCTCAATGATTTTAGACATACAAATAAATGTAAAAGTGTGAACTTTTATGGTGAATGAAACAGCACTTAAAATTTGTTTCAACTACCCACAAGCTACCCCGGAGCATATTATGACATATTTTAGTTGCTTGTTATCTACTCTATGTCTACAATGAAAATAATAATAATAATAATACTTCCTTTTCAGTAATGGTGACAAAATTAGAATAATATGAAACACCAGGCAAAATATAAATTGTACGAAAACTGTGATTTTTACTTATTGGCTCTTTCTAATTTACTTTCAATTCTTTGATTTTTTTTTTCTCTAGAAATGATCACTGCTTAATTGACTCTAGTCAGTTCCCACTCTTATCACTCCTCTGCTGTTGAATGACACACCAACTGAGCAAAGCGTGGATTTGGAGTCAGACTGACCTGAGGTGACTCCTGGCTCCAATATTCAGTGACTATGTGACAAATTACTTAGTATTACTGAGTAAGATTTTTTTTTTTTTTTTTTTTGAGACAGAGTCTCCCTGTGTAGTCCAGGCTAGCCTTGGACTACACGGCAATCCTCCTGTCTCAGCCTCCTGAGTGCTGGGATTAAAGACATGCTTCACCACGTCCAGCTCATGTGGTGCTGGGGAATCGAACTCTGGTACTTGGCGCTTGACTTAGTGCTTTCTAGGCAAGTGATTTAACCGCTGAGCCATTCCTCCAACCCCCTGAGTCAGAATTTTATCAAAGTGGTGTTATGAACATAGTAAATAAAAACATGTCTTTAACTAGGGCATTCCAGTGTTCCAATAGTTTGTGCCACTTATTGACACCTGATCAACCACAGCATTCTTGTCCTTTAAAAAGACTTTGCCCTCTAAGAACATAACACTTAGGCATCCGTAGCACTGGGTAGCTCATTAGATTTATATTAAATTTCATGTATGGAAGGACTGCACAGTACATTTAGGAAAAGTATACACTAACAAGAGCACTGACTAGGAAGTTAGGAAATGTTGGCTTTTCTTGCTTCTACCACTTACATACTCCATTCTGAGTAGGTAAGGGTCATGCTCTGGACTTCAGACTCTACATCTTTAAAATAAACATCATAATAATATTGTTACATTTGACTCCTCAAAATGATAGAGAACAAACAATATTATGGGCAGAAAGATGCTTGTAATACTGTATGGCATATAGAAATATAGATTATGTTTTTCTTAAACTGAGATTTGTACTCAAATAAAGAAAACCAAGCTCCCAACGCAAAGAAATGGTTTTTATGCTAAGACATATGCATTTACTTTAGAATGAGCTCTTCTTTTAGCAAGGGTATTTTTATACTAAAGAGATAGTGCGATCTAATTATGTGTAAAAGAGTAGACTTTTTATTTTATTATAGAATCTCTGCAATTTAAACCTACACAAGTAAATTTGTGTTAGATATTTGCAAATATTGTGCTCTCTGATTCTTTTGCTAGCTGATTGTGGACTGTAGTTACTCAGTTATGGTAAATGCATAAAAAGACATACTGTTCAGGAATATTTTATATTCATGTAAAGCATAGTAAGTTATGATTTTTATTTTCATTTGGTTATAACTGTTAAAGTCGGGTTATTCTTTGTGCTGCAAAGAACACTATTTTTCTTAAATACATAGGAAACAGTATATTAAGCCATAGGAATATTTGAAAATACGTTAGTCCAGCAGCACTTTACAAATTCGTATTATCCGTTAATGTAGGATTAAATGCCAAGTATTTGCTCATATAAAATTTACCCAACATGTAATCTTCCATATGTGAGGAGCGTCTCTACAAACCTTAAATTCTTCAATTTCGGACAAATATTATTTATAAAGATATAATGTAAAACATAATGATAATATTTTGATGATTTATCATATTATTGGCACTGTACTGAGTGATTTATATGCATAAATTCACTGAATCTTCCAAATAAAATTATACCATCATCACCTGTTTTATTGATCAAGAAACAAAGCTGAATGCATGTGGTTGTTTGGGGTTATCATAAGTAATAAAAACTAAGTGTTTCATGCAGGAATTTAAAAAAGCATCCTTTAAAATATCTCACAGGTTAAAGGAATCACGACAGATTTTTAAAAATAAGGACAATATTACATATCTGAACTCTGCACTATGTATCAAACACAGTGGTCTTAAAATCCTAATAATCTTAAGTACTTAAAATAGAGAAAATAAGTCTGCAAAGTAAGAACTTAGGTTGTCTATTCAAAAGCAAGAATAAACACAAGTAAAATAAATGGAAAGAAATAATGAATGAAGGAATAAAAATTCAGTTACTTTAAAACACCAAGAAAGTTGTTTCCTTTGATCAGAATTAGAATATAATGACTTTTCTGCTTTTGAAGTATATAAAAATAAGTCTATCTGTTAATCTATTTAATAATAATAGAAGCAATATTACAAATGAAAGAGAATACACATAGACAACTAAGTAATAAAGTTGTGATAAATATGTTCATTACTTGTTCTTACTCTTAAGAAATGTCTACATATATCTCTGTTATGTGTCGTTTTGGTCTTTTATGGATATATTCCCAGGAGGGGTGTCCCTGGATCGAAGGGGATATTTATTTCTAGTCTTTTGAGAGCTCTCCATACTATTTTCCAAAGCGGTTGTACGAATTTACATTCCCACCAGCAGTGCAGGAGAGTTCCTTTCTCCCTGCAGCCATGCCAGTACTGATTACCCAAAAGAGGCCAAAACAACACATAACAGAGATATATGTATACCCAGCACAACAAACAACAGCAAAAATATGGAAGGCACCAAAATACCCATCAACAGATCAGTGGATACACAACGGAATACTATGCATCAATAAAGTCCAACAGCGTGGAGGCTTTTATAGGCAGATGGAAGAAACTTGAGAACATCATGCTTAGTGAAGTGAGTCAGAAGCAGAAGGTGAAACATCGAATGTTCTCTCTGATAATGAGAGTCTCAGATCACAACTCCTATGGAACTTAAGTTGAAAGACAAAGTGAAAGAGGGGAGTAGGGTGGGGGAGGAGCGAGGGGGGGTGGGTAGGAGGGGGGACAAAAGGAGAGTGGGAAAGCCCTTGTCACCTTGACAAGGTACGTATGTGTACAAAATGCTCAACTTCATTATAAACCTTAAATTTTGCACGTATACATATCAATAAAATGTGGATGGAAAAGTTACAAAAAAAGAAATGTCTATTCCATTCTTCTGCCCACTTTTAAATGCTTGGTTTTCTGGCTATTGAGCTATTTAAATTTTTATACATTTTAGATAATTAACCCCTTATTTGATGTAATGTTTGAAAATATTTTTTCTCAGTATGCAAGTTCTCTTCCTTGTATTGATGTAGCTTAATTTAGTTCCACTTATTTGTTTCTGTTTTTTTTTTTCAGGTGCAAACACATAGGCAGACAATAGAGGCATAATTGCCTGGACCAGGGTGGGGAGAGAAAATTAGGGCAGGTGAAATAGGGAAGAACTGCCAGTGTGTGTGGAAATCCTCTTAGAAGCGATGAAACGTTCTAAAGTTGATTGTTGTGATGATTTCCCCAGTGTATGAAAAGCTAAAAGCCAAACCGTCAACTGGTACATTTTAATGAGTGAACTGCACGATATGTAAAATAAATCTCAACGAAGTTGTTTTCAGGTGAAAAATAACTCACATGGTTATAATTTTATTTAAAGAATATTTGTACATGTAATATCAAAGCAAGGGAATAAAGGAAGAAGCCAGAGTGAAGGTGTTAGGAAGAGAATGAACAAGGTGAGTCGAAGTTGGATATGGGGAATTCGCAAGATTCTTGCATGTTTGTATCGTAGATTGCCATATGCTTATTCAAGTATTAAAAATAACTAGATCTGTAAGTAAATGTGATGCCATACAATCGCCAGAGAAAAAGAAAGAACAAAAAAAGAAAGAAAAATAATGAGTATGTTTGGTTCTAAATACATCAGTAGAAACCCTCCTATGCATAGTCAAGGTTGAAACAGTACAACCAACAGCAATCAGCATCATTAATAATGATATAGATCTGTTCAAAAATGGACCATTTCTAGAGAAGCTTTGCCATCCAGTTCTCCATCTTGGTGTGGCAGCCCTCTGTCATCAGATGCACTTCAAAGGATCCCAGTTTATGAGAACTTGAACAAATTATACACAGAAAGCATAGCAAAGATTAAAAATATTAAAAGACCTTAAATCATTCTTAAAGTTGTACATGCATAATAAAGTAATTTGAGCAATAACTATGGGACACCGACGGAGTGAATGAAAACCAGCTTGTGAATTCTGGCACTCAGGGTCTTTCTTCTGTCACTGAGGCTGCAGTGTAGAAAGTGAAATTAAGAAGAATTCAGCAAAACTATTCTGTGGCAAAGACGATGGCTCCTGAACAGATGCTCAACATGAAACAAAAAGTAAAATCGCCTTTTTGAAGACTTAACTTTTTTCCTTTCACTTAGAGAAAATGTCCCTGTTTATTTTATCAAGTTCATCAGCATCTAAGAATGTGTTACATATTGAGAACAAGGCTGTCACTGAGGAAATAATCCTTTTCAGTTTTCTTCACATGATCCCACATCCCCTGTTATCTTCTCCAAGGGAGCGAAATGGCAGAGCCACAGGAGAGCGAGCAGTGCCGGAGATGGAGGGTGATTACTCAGCGGAGAAGGAAATCTGCTCAGAAGGGTCAGCAAGCAATTTAGAAGCTCCTTTTAACGCACTTTCCTGATAAGAGACATTTTTAAACTGTCTTTCAAATTAGCAAGTAGCTCATAATATTTACGTATGCACCTGGTGGAAAAAGAAATGGTGGTTCCTTCTCAATGGTGAGAGAGTCATCCTGTGCACGAGATATACACTACCAGTGGTAAGTAGCACAGTCAAGAAAGGTAAATTTCTACATTTCTCTGAGGACAAATAAAGAACTGTCATTTGATCTAGAAGTATGATACCTATGGCTCTTAACCATTTTCATTGTCAGTGAAGATTCCATTTTTTAGGAAGTCAGGAGCAGTCATCCAGACAAGTTCCTGAAGTGATCGCAATTGTTTCCTGGGTCTGCTATAGCAAATTTCCACAAAATCTGTGGCTTAAAATAACAGATGTGTATTCTCTGACAGTTCTGGAGGCCAGAATTCCAATATCAGGGCGTCAGCAGTGTGGGTTTCTACTGGAGTCTCTGAGGAATAACCTGTTCCATGCTTCTCTCTTATTTTCTGATTGTTCCCAGCAATCCTTGGCTCCTCGTGGAGCCAAGAACAAGAATTTATGAAGACATAGATCACATTGGATTAGGACCTACAACTTTGTTCAAACTTCATTGTATGTACAAGGACCCTATGTCCAAATAAACATCATATTCACTGGTCCTGTGTGTAGAGATTGAACTTATTTTAGCAAGGACTAAAATTCAACTTCAACACGAATTCATGAGAAAGTTGGGAATAAAAATCAATACTACCCTTGAAAATGAAAGTCCCTGCTCAGTTCTTCTGCTGGGAAGATAACATCCAGACAAACACTGTAGGAATTAGAAAGCATCCAACTACCCAAAAAGAGACCAGATTGCATGCAACTTGATAGCTCTCACTATCTTCACCCATGTTTATTGGGGAAGTTATATAATTTAATCATATATATATATATATATATATATATATATATATATATATATATCCATACTTTGGGCTAATACACAAATTTTAGTAGATATGTATGTTCTCTTTAGCTATCCATTAATAACATTTTTTCGTCTTTTGAAACCCTAATTTCACAAGATTAGAGGAAGAGTTCTTTCACTGAAAAACTAAAAGAATAGTAAATACGTATTGATGAAATGTAAAAATGTTGAATTCTCGCTTTCTCAGTCTCTAGTGAATCCGGGATAAAGGAATGTGACCCAGATTTCCATGTCACGTGTGCCACCTCAGACAATCTTAGGACAGCAAAAGAGCAGAGTCCTTGCAGAAACCTCTCTGGTGAGCATACAGAAGGAAAGACCATCCTGTAGCAACGCATCCGCAGAGGCAGTTCTGGTGCATTTATCTCAAGGGATTGTTGGAGGATTATGTTAGGGCCTAATGAGAATTCAATAAACATCGTCGGTAGAAATTATTTTCCCCTGACTTATATCAGAGGGAAAATGAGGTAACACAATTAGATAATACTCACTCTTGGCACATCCATTCTATGCAGAGGCATGGTAACAAATAGAACAGGAAGGAAATTTCAAGATCCTGAAGCTCCAGCATGGGGCCTTCTCTTAGGAAATCCCTTAAAGCATCAGCTGACATTAGAATTGCGCTCCCCAAAGCCCTAAGAAACAGAAAGAAAAACTGCAGATGTCATCTGTTGCTTCAACACATCTTTTTGAATCATAAACAACAATGAAATTTCTAGGCAGCCTCACTGTTTCCATTCCTATAGATTTTCTCAAGCCAACTGTCCTAGCAAGAATCTTGGAATGTATGAGTGATAAAATTGGAGAACATTAGTGCCACAGGGAACCTACATTACAGGTTCAAATAGTACAAATTTATTAACAAAAACATAAGGAATTAGTAAGTAGATTGTTGTGGTTATTTATTGCTGGTACAGAATACCCAATATACACAACTTAAGGAAGGAAAGAATTATTTAGCTTACAGTTTCAGGAAATCTCACACAGTTCACTCATGGCTGGCAAGCTACAGTGGAAGCACATGGCAGAAGTCTAATCAGACAAAAGCTCTTCATGGCACGGCAGACAGAAAGCTGAATGAAGGAGGAAGGAGTTGCTGTCTGGATATGAAGGCAAGACCAGAACCAACCCAGGAAGAAGCTGTAATAATGTTCTTCCCTCTTTTACATACTTTAAGCTACCAGTTTGGCTCCGCACACCTACGATGGTACCCTTCCCTCACTTCTTGGCCCACAGGTCGATAACACACACCTGAAAGCTCTGCCCTGGGTGCTCCCCAATCTCAACAAGTTGACACAGTCTTTCCAGATGAAACCGCAAGCCTCTGCCCTGCCAGCCAGGCCCCATTTCCCATGAAAACACACTTCCATAGGTATCCCACTATATGAGGCTTTTGGAGGACATTCCAGATCTAAACCACAATATACGTGGTGTGTTACAAATTACTAAGCATTATTAGAAATGATAGGTCAATATAAGGGAATTCTGGAGGGTCTAGGGAAGGAAATTAGAGCAAGATACAATATGTAAGCCTTTGTGCAAAGGGAGTATTTTGCTGTCTCAAAAGATAATGAGGTCAACCATGTGGTTATCTATAAGAAGAACACGCCGAGCACAGGGAACAGCCATCGCAAAGGCTCTAAAGGAAGGAACATACTATGGAAGAATAACAGGGACATTAACATAGAAGGAGAAAAGCTTGGGGGAAATCATCAGATAAGATTGGAAATAATGAGGAATTATTTCATATAGAGCCTATCTGCCTAACTCTTTGGATGATTCCATTAACTTACAAAAACCAGAATTTGCTCTCTGTACCTACAAACAATTATCTCATTTCCTGTCAGCCAGAGTGGACATTTTCCCCCGCTGTCTAGGGCCCATCCTAGACAGTCAACTCGACTTCCCTTCATAGCGAGGTCGGTTCTGATATGACTAATCATGGACTGGTCTAGGCCACATCATAGATGAGCACACGATGAGCATGAAAAGATGAAAGAGATCTAGTGTCTAAAACTACAGAAATTAACTACAAATATTTCCCAAACTTGCACTATTACCGAAATAACTTGTTTAAAATACAAATTCTTGGACTCACCACAAATGTACTGGTTCAGAATCTCCCACAGATAAAAATACAAATCTATTCTTTTCTCTTTTTTAACAAGTTCCCCAAGTTATCACAATGATGATCTAATTTTAGGTAATGCTGATTTGGATCCAAATCATCATAAGAAAAGAAGGAAGGAAAAACCCAAAGGGATTAAGTCCTTTCTAAAATGAAGCATTTCTCCCCCCTTGAAAAAGAAGGGTATTTTTTCTTTTTCATTTTGCTTTTTTCTTTTTCCTTTCCTCATTTCCCTTCCGAGATATAGGAGTCCAGTGCTTTTGATCAATCTCAGAAAGGACTACTAACACTTCCTAATCATGTCTCCTAGGAGAAGTGACTTTGGAAACTAAAATCATCTGGGGAGCTGCTCCATCCTTTCCTCATGAAAAGCTCACCTTGAAAAGGTGGCAGCCACTAGACTCTAGCAAGATTATTATTTCTTCTTAATTGGGACCATCTAGAGAGGCTTGGAACCATATAGCCTCTCTTTGCCGAGTTTAAATAAAAAAGGCGTCCCTTTGTCCTTATTATTTTCAAGATGATACATGTGATCCAAAGGCTCTTGCTCACCATGAGGCTCTCAGTGACATCAATAGGCATTATGCATGTGAAAGGGCAGCAGGAGCAGGCTCATTATCTCCAGCCCAAGCAGAGAGAAGCGCAATAATAATCGTTCTCTGCTTTCCCAAAGCTTTTAACTGGTGTTGGAAACATAAGTAACCTTGGCGCGTTGTGTTAGAGTGAGTATCACCTTTTCCAGTTGGCAGATGAGGTTTGATTCTTGCTTGATAGACCACAGGGATGGGGGAAAGGGAACTCTGAACAGGAGAAACTGTTCTGATCTACAAAGCTGGAACGGTTGGTCTTTCTAGGAGAGGAGCAGTGACTCCCCAATGATACCTTCCAGTACACCCAAACTCTTAAGTAAATGAGGACTTTGTGTATCCATGGGAGCCAAAAGCACCTGAGGAAACAGAAGTGGCCAGAGCAGAGGCAATGTCCACTCCTAGAACGTTAAGTAAAGCCACTTTGTTTACCACAACTATTTTACTGTATTTCCTGGTGGGAGCAGACACTGACATAGAATTGATGAAGTTTAGCATCAAAATTTTTTTAATCCTGCGGGCTTCCAATTTCTTCTCCAGTAAGAGAACCCTGACTCAGATCACTGAATCGAAAGAAGTGATAGATTCTTTTATACTGAAAAGCAGCATTACTATTTTTTCAGTCTTTTTCTTTTTTTTTTTTCTGTTTCCTTTCTAACGCCATCAAGAGGAAAGAGTCGTTCATCAAACAGTGTTTTCAACTAGGCACAAAGTTTTACAGAAAAATCTCTAGGATCTATTCATTTTCCATACCTGAAACCAGATAAGCATCGCATAGCAACTCCATTCCAGTAGGTTTCCCTGAGCTTGACTACTTTAAATACCTCATGTAAGTGGAGTCGTGCAGTATCTGTCCTTCTGTGCCTGGTTTGTTTCATTTACTATAATGCCGCCAAAGTTCATTTATGCTGTCCCATACGGAGGCTTCTTTGTTTTTATAGACTGAAAAAAATTCTATTTTTAATAGACCTTTTTTGTTGTCTCTTAGATTTTGTCTGTTGTGAATCACACTGTAATGAACATGGATGAGAACATCATTTAATTGCCTTTGGATGCATATCTTAAAGTGGGACTGGCAAGTCATCTAGTAGTTCCGTTTTGGGCTTCTTGGAGGAATCTCCATTCTATTTTCCATAACAGCTGGGACAATTTACATTTCCACCAACAACTTACAAGGTTCCCTGCTTATTCACAAACTCCCAGTTTTTCCTGGCATTTTGGGTGATACCTCATTGCGGTTTTGATTTGAAATTAGTGGATGGTTAATAATAGAGTAACTTTTTATATGCTGTTTCTACTTGTGTGTGTGTTTATATAGATTTTATACATATATAAAATCTCTCGGAAGCAGGATTCATTATGGAAATACCTAAAGCGCTGTTTCAGTCACTCAGCCTCTTACACCACGGGCACTTCTTTCAGCCTGGGCTGAATCAGGCCAGTTACTTCATCAGGCACAATAAATCACCAAATCAGTATTAAGAAAAATGGAGATTATAAAGATTCAATTTGCCTAGGTAACTTCATGAAAACAGATCTTCAATTTTTTGTCCTCACTTTCGAAACCTCAGCATCCACGCAGTTCCCTTTTCTTGCTGCCAGGAAGGAAGCTTGTTTCATGCTTTATTTTGTTTTGGATTTTAGCTTCGGAAACGTATTTTGGCCACAGTCATTCCAAATTTAGTGAAAGATGAGAAGTCTGTTGGATCCTTGCTCTCCCCGGCTATTTCTAGAATGCTGACTCACCACTGATTCATCACCTTCCCTGGGAGTTTCTCTGTGGGAAGTCCAGGCTGCTCAGCTCTACACCCACTCAGTGCATTCACAGCTGGCATCTCTCACCCACTGTGGAAAATTTGCATTTTCAACTCCCGATCTAAAGCAGCACACTGGTGCATGATGGGAGAGCTAGGAGGCAAGTATCTTATCTTCCTATATAGATGGTAAAATGAGAGAATAGGAACTAAGATCAGAGTGTTCATGGTTTTCCCTTGCTTCAAATTGTGTTTCAAGTCTACCACTATCACCAGACCCTTTTTATAAACCCATGTTAATTTAATTAGATTATTCCTTACAGGAAAGACAGTGCAGTCATGAAGCAAGGATCAACAAGCAGAAAATTTAATCGAGCCTCAAAAATCTATAATTTACTCTATTTTCAAGGAGTGAAACAGGCTCACAACAATGAAATCTCTGAGGTTGTGTATATGACCAGCCCATAATGTACGTTGATCCTTGCTTCTTCAAGCTGTGGTTGTAGCCCCATTATTCTCAGCTTCTGTCTCATTAAACTCACTTTTCTGCCTGAACTAAGATCTCATTATTCCTTTCATAATCTATATGAAGACTTTGGGAGAAAAAATAAAGGAAGGAATAAAAGTGAATTTTCAACTTTATTCAGTAGATAATGGAAGCTGTTGAACTTTTTCTAACAGAAAAATAACTTGCTTAGATTTGAGATTAGGAGACATGGCATATATATATATATATATATATATATATATATATATATATATATATATCTGTGTGAAACCTAATTTTGTTTATTAGAAGTGGCAAACTTTAGTTTATATTAGAAATCTGATATTCAAGCAGGAAGGAGGTATAGTCTAGAGAAACTAACACCACATTAGTTTCTGAACTTTGGTAGTTTCGAGCAGAATAATAGCTCCCACAAAGTGTTCATGCCCTTGTGCCCATAATCTGTGTATATGTCACCTTACACGGAAAAAAGGCATGTGTAGATGTGAATAAAATTATAGACCTTCAAATGAGGAGCCAGATTATACAGATGAGTTTAGTTTAATTTCATCAACACTTAAAAGCATACCACCTTTCCATCTTTCCAGTAGTCAGAGAGAGAGACAAGATGGAAGTAGAAGACATTAGAAACATGAGAGAGATGTAACCCTCCATAAGTAGTTTTGAAGATGGAGAAAAGAGCATGTGACTTTTGAGGGAATTATAGTAACTGTGATAGGATTGGAAAACACCCAATAAAAAGCTTACATTATGATTGATTGACATGTGGGCCAGCAAATGAGGGAAGAACAACTACTCAACATGTGGATGGCTCAGACAACAGACTGACAGCTTGAATTAAAAATAGGAAGAAAGGAAGATTGTCACAGCTTCTTCCCCTGGGAGAGCTCTGATCTTTGCTATCATCACTAGACATTGACTGGCCCCTGCCTTTGCACCTTCACTGCTTCAGATCTTCACTATTGTCTTGGGACATCTACTCATGGCTCAGACCCACACCAACTTCTTTCTCACATCTGAGCAGCCGCTGAACCTTCCAGCTCTTGCACATGTGGGCAGCCATTTTGGACTCTCCCAGAAACTTGTAAGCATGTTACTAGATTCCCTTTTATTTACATATAATTTCTATTAATTGTGCCTCTCCAAGAACTCTGTCCGGTACACAGCACATGAACCACAGGTATGGGTGCCTCTTACAGCTGAGCAAGGCCTTTGCCTCAGAGCCAGCAAGAAAGCAGAATCTCAATTCTGCAACTACAGGAACAAAATCTTTTCAGAAAAAAATAAATGAGCAAGAAAACAAATCCTTTTCTGGAGCCTTCAGGAAGGAATATGATCGTGCACGTTGACACCTTAATTTGAACAAACGGAGACCCATGTTAAATGCTGAAACTAATAACTACAAAATAAATCTCTTATTTAGATCACTAAATTGGAGATATCTTTTATGATAATAGAAAATTATACAGATTTGAAAGCAAAGGTGAAATCTGGATGCTTCTCAGGTGAGAAGTGAGGGACAAAATGAGAATTCTCAAGGGAAATTGAGAAGAAAGGGTCAGAAAGGTAAAGACACCCCCCGCCCCCGCCAAAAAAGAGTGATCCAAATTAATGAATGCAAGAAATCAGGTCATATTGGACAGGTAACTTTTGTCCATACAAATCTTCAAATCTAAGCAGAATATTTAGAGGGTAAAAAGGAAGAGAAAGCAATGCAAGCCTTCTGTCCCAGAGCCTATGCTCAACACACTAAGGTCCTGTAAACTAAGTCCCTCAATTGTCAGGAACGATTTGACCCTAATTTAATTCAAAAGGAGAACAGTCTATAGAGCAAGGACAGACATGAAACGTGGTTTCTGTTTCTCTTCTGACTTAGTGACTTCATACTTTGTGAATGTGCGCCCTGGCAGGTAAAACTTGTTATATTTCAAAGCCGTTCAAGTACCATTTGCAAGGCTAAAAAGCATAGTAAGTTTCTTTATTCCCAAGATTCCAGCGGTGGTTAAGTGTGGCTGCCAGAGAGTTCAAAAGCTCCAGTTAATCGCTGCACTTCTCCTGAATGAGTATAAACTTTTGAATGACCCGTTACCTTCGATTGGGATGTAGCTGCTTTACACCTGCATTCTCCACAAGCACACTTATTGGGGTACCTGCTTGCTCTTCTTTGCGGCCCCAGCACCTAGTCAATAGTGGGAAGATAGTATTTCAAGAACATTTTTTTTCAGGGCACTGGAGAAGAAATGAAGTTTGTGATAAATTGGTGAATTCGCTATAATTTCCAAAAACATGCTTGACCACATGACTTTCAAAGACCTCCATCAATGCGCATAATATTCATATTGTAGGAACGTGATCCTTTTAAAATTTGTAACCGAAAAAAAACAAAACTTGTATTAGCGTAGAGATAGCATTCATAGTACTACATGCTCCTGCACACCTCACAGAGCTTTTTCCAGAACGGAATTGTTCCCAGAATGTACCTTATCATGGCGAGGCTAGTTTGGCGAGCAATTATGATATATGACCTTGACTCTGTTCAAGTTCACAGGACGGTGCCTATTTTCTTTTCTGAAGTAGCCGAGCATTGCCTTTCCCCGAGTATCTCTGGGAATAGTTGGGTGGTTTTTAGAAATCAGTTTGAGATTCTGGTGCAGTTTTTTTGTACCGTTTCCCCAAGCAGGCCTCTGGTTTTCATCTTTGTCTGCATGATCTTACACCTGCTTACTTCCTTACATGATGTCCCAGCAAAAGTCTCTAGGGAACCCAAACAACCTACCCACGTAAGAGCCTGAGCACATAGATCTAGCTTCGTGGAGTTTCTAGGCCAAGAGGGGACTCCGAAGCTAATTCAGTTCAGTGTCTGAGAGACAGGATGAGAAGGGAGAAACTAAGAAAGTGAGGAGAACTACTCCGAGGATGACATCAGGAGCAGCGGGCCAGCCTCCAGCCCTTCTCTGCTGATTCCAAGGTAAGTGCTCTTGCGATAAAAGTACATCAAGATGCCCACATTTCTGGAAGGACCCAACCAAGTAAGTAAAGGTTTATTTTCCTGACCACCTTCAGGAAATTTTACTTCTCAGAGTATTAGCTGAGATTTGCAGACTTACAAATCAAACACATTACCCTCCAGGAAAGGAAGCCGCTATCTCCTCCAGTTTGAGATTGGGACATTTGTTTAAATATTCTCAATGATTTTTCCCTTCCCTCACTCACACTGAACATCTACACAGAGACATACGACCAGACATTCATTATTCTACTGATTCATATTTAATTTACTTATGATTTATCCATCCATTCAAGTGTTTATACCATTTCAAGTTTGCCAATTTGTTTCTAACTACTTAAAGCACAGAGATTTTTTTTTCCCACTGAGAGAAGATCACTGAACAGTTAGATGCCATTGTCTTTAGATACTGTGTTTTTGTTTTTGTAGTGTTTCTGTAACTCTGGGAATCCAAGCCAGGGCTTTATGCATAGTAGTCAATTTTTCTACCAGTTCTTTGTGTTTTTGTTAAACAGTAATGTAGACATCTATTTTTTCCAGCAAGTTTAGGGGCCTACATGAAAAAAGAAAAGGGAGGGAGCCATAAAATAGAAAAATATGAGCAGGAATGTCACTAAGAATAAAATATTACTATGATTTCATCAATGAAATTGATTCACAAATAGGTTAATTTGATGACTAACAGCCAAATTGTATTAGCTTTTGGTTATGCAAAGAATTTCCTTGGAGGCTGGCACAATTCGGGCTGAGAATAGATTCTCAGATTGATGAAAAGCCATTTTCTTCTATATTTCAAGGAAAGTGTTGGGTCTCCTGCTTACAATAATTGCCATTTAAATGTAAGAGGGGGGGAGAGAAAGAGAGAGAGAGGAAAAGAGGGAAAAGTAGGAAAGGGTAGGAAAAGGGTGGTAAGGGAGGAAAGGGAAGGCGGGGAGGGGAGGCGAGGGGAGGGGAAGGAAAGAGAGGAAACAACAGAAGTAGATGCAGTAGGTTCAGGAAATTCTGGCTAGAGATCCAGCTGCATGTCTTTCTTCTTGCCATGTTCCAATAAATCAAAAATATTCTAATATTAAAAATATAAAAGTGAGAAAACTCCTATGATTCCTACAAAGATGCTTCCTCGGCTCTCCTTTCTGGTGGCCCTGCTATAAGAAGCTGGGTAGCCCAGACATTCAGGACTTATGTACACACCACAGCATTGATGCTTAGGCCACCTTCCCCTGGGGCTGCTCTCAGCCACAGGCTGCTCCAACACTCCTGGTCAACATGTAGTAATCTGATGGGGAATCGCTGCTCTGTCTGGAAATTTCTGAAGTCTGACCAAGATTCTCAGTACTACTCTGGCAGTCTCTGTCTCTGTCTCTCCTCCCCGTTCATTCAGTTATGCTGACACATGGCTGAAGTTTCTCCGGTCAACTTCTGCTCACCTCCTCCCCACTTAATTCAAACCTGTTACAGACAAACGTTAATCAAAGAAGCTCCAACACAAATATAGTATTGGTGATAATATTATCCTCACTGGTCCCTAAGAACACTTAGCAATCCTCTTTCTTTTTACTTCAAAATTTATTTTGAGCAAAAAGATCCCTTTATACTCCTCCCATCATAGCACGAAGGAGAAAAAGAAAATTATCCGCTGCCAAGCTCTGTGGACATGATGGGATTGATGCTTCTCAGGGGGACCTATCTGAATGATGGACAGTGGCTGCATCCAATCACAGCATCTCTTATATGGGGGGGGCTTCTATTGTCTACTACAAACGTTGCAGAGGGTTAAGCATAACTGGTCTCTCTAAACAAAGAACAAGACATGAGTTTTAACAACCCGTCATGTTTCTGTTTTACCCACTTGTCGTAATTATGAAAGCTCCTTTTGCGGTGCAGCAGCCAAGGTTTTGCAGGAAACTATATGATGATATACAGACACTGCTATGCTCTGAACTGCGCCCTCGGATTCACACGCTGAGGCTCCAGTTCCCCGTGTGACCATATTAAGAGATGAAGTCTTTAACGAAGTGATTAAGGTTAAATAAGGTCAGAAGGTGAGACTGTAGTTCAAGAGCCATGTCCTTATAATATGTTTTCAAAAAGGCACGAGCTATCTTTCACTTCTCTATTTCTGCCTTTCTCTCTGTCACACGAAGACACAGTGAGAAGAAGGCAACCATCTATAAACTAAAATTCAGCCTCAGAAGGAGACTTTGCTTGTCAGCACATTGATCTTGTACATGTCAAATGCCAGACAGTGAGAAATAAAGTTCTACTGTTTAGGCCACCAGACTGGGATAGTTTGTTATGGTAGCACAAACCGACTAACTCAGACACCAAGAACACGAATCAAATTCACCTGTTTCCATGTGACATAAGCAGAGACACTGGCCAAAAAGCCAAAGGTATCCTGAAACAGGGTTATATAAAGACATTTTTAAAGGGAAAAACATGAATTATTTACTTTTCGTTAATTTCCCATTAGATAACTTTCATTGCTATCATGTATTGATTAAAATATACAACTCAGGACATTCTTAGATTAACTCAAAAATACCTACCAGTTTTCTCAAAGCTCAAAGAGTATCTCAAAGGGAAGGTATTACCAAAAGAATTGTATTTGCGCAACCAATGTCAGGTTTAGTTCAAGAAAAAAACATGTGTAGGGCAGCTCAGGGGTGACTAGGAGTGAGGGATACCAAGGATAAGATTCAGAACAATGCATATACATCATATATATATATATATATATATATATATATATATATATATATATACACACACACACACACACCTTTTAAATGCCACTACTTGCTGATTTTAGTTTTAATAAATAAAGTTGGGAAATCATGCAAAGAAATGAAAAATGACTAGAAGTCCCTTACCCTTCCTGATAGCCATTTTCTCTCCTAATTGGTTAAAACATGAGTCACAAAAAATGTTTTATTAGTAAAGAAGAAGGCTAAATTGTAGTTGCAAGGTAAAATGTTAAAGTCATGCAAAATACAACAAATGAAAAAGACCAGTGGTTTGATTTTTCCACAAGGAGGCCTCAATAAGCATTTGCACTAAGATTACCTTTTCAAACTGTGGTTTTTCGGAGCTCCCAGGTTTCCTAGATGGAGATCCTTGACATGGGAATTGGGACACTACAGTTACTTGATTTTCCCTCTCCATCCCCCTCTGTTTCTTCAAAGTGTTTTTAAACCAAGCACGGTAGGCAATTTAACGCCTCCCCAAAGATGCCCACATCTTAATACCCAAATCCTGAGGATATGTTATCTTGCAAGCAAAAGGAACTTTCGTGGTGTGGTTAAGTTTTGAGATGTAGGAAATGCCTTGGTCAACGTAATCACAAAAATCCTTTTGAGGGGGAAAAGGAAGAGGGAAAGTGAGAGTCTGTGAAGATAGAACAGCAGGTGCAGAGTCACGGTGATGGAAAGAAGCCGTACCTTGCGTAAGCCAGGGAAGTTTGGCAACCTTTAAAAATTAGGAAAGGCGGGGAAACAGATCTTCCCTGGAGCCTCCAGAAGAAAGGAAATCTTGCCCACAGCTGGATTTTAGACCAGTGCATCTCATTGCAGACTTCTGGCCTCCACAATTTTAAAAGAGTAAACACCCGTTCTTTAAAGTTATTACATTTATGATAACTTGTTACATCATCAATAGAAAAAAAGAATACATTACTGGGTTAAAACAAGTGGTTTTCATATGTGCATTTGACATGGCTAAGATTTGTTCAGGATACTTGTAAAGTACCAGTTTGACACTTCCACTACCAAAATTCTGAAGTTAGTTGTCTGCTGGAAAGCCTAAAAACCCAGATTTTGAGTGATTACCTTCCTTTTGTCAAAAATCTGATTCCAGAGTCCTCCTACCAGCTGCACTTTAAGAAACACTGAATGAAGCCAGACCCACCTAGACAGACCTGTGTGGTACAAGAAACTGTGACGGTAGCTGAACTTACATGGCAGCAAATCCCTCTGGTACTTTCAGCAAAAATCCCAAAGGAGGAGGCATCAATCCTGAATTCTGCCTCATGCTTCCAGTCGATCACGTGACTGCATTCACTGCATAGGTACATTTCAATAATATTAGCATTCACTTCATCCAAGGAATGGTAAGCGTAAGAAAAAGGAGTCACGATCAATTGAGAGACCTCAGTCAAATATTTTTCTCAGTCTCTTCCTGGGTGCACAGTCCTGGGTGAGATGCCCCTCCTTCCTGGACTTCAGTCCCCCCATAAGTGAGATAGTTTAACTATACAGCATCTTAGGTTCCTGCAGCAACAATGTCCTCCAACCTGATGACCCCCTCAAGTCTATCACAAAATAAGTAAAAGACACCAGGAGTCTCTGTGTTTTCACTTCATCTCTCATCAAATTTAATTCCTTTGCTAAGGTCATTTATGAATGTAAAGTTTTCTTTTCCATGTTCACGTCTCTATTTTCCCAGGAAAATTCTACATTTTCAACAGGCAGTGCAAGCATGCCCAGAATTTGCATGGTTTGCATGATTACATCTTTACAGCTACATCCTCTCCCCAAATTCAATTTAAATAAAAGCATGGTGTCAAGAGCCAAGTCTGATGACACACGGGCAAGACACTGAGTGCTACAGATTCCCTCCTCAGCCCCAGGCCTCATTCTCATCCTCCCAAAGGCAAGGGACAGACAGTCACACAAAGCACTTTGCCGTTTCTGAAAATCCTGCCAGAGAACACGCTTTTTCAGAGTGCTCTTCCTGATGGGAGGCTGCAGAAGGCATTTGTGCAGCAGCATCCATGTCTCTGCGCTCTTTACCTGCCAACGCTGCACTTCAGGCACTCCATATGCAGGACTTGCCTCCCTGCCTGCCAAACACACCATTTTCAGTTGCTCTAAAGCTCCTGACCATCCTATTAATCACTGAGCTCCTTTGTTCCTCTCCCTGTTTCCTGGCTGGCCTCATCCCCATTAGCTCTTTGCTTTGGCTTTAGTTCTACAACAAGCGAAATGAAAACCTTTCTCTGCTCTGAATTGTTCAAACCAGACCTGGACTACTCAACTTCATGGGGCTGTGAGGTAGTTGCCATCCTATCTCATAAAAAGAAATTACAATATCAGGAAAAGAATATGCACTCTGGAATCAGTAGAATCAGTATAAATTATGGCTCTGCCCAACACTGGATATGGGGGGTTGATACAGTTATTCAGCCTGTCATTACTTTTGGTTTATATTTATAAAAGGGTGATGTTTCTTAATTCAGATCACTTTAAATATTAAATATCATGTTTGCGCGACACATTGCACATTTTAAAACCTCAATATGATAAATTTTGTTATTACTATTCTCAGCTAACTATAACACAAACATGGCTAGACTCAAATCACATCATTATAAGTACATGACTCAGCATGAATATTTAGCATCAAAGAAGACACAAAGAGCAGAATCGTTGTCTTCAAATTTATACAAAATAACGGATTGCATGTTTTTGTCTATCCAGTGAAAATAGAATGAAAGTCAATATGGGCATTTATTCTTAACATAACACATAGTTTTCTGACTAGTAGAGCTGTGAAGAAGGGGAATGAACTCCCTTGAGAGGCAATGAGTGTCTCATGGCTGAGAGAATTCAAATGGAGCATAGCGAGGCTTTGGGTGGGACAGCATGTAAGAAATCAAACATGGGATGAGCTACTGAATTTTTATGACATTTAAAGTAGCTTCCAAACTGATAATCTGTGGTTCTGTGATCATTAACAGCCACAGAAGTGGAGGCAAGAAGAGATTTTTTTTTTACAGGTGAAAGGGATCCAATCAATTTGGCTCCCTGCTAGCAATTCTTGAGAACTAAAGATATTTACAACGTCAGTACAAACAAACACTGAAGATGACAAGATTCAGTATCTTCCCATTTACCACAGCTCTTACATGTGCTTTCTGCAGCTACTGTCCTGTACTGCCAAATTCATTACATAAAACTTGAGTGGATGGATACATTGTGAGAGACTCATTTAAATGTACACTCAATGGCAAAACCCATTAAGTGGAATTATGTTTACTTAATTAGTTAAGGGCTTATAGGTAGTTAAAACAGGTAAACTATCTTCTCTCCAGCTGGGATCATAAAAATGGATGTGAAGGATGATAACAAGTATCCAAGGATTTGTAAAATGTCAGGAGCCAAGAGTTATTGAGTTTAAGGAAGTGTACATACAAATGTTTTTGAAGTCTTAATAAAGGTTAGCAAATTGCTCTCAGTAGATTGCTCTCTCTCTTCTTCAAAATGGTTCAGGAACACCTCATGTAAACAGGAAATTAGCAGGCTTGCAATGGAAAAGAAACTTGAAAAAAAACATTAATTTGTTAGAAATCCAATATAGATGTTTAAAACAAATCTAAATACACAAGTGCATACACATACACATTAATAGGCCCCATGACCATCGTGTTTCATCCTCAGCCCAGCTCCTTTCCAGTGGTTGGAGGAAATTTGCATATCAGTAGCATCTTTCCTTCCATACCTCATAATCTAAGACCCACACATATTCACACAGCAGTGTGGACCAGAGAGAAAGCATCCAAAGTGCATCTATCCAAGATGCGAAGATTTTATTGTTATTGTTTCAGATGATGATTATATTGAAGTGATTTCTAATCATTAAAAGACATGAAAGAGGCCATAAGGTCGGAAAAATGTAACTATAACCACTCAAGGACTTTTTAGTCCCTTAAAGCATGTATACTTTTGAAGGAACATTTTCATTTTGCAAGAGCCATTTAAGCAAATGGAAATGACTTCAGTGTTATCCACTGGTGATTAAGTCATACATTTAGTTTTTAAAAGCCTTTAGAAAGAATGTGCACACAACATATGTGGAACAAAATTCTATCCATTATCTTCTGATTCTATCAGCAAATGGTATTCTAAATAACAGCTAGTATAAGGACCTGAACAAAGTCCTCTGAGGAAGAAATCATTGAGTTAGACCCCAAATTAACTGAATTCCACTTAGGAGATTAGATTGAGGGCAATTTAGTCTTTAAATAAAAGGACTAACATCAGATCTTAGCTCAGCTAACAAGATAGGGTCATTAAATAGCACCACAAGCAACCACTAAGGCTAAGTTAAGAGAACTGGAAAGTCTGGGAGAATTCAGTGTGCCACATTCCCGTGTGAACCACAAGTAGTCACAAGTGGCTCTCAGAGCTGCGCTTAGTTGGTTGGGCTCAGGCCTGCGCCTGTGGCTGAGTGAGTTAGTAATGAATAGAAACTGGGAGGACCCGATGCTGACCAGATCTCCAGATCACTCACCAGTAGGTTCATGGGATGAGCCAAAATTTAAACTATGTGTACTGCTGAAAGATATTTTCCCTTTGAAATCAAGCTTAGTGTGACATAGCATTAAACCTTTACTACCAAGACTAGCAATATTAATAGTATTGATTGAGCACGTGCCATATTTAGCAATCAAAGTTCAGAATACAATGAGATGTAAGAGTTTAGGAATGAGGTAGCTTTCTTGGGTTATCAAAAAGCAAAAATGGCAGACCAACCCAGCTGTGCAGGCCTATAATCCTGGCACTTCTAGGAGGCTGAGAAAGGAAGATCCCAAGTTCAAGTTCAACCTGGGCAATTTAGCGACCTACTCAGAACTTGTCTCAAAAAAAAAAAAATCAAAAAATGACATTAGAAAAAAAAAAGTGTCAGGTTTTGTCAGATGAAAACAAAATAGCAGTGAGAACATCTCCAGTTCTGGGAGAGCTGTGAGAAACAGCTGTTGGTCAACAGCAGCTGAAGCATGAACTAGCGGGACCCACAGGAAAGCAGGCTGCCCACTCAGTTACAACGCTCCACAACGCTTTGTGTTTGTGCTGTGGAATTTACAACCCAGTGATTCACACTGCAGTGCTGATACTTGGCTCCTCAGAACCAGTGCCAGCTCCTGGTGCTTTCCCCTTCTCTAACTCAGATGTCAAGAGAACACGAGATTAAAGTTCCAATAATAAGAACTTGAAGACAAACCGCTGTATTTAGATAGAGATATAACCCTCTGTCTACTGAGGTAGCGTCTGTGAGGCACAGTGCTGCTTAATCTTCCTCTCTTTGCAGGCTCCCAAATCCCTGCTTATTTTGCATCCAGTGTGCTTTGTAGAAACACCAATCCTCTCCAACTTAGCCCTGATGTCAAGCGACAAAAGGAGGCACTCCCACTTGAACTCTCTGCCTTACAGCCTCTTTGCTTCAAGTCTCCTTCAAACAAAGACTGTCTCTGCGTCCCAGTTTTGAGATCACTTCCTGAGATGACACATAGGCTGCTATGGCCAAGCAGTTAGATAAAGGGGACGGGAGGCAGTGCCTAGAATCCCCCATGATGTAAATTAGAGAGTTGCAGCTCCAAAGAGGTTCCCCAATAATGCCTCCCACAGAGCAAGGAACTATTGGATTTCCATCTGTGTGTCTCATACCATTGGTGGCTATTGTTTAAATAAACACTACTTTGTATAGCTCTTAAAAAAATTCAATACATGTTGATGCCTGGTTAAAAGGAAAGAAAATTGCAGCATTAAAAGACTAGTATTTTCAGAGTCTTGTGATGTAAATTGCTAATTTAAAACCCAAAATATTGTTAAAGTGTCTTTATTTAATAGCAGGTGATTGCAAGCTGTAATTTGCAAGCTGGAGATGCAGATGGTAATGTTTTTCCTCTTTTCAGCAGCGCGGTACAGTATTTACTGCAGATCTATGCAGACACGAACAGCCAACTGTGAAAAAACACTCTGGAGGAAGATCAACCACGAAGTTTGTAAGGCAAAGAGGGGATATGAGACGCGCCGGAGTCTCCAGTGAGGCAGGGTCCTCTTCTCCCGTGCCTGGAGGGTACTTGTTCATTAAAAGGAACAGAAGGTGGTGTCCTTTCATCTGCCAAGAGCTTGCACATGTTAAGACATGTGTGTGAGGGAACAATATTTAATTTAGGCTTAATTTATTTATTCTTTGGGGGAAATCGAGGGAACAGAGGGAATATGGGGGTAAGATTGCCAAATAAATTACAGGACACCTACTTAAATTTGGTATTTAGACAAATAGTGAATAATTTGTCAGTGTAGGTATGACCCATGCAACTTGAGATGGACTTTCAGTAACAAATTATATGAATATATCTATACCAGCAAAGTAACCATTATTTATCTGCACTTCAAATTCAGTGGGGAAGCCTGTGTCTTTGGTTGCAGCTTCATGTGAGAAGTTAGGGTGAGTAAATAAATCACAAATTCACATTCAGCGAGAGGATGGCAACTGACATTTTCAAGCCCAGGGCTGAGGACTCGCCGTCTGCTTGCCCATGTAATTGTGGCAACAAATCACCTGGTAGATTTTGTTGTGAACCATGTTTCAGAGAGGGTGTAATTGTCACTCTGAGACTTTGGTGACTTTACCAAGGTTCTATGCTTCCCAAAGCAGATGATCGCAAGCTGTGATGTGTGAGCTATAAATGTGGTTCCTGTATTCTCTTTCACTTCTAAGAATCAGTTTTTTCCATAAAATACTGTCGATGCCTCATTTTTGTTCATTTTCTCCATGACACTTAGGGAATCTGGAGGAAATCTAGCACATTTCACTGATTCCAGTGGTCTCCCCACTATACCCACTATAAAAGTAGCAAGCGCATCAGCCTTGACTACCTCCTCCCTCCTATCCCCATCTGAGTAGGGAAATAAAAGAGCTATTCCATTTGAAGAGTCTTGCCGCATTCATGTTACCCAAGTAATGTCTTCGTAATCGTGCTCCTCTTTATCTTATTGCATACCATTACCAAAAGACCTCGAAGGCTAACTTTCGAATGGTTGACCTGCTACTGCTACTTGTGGAGCATTCTGGGAAGTGGCAAGGGAGGACCCAAGCAGGAACAGGGAGAGCTAGAGTTCTTCTGATTGTTAACTTGGAAGCCACGCCTCCCTTTATCCTGCTGCTATGACCTACTTGGCTGAGCGGTGCCCTGCCCTGTGATTCCACAGGTATCGTGCTCCAGTGTTGTTCAACAGAAGTAATATTACTATTTGTATTAAATGACTCGGGGACTGTTTGGAAAATTGCATGCCACTTCTTGTCCCTATGTCCTTGTCTTAAGCACTACAGATAAACATTTAGCCACATTTTAAACCAAAAACTCCCCACATGTTTCTAATACATCTGTTGCAGCAGGGAGGTACACTTCTCCCCCAGAGGAGAATCACAGGACAGTCTGCTGTCCCTCACTCATAATTGCTGACATGGGAATGTTTACTCAGTTCTAGTCAGTAAGTCTAGAGCTTTCTTGGGTGAAAGTAGGCACCTGGGAAAAGTTTTCTCACAGCGGAAAGAAGGCCCAAACAAGGAATGATTCCCACACAACTACCGGTGTATGTCATCAAATACGCACGTGATGTCTGAACAGTAGGAGTTAATATTTCACCCATGGGGATAAAATTGAAGGAAAAAGATGGTAGATTATAAAAGCAGAAAACCCCGTCCCATGATCATGTCATTGATCCACTGAATTAACAAACCTTGGAACTGTTCTACCTGGAGTTTCCTGTGAGGATGGAATTAAATTGTCCTATTATTTAAGGTTCCTGAGTTGGAAGGTCCCAAGGTCCTCGCGTCTCGGAACACTCCAGTTGTGATGTCACTAAACTTCTGAAGGGAGGCGTAGAGAGAACAGCGAGGAGACAAGACGAGTTTGACGTACTGAGGCATCTTTGGTAGATTACGGAACAACTGAAGAGGAGTACCTGGCGTCAGGAAATAGAATTTGAACTTCAACTTATCACTATGTAACTATGACCTTGACTAGGATAGAGTCTCTCAACCTAATATTTTTTAACTGAGAAACTATTTGAATTAAATCTACAAAATCATCTCAAAGCCTATGGACCATGTGATATGTGCATATATGACTGTTAGGTGCATATGTCTTCTTCGTCACTGTCTACAAGCAGGCCTTCTTGTTCATCCACCTACACATTCCCTGGGCCCCATTTACAGCACCTCCCACTGATTCAATGATACCCTGACACTGGCTTTCATGACTTTGATATAAGGGTCATCTGGACCAACGATCAGCCTTGAAATCGCTGATCTTTTTGTGTGCACCAAGTAAACCGTATGCTAGTTGAAATACCACAAAACGGTTGGGAGACATCCACAGTTAAAATTTCCTCTCTTCCCTTTCCAGGAGCCTCCAGGATACCTTTTAAATAACGAGATTGTGAACGAACGCTAACCTTGCACACTCAGTTTCATCCTATTTGACTTCTTTTAATGTTTAGTTGCAGAAAAATAAAAATGACTTGCCCTCATCCACTGAAGGGTATTGTATGCACACTTAAATGTAGTATTCTCTAGTGCCATCTAGGGGATTTCCGACTAAGAGAAAAGGCATGTGCTTGGCTGGCTGAAAGAGCAAAACATTGTGAAATCAGCTATGACTGACAATGTAATTTCTTACACATACCTGATACTGTTTGGGTAGGCTTTTGTTTTACTTTGTATAGCTGAGCAAGGTCATAGATGGTGTTGCATCTGGGGAATGCTGACATGAGTAAAATTCACTTCTTGGTGTCTGTGCTCTGAGACCTAACACTTTGCAAACATCACCTTGAGAGAAACAGAGAGAGAGAGTGTGTGTGTGTGTGTTTCCTCACTGAAAGCAATTCTTCTTTCTAAAGTCAAGTAAAGTATTCATTACTTTTTATTATTTATTTATTTATTTATTTATTTAGATAGCATCTTGCTCTGTAGCCCAGGCTAGTCCTAAATTCCCTATGTAGTCCAGGCTAGCTTTGAATTCACAGCAGTCCTCCTGCCTCAGCCTCTCTAATTCTAGGATTACAGGCATGTGCCACCAAACCCAGCTTTGTGTAATGTTGGGGAATCAAACTCAGGGCCTTGTACTTGGTAGGCCTGAACTTAAACCACTGTTCTATTCCTTCAGCCCAGGATTAGTTACTATATTTAAAAAGTGTTTTTTCTGGATAGGCGGCACAGAAATGCTAGTTGCCACGTGTAAAACCTCTGGCCCAGTCCCTCAGAAGCTAAAGAAAAACAGTTGTGGACACTTGCAAGAATTTTTTGTCTCCATCATAAGGCCCAGCAGACGGGCCCCAGCATAATACGTGACAGAGAAGTCACTTTTAGCGTCTCCTTCACTGAACAGCAACACTACTGGCTGACAAGGAATGCTGTCTACCTCCCTTTAATAAATTGTACATCACTTAACACAGATTACATCACACAGTATTCTGTTAGCTCAAATAAGCTTCTGGGAGAGTCTGTATGCCTACATGTGTGACTGCCTGTGCTAAGCACCTTTCCCATGGGATTTTGCACTAAGCCTTCCTCAAATTCTCTGATTCTTATAAATATTTAGTTCCCAACTTACTGATAAGAAAACAGGCACAAAGATAGGTAGAATGTCTTCTATACAGTAATTGAAAAGAAACGCACAAACAGTGCTTCAAATCCACATTGTATTCCAGCCTCAACCAGTACGTTTTCACCGGTGAAGTGCATTTTCAAACGCAATTTTTAAATATGACTGCTAAATCTTATGCAAACTAGTTAACCCACGGGAAAGTGCATACCAGTCTGAACTGCAAACCATTCTTGGTATTCAGGCATTCTAATCTATACAAAAGCTTATGTATGATTCAGTGCAATGTAGTTTCAAATTCAGGGCTGCTTCCCTTTAAGGCCCTAAAAAGAAGCTTTCGTTACGTGCCGTTTCATTTACCTTGAGTGTTTCATGGTCTCTTAGCACTGCAAGCATCAATTAATTAAACTGGATTACCTCCAAGGAGGACACAGCTTCCTCGTGTGTACTCACGGGCTTGTCAAAGCCAAGGCGCATCACCATCACCTCCAGGCTGTGCTGATCTTTTTCATACCATAAGTAATTTCTGACAGCACACACCAGTGAGGCAATTCTGCAGCAAACCACTTTGTCTAATGGCTGCCTTGACTAAATGTTCTTTCTTCGATGGCTCATTTAGCTAAACTGAGTCTCCATGCCAGAGTGGCCAGAGAAGAATTTTCAGGTGGTCAGGAATAGATAATAAACAGTAGATATTTAGAATGCACCTAATAATGAGCTGCAACACCTTATTATTTTACAAAAATAAAAAGCACTTGTTTTTTTATACCTACTCTCGAACAATCCTGATGCAAACTTTAATGAACCCCACAAAGACCAAGGACCTGAAAAATCAAGATGTTCAAGGCTTGTTGTTCCCCAATCTAATAAAGCCAATGGCTTCTGCTTAATATTTAGTCAAAAAAATAGACGATTTTACACAGAGATTTTATAGTCTACTTATATTTTGCCCCAAAATATTCTTTCTCCATTTTTATGTTTCTGATATAAAGGCAAAAAGAATTTAATGTGCATGTACAGGCAGCCTTCACTATTTGTCAACCCTTACCCACCCACTCATGATGAAAACATTTTGCAGATAAGAGAGAAGAGGATAAGGGGAAAATGAAGCTCACAGAAATACATAAGGGGATACATTTCCTGGAAAATAGAAAGATAAAATGAAAGCAGAATTGGGGAAGCAAGGGTAGATGCTGGAGAAGGCAGGCATACAAGAAATAAGACCGACATGAACACCCTTTGACATTTTTCAGTATATTCAAACTAAATTATGGTCATTTCAGCTATTCCAGAATCTTGGACTATAGTTCTGACTATGAGTCTACTATGAACTAAAGCCCCAAGATTATGCTAACATGGTAGATGATATGAAAGACTAAAAACATCTTGTTTCGTATGGCACGAATTGGTATATACACATCCCGTCTTAGTGTTTTGGAGCTGCGACACAATTTGGTCTCTGATTTTTATTGTCCACTCTGTCAGCATCCTGACAATGCAAATTCCCCATTCCACTCACATAACACACGTCCTCAGTTACTTCCCACCCCCGATATCTCCTCTCAGTATTCCTGCAGGTAAGAGAGAGGCTGTAACTCTCACCTGGTGTTGCATTAAACTTTTCGTGGAGAGAAATGAACAAATGTCTATTTGCCCCACATTGGACACAAACAAAAGATCAAAATAATGAATACATTTCAGTCCAACGTGAGTTTGTTGAGGCTGCTCACAGTTGTATTCGTGACCCCGAAGCAGCTGGGCTACCAAAACCCTACCCTAGCCTAAGTGGTGACCCAGAATTTGAGTTCCTCGAGCTCAATGCACAACTTGCAGACAGCACTGCTGGCGATAGAGGCTCATCCTCTCTAGTAATTGTTTCCTGCTTCTATATCCCGGGGTAGGGGCCTGCGACATGTACAAGTTTCACCTGTGATTTGTTTACTTCTTAATTCTCATGAGCTCTTTCCTCCTTCCAGAAGGCAATGTTTCAATTCCAAGGAACTTGCTATACAACCAATGGACAAAGTCAATTAACAACTAGGATTAGAATTACTGGAATTCCACCTAACAGAAGGCACCCATTTGACAGTGCCGCAACATTATCCACAAATTATTAAGATATTTGCTAAATCAAAACTCTCAAAGATTTTTCATCAAGTATGACAGACTTAGACATTCAGCAAGTGGTTTCCTGACAGCCTCTTCTTATCCTAAGGAAGTTCTCTTTGTAACAACAATACCTATTGCCTCAGAGATTTTGGTTGGTTTCTTTCTTTTTTTTTTTTTCTATTAACATAGCCTGAGAGAAAGATACTGAAAATACTTTGAAAAACCTCATTTAACTTATTGAAATAACTTCACTTGATTATCACAATCTGCAATAATTCCACAATTTCTGGAAATCAACTGACTTGACCCAGCCCTAATTTTGAACAGTTCCCAAAAGGAAAATATTGCAACATTCCTGCTTCTTATGTAATTTTGTACACATTTTCTGAATGTTGGAGAGATGTATTACTCCTATGAGGAAAGGCTTACTAGATTTTGAAACTATATTTCAATTTAAGAATTAAGTACTATGTTTAGTTTAGAGTATTACGTTGTAAGCTCTAAACATGTTCAGTACTGACATCTAAGATGTGTTGAAAAGCATAGTGGCATTGGAATTAATGTATCTGGGTTGGTTCAACTTGTAGATTGACCATCACAACCAGTTTCTGAAGTTCTGACTTTATGAACTGAATGAAATAACTTCTCTGAGCCTCATTCCCTAATCAACAAATTAAATACAGAAAAATTCTGAAGGTAGGTTAATGATGAAAATAAACACATTAAAGATTCATGATTTGAACACAAGAAAAGGTTATTTCTTGGTCACACAACTGTCCAGCATGGGTGACTATCCAGAGCCTCCCATGCAAGGAATCAGGAGTCGGACTCCTGTCTTGTGGACTGTCATTCTCTTTACTGTGATAACAAATACTTCACTGCTTACAGGGCTTGTGTTAAGATTATTCGCTCTTGCTGAAAACCAGTTTCCTAGTTGAGGGGATTCAAACTGTTTACACTTCCTTTTAAGAAATTCCTCATGACTCCACAGGGGGGAAAAATGTCCTCATGTGTTAGTAGCAGAAGGCCACTACCATCACAACAAGAAGGAAGGGCTTCAGGCTGCCCCTGGAAGGTAAAGAAAACTGATAATCATAACTTAAGATAATTGAGTCAGAAGTCCTTATAAGGAGGTTGCTAGCATTGTAGTGGCTGAGACTTAGTTACATGCATAATAAAGACCTCACACAGATTACTTGTAAAATATGCTAAAATGTTCTTGCTAAGCATGGACCCTTGTTTTTTAATCCTGGGTATGTAAGGCTAAGAAGAAAAAATAAAGTTGTTCATCCCATCATAAGATGGTTCCACAAATCCACCTGAATAGATTTTTAATTGTACATTGCAAGCCAGTCTCCCAATTAACCAATCAGCTTTATGTCATGCTGGTCATGACAACCAGTCAATGACAATATGTA
This sequence comes from Ctenodactylus gundi, assembly GCA_004027205.1. Classification (NCBI taxonomy): domain Eukaryota; kingdom Metazoa; phylum Chordata; class Mammalia; order Rodentia; family Ctenodactylidae; genus Ctenodactylus; species Ctenodactylus gundi. The sequence goes on along the minus strand of PVKB01000250.1, from coordinate 377,234 downwards.
GGTCAACGTGTAAGCTATATATATAGTTCCTGGATTAGCATTGTTTGACTTAGGATTTTTTTAGTTTTAATGATGGTGAGAAAGTAATATACACATTTCACAGAAACTATATTTCAAATTTCAGACTTGATCTTTTCCCAAACTATCATAATCACGTGGTATGTTACTCCCTTGAGATGCCACTGCGGGGCTGTGGCATTGTGCCTCGTTTTCTGGTCAGTCATATCATAAGACAAACAACTCTTGTTTTGTATGATAGTTGACACTTAACTATAATAGTTGTTAGGTGTATTAGAAGCATTTTCAATGCGCAATGCTTTCAACTTACCGTGGCTTTATCTATTGTAAATTAAGGAACATCAGTCATACGTAGACAAAAATAGTTGGAAAGTAAAATTGGACCCACTGGCTACAGTTTCCTAATCCCTGTGCTAGGTTACTGAAGTCCTTCCTCCTCAAGGTACTTTTGAACTGTTAATGGAGGAGTGTGTGGATTGTCAGACCATAATGAGTGGCCAGAGTTTTTAACAAGCTAAGTTTAAAATTGTGTTTTTGTTAAGTTGGACTCCTAGAAAAGCATAATTAATATGATATATGTATGTGGATACAGAGGTCAGTTTACAGAGTCAAGGGTGGTGAGTCCACAATCGCCATCTGTGAGATAGGAAGGAAGAGTTCAAGCTAGGACAGGGAAGAGATGCTAAGAGTGGGCCGGGTGGGAGGAGAGGGCAAAGAGTAAGGGAGAAGGGAAGAGTGGTCAAACGATACGTATGGGCACAAATTTCCTATTTGTTATAATTAACATGTTAATAAATCTATAATCCATTCATATACAACTAAAAAGTAGCTACCCATACATGGGAGATTTGGAGAATCCAACAGCTACTTAGGTGAGAAGGTGGAAGTCACAGACTGGGGGATTCAAGGATGTAACTCTAACACCAGGTGGAGGTCGCAGAACATGGGCATTGAGTCTGCCATGCAACACTGCAGTCTGCAGCCCACTGTACAGGAGCCAGCTGCAGGTCATCCTGGGGGTCAGTATCCAGAGGGGATGACAATGAACAGAGCACTTCCAGAAGGAGCAAACCCTTTCTCTTTTCCTGCTCTTTCCATTGGATCCAAGCTGTAAGTCTACTGAATGGTGCTGCCTACATCTGGGTGGATCTTGTTTGCTCCATTTACTGGCCTACATGTCAGTCATCCACAGGCACATTCAAAACTCTGCCCTGCCAGCCAGCTGAGCCTTCCCTAATCCATTCAAGTTTACCATGCATAAGCAAAGATTGCAGCATTGATCAGTTCTGCCCATTCCACTGGCTTGAATATGAGTGGGCCCCAATTCCCAGGAAGTTCTGTAAATAGCTGGTGTTCTCCCAGCAAGAAAATTAAAATAAAATTTAGTGAACTTATAATAGTCTCTGCCAAAAACACTTTCTTCAATGGTTGTAGAGAGGGTCATATGAAATAATGAGTATGCAAAGTTACTTTGGAACTTGTAATCTGCTATGCCAATGTAGAAATCTATTTTTATTATAATAGTTATATGCAATGTCTCTATGAAGCCCTTCTCACAAGGGAGTAGTAGCTTTGTTAGAAAGAAGAGAGCTTATGGATATAAAAGACACTTAACATTTTTGAATCTGGCAAAATATGTAAATTATTCCTTACAAGCCAGAGAATCATGATATTTTCTTCCAAATTGAGTGCCTTCTGCTGCCTTGAAATGCCCTCTCCCTCCGTAGTTTCGTACTCATAGGAACAACTGCTAAGGGGCCTTCGAGGACAGCTCAATTCTCAGATCATTTGCTCTAAAGTTGAAGTTTACTTAGGGTACCCTTCAATGCCAGAAACAATAAGTTGGAATTATAAAAATGAAGATATCCATAATATTCACTAATGAACTAGAAACTCATGTTTAATATTCTTCAAGTGTAAAGCTCTGTGCCAGAAAGATAGGATACATCAGAAAGTGTACAAGCCAAGATAAAAACGATTCTCAATGTGATCCCTCCAATCAGATTTTGAAGGTCTCATTTCTGAACTATTTAATGTTTGAGATAGGGCCAGGATGTCTTTTGACAGCCTTTTCACACAGTCGCATGAGCAGCACAAATTATTCTACCCGTTTTAAAAGATTTCTGTTCTGTGAGTGCCTTTTAAATGATGGAATTAAACAAGAAGAAAATGAAAATGCAAAAGATTAGAATTAATTATATTAAATATGAGCCAAGGCAGGGATGATTCATTTATTTATCTAGTTTTTGGCAAAGTGACAAATTGAAGGGACTTCCTATGAGGCAATTAGTCATCTATAAGTTGTTCTGTCAAATAAAGACAAGGAATCAAACGTTTAGAGATTGCAAAACCTTCAGGGAATATGTAAGGTAGGGAATGTTTGCAAATAGCTATGTTGGCAAATACAGAAAACGACACCTTACTTTGAGTCGTCTTTGTCTCTCAGTGGTATATCTCCTCCCCACTTCTAAACACCTAGCACTTAATTGGTAGGTTGTGCCCAGGATCTAGTTTTAGCTACAAATTGCAGCCTACCCTGTTTCCCAGTATAACTATCACCAGTAGTGTCTCCAGTCCCTCCTCGGGGAGCCCCGTTTGGATAGTATATATTATACAGTCTTGCTGTACATGGATATGTGTTTGTGATTAGACATGATGTGCAGAAGTTAGAGAGAGCGTACTCCAGTCACCTCTTAGAAGCTCTGCCCGAGGATTGTAATGTAAAACAATGAAGAACAGAGCGCAGGAAAAGGAGCAAAGTCCATGGATCCATCAGAAAGACTGGTTGTGGCCAGTTCTCTCCCATGAACCTGGTGAGAAAACCATGTAACAAGAAATAGCCAGTAAGTATTGATTCGTGGGCTGCCACTTCCTAAGTGAAGGTGGGGAGGGAGAGAGGGGTGGGTAGGGGGAGGGACAAAGTCCTAGTCACCTTGACAAGATACATATGTGCACAAAATGCTCAACCTCATTGTAAACCTTAAATTTTGTGCTTATACATATCAATAAAATGGGGGGTAAGTATTTAAAAACATACCATATGAGATCTATTTAGTAAACATTGGGGAAAAATGGATTTTGACATCTGTTGGTTTGCAAAAGTCCAGGGTACCTTATTGTTTAGGAATAAAATAGTGTCTCTATCTATCAACTAAATTATTTTTTAATTTGTCTAGTGTGAATTTATAGTCATTTGTTATCTCCTCATTTATTCGGACTTTCTTAATCATAGCAATAAAATTTCAGATAACAGGAGGTCAGAGGAACTACAATAACATCTAATCCATGTTCTGCAAGATATAATAAAATATCCAGGGTAATTCATGCCCGATTTTCTAAGGTTAGCTAGTTGGAACCCTCCAAGGGCTAGATTCCAGCCCTGAACTTTTCATCAAGTGTTCCCACATTCTATGTTCAAGTCTTTGCAACCACCAGTAACTGTCTCCTACTGGCTAACAGTTTCTGCATTTCTGGGCAGCGCTGACACTGCAGAAATGGTCCTCTCTTCAGGAGGGAGAAAAGGGGATTAGTATTTGGCTAGGAAAAGAACATGAATTCTTACCTAAGCCATTCTTTCTAATTTTAAAAAAGAAAAAACCTTGGTTTCTTTTGTTGATGAAATAGTTTCAGTCAAGGGAAAATGAAACTCTTCCCTTCTAAAACTTTCACAAATCCCATATTCTTCCTGAATTGACCAGGAAATAACTCTGTTTAACCTCCAAAAAAGGATCTTTCTGTATATCTACTCTTGTATCCCCAGAGTCTGACCTAGCATCTATAATTTACGATGTTCTATATATATTTGTAAATTAATAACTTAATGGAAAAAGGAAATTCACCAGGGAGGCATGCAGCAAAAAAGTAAGAACCTGATAGGCAACATATGGCCACCAGTTCTACCTAAAGTTTGCACCTTGTGCCTGCCAGGACTCTTACTGATCTGAGGACCCACTGGAGAACAGTTGCTCGGCAGGATGAAAACAGCCTTAGAAATAGTGCCAAGCTAAGCCAAATAGGGAAACAGTTTGTAAAAAAGTCACTAATAGTAAAAAGAGGAGAGACTCTTTTCTGGGTGAAAATATTAGTATCACAGAAGAGTAGGGAAAGCATCTAAGAAGTAAATCGTTTAGTGGGAGAGTTATAGCAACTGGAGTCTAGAAGAGTGTGGATGGATTTTGAGGGTTGTAGGCCACAAAATTATTAAATTAAGATGGCTTAAACAATAATAAAATGTATTTCCTAACATAACTGACTATTCATGGTAGTTTGGCTTCTGGGTTGGGTAATTCAGAGAATCAAAGCTGTCGTTATGGTTTCAGGTGTCTCCACAGGCTGCAGAAATCTTCAGTATTATGGTGACCTCTGAGAGGAGCAGCTAACAGGGCCCACAGGAAGAAGAGACATGATCCCTCCCCGTGACTTTCTCGTTATTTTATTTGTGTGTGTGTTGCTCATCTATTTTTGAAGAATGCATGCTCTTTATTACTATTAATGAGGCTTGCAATCCCTTGGCTATACTCTTTTTCCCTGAACCTGAGCATACATAATTCTTGGAGTCAGAGTCTGTACCTCTCCAATACCAGCAAGGAAACTTTTTCAAGGAGTTCTCAGAATTTTTCTCCTCACATCTCCTTGACCAGAATACAATCCCCGGGGCTATTCCTAACACATCACTCACAAGCTTTACTTCCTTACAGCAGCTGTGATCAGCTTCCGCTGGGGCACACGGCTGCATGAGGAGGGTTGAAGACCTCAAGAATGTTGTGGCAGGAAGGAAGAAGATGAAGAAAGCGGCTGGTGGGCAGCCATCATTACTACATAGGGAGAGCACCAATGGCAAATTGAATACCTCACTTTTCGGTGATGCTCACACACATGCACACATACACAAAATTATAGAAATCATAAGAGAAATATCTTACCTGGGCTTAGTGGTTGACAATAGACTGTTTCAAGTCTCTGACATAGAAGAATACTATTATCTCATCTTTACAAATAAATAAACCAAAATTCAACTCTAATAACTGAGATACAGAATTAAATAACAGTTGTACATGAGAAATCACTTAGTGAAATTTTGTTTTTCTAAAATAAAATTTCCAAGTTACAAGCTTGTAAAAACAAACAACAAAAGAAAAAACCTTTCAAGCAAATGTTTAAGATAGCCAGCTACGCAGCCATATGTTAACTATTTTCTTCATCGTGCTCATGTTCTTTTTGAGAGTTTATTTATTCATTTGCTTGTTCGGTCACGATTTCAATAGGTCCTTATACATAAGACAAATTGTCAGGCTCTTGGAAATACTAAGATTTTTAAAAATCTACCTATCCCTGTGCTCTGAGTTAACAACACACCAGGCAAGAACACAGTGCATAGTTCCTAATTATAAAGAGGTCGTTCACTAACGACGTGTAAATAACATTGAGAGAGAAAAAAGATAAAGATATTAAATGCACATGATGATTGTGAAAAATACAAATTCTAGAATTGTTACAACTTGGAGAAAAAGAACCACCAGAAACTGGAGGGTATGCCCACCACAACAACACCTAAGAGCCCTATAGGTCACACATGTATGCACGCACGCGCACATGCATGCACGCGCACACACACACACACACACACACAGAGTGCTTTTTGGAAACACAACACAATTGCACACTTAAGCAATCCATCACCTGAGAAGAACATGAGGGAGAAGGTGGGTGAAGATTTAATATTTTAAATCTGGGCCCTAAAATATAGGCTAAAGCTTTCCAGATTGACCAGAAAATTTAGAAAGAAAAGAATGGCACAAGCAAGGCAAGAGTCAACAATTCTTCTCACGGTTGTGTTTACCTCTTCCGTTGTTGGGAGGAAAATGCCTGATACACACAGCGTAAAGAAGAGAACAGTTCATACAGCTCACATTGTAGCGGTCTCAGCCCAGATCAGCTGTCTCCAAGACAGAGGCAGCATGGCCCACGGCGCGATAAAGCAATGTTGCTCGCTGCTTGACATCCAGTAAGCAGAGCACCAGGAGGAACCTCCAAAGTCACACCCCTTGTGACACACCTTCACCCGGACTCTGCCCCCAACAGTACCTTTGGCTAGGACTCTCAGGGAGCTGATAAATCCACTGATGAGCACAGCATTCCTATGACCCAATCACTCCTCCAGGAGTCCCTTATCCAGGAAAGTTGACAATGAAGATGAAGCAACATACAAACACAATAGGAGAGAATACAAAAAAGATGTACTCATCCAGAAGATCACCAGGTCTTTGGAATGTAACTGGGACTTGGGTCTCAGTAACTTGCCAGCCCAGGCAAAAGGATTTGTATTGTTCCTAGGAATTTCTACCTTTAAAGCATTCCCAGATTCCTTTTTCTATTTATTCCTCGTTACAATGAATCAGAAATTTCCATTTACAGATGAGGAAAACAAAGCCAGAACAGGAAACCATCTTTGTTGTATTCTAGCTATATCAGCCCAGATCCAGGGGTCTTTAGTCCTTATTCAGTGCCCCCCTGACGGCTCCCTACATACCACTACCAGGTAAGATATTGAAACACAAAAGGAATTTAGAAGTTATCTAGTTCAATTTTTTCCCTATCTAGTTCAATTTTCAGAAAGCTGTTTTCAACAATGCATGCATGTTGCTAGGCATAGAAACATGACATGTAATAAAATAATATTGCAGTCCATGATCAGCAGTCTTCCATACTGACAACATTCCTGCAGCATCTTCCTTCATGTCTGAGTTGGACCTGTTGATAACACAGAATTAATGGAAGGGTCACGTCATATCCCAGGGATTTCCCCGGGTTACTTCCAGTTTGTCCTCCGGGGAACTGACACTCTGACAAGACGCACATGGTTCTCACTGATGGCAGGAATAGCAGGAATTAGACACTTTCTGAAAAATAACCATGGTTAAATAAAGCTCAGCAACATCATCTTCCAAAAACTCCTCTCTTCTAATCGTGACTAGCCTTTTCTAATGATTCTGTTCAGCTAGAATTTTTAGTGTTTTTTAATTGCATATTTTATGATATTTTAATTTTATGTTTATTCATTATTAATCATCTTTATTATATTTTAATTGTCAATGTAGCATTTGGAGCAGGGAGAGGGAGCACTTCACAAATAAGAATATTAATTTATGTGCCTTAAGATAATAATTAGGATTTTAATAAAATTACTTCCCTTAATAAGTCTCTGTGGAATGTAAATTCCCCACCCGCTAACGAACTAATGAGATATGAGGTGAATACCATTAAGTACTCTGCTCACTTCTAACCAAAAGATTTGAAGCAACAACAGTAAGTCCCCAAAATATTTACCTCAAGACACGCTGCTGGCTCCCTGTAGAAAGCTTTTCAGGTATTAAAATCAAAGTACATTGTCTCTCATTGTGGTTTCTAGTGTGAGAATAAATCCATTCACACTGCCCACATCATCAGAATCTCCCAAAATATCTTCTATCCAATTCTCTCTGGTATTATTAGGGAGCCAAGTGTCAGCACACAGATCTACAAAGCACTCCTGGTCACGGGCCACTCGTCGTACCTACCTGGGTATCAACATACCGGCAGATCTGCCTTCTACCCCAGGTGCCATAGCACTCTAGAAATGTCAGCTCACCGTCACAGCTTCTCTGTATTAAAGGAAGACTGGTAATAGTGTCCATAGACCGGGAAATTGAAGGACAGGGTGAAGAAACAAGCTGTGTAATAGGTCACAGCTACCCAGGAAGGCCACACAGAGGAACACAGGAGGTTAAGCATGTCTAGTCCCATTAAACACAGACAGCGCTGGACGATCCTGGATTTGCCACTGAGTTCTGCTGTTCTGTTATAAACACAGGAAATCATGTGCATACTTCTGAATGGGTGTGCATGTCTATATTGCTACCAGGGTTCATGTTTAGAACTGCCACTGACGCATGGCTTTATTGTCACCGTCAGTTTTAATAATCTGCCCTATTTGGAAATCAGAGGCAATAGATTTTCATTGTTGTCACATCCTCTTCCAGACAGAGGATAGTATGATTATAATGGCTTTGTGGGAATATCTGTTATTAGTAAGTTTTCTCTTTTCCCATTTTATTGATATGTGTAAGTGCAGAACATAAAGTTTACATTGACCTTGAGTATTTTGTGCACATAAGGTACAAATCCTTCCCTTCTCTCTTTTTGGCCCTTAACCCCCCTCCAGTTACCATTATTCTCCACATTAACTTCTATGAAATAATTGTGATCTGGGTTTCTCATATCAGAGAAACCATTTAATATTTCACCTTCTGCTTCTGACTCACCTAGCTAAGCATGATGATCTCAAGTTGACTCCATTTACCTACAAAAGCCTCCAACCTATCTGTCTTTATAGATGAGTAGTATCCTCTTATGTATAAACACCACAATTTGTGTATCTGTTGGTCTGTTGATGGGTATTTTGGTGTCTTCCACATTTTAGCTACTGTTAGTTGTGCTGCTATGAACATGGGTATATATGTATCCCTGTGATGTGTTGTTTTTAACTCTTTGGGGTAGGTTTTCAATGTGTTCCTACAAGTAGTATTGATTTTCTGAATTAAAAATACATTTTTTAACAAACAAACAAACAAAAAAAGCCAGGAAATCTTTCGATGTAGGTGAAGTAGGTGATGTGGTTTGTTTGTTTGTTTGTTTGTTTTTTGGGGGAAGAGGTTGGGGAGAGCAGGGGATATAGGGTAGTTGTGCAGCTTATTTTAAAAAATTAACTCTTTTTTTCAGTACTAGGAATTTAATCCAGGGCCTTCAGAGTGAGCTACATTCCCAGTGCACTTTACCCCACTACTGGCTTTTTTTTTTTTTGAGACATAGTCTCACTAAATTGCTAAATTGTCCAGGCTGGCCTTAAACTTCTGATCCTCCAACTTGGCCTTCCCAGAGTACTGGGATGACAGGCCTCTGCTATCGGGCCTGGCTAATTACCTCTTAAAACAATTGCTTTCCCATTACCTGTGTGCTATTCCTTAGGGTCACTGAGAAAGAACTAGTTCCCTTCAATTAAATCCCTTCCATCATTCTATTTGCCCTGTCAAAGTTTATCTAAGCATGATTACTAAAAGCAACTCCCCAGGAAGAGAAAAGAGATTCCCATGAACTCTGCAGTATGCCGCAGGTGCTCCCAACTTCTTACACACATACACATGCATACACATACACACTTCCTGCAGTGTATCAATAGCTTGAGATGTTTTTAAGAGCAGCAATTGGTGACTATATGGGAGTATGGGTTCCCGTCTTTCTCCAAATGGATCCATTGAAATTTGACCATGAAAACCTCCAGTTCCTCAGGTGTCACTACAACACCACATGTTGAAAAGAGAGAAGTCTTCTCACACTTTCTGCTTCCCCTTCTCACCTTCCCATCAAGAAGCAAAGTCCAGTAGGAATGTCAGGAGTTACGAAGCTCATTGTAGCACCTTGGGGACACACGTGGGAGCAGCAAGTCCGCTTCTTTAGCAAGATGGCAGCAGCGGAGGGCTGAACAAGACACACAAAGGCCAATGTATTTATTTTCTTTTTCATGAATCAGTCACTAATCCTCAGAGGAAACCGATTGCCAAAATGCATCTGCAAATGACAGAAATAGAATGACAGCAGCATGTAGTCTGAATTCTGAAAATGATACTACAAAATCAACACAATTTTTAAAATGCAAAATATGCAGAAGATTCCTTAGAGACAAAATGATTTGGAGTAAACACGCAAGAAAATGAAAATGAATGTGACATAATAAAAGGTACTAGCTTATTTAAAGAATATATACTCCAGGGAAAGAGGGGAGTGCCTTGAAATGTAGAAACAGAGAGTTTTGTGTTGGCAGAGAGAGCAGTACAGTCTCTTGGCTTTGAGCCTTCTGATCCCTGTGTTTCCCTGCTGTCCAGGGGTTTCTTTGGACTATCTTAACATAACAATGTTAAAAATTTATGTCCCAAAATGAACTTCCATTGTTCCCTTCCTGTGCTCACCAGGTGGTCTTCCAATTTTAAAGTCACAATTATTCAAATAAGAATTCTGGTTGATAATTCTTCACTTTTGAGTGCCTCGTCTAAGTTATTTTACCTAGTTTACAGAAACATCTGGAAAAACGATAAAGTCTATCAGAACACTGGAACCTGATGCTCTGTAAGGACCATTTTATCTTTTTTCTTCTCACATGTTGTGCCTTTCTCTTAGCACCATCTCTCCCTCCCCCACTGAAGTCCCTCACACAGGAATCCTGACTCCCAGACTTTCATCATACTTATTCCTTTAATATTACAGGTTCAGGTGTCCCTGATGTTTGTACCCCCTCCAAGTCAATTTTCTATTTAGCTCTAGTCCAGTCAGACATGGTGAACTCAGTCATTAAGCAAGAGATTGTGAAGGTAACAAATTGGAACCAGACCCATTGCCTGACCCCTGTTTCTTTTTCTTTGTTACCACCCTTTCCCAGACCTGATGAAACATTTTCTATTAACGACGGAGAAGAAGATCCCGACTTTAATCCCTACTAAAACCCAGAAGCAGTCTTCCTGTTGTTTCTAAAAACTACACTTGGGATCCTGTTTCTCATATGGGATATGAGAGCCAATATCTGGAAGAAAGTTTAAAATATTTTCATTAAGTAGTTATGACCACGCTCCTAGGGAAGTTGCCCCATATAGCTTCATAAACCTTGAAAGCCAGCAAGGACCGAAGCAACATTTACCATGCCTTCATCTGTTCCATTATGTTCCCATTTACATAGGAAGCCTTCTCCAAAGACATATACAGAAAAAAATGAAACTAAAATTATTATGATCCCCAAATCGGGGGGTGGGGGGAGGGCATAACCACTCTCACCAGATTCTACTTGGGTTCTAATTTCATCAGCAGCAAATATAAAGACTGAACTGAAGAGGACCATTCCCACTGAATGTGTAGAGTACAACAACCTCAGCAAGTCCTCTAGTATGCACTGTTTCCCCTGTTTCAAAGTTGTGGATGGAAGGAGTGAGTAAGGCAACTTTATTGTTCAAACAGTCTTCTAGCACCACTGAGCAGGTAGAATATAAGATACTTTCCACCTCCCCATGAAAAATGTGCCACCTAAAAATGAAGCATAACACAGAAGAGGCTGACTCTAAGAGCTACAGAAGACATCTAGCAATGTCTCTGGGACATGTGGCAACAGGGAAGTCTGAAGCCAGGCCTACTTCTGCACCAGACATTTCAGTTCTATGAATTGAAAGTTGACAGTGTCCTGTTTAGAATAGATTAAGTCTCTTAAAACCAGAAAAAAGCCCCAATACAGTGACGAAGTCTTTGTGCTTCATTGCCAAAGAGAAAAGGGGACAATGGTCAGTATGAGTCAAATAACAGCTGGAAAGTAAAATACCAAGAGGACACCTCCAAGCCAGGTTGGGGACTAGGAGAGGACGCAAGTGTCTCGCTATAGATGCTCTCTTCTTGAGAACTAAGCTGAAGAATGCAAAATTCTTTGGACAACAGTATGTATTATAACATTTGTGGAATCATGTCTTTTGACATTAGACATTAATTGTAAATGAAACCTAAAGTGTAATTTATGATCCTAAAGTGCAAATTTCACTTGGGTTAAACTCTAGTTTACTCAGCAACCTCATTACCCTTGGGCAACCACAACAGGGAATTGGGGGAAGTCATATATGAAGGGGTAGATCGAAGGGTTATTTCTTCTTCTTTGAGGGTCACATATAAGATCCAATTTCCCTGAGATGTTAGAGCCTTGTCAATGTGTGTAACTTCCTGTGTTTATTTTAGAGTCGTTTCTTAGAGTTTAGAAGACGCAAGATGCTATTTTATGCTATGGCAGCTACAGTTATAACACTGCCAATTCAGCTTCTGAACTCACTGCCCCAAAATGTTGATGTCCTCTGTCTTTCTCAAAATTTCTACCACAACGATCGTGCCAGATTTTCAGTTTCTGAGGCTCCTCAACCATCCCATTGCCTGTCAGAGCCTAAGTTCAACTAACCTAGTGGCAAACATCTTCCCTTAGAAAAACGCTTGTGGCAATGAATTTTTAGGATTCCTTTGAACCCTGCCTCTTCCTTATTTGTAACGTGAATAGACATAGAAGTTAATTATCAACATGAATAATATAAGACTGTGAGCCCGAGAAATAAATCAGAGATTCCAAACAAAATTACCCTTAGCTCCACACGTGGTTGTTCTTATGAGCACACAGTCAGTTCTCAACACCTCAGAGCTTTTGAGGGGAGGAACTTTTCAGTCCTGGTCTTCTCACCGTTGGCTCATTAGAGAACAGCCTGGGCAATCAGTAAGGTATTGACCACAAGACTAAAAATTTCTTATCTCTGCCTACGCATGCTCAAATATCTCAGAAATATTGATGAAACTGTGTTTTCTCTCTTTCTCTCTCTCTCTCTCTCTCTCGCTCTCTTTCTCTCTCTCTCTCTATCCTTCTCTCCCTCACCCACTCCTCTAATCCTTGCCTGAGTGCCACAGTAATTACAACAGAGTAAAGTTTTTCCAATGAGTAATCCTTTCTAACACCAAAATGTGACAATTAGTCACCTGGCCTTTCTTTCTCATGTCACTATCAGCTAAGCCCTCATTTAAATGATAGGCCTCTTTAATAATAGGTTGAGGCTTAATAGCAATTTCAGGTTGAATGTCTAGTATCACAGGACATAATAAATGTCCAGATAAGGACACAGTGGGAAGCTCCACAGGAATGGATTGGGTTGAGACAATGGACATTCTTTATGACAACGTTTTTGCTCAGTTAAAGTGGTGATGCTCACTTTTTCTGGCATACTTCCGAGGTATCCAATTCTTTCAATTTTTCTCACTAATGAGTGAGGAAGCCATGGTGGCAGATAGCATGCTCAGCCTAATTTGGTGGGCCAACCGAATCAAATGGGCTGTTAGTGAATCACTAGCAGGACTGTAGATACGCATGGATAATTGCAGCTCATGTCCATAGCATTCTCCTCCTCACTTCTGCTGGGCTGTGTGGCATGTGAGCAGAGTGGATGTAATTGCTTCTTCCAGACCTCTCGGGGTAGACTGCCAGCATGTCAATGACGCTCCTCCTCGCAGCCTCCCTAAAGGAAGAGGAAACCACCACATAGTGCATTCTGTTGCTTCCCTTGGCAAAAAGATAAGTCCCAAAGACAAAGCTCTCCTCCTCTTCAGTATCTCTAGGAAGGCAACCAACAAAGGATTGGGGAACCATTAGGAAATTTCAGACATCATCCATGGGATATAGCAAGTTATCAAAATTTTTAAAAATTAGCCTGGTACATTTGATAAAACATTTAATTAACTCACCTTTAATGTGATGGCTGAATCTGCTTCTCTTTGCTGAAACCTTGGCCGGGCTGGACCAAATGACCTGATAGGCTGTAAGTTCTCCACTCCTGACCTAACAGGTAGATGGGCTCCATCACTGGGTTGCAGACTCAGTCAGAACGGGTGCTCTCTCAAAGGAGTTTAGCAATTCACTTCAATGCTGTTATATTCATTTCTTCACTTGCAAAAATGGACTTAATAAATACGTTTATGCTTCTGGGGAGATTATTATATCAAGTAATGGACATGAAGGAGAAGCCTTAGGAGGTGAAAAAATATTAATTAAAAGGTTTAGTGAAAGTAAAAGAAATATCGAAGAAATTAAAGTACTTGAGAAAAACTAAAATACTATTAATGAAGTAATAACACTCCTAAAATTTTAAGGGGCCATTTTTGGGTTATTGTTGTTATTTTTGTGGTATTAGGGATTGAATCCAGGATTGTCACACCAAGCTACAGCTCTAGTCCCTTTATACTGTTTATTTGAGACAAAGTTTGATTAAGTCACTTGCAGATTGGATTTGAACTTGCAATCCTCCTGCCTCAGCCTCTCAGATTGCTGGGATTTCAGGCCTGTACCACTAGGCTGAAATGTATCGTGGGTGTCCAAACTTTTGGCTTCCCTGAGGCCCATTAAGTGAAACGAAATTATTTCGGGCTGTATGTATAATATCTAATATAGTTGACACAATAAAATTACAAAAAGTCACAAAAAAATTCTCATAACGTTTTAAGAAAGTATGTTTCAGTTTGTATTCGGCCTCATTGAAAGCTATCCTTGGCCACATGTAGTCCAAGGCCACAGGTTGGACTAGCTTAGTCTACCATTTCATGTGGTATCATGGTACTGTCACCTGAAATAACTCTAGGGGCTTTCTGAATTGTCTTAACAACCAGGTAGCTAGCACAGGAGCTAGCCTGTTCTTCTCCCAGCTAGAAGAGGCTCCCCCAGGCCAGCCGCTCAAGGGACTGTGGGCTTGCCCTCACTCAGCAGGAGTGACCCACAGTCCACAAAGTCTCCAGGGGCAAGGCAGCCAGTTCTTCCTATGGGAAGCAGCAACCACAAGCAGAACATGAGCTGCTCTAGGCGTGCATTTGTCGTCTCCCATAGGCCGTGCACACTCCACAAGGCCACTTCCCACATGAGCCAGTCGGAAAGCATCGTGAAGGGGCATCTTCCTGCCTACACATGGCTGGCTCAGCAGTCTGCCTGGTCCCACGTCACCACGTGTCAAGATGGTTTCTTCTGTTCTTGCTGATGCTTAGTTCGTAAATTTCCAAAAGGGAGCCTATTCTTTAACCCAAGCCCTGTGACAGTGTGGAACATGCCCGAAGTCCATTGCACTGCTACTTAACACTCCAGAACAGACTGTCAATCAACCTTAAAGACCTGTCCTTGAGTTCTAACCTCTTCATCGATCAATGCATGGGCACACAGCCCTTCTCTCATCAGAGAACGCTCCTAACCCCAGGCAGAAAAAAATAATTAAACACTCTCCCTGCCCTGAACAGGTCTGGCTTTTGTCATCATTCACTGTTATTCTTTATCTCTAGAAGAAAAGAAAGTGACTACAACTGATTTACTTGAACTGGACATGAGTTTGTGCTCAATAGCCTGAGAGGTTGAGTGTAAATTATGAACCAGGTATTCCATTGGCCACTTTATAGAAAGTGTTTCGCAAAACCTTTGATTAGTCCTCCAAAAAGAGAACTAAATTTCAGAGAGATTAAATAACTAGCCTGAGGTCGCACAGCTAATGAGTGACGAAGAAGAGTTTTGAACTCAGTTCTGCTCCAGTAATAATAACTTATCCTGCTGCCTAGGCAACTTGAATAGCCACCGGGAAATGCAGAGCAGATGAATTGGGCTGGAGTCAACACCACAATGCTTACTCTATTTTTCTCTCGTCACTAGAACAGTGCTCCAAGGCGCTGGAAGGCTGCATGCATCTCTGTAAAAGACTCATTTATATCCAGGGAGTGACTTAGTCATTAAAGAGGAAAACAAGCTGAATAGATAGACACACAAATCACTTTCCAAAGCACCCTTGTCCACTGACCAGCACTCATAAGGCTGATATTTAAGGCCCTTATTCTAAGTACTGAAAATAGAAACTTAGTTTTCACATAGATAAGCATAAAATCAGAGTGTCTGAAGTAGCAGCAAAGTTTAAAAACCATGTAAATAAAACAGGATGATTTATTTTAAGTTTTTGCATGAACCTATTTCCATAGTCCTTCTGATGTTTTGTGTTTCTAGTGAACTAAGGCATAATTCCCCTAAAACAATCACAAAGAAAAGTGAAGGGAAAATAAGAAATAAGTAACTGCTGAAAGTCACTTTAATATGATTTATAAAGTCCAATGTGGTGTACATGCCTACAATTTCAACTATTTTGGAGATGAGGCAAGAAGATCACAAGTTTAAGGCAAGGCAATTTACTAGAAGCCTCTCTCAAAAATAAAACAAAGAAAGGGTCAAAGTGTGGTTCAGTGGTAGAGTGTTTGCCTACGACAAATGATGAGGCCTTGAGTTCCACCCTTAATACCATGAAAACTTGCTTTATACATTCCATTCATATTAGTTTTGTGGTTTGACCCAAAATTTACATGTTAAAACTTTTATACCCAAATTGATAATATTAAAAGATAGAGCCTTTGGGAGGTAATTAGAACAGAAGAGTGGAGTCCTCAGAATGTAATGAGTACCCTCATAATAGGCATTCCAGAGAACTGCCGCACTATTTCCACCATGGGAGGCACAATTATAAAGCATTGCTTATGAATTAGGAAGTAGCCCTCAGCAGACATCAAATCTGCTAGCGTCTTCATCTTGAATTTCCCACCTTGAAAATTGTAGGAAATAAATTTTTGTTACTTATAAACCACCGGGCCTCAGGTATTCTGTTATAGCAGCTGAAATAGGCTAAGACAACTATTATCAGCTGTAAGAAAATTATCTACCTAGACAAATATAGAGCCTATTTCATGTTTGTCCACAAGAAACTGCGTTGGGTGCTACTTGAGAATATAAGCTCATTTAATTCTTAAAGAGTCGATAATTGTATCCCTTTTTGGCTTCCATCATTAATTTTTGGCTGAATCTCTTTCCTATGTTCAATAATTCTCTCCTTACTCATTCTTGTTTGGAAGATGAACCTTTGGGTAGGTTTTGATATTAACATTGTTGCATGGGCATACTTCTTCAAAGGTGTCAATCTCGGGCTCTTCCTCAAAGTTTAAAGTGAAGAGATTCCAGGAAGCATTAGCCGAACCTCAACTGTCATCATCTCATAACAAATGAGGGTGAAAAGGACAAGAGAATCGTTTCTCATGGCACCTGAGCATAAGTCAGGCTCAGAAAATTGATGGCGTTGAGTAGGTTGAGTATGAAAAGGCTGGCATTTGTTGCCACCACGACACAGTGAAGAGACAATGGCAAGATCATCTCAGAAAGTAAGAGTGTTACATCTAAAATATTCTTTATTTATTTGGTGGGCTGCAGACAATGCCAGCTGGAAGAGTATAGTGTTTTCAACTTCATAGTTTTTTTATCACCTTTTGTTTGCATGTCCCTATAAATAACCTTGATAGACAAAAGAAGACAGAATGACATCCCAACTCACAGTGACAGAACTCCCAAGTGCCTGGTGGAAAACCCTGCCTCATAATGAAAACAGACACTGGGTCGTGGGGTTAAATACAAAAAGGATTTCAGTTTCATGGAAGTTTTGACAGATCTCTGCCACAATTAAGAAGGACCCACCAGTGACTCTACCAAGTCCCTTGACCTTAAAGTCAAGACCAGACCACTTCATTATCCTCAAAAGCCTTTAAGCACACCGGCATGTAGATGATGGTGATCTTCAGGATGTAGCTTAGAAGTGTATCTGACAACTTTCCAATGTTCTTTTCCTCCCTACTGTTTATAACTTTTGCCTCATTATTTAGATTAGTATGGTCTCAATTTTCTCTTCTATAAATGGGAATATAAAAATACCTACTATTTAGGGTTACTATCAAAATGAATGAATTCATTCCTTTAACAGCAGGTGTCCATTAATTTGTCTCAGCAACAGGAAACTGACTAACATAGAAGAGCGGTACTAGGACTGGGGTTGTTGATGTGGCTGTACCTGACAATGTGATTCAGAAGCCTTTGGAACATGTTTGTGGGAAGACTTTGAAAAAGTATGGAGGTTAGGGCTAGCAAAGCACTGGATGGCTGTGAACAGGGCTCAACTGGTGATTTCAGAATGTTGATAGAAATATGGATGACAAAAACCTAGGCTCACAAAGTTTCAGATAAAAACAAAGTCTATTAGAAACTGGTCTGGGAGCCACGAATATTTTACATTGGCAAATAATTCATCTATATTTTGCCAGTGTTCTAAGATTTTGTGTGAGGCTAAATTTTGAGGTTTCAGACTAATTGATGTGGAAGAGGAAATTTTAGGGTAGCCCATGGTTCAGGCTGTGGCATAGATATTGTCTGCTACTTTTTCCAAGATCTACATTGAGAAGTAGGAGAAAAAAACAGAACAGAATAATTTTATTGATTTGAGTGTAGCCAACAGGAAGCAAGAATGTGTCAAGTTTGTATCAAAGGAGCATGGTTGTTATAAATATTAGTGTTAAAAAGAAGCGATGCTGGATGTGGGGCATTCATCTGTAACCCCAGGACTATGGATGGTGGAGACAATAGGTTGGCAGTTTGAGCTCACTCTGAACAATTTAGTGACTTAAGAAGACCCTGTCCCAAAAATAAATACAAATTTTAAAAGGCTATGGATATAGCTCAATGTGAAAACTAAGTTACCTAGGGAAGTATTTTCCTGAGTTCAGCTACACAGGTACTCTGAAGCCATTGCAGCCATGGACCGAGAAGGCCCGGTTACTACTACTCAAGCTGGTACAGGCCTTGACACCATCCACGTGGTTCTGGTGTTTCAGACACAAAGAATGCAGAAATTGTAGTGTCATGTAGACTTCCACCCAAATTTTGGAGCAAGGCTAATCTTGATGTTCACGTGAGGAGGAAAAATGTGTGAAGCCGTGAAAGTAAAGTTTAAGGTACAGCAAGAAGTTGCTGGAGGCAGCGAGAAGTTGGAGATGCCAGGAATGCAGAACATCCTCTGGGGAAAGACCTCAGGCAGCAAACAGAGTCAACCCAACAAAGAGGTCCTGAGAGCTGCAACCGGAAATGTAATCGGGGCAGGGCTGCTAGGACTGTGGTGTTCACACCTCACGACTTGTCCTGGGTGCTAGACAGGGAGCCACAGGAATTAATATTTTCCCTGTGAGATTTTAGTCTTTCTTAGGTCAATCCTTTTTATTCCTCATTATTTCTTTTGGAAATGAAAATCTTTACCCTACATATTGTAGGTTGGAAGTATTTAACTTTTTTTTTTTTACAGGCACTCAGAGTTTGTCTTGAGTTCAAGGAAACTTTGGACTTGGAATTTTCAACAATGCTGAAACTATGAAGATTTTGGCAACTTTTTGAAATGTATTAATGCATTTTCCATAATGAGATGGGTATGAACCTTTTGGAGCCAAAGGCAAATGCTATGGTTTATATCTAAAATTTTTCTTCGAAAATCTTAAGTGTTTACAAGTGGGGCGTGGTAGAAAGAGAGAAGTCTCTGGAGGCATGATCAGAAAGATGTACACTCGTCCGTGGCTTCTCCTGCTTCTGTCTGCTTCCTGGCTACGTGGGGTGAACAACTTTCTTCTGCTTTATCATCTCTACCTTGGAGTAAATTAATCATAGGCTTCAATCCCCTGAAAACTATCATTCAAAATAAGTTCTTGGTCAATTACTCTTTTTTTGAGAAAGAAAAGTGACTAATAAACCAAGTGGTTTTATTTCCCCAAGTATGTAAAAGTATCTACTGACAAATTACAATAAACTTCCCAGACTTGAGAAAAGAATAAAATACAAAAGATATCAAAATTGTCAAAAATGGTTAAATATTACCAGGAAGGATTTAAAACATTTTAAATACAAGACTTGAGCTAGACATGGGAGCACACATCTGTAATTCCCGTGTTCTGAGATGCTGACCTAGAAAAATCATAAGTTTCAGCCCAGTACAAGATTTTAAGCACCTCAATAATATATCTTTTCAAGAAATAAAAGAGGATACTACTGGAAAAAAAAAAAAACAGGCAAACCTTGGCCACACTGCTTCTTGAGCCTGGCAATCATACTTCATCAGACCTTTACCCAGAATGTGCCTGGCATCTGGAACTCTCTTCTGACAGCTCAGAGCATGGTTGTTTCTTCCTTGTCATTGAGGCCTTACTCAATTCAAGAATGAGCTCCTATAAGGTCCGTCTCAATCACTCTATCATAGTTTACACGCGTGCGCGTGCACACACACACACACACACACACACACGTACATGCACACATGGTCATTCTTCATGTTGTATTATTTTGTGCAACCCATTGCTCATATACTTCACTCATTTTTTTTGTTTACTTGTTCCTTACGCCATCCCACAGAAGTATAAATTCATTTAAGACAGGGATTTAAGCCCATTTCTCCAGTTTGAGAAGTACCTGGCACATGATAGGTGCTTCATAATTACTTACCTAATGAATTGAAAATAAGTTCAGTCCTGTTGAGTTGACAGTCATGCCAACAAATCGTGTGGCAGAAATCTCTTTTCTGTTTCACTTTTAAGACTTCAGAATTGATTGTCAGGCTGTGTTTGGATTACCCGAGGGCAGCGTGTCTCGTGCTATGCTTATTATCACCACTGTGCAGAATGGACTGTGCCCAACTACTGCCCTGCTCAACTCTTGGCATTGCTGGGCTTTCTCCTCTAACCTAGATGCATTCTTAATTACTCCAAACTCTAAATAAATATGATCACTTTCTATGTGTGTCGCAATGAGAAAAAAAAAAAAAAACTCCTGGAGCATTGTCCTGTGCAGCTAAATAATTCCAGAGAGAAGTTTTAGAAGCCAAGAGTCTGATGCAAGGAAGGAATGCGAGAACCTGATTCCACACCTCCATCTCCTGCTACCCACAAAGTATCTTCACTTCTTTACTGCTTTACATATTGAGTTTCCACAAATTGCAGCATAAAAAAAGTCCTCTGGCAGCACCAAAATTTGAGGGGATGATAAAAAGGAAGATCTTAAACCTGCTGATCCCATTATAGACTAGAAAGGAACACAAATGTCTACACCTTGATGCCTTCACATCTACCTCAAATTTATGCCATTAGATCACTCATTGACTGCATACCTTTAATGACAAATTATCCTGAAGATTAAACCTAAGTCCTTGACCTGGAGGGTATCAGGAGAGATGTAGCTCTTGGCAATTGGCAGATTCCAGAACAGTAATACCATAAAATGAATAGGAAAAGTTCCAAAATTGAAGAAAGATACACTAGAGACCATTGACCTGTCCCAATGTCATCCTGAATTCATGACCATGATTGGACGAGGTTGCCCTGTGTGCCCTACGTCCCTACACAGGCCAATCAGCCCAAAGCCATTTGTGTGCTGGCAGCCAACGCTGCTTCTCACTCAAGCTTTCTATATGCATCCTGCCAGTAAAACAGATTTTCAATGGCCTTCATCTGTAGGATATTACTATCCATCCAGGGGTAAATTTCCAATGCAGGGCAGCATAATGATTTCCATTAATGTTGATATTATTCATGCAGCTAAGACCCACATGCCCTCAGCTAAAACACTTCCCTGCAGGGCTGCAGCCCTTATCTATCCAGAAATCCTTCATTACAGGTAGGTAATGTGTTTGCTCTGTACAGGGGCCTGATGTACTATAATAGTTTCTATCCTTCGGCCTTTCAATCCTTTAAAACTCTCAGGGAGTTTTGGGTGTATGTTTAATCAGTGAACTCAGACTTCCACTCCAGAGTGCGCTACCACTGGGGCAGACCACCGAAATCAGTGTTCTCAAGTTCAATGTTAGGAGATTCCCAGCCCTTACAAATACATCTCTACATAAAGCAGGGCTTCTTGTGGTCAGTACTATTAACACTTTGATCTAGACAGCTATTTGTTGTATACAGGACAGAGGAGCTATCCTATACATTGTAGAAGGGTTGGTACATCTCTAGCTTCTATCCACTAGTTACTAATACATCTCTCCCCAGTTTTGATAATAAAAGAGCTCAAAAAAAACTGTCAAATGCCCTCCTCAAGGACAAACTTGTCCTAAGTGGAGAACCAGCAACACACAATAATATGAAAGGAGAGGAAAGATATCCCCTCTTGTCCTTACAAGAAATGTTAGATGCAGTCCAAATATTGAGAACCCCATGTGGATAGCAAGAAAGTAGGCAATCTGTGGTATTACATAGGGCACCAGATAAAGTCTCTAAGTAATGAGAAGAGTTATGGAATGAATTCAGGTTTTATAGTTCTGAATTAAATAATTTAAGGAGAGAATCATAAAGATATATTAGTACAAATCATCTGTTTCGGTCATTTGCTAATTATCGAGACAAAGTGCCCAACATCCTCAACTTAAAAAAGGAAAGATTTATTTCATCTCACATTTCAGGGGTCTCAATCCACTCATGGTTAGTTGGCAATGGCAGAAGGGTCTGGCAAGGGACAACTGCTCAAGGGATGGTAGGGGGAGCAGAAAGAATGAAAGAGACACAGCTGGGGACAAAAATACTATTTCGAGGCCATGTCCCCAGTAACCTGTCCCTCCAGACAGGTTCCTGCTCCCAACAGCATAGAAAAGCATAGGTGATTAACTCATTTGATCATATTAACCTCCATAATCCACTCTCTTTCAAATGTATGAGGCCTTTTAAGAACATTCATTCAGATCCAAACCATAACATCCCCCATGATGCAAGGGGGAAACTTAGGACAGGATGGAGAAATGGCAAATGACTTGTGAATGGCTTCGTATGGTAACAGCAGAGCCTGGACTAGAATGTAGGTCCCTTTGTTCTAAGCTGTGAATTTTTTACTTCTTTCATTCATTTATTTTGTCACCAAAATGTGTCTTATTTATTCACCATAGATATATCTTGTGTTTAACTCAATGTGAAATACCTAACTCAAGTCTGGAGACCCAAAACAAAAGAAAATACATATTTCCCAACAATGACAAAAGAGATCATTTATCAAGAACTGTATTAGTTAAGGTTCTAATACAGGCATAAAATAGAATTTATAAAGATAAAGGAGATTTATTTGGAAGGCTTATAAGTCTGAGGAGATAGTTCAAATTGGCCACGTGCACTTGTGAGAGCTGGAGGATTCAGTAGCTGCTCAGACCTGTCCCAGAAAGACATCAGTCTGAGACTGCAGGACAGCTGGTGCAAGCCTGCCCCAAACCTTGCCCAAAAGTCAAGGTGAAGACCCAAGACTAATGAGAACCTGCGATGGAGATCAGCCAGGTGAAGACAGGAGCAAGCTGATGTCCAGAGACTCAAGGCAAAGCCAGAGATTTTCAGGAAGATGCCATGACAATGTGTCTTCTTCCCTTCCTTACTCAGTCTAAACTGCCAGCTGAGCTGCCTACACTCAGAGTGGGTGCACCTCCCCAAATTCCTGGCCCAGGAGTTAATAACAAACACCCCCCCACCCCACCTCTTCCCTGAGCATTTCCCAATTTCAACAAGTTGACGTAATCTCTCCAACAGTCGTAAGAACTTTCCTCGTATACACGGATGGGTATCTTACATCTCTCATTTCATTCATTTAAAAAATGGGTGTATAACACTATATATTACTTATTTGGTAATATTGGCAAGTATAGTTAAGCATTGTAGGTCCATAACCTAGTGGTGATTGTGAAGACAAGCCCCAGCTTTGTAATTAGAAATATATCAGTGTCTCCCAGAAACGGTTCACCTCTTAGAGGAGTCCCCAGTCTTTGTTGCTGGTACAAGACTATTTCTCATCAACCCCTACATATGATATGTGGGAAAATAGCAGACACTTGCAGCAGCTTAGTGCTGAGACCAAACTTTGGCTCTTTCTTTGAGCTAATCATATAATTTCATTGAGACTTCAATTTTTCTCCTCATAACACACGAACTTTAAGAGGGCCAGAATGCAACTAGTTTTATTATGAAACAAAATGATGCCGTAAAATCACCAAATACAATCCCTGGACATAATAAATGTTCTGTGTTGGTCTCTTTTCTCTTTTCCAGATCTTTCTGTGCTTTACTTCCTGTGCCTATGAAATAGACATGATAAAAGTAGCTGTTTTGTGAGGTCGGTATGAGTGCTGAAAGCACATGTGAGTGCTTAGAATTTGGAGATTAGTGTCAACTTTGGTTATTCTCCTAAGTGAAAATTATTGATGAATTATCTTTAATGAATAAATCCAAGATGAGGAGTCACAGAAGTAGCACAAAGATGAGCTGGTATGTTTTCCTTCTAGTGTTCATGCCCCTTCCAGCCCCTCCCATCAATTAAGAGGCAAAGAATCTGAAATTCTTTTTAAAAAGAGAGAAAAAAAAAAAGTTGATGGAGCCCCTCGTGCTGTTGTTGGTGGTGGTGTTGTTTGTTTGCTTTGTCATCTTGACTTTCTATTACTATTTTTTTCTTGCCATGGGCTACCCTGACCCTGATCATTAAGAAGCTTCCCAGGATGTCAGGAAAAACACCCATGTCACAGAGTGATCACATTACGGTCCCTGTACAAATTTTATTCTGTTATCACTGAAGTTGAAGAAATGAGATGGAATTAATAGCCGAGCTCCATCCAAGTAAAACAAGTGGCTCCAGCAGAGATTCACACTGGCTTCACTCTCATGCTGGGAGCCCTTCGGTACTCAGCTAACGTCCCCTGCACAGAAGGCCCTCCAACCCCTTTGCCAAAAACAGCACATCTTCCACACCAGTTTATCTTCATCACATTGCCCATTTGTCTCCTCAGCATTTATCATTATCCAAAAACATCGTATTTGTTTGTTTACTGGCATAAGATACCTCTCACATCAGAATGCTGTACCATGAAGGCCTGGCCATGCTCATTCAATGCCCAGGGCAGCATTGGACCATTATAAGATCCTCAATAAATGTTTATGGAAGCAATGAAGGAAAGAATACCCCTGCACTCAGACTTCTTTGTTCCACTTTTCAGTCTTCTGAGCAAGTTTACCTATCACTCCTTTTGTAGTCCCAGGCTGCAAAGTCAACAGAAACTCCCAACAGAAACTCCATAAGCTCAATGGCGACCCAGAGTTCTTGCAGACAATAGATCACTAAAGTACACTGTATCTTTCGAAACAGATTCCTGGGCCTAGTCCGGGTGATTCAAAACCAAAATCTTGGTAGATTTACAACTTACCAAGGCTCTGGTGATCTGCAGACTAGACACTCCAAAGTCTACTGTAATGTATTCAATTCCACGCTGTTTTCGTCTGTTCCTGTCCCCACAACAAAATATCTGAGTCAGAAATTTGTAAAGAAAAGAGGATTATGTTAGCTGACACTGCTTCAGGTCCAAGAGCACAGCATCAGCATGTACTTGGCTTCTGTAAAGGGCTTTGTGATGGGAAGGGTCACATGGCAAAGAAGAGAGTTGAGAAAGTGAATTCACCTTGAAAACTTTGCTCTTGAAAATAATCAGCTTACCTTGAAGGAGGTACATTAATTCTTTAATAAGGGTGAACCCCCCATGACCCAATTATATCTCAAAGAACCCAGCTCATGATACCATGGTATCAGGGATCTTGCTTAAGCGTAAGTTTTAGCAAGGACAAAGCACACCCAAACCATAGCATATGCGTATAAAAAATATTAAGGTGTTTCCAAACTTTGAGATTACACTGAACTCAATTCAATGTGCTAGCCATTAGATAAACAAAACAAATACTGAATTAAGTTTCTTCATAGAAGCAAAACCAGTAAGTTATTCATAGATATAAGAAGAGATTTTGGGGCTGTATTGGCTCCGGCCATTATGGAGGCTGTGAATTTCAATTATGTGGTGTCTGCAAGGTTGAGAATCAAGGAAAGTGGTGGTGTGATTTGCTTCAAGCTCCACAGATTGAGAGTAGGTAGGGAGGGGAAAAAAAGCGAAGATGAGTCTGAGTGTAAATGCCAAAAAAAATAAGGAACGTGGATGTTGAAGGACGGAAAAAGATGACTGTTTCTGCTTAAGCAAAGAGAAAGAACTCAGATCCTTTTCTGGTTTGTCCATCTGTTGTTCGGTTTCCTATCAGGTCTACAGTCTCTCCACATGAAGGAGAGACTTCTGCTTTATTTAGTTCACCAATGCAAATACAAACTTCTAGAAAAATCTTCACAGACACATTCAGAGGCAAAGTCCTACCAGATTCCTGGACATTTCTTTGTCCAGTCAAGGTGATATATATAATTAATGGTCACTGACACGATACTCCTCCATGGGATGTTCTAGTGAAGCTTCTTGCCCAAAACTATTTCTCCTGTTATGAGACATCTGAATAAAAGTTTTATCATCAGGTAGGAATGCTTCCTTTCAGTTAGATAGCTACTGAAGGACTCTCTAACAGAGATCAGTTTCCCATAATCCTCTAGGCTGTCCGCCCTACAGATAATGTGAAACAGCATGGTTGCTAGGAAATTTAACGGAGACAAGGAGTATCAGAAGTAAGGAAAAAGGACACATAAGTAGATAGAAACGCAATTCAAAAGACTAAACTCCACCTACTTTGAACAGAGTGAATGAATGAACACTTTCCTTGGAACTAGATAGAAATGAGCCTCAACTTGACCAGCTGCCCCCTTACTGCATGAAATCGGTAAACTGCTAATGTCTTCAAAACTAGATCATTTATCTTTGAAGGTCGAATAATATCACACATCTTACAGATTTCCTGTGATGAAAGAGTAAATGAATGAATGTATGCAAAGTGCTTTAGATTACAGTGGGCTCAATAAATGATGTTTATGATTTTTCTGAGCTTGTTTGAGAGTAAACTGCAAGAAGGTACTGAAGTACCTTTAAAAACTACACTTTTGAAGGATTTGAAAGATGCCATGGAACCACACTTCAGAAATGCGACGTTCCCTGAGCCTGCTAGAGTCAGAGCGGATTTCCCAAAGTGCCTTGGTCCCCAAGGGACCCTCTGGTACCAGGAGAGTCTGCTTCCTCCCCCATGTGTTCTGCTCCCTCCTATTCCCATCTGCACCAATTAGCAGGAGCAGATTGCAGAGACCCAGGAGACCACCGTGAGGATGGGAAAGCCAGCCAGGAGCACGCGAGGCTCCACAGCCCATGCAGGTAATAGGGTCTACAATGAAGATGTATTAGGGGAAGAGGGTTTACAGCTCTGCTGATTAAGTAGTGAAGTGAACAGAAATGAAAAACGTGGCATAAATTACTGAGAAAATGCGGGCTGCTTCAAGGCAAAAGCATCCAAAGAGGGAGGCTGGATATTGTCAAAGGTTCCAGAAGGAACCTGCAGCCCTCACCTGAGGCCGAGCTGTGACCCAAAGGAGAGGAATTTTACTCTGTTTTCGTTATTCTTTCAGACTTTCTATATTTTCAAAGATGCTTTTTTAAAGTCCAATGTATCTGACTCTGCCCATTGAATAAATACTGCAACAAATGACTTCGGATTTGCATAAAAATACAAGTGTTAGCCTATAATCAGAAAAAATTGAGCTGAAATATTCGGATAAGCCGTTTGGATTCTAGATAACACATGTCAAATAATTTAGAGAGCCAACTCCCGGGTGCTTTTCTAATCAGCCATGCAAGGCGGGGCTCAGGTGTGGCCGCAGGGTAAAACAATCTGACCTTGAAAAGGAGAGGAGGTGACAGAGAATCTGGTAAACACAAGCTGGTGTGAAAATCTGCCCCATCTACAGGTGTATTCACAGGGAAGTTTTAGCAAGTGTGAGCATGCCTGCCAACCGCTATCTTTTTCATTATAGTTTTCATTACTTGAAAATCTTGTGCTAAGCTTCTCTCCTCCTCTCCACAGGTGCAGGGTGCGTGTTTGGAAACTCGATCTCCTTCTATCAGTCTTTCTCTCCTTTCCTCCCCCTCCGCATCTCCCTCTCACCTCTCTCCTGTTCTGGGAATACTACACCTAGCTGCATCCTTGAGACAATACAGGCACAGAAGAAAGCAGAAAGCAGATCCTGCGAGTGCTGTGGCTCTGGGCAGCTTTCCTCGTTGTCCCAGTCCAATTCCTAGGAAATTTGTTGAGCTTCCTCTTCTGTTCAAAGATTACAGGAGAGAGAGGCAATTAATAAATCTTCTTGTTCTTGAACCAGTTGTGGAGTCCCAAGAAGAAAACCATTTGTATTTTAGGAAGTTGGAAGATCTTTGACTGTCTTCCTTACAAGTGGTCAAGTAGATTTTGCTTGAACACCTTCTGGGACTTCAAACTCACTTGCTTCCAATGTAGATCAAGCTGTTTCTCAACAGCTCTTCCTGTTCATGGACATGGGAGGAGGTGCAATTGACAAAAAATATCGATCAATTGATGTCATTGAAGGTAAATTGGTGAGGGGGTGGGGGGTGGGGGAAGGAGGGTAGTCCTCATACCTCTGTCCCCAAAACCCTCTTTCCTAAATAGCTGACCCATTCACAAAAGGTTCAAGAGAAATGGAAATTCCTTTCAGCACCTTGCTCATTATTCAGATTTGGACCAGCAGAAGGATGGTATCAAAAAGACAAGAAGTTGCTCATAGAACAATATCACTACAACTGCCTCCATTAGATTATGGCTGAAAGTCATAAAAATTGCCTTTGCGGCTTTTTTGGTCCATGGTTCTTTGTATAAAATTGTGTTTTTTATCCTAGTGACAGAAGTAGTATATTTTTATTGTAGAAAATCCATAAACATGGTAAAGCACAAAGAAAAAATAAAAACCATCCTTGATCTCACAACCCAATAATCCATACTACATGTTGCTGTGTCCTTCTGATGATATTAATGTTTTTTGTTACTTCTGTTAATTAATTGGTATCATGGTTTTACTGGATTTTATAATTTGATTTTACTTAATGAAAAAATTCATAGAGCGTTTTTCAAGTTGTTAAATTCTTCAGTATAGTTCTTCAATATTATTCTTAATGGATATATCATTTGTGTGCATAGATATGGCATAATCCATGCTATTCTAGCATTCATGAGCACATAGGCTATTGGCAGCTCTATGTGACATGATGTATGATGGGGAAGTGTGAGGTACATGGAGACTAAAGAAGAGCTCAAATCTGGACTTCGGGCATCAAGGACAGTTACGCACAGAAAGTGGAAAAGTACTTTTCATATTGTGAGGCAGGATCAAAATATAAAGTTAATATTTAAAAGCAACATATTTATTACAGTAAAATATGTATTACCATGAATCCCACTAAAAATATGCACCCTTGCTTTGAACACACTTATTTCATTATTCTTGCCACTTTCTGTAGCAGTTGCAGATGTTGCATGACTGTCTTCATGAGATGTGGTCAAAAATATAGTGAACACTGCTGTCAGTGCCACTCAGTGGGAAGACAGGTTTGTAAAAACATTGAAATCCTCATTCGCCTTGTTCACTGGATCTGGCACTGTGTAAATTCTGGCACTTTCTCAAAGTCTATATGACTATAAAAAGATAAATATTTTTAATGGATTCAGGATATGGAGATGGCTGCAACAGCACAACTAAAAATACTTGGGAAAGAAACATCACAGATGGGCTTCGAAAAGTGGTAAGAATGCTGTGATGAGTATGTTTTAGGTAAGGGGGTGTCTTCTGGGAGGGATTAATAGCAATTTATCTTTTACTATAATTTTTTAAATGTAAATATTCACGGCATTTGTCCATCACACTGTTTATACTATTTAGTGCTCAAAATTGACCAAGACAATCTTGACCTTAGCATTTCTCCAGCTACTCTACACATTAGACAGGCTTCTACCTGACTCTAAAACTAGACACCCTGTTTTCCTAGCACATTTACATTAGAAAATTTATCATTAAAAATTCTGTCTCTGACCCTTTAAAAGTTACAAATCATTTTTATAGTTTCTTGTAAGTTTTATAGCCCAACGATGTCTTTCTTGAGGACTTGGAAATTATCTCCTGGAAGTGTAATCATCAAGGAAGATGTAATAAAATCCCATCTACAGGATTCAGTGGGAGCGTTGGAGCCTAATTTCAGGAAGTGACTTATTCTAAATTTTAAAACCTCCACTCATGAAGATCTGAGAAAGTTTACCTTTCCTCTGAATTAAGCCAATTTGCAAACACAGACAACCAATGTTTTCCATCCCACCTCTTAAAAACCTTCAGCATTTGTTTCAGTTGACACTCAAACTAAATCTTCCCTATTAGAATAGTTTTAATTAAAATCTTCCTTGTCTGTTTAATTTTATCCACTATGACATTTTTGACACCGTAAATGTATGTGAAATGGTCACTTTCTATTACCAAGATAAGAAAAACATGACTGAAAACAAAGTGTTAAAGCTAGGAAATTCATGAGTATCATATGTTGGTGTTGGTCCCATTTAAAAATCTTCTTTGAATTCCTATATGCCCTATTGATAGAAAAAAAAAAAGTCAAGTTAACTGAAGTGCTTCAATTATACTAAGAAGAGCCTATTTGGACTCTCGCTGGCTCCTCTACGGCTTCTTCACCTACAAAGTGGAATCAACAAGCTACAGGAATGTTTTGAAGATTAAATGATGCAGGAAATGAAAAGTTGCAGCTCCTGAAACACAGAAACCTCTACTTTTATTAATACCATTGTCATTGTTATTATGAAATAACATTGGTTTTAGAGCCCCAATAGTTAGAATCAAATGGTAACTTTACTGAGTGAGTGAATTAGGCAATCACCTGTATCCTTATATAGACTACAGAAAAGTTTAAATTAAATAACATTTGCAAAACTAAAAGTTCTCTTTGTTCCTGTAGCAGGCAGATTCTGTAATGGCTTTTGAAGATTTCTGGTCCCTAGTTATTCAATCAGACACTAATTTAGATGCTGCTATGAAAGGATTTTACAAATATTAACTAAAGTCTCTAATCAGGTGATCTTCCAGTAAAGCAGTAATCTGGGTGGGCCTAATGGAATCATCAAGCACCTTTAAAAGGAACACATTTTCTCTAGCTGATTGCAGAAGACAAAATCAGAGATCCAATAGGTGTATGAAGGATTCACCGTGCAGTCTCTGTATTCAAAGATGAACTTCATACAGTGAGTACCTGGGAGCAGCTATTGGGAGCTAAAGTCATCCCTGGCCAATTGCCAGCAGGAGATTCATTACCACACCTCAGCAAATCTATACTACAGGGAGCCAAATTCTGAGAACAATTTCAATGAGCTTAGAAGTACATTTTTTCCCACGTGGTACTAATAAGAGCACAATTTGGCCAGTATGTTGACTTAAATCTTATAAGACTTTAACCGAAGAACAGAAACAAACTCACCCTAGCTTCTGATCCACAGAACTGTGAGATTAAAAAAAAAAGTTGAGAAGGTTTAGGCCAATAAATATCTGGTCATTTATTATACATCAATAGAAAACTAATAGAGGCCTTTAGTGATATATGAACCTTTGATTTATTTAGGTTTTTTTTTTGCCCCAAACTTTTTTTAACCACTGCCAAACACAAGCCAAAGGTAGATACAGAAGCTTCCATATAACTAAATTCTTTCTTATGTGTCCACATACCATGGTTTAAGGTCAAACTATAACAGTAACTCCATAGGAAAAACAATAGCTACACAGATAGGGTGTCCTAGTTAGAAGTCTAAGACAGGCTCAAAAGAACCTTTGGAAATATATTCATTTCTCCAGTCACAGTACCAATGCACCAAAAAGATCAGACTGTTTCTGAAAGTGAGAAACATGGATAGGTCCATTTCGACCTTTTTATCGACATTTATGAACTTGCTAGAAAAGTGTGTTATGTTTTGCTATAAAAATTATCGGGAAGTGCAGCTTGCAGAGTGGTATTCTATATTACAGGATGGAGCACTCAAAGCCACTCTCTTCCAAGGAGTATCGCTGCCCCTGAATATCTGCAGGATCTTGATGGAATTTCTTTTCCCCTAGCATCAGGTCTACAAAGTTAACTGTTCTCAAGGTTCATAAGTGGAACCATTGGAACACTTGATTGATTGAATCACTCCACCATGTCTAGATTCAGTTGTAAGTAAAATACTGAAAATAAACCTAAAATCTTCAGATATTCAAAGTACAACTCTCTTAAAAGTTTTTGGTGGCTACTGGGAATACCTACAAACACTGGATTTCAAGGAGCATTGATTCTTTTGACAAATTTGAAAACAAAAGTAAAAGCAAAAAATCAGATCAAGACCAGATAAATAAATTAATAAACGGGCCTCTGGGGTCTGCATGGTATAGTTCTGGTTGCTTGTCTTCAGATAGAACACTTTTACACTTAGGATAACTGTAGCATACCATCTCCCCAATCTCTACCTACTATAAAATAATAGAATGCTCATGTTGGTTATTATTCATCTTAATTCAACTCATATTTGAACTAAGGGTCAACTCCAACTCTTGTACTATTAAGTAATTAATACAAGTTTGCTGAATTCCACTTCCATTATGTATTAAATAGAGCAAATAATGGTATAATGAGGAGACTAGGATGATTAATGGAGATGATATGTCTTGCTCTGTTCAGAAACCAGGTAGTTTATATACATCAGATATTTATTTCTCAGTTTTAGAGGCTGAGGAAATTCAAGAAACAATGGCAGATTGGCTGTCTGGTGAGGACCCATGGCCAAGGTCTTAAAAAGCCATGTTCTTGCAGTGTTTTCTCATGATACAAGAGGAAAGAAAGGTGTCTGGCATCTTTTTAACAAGGATTCTTGTCCCTGAGAGTATGTCCTTGTAACCTATTCAACTGCAAAAGCTCTACTTCCAAACATCATCACATCGATAATATATATAATATTTTCAATAACATAGGCGTATTATATATATAATATATATATATTGAAAGAGAGACACAGCATTTCAGTCTAAACTCAACCAAGAACAACAGTTAGAGAAACTTTAGGTTTGGAATTTGTTAGTGTCTTCAAAAATATAGCCAATATTATATTTGCATTTAGTCGTGAGTAATTGAGTTTGTTCCAGTAGAAATCATATATACAGAGAGGAAGAATCTACAACCAGCAAAAGTCATAATGATTTACTCTCAGGTTGCTTTTTTTCTCAGGTTTGGTAGGTTAAGATTTCTTTTTAATTATGTTTCTAGATTTCAAAGCAAAACATATCCTCAAAAGTCCGTGAATAATAAAACACGTGCCTCTGCTGTTAAGTCCGAAATGAGCTGAATTCAATGAGGCTAGCTTTTTGTTTTGCTGGTACTCTTGACTGCGTAACAGGCTAATAATAAAATGACAAGCATGGCACTATATACTTCCCAATCATGCTTTATCAGGCCCACTACTTCCAGCATGAGTCAGGTTTCATAGCATGCTTGGAATTTGAGGAAAACACAGATTTGAAAAGAGAGAAGTGGCCTAGCATCTACTCTGGCAGTTTCTTTTTGGATAACTCACCAACTCAGCTCACATCTCAGTATCTTCATCTGTATAATAAATAAGCATTTGGTATGCTTAAAAGTGTGTTATAGATGTTTGCCAGTTCCCCAACTTCAGTATGATTATATATCTCAAACACTTGCTAATAGAAAGAATAATTACAGGGAAAGATTAAGTTCATACAGTTATATTGCAATAATAATATATCAAAGTAAACTTCCCTAAAATGCATGAATCATCTTTTTTTGTTTTGTTTTTGTGGATTTCCTTTCTTTTCTTTTCTTTCTTTCTTTTTTTTTTTTTTTTTTTTTTTTTTTTTTTTTTTTTTTTTTTTTTTTTTTTTTTTTTTTTTTTTTTTTTTTTTTTTTTTTTTTGAGTAGGGGACAAGGTCTCCCTCTGTAGGCTAGGCTGATATCTAATTCACTATGTGTCCCACTTGGCCTTGAACTCATGCCAATTCCCCTGCCTCAGCCTCCTTGTGCATGCTAGGTAAACACTGAGCTGTAACGCCAACCCATGAATCATCTTTTAATGTTCATTTCAAAATAAAAATCAAACTAAGCAAGATAACTATTAATATAAAGACTATTAAAATCTCAAATACAATGTGTATTC
The DNA here is from genome assembly GCA_004027205.1 of Ctenodactylus gundi. Taxonomy (NCBI): domain Eukaryota; kingdom Metazoa; phylum Chordata; class Mammalia; order Rodentia; family Ctenodactylidae; genus Ctenodactylus; species Ctenodactylus gundi. The sequence continues at coordinate 343,754 of PVKB01000250.1, read as the reverse complement.
CTCCAGACAGTGGCTCTACTATATTTTTCTGGTTTCTCTGACTCCTTTTTAATTGCTATAAATACAGTGAGCACTCTATACATTTTTAATTGGGTAATTAAATTGAAAAATTTATTGATTGAATGCATGCAAAAGATTACCATTTATGTCTTAGACCCAGCTACATATATTAAACATGCAGCACTAAATCAGGAAAGAGTCCCAGCTACAGCCACAGATAACAAATAACATCACAGTAACACAAGCTTTAGGTCTAATTTGATCATTTAATGAGATATGCAAATATCAGCAGTTCCTTGCAGCAATTGTTTGTTTTCATTGGAGGTGCTTTTTTTTCTGCACTAGAAAGACCTTAAAATGACATTTTCTGTACAAAAGGGACACTACTTTAGTTAAAGAATGCAATGGTTCATATAGTTTTTGGTCGAATACTAAAAAAATACATAAAGTTAGAGAAAGAACCCTTTGCTTTCCTCACCTGATTTCAGGCAGTTGACCTTTATTTCCTTTTGCCTTAAGAAAATAGTCCAATCACTGATTACGCAAACATTCTTAAGGCATCTGCTACTGGCCAGAGTCTATGCTGGTTATGAAAACGTGTAATAAATCTAGTCCCAAGTTTCAAGTAGCCCACAGTCAGGTAATGAACAATCGTCAGCTACTTGGGCTTTGTGTACTACATTAATTTTTGTGATTCTAATTGTTTCTCTTTTTATGATCTTTTTTTATAATTTCATTGATACATATATATGTAATACATAATACTTACTTTGAGCTTGAGTATTTTGTACATATATATGTAGGATCAAAATTACAAATCCTTCTCCTCTCTCTATTTCACCTTCCCACAGCCTCCTTCTCCCCACCATTTCCCACTATCTACTTCATTTAGTTCTAGGAAATAACTGTAATCTGGGTTTCTAATTGTTTCTTAATGGTACCTACTTTTTAAAATGGTGAGTTAAAGCTCAAATAAGATATGCCAGTCCTGGCTGAGGCCAAGTGGAATCAGATTCCTGTGGTGCAAAGAGCCTTAGTGCTGAGTGAAACATTATTTCCAAGTAACTAGCCGGCAGGTTGCTATGCTGAGGGACTGAGAGGTCAGGAAGTCTGGAGAGGAAAGACCTTGGAATATACTTTTATGTGGAGTTTTTTCGAGGATAAAGAGCCAGCTTTTCAATGAATCTCCATCCAAATATCCATTCCGCTTTAAGAAACGCTCTTTTGCATTTTCTTCACACTTACCTGGCTTTCTCAGATGGGGCTTTCGACCCTTTATCATTGAATGAGTTGAGATGGAGAGGCAGATGGAAGAGGGGCTCTCTCTGGGAGACAGAGCCCATAGGGACTCTCGGCTAAGCACACAGCAATGCACAGTCTTGGAGGTAGGAAGTGTTCCTTCCAAGTTTCCAGTAGCTGAAACTGTTTTTTCTGCTAAAACCTGCAAGTCATCCTGGATAAATTCTTTCCTGAGACTCTTTGTCTCATCAACAGTCACGTACTAAAGGTTTGTTTCTTAAATATTTCTCTCTCTCCTCTCCCCTGAGCTGGACTTCTGCAGTGGTTTTCTACTGATGCTCTCGCCTGAAGTCTTTCTCCTTAGTCCCTTGGCTGCATAAAGCACATGGGACTGTTGAAGAGATGATGTCAACTTGAGGCAATCAGGAACCACAACTGGATTAGGGTTTGGGAACCACACCTAGATTGGGAACTTAGAACCAGCCTGGATTAGAGTGTGATTGATTTCCGGGCGGGCAAATGAGGGAGGAGCACCCACGCAGATGTGGGAGGTCCAACTGGGAACTTGAACTGTATTAAAGAAAAGAAAAAAGAAAATTGTTACAGCTTCTTCCTCTGAGAAAGCTCTCCCCTTCCCAATTGTCTAGGGAGGCCAACTTGCTACACGCTGCAGATCTTCATCCCAGATTTGTTCCAGTCTCGACTTGTGCCTGTCTGCCCCTTGCTGCTCTTCAGTCACTGATCTTCAGGCTCCAGACTTTGCCATTGTTCTTCAAACAACTAGATGTGCAGCAGACTCTCATCGGCTGTCCTGCAGTTCTAGACCGGAAATCTACTTCGTGTCTGAGCAGCCATCTTGGACTGTCTCTATCCTCAGATTTGTCAGCCTTCCTAACAGACCCTTTTTGTTATAAAACCTTTAAATTCTACCTTTTGATAGAACCCAAACTAACATAGTACCCCCTTGTCATTACTGTGGCTTATGAAGTCCTTCATCCTTCATCATCTGTCTCTCGCGTCACTCACCAAGTTCATTCTCACAGCCTTGTCACGGGCTTGGTCCTCCAGCAACTGAACGCTGCGTACAGTTCTTCAGGATGTCACATGCGTGCTTTCTCTTCCTCACTTTTGTACATGCTTAAGATAATAGCTGTACTGTATTTATCCAGTATGTCTGATTCCTTTTTAACATATTACTATGAATACAATGAGCACCTACACATTTTTAATTGGGTGATAAATTGAACAATCGATTGAATGTGTTACAGCTCAGTTTGACTGTGTTAACTTGACTGGGAAGTGTCAGGGGATCGGTAGAGCATACTTCTGCGGTGTCTGGATGGGTCACGAAAATGTCACTTTGGGTGACAGTCCCAAAGTGACTTGAGTATTTTGTGCACATATATTTAGCATCAAAATTACAAATCCTTCCCTTCTCTCTTTTTCACCCTCCAGTATCCTCCCTCTCCCCAGCAGTTCGCACTATCTGCCCCATTTAGTTCTATGATATAACTGTAATCTGAGTTTTGAATTGTTTCTTTTTGAAGTGGTGAGTTGAAGCTCAAATAACAAATGTCAACAAATGTGCTGTTCCCCGGCCTGCTCTCCTTCTTGGCCACTGTATTAGTTTGGGTTGTTTAGAAGGGCAGAATTTATAGATTTTATCACAAAAGGATCTATTAGGAAGGCTTACAAATCCGAGGATAGAGATAGTCCAAGATGGCTGCTCAGTCATGAAGTAGATCTCCTGTCTGGGACTGCAGGACAGCTGGTGAGGTGAGAGTCTGCTGCAGATCTCCGCTGTTTGAAGAACAGTGTCGAAGAGTGGAGCCTGAAAATCAGTGACTGAAGCGCAGCAACTGGCAGACAGGTGCAACTTGAGAATGGGAAAAAAACCTGTGATGAAGATCTGCAGTGTGCAGTAAATCAGTGTCCCTAGACAATTACAAAGCCAAGAACTTTTCCAAAGTAAGAAGTTGTAACAGTCTTTCTTCTTCCTTCCTTTTATACAGTTGGAGTTCCAGTTGGACGTCCCACCTCTGAGTGGGTGCTATTTGCCAGCCCACAAACCACTCACACTCTAATCCAGGCTGGTTCTCAATTCCCAATCTAGACGTGGCTCCCAAATCCTAATCCAGGGGTGGTTCCCGATTCCCTCAAGTGGACATAATTTCTTCAACATTTACAGACCTCATGACCTAAGCATTATTGCTCCAAAATACCCTTCGGCCGTGATATGACTGCCTTGGAGCCAGCCGGCCTTAAACTGAATCCTCTGAAATGAGGATCAAAGTTAAACCTTCCTCCATTTAAGTTATGATTTTTGAGTGTGGTGTCCCAGGTACGAGGAGCTGACTAATACCTTCCCATTGATACAAAATATTCTCCTCAAACATCTACTCATTCTTTTTATTTTAATGGCATATAATCACAGTACCTTTTCTTAGCATGGCTAAATCCATGCAGGTTTGTCTGAGAATTTTTAGGTTTGCCACGGAAAGCCCACACGGCAGGAGGCCTCATGGCCTCCATCCTTATCCTCCCCACACATGCTTTACCCCTCTCTGGTCAGTTCAGAAAGCCTGCACTGAACTCTGTCTTCCCATAGCTAAATTATTTTTTTAGCACCTCGCACAATGATTACACAATTGTATGTCTTGATACACTTTTAGCTTTTTAAGGGCAAGGACTTCATTTACTTAATTTTCTTTTAATCTCTATTCCCACCTAGCATAGTACTTGAACTATAATAAACATTTAATAAGATCAAAAGACTAAAGATTTGGTATAAAGCATTGTGTTGAATTTCAACAAACAAAGACATGATAAGATTTTTTTCATCACGGTATAAATTTTGAAGATGCAATATCTGTTAATATACTTTGTCCTCTTAAGTAAATGTCTTTTTATAATAATACATAAAAATAGAGAATAATGTTCAATCTGATAAGATGTGTTTTTCAGGTATGTATTTTCAGAACTATTAAATCAGAGTACATTATTTTTTAAAACTGCCTATAGAAAAATAACTTATAATATTTGAATGTTTTAAAATTATCCAAGTTCACTTTTAATTTATGTAAAGCTGAAATTAGGGAACAAGTGTTCCTCTTTAAAGGGCAGATGGTTACTCAGTGTCCTGGTCCTTTCTGTCTTGTATCTCCACCATCCTCTTAAGCTCAGAACCTTCTAAATCTAGGCCACAAGCAGGAAAAGATCATGAAAGCTACAATTACAGGAGGCTGGATCACAGATAAGCCCAAATGACTATGGTACCTCCTTTTCCTCTTGCTTTGTTAATTAGAACTCAATCGTGGGGTCACACCTAACTGCATGGAAAGCTAACACAATGCATGTAAAATGATGACCTGTAAACCTGGAACATACCGTCCATAAATACCCATTAATAACTAATGCCATTATACTACCTTTATTACTGGTATAAATATCAGTGATACACAGCTTTATACCAAGGGCTTTCTGGGTTAAGTGTTATCACTAATTTTTTTCTAGAGCCGTTGAGTCTCCAAAAAATCAGAGCAACCATCCAGCCATTCTATATCTGCCAATAGCTTCACCAATGTTCTCTTTCAGGTCCTGTAGCTGTTTTATAAATTGTAAGCCACAAGGAGAAAAGAAACAGAAGGTTCAGATCCTTGGCCACAGATATACTAGATGTCAAGTGTTACAAAATGCAGTGTTATCCATCATCAGGCAATGATAAACTGTAATGAAATACAATTTCACTTTGTACTCAACCATGCATTTTATGAGGATCCCATAAACTTTTACCATCAACCTCAAAAAGCCATTGTAAACCCTTGATTCCTTGTGTTCTACTTTCCCAGGTGCCTTCAACAAAGAAAACTATTGATTTTGAGTTGTCTGAAGTACACCCTATAAAAAATTACTTTCGGTCCATGGATTTCTTTCTACATGGTTCAAATAATAGGAGAAAATAGGAAATCCTACAGAAATACACACATAGAGTCTTGGAATAATTATAGCCTCTATTTTAACTGCATACATACTTGACTGCAAATGCTAAAATCCTGGCTGTAAATCAAAATCTCCCCCTTCCCACAAATAAATCTACTTTATAAAAGGCAACTCAGTTAAAACAGAGAAAATAGAGATGTATTACTTTGGCACCGTGCAGAAATACTCTCTCTACAAGCTTTAACATGATTCATTACTAGATTTGATCTTCACTGCACTCTTGAAGTAGAGATATCAGCTTCATTTAAGTAAGCAAAAGCTTGAGGAATTTGCATACATTTCCTGGTGGGATAAGAGTGAGTTAAAACTGATGATGTCCCAAGTTTCCTGTTGTTGTAACTCTTAGAACTCTGCTTACTTATGAGGAGCAGCTTCTCAGTGTACAGCATCAAAATCAGGATGAGCCTAAATTGAGGGTGATCTGAAAAATCAAAGCTAAGAAGACTTGTTTCTGGAGGATTGAAAGATGATGCCTTTGACCACCCAAGTTGCTATAACAAACTACCATAGAATAGATGGATTAAACAATAGAAATTTATTTCTGATAGTTTTGGAGGCAGTGAAGTACAAGAACAAGATGCCGGTATAGTCAGTGTTTGGGGAGGGCTCATTTCCTGCCTCATAGACAGCCACATCCTTGCAGCGTCCTCACATCGCTTATTCCTGGAGCCTCTTCTATGAGGGCAGTAAGTCTACTCCTGTATCCTAATCAGCTCCGAAAGGTTCCATTCCTTAATGCCATCACAATGGGGATTAAGTCCTAATAGATAAATTTAGAAGAAGCCTAGACATTCAGCCTATAGTAGATGAAGAATGAGTTCCAGGAATGATCCCATCAAAACTAAAGCCACAGACCGTCACCATTAGATCATATATAGGACAGTGGCCCAAAGGGTCTTGGGTGCTATGGTTATGGTTACCCTAAATCCTCCAAGGACATAGATTCTTCAGCTCCTTAAATCCCCAGTCTTTAACTTTCAGAGATTAAAATAAGTACAATAAACTACTGGTAAAAGCCCCAAATATTTAATTTCCTTCTCTCTCTCACAGGTGACCTGAGGTGGAACAGTCCTATAGACAAGAGATGTACATGAAATGAAGTGTTTTAAACAGTGGAGTTTATTATCATTTTCTTGTTTACTTACTCAAAATGCCTTCAGGAAAAAAAAAGAAAATCAGCATCTGAACAGCTGTGGACAATTCACAAAGAGCTGCTTAGCTCTTCTTAACTGATGGGAATTTATTTTCAGATTTTTAGTTTCAAACAAGGACTCACCCCAAGCCCATCATTCTAGTCAGCGGGTACTCCTCTCCAGTTTGTGTATTTTCTTCATTGCTGCATGTGGTTTCTGTTTTGTTTTGTTTTGTCTTGGTGTGTTTTTCTTTCTTTAGTTTTGTTGTGTGTTTTCTTTCCTCTGATAACTCCACTTAAATTTGATATAAGATGTACAACGGGCGCAGGTGGGTTTGGGTGGATATATACAGAAATGTGCTTAGCACACCTGTCTCACCTTGAGTGCTGCCATCTTCAAGCACAGATCCAACACAGAGACAGTAAAACAGCCTCCAGCGTTGGGGACAGATGCTGCCTGGCGTCCCTGGAGTCGCTCATGAACAGCACTGCCTTGTGGCTGCCTACAATTGCCAAGTTCCTTTGTAGCCTCCCTGCTACCTCAGCCCCATTCTTCATCCCCTATCCTAAATTTCACCCTAAAAACAGAAGTTCATCCTAAGCCTGTATTACCCAAAGAACAAATGTGGTCATCTGTGCAGATGTGTTTATGCACAGAGACAGTAACAAGAAATGACATAAAGGAATCGGTGGCAAGTCAAGAGCTGGTAGCAGCTGACAGTGTTTGTGCAACCTGTCCCAGGCAATTTGGGAAGGGTGGTTTCAGCCCACCTGTGGGAGACACCCAGCTGTTTAATAGTCTGCCCCAATCTGCGTCAGCTGTTTCTGGCACCGGCCTCCTCCCCGAGTCACGCGAATGGAAAAGCAACTGAGTGCACCTCTGCCATCAAATGCTTACTGGAATGCAGTCTCGTCTTGGCTTCTGAACTCCTTTATTTCAAGTTTGATGTTTTTTAAAAAAAGGATAAAAGGCTGTTTTCATTTTTAGTTAGCCAGTTATTGGAGTTTTTAAAGGCTCTTTTCTTCCCTAAAGCCCTCAGTGTCTTGGCAAATATGACAAGTGCGAATAGGCTGGAACCTCTTTTCATCATTGCAGCTATGGTCCTGAATTTCATATAAGGAGAGTTGTGATAGCCCTTACTCAATTACTAGGTCCCAAACAGCTGGACTGAGCACGGTTCCAATATGCATTCCCCAACCCAGAGGTCTACAAGGGGCAGTGAATGCTTTTCAAATTGAATTGAATATGAAGGGCTTTCTATTGGAAGAGCAAAAGGATGCCCTTGCTCTTGAAAAGGTCTCCTCAGGGGTGATTCCCATTCCTCCATTGGCATGTCATATATATTTTTTCAAATTGTCTGATGTGAAGATTTATTACTTTTGTAATCACTTACTTGAAAAACAAGTTGCCTAAAAAATGAAGTTTCCTGAGAAAGTCTTGGAATTTGCCACCCAGAGAGCAAATTTTTATTCTGAAAACTATACACAATGCACCCTTCCTTATAATCAACCCAACTTCAGCTTTAGGAGATCATCCTCTGCATGGGCTGAGGGGAGCTGTACAGAATTGTGCCTTAAACCCCTTGTAGCTACCAAGGCTCAAAGATATGCAGATGGCACACACATGTTCAGTACACCTTATCACTGTACACGTGCCAGTACACAAGGGCAGAAACTTTGAATACACCTCCAAGGTTTTTACTTAGGCATTCTAGCAACATTTTGTCCCTCGTTGGACAGATAATCCAAACTCAAATCTCAAAAATATATGTAATCTTCTTCGTACAGCCACAAAATCAATTATGATTTGAAAAGGCCCCCATTGGCACATTTGCTGGAGCCCAACTTTTCCACAACACAAGGATTTTTTTTTTAAGTAGAAGATTCAGAGCTCTCACTGCTGCAGTGGCCTCTGGCAGTTACCCTACTTCTTGGCTGATGATATGCTCAGCCTTGGCACCTCTCCACTCTGTCTGTTCTCTCAAGAACTGCCACCTTTGTAAACTATGCTCCCCACAAACTCAGTGCACTCATACATGCACACCAACATCCAATTATCCTTGCAATTCTGCCACTTTCCTGGGAAATCTGGGGCCCATTAAAGCAGACATTTCCCTAAATCCTACGCTGTGTGGGAGTTCTCCCAAATTTCTGCATGCTCTGTAGACTAGGGGAATGAGTGCATTCCAAATTCTATAGCGACAGAGATGTGGCTTCTCCTCTGCTCTGTCTGGGCAGTGGCCACAAGCCATCATGAATATGTGCTTCCCAATTTCTCTCATATTACTAGAATCTCTTCTGTTAGTCTTTTGATTAAAAAATGAACACAAATAGCAAAAATACACTTTCCTCCAGGCATCATTTCATCTCTCTTACTGAATGTTAGTTTTACTCCTGCTTCCCTATATTAGTTAAAGACTGTACAAGAAGTCCAGGAGGAGTGCCAGCTCTAACTTAAAGCATGGAAGCTCATGGGGTCCTTGAAGCAATGACTCAGTGAACAAGGCCAAGAATTTAGTAAGGACTGATGAAAACCAAGGCCTTGATGCATTTGATCTCCTTCTTTCTCCAAGATCTGCTTCTTAATGGGTAAGAGCTATATTTTCCTCAGTTCTATTGAGGAAACTTGGTAACTTTGTTCCTGATAATGTTATTCTCAGTCCTCATACTAAAACATGAGAGTAATGCTTCAGTAGGAAAACAGAGGGTTGGGGTTGCTGGGAGGGTCAGGTTGCAAAGCAAAGTTCATGACCACAGCCTCATTTGAGTCCTCCAAGGATGCTCTTTTGCAAATATTCCAAGATTGCTTCGCAGATGAGGGAACTGAGACCAAACAATTTTAAACGACTTTCCTGATTTCTCAGAATTAGAGTGGTAGTGGAGAGGCTCTGATATTGCTTTAGAAAAACTTGTAGGTAATGATGAATATACTGTGACAGTTCAAATCAGTGTACTGTTTCCACAGACTCTGCTAAGCACTTTTTTGCATTACCTCATTAATCCTTTTGTGAACTGAATGGTGTTGGTTCTGTTGTTGTCATCATTCTACAGAGGAGAAATCCACAGGACATACAGTTTAATAAACTGCCTGGGGCACGGAGGAAGAGGAAGACTTAGATAAGTGTATGCTCTGTATTATTGAGCTATGATACAGGCCCCCGTGCCCAAGGATCATTAATCTATTAGCATTAAAAAGTCAACTTCATGAAATAGCAAGGAAAGGCAACACATAATGAAGTGATAAGTTGTGCGGCAGAAACCCCAAGTCCTCCGGGAATTTGGAGCAGGGAGACATTTAGCCAATGATATCCAACATAGTTAGAAAACACTTGAAGAAAGATGAAAGTTCTGGGCTTCAAAGGATGTAGAGAAGTTAGGTGAAGTTAGTGGTGAGATAACAACATTTAAGGAAAGTGCTGAGAGGACAGCAGTTAAATATCAGCGTTTACTACGTAGGAAGCAATAGAACGCAGTCAAGAATAAACTTGGCATTTGGGTGGGTGGGGAGACGGAAGTGAATTAGCACACAAGGCCAGTCTTTGAATATTCTTTGTCTTCCCGTTATTTCATCTTATGATTGTCATTTTTATAATTCCAGGTCACTTTCACAAAGGTTATGTTCTCTATTAAAATATACATATATTCTAAACATTGCCTTGTGTACCACAGGCTACCTGTAGAGAGAAGTCCTCCTTTTCTGACCAAGCTCATCCATGAAACTAGTTCAGAGTCCTGCCCTCAACACTCCTAGAATGGGATTTTTTTCAAGGTTTGAAAGCAAAAGCACCACATACTACATAGTATGAGAACTACCTGAGACTTTTTAGCCTGGAAATTTCAGCCTCAATGGGGAACTTGACATTCATATCCTGAAGAACCCTAATCTCACATTTGGGAAAGAGACACCCAAATATGCAAGGTGGGATCTGTGCTAGAAAATAAGGAAGCAGCTCAAGACAGGGCCCTGCCTCCACAGAGATCATGACCAAGGCCACTGTCTTTGTTCTCACACAGACATTTCTTCTCTCTGCCTTCCCTTGTCCCTCCCCTCTGATCGTAGCATCTCCCCTCATCCCACAGGATTCGGGATCTACTCGGACACTTCCTTCTCCTTCTTCCACATTTGATCCACTTCATACAGGTTTGCTAAACAAATCCTCTCTCGATAATTTCACCTCACCTCTAAATTATCAAAATAAAACCTTACCCTTATATGTGAGCCCCTTATGCATCAGAAAGGTCATAGGCTTTACTGGAAGCCAGGTGCCTTTAAAGCTAGAAAGTTCAAAGTTTGGCTTAGCTACTTGCGGGTTCAAAGTCTTGGGAAAGATGAAACTCTAGCCTCAGTTTTGGTATCTGGCAAGTGGGAATTGATCATCATTTCCGCATTTCATAATTATGTATGAGAAGACACAGATTCTACCTAGTGTCTGGCCCTTCTGGGGTAATCAGAAAATTGTAATATGAGTATTTTTCTCTTTTTGTCAGCCTGTATATTATTTTACCTTTTAAACTCTTACGGAGAAATACCTACTTTTTTTTTTTTACTTTTAAGAAACATGATAGAATGACATGTATCATTTAGTCCTGGGAAGTGGGGTGAGAAGGTAAACTTTTGTGATAATAAAAAAATAACTATTATCTTCATTATGCGTTTCAGTGCTTAGCATTAGGTCTGATTTCCATGATTATATGGTATTTCCTAATCTCACTTTTCTACTTCAAATGAGACACATGTCCCAATTATTTGGCTAACTATGCAATGAGAGACCTTTTTACTTTAAAACATCAGTTATGAGTTCTTATGTTGCTTGGGATAGATTTCAGTGCCAAGGGACCTCGTTAGACCGTTTTTTGTAATCAATTAGTTGGTGAGTAAGTAAGGCTACGAATTCTTTAACTTATCCTCTTCCTATAGCTTTTGATAATTTCTTTTCTTCTTTTCGTTGAAGATAAGACACCCAAAAAGCACCCTAAGCAGTTGTCATTTCACTCAGATAGTTTAAAAGTCGCATCCTTTCCCATCTCAGCTTCTCACTCCAATAGAAAGCAGGGGTCCACCGCTACCTCTCCTTGTTAATGGTGACAGGCAAGCCTAAGGCAGGTTCCCTGAGGACTGAACACAGAGAGCACATCGCCTTGGAAAATTACTATGGATGCAAAACACCGCCATTAAAAGAGCTATTTTAAACTAAATTGATTCTTTGTTCTGTAGCCAATTGGCTAACCCTCCTCTGGAGACAAGCTTCCATTTAGGAAAGCTAAAAACACAGCCCATGGACTGAGACTTAGCGGAGGCGAGGGAGAAGCTGACACAGACATTAAGCAGGGTTGAGCCAAGAGGGCAGCAGCATCCTGATGAGCTGCTGGAGGATTCTCCAAGTTCTGTGGCCTCCTGGGTCCCGCGCGTGGCAGGGGGAGCTCGCACAGGTGAAGCCAAGGAAAACTGAGAGCTTGGCTCCCGGTATCTGGATAAGTGAGGATGCCAGCCAGAAGACTCTGTAACCCGAAAGCCTGCTACTGGATTTCAGGATTACCCTCTTCCCTCGTCAGAGTTTTGAAATATCTCCAGCTTCCCTGATCTCATGAGCAAAGTCTCAAAGCCCTCCCTGTCTCCATCCGCACAGCACTATTGGGGAAAAAGAAGTATTACATGAAGCAAAACGTTTGGATCCGCGCTTATAAGATCCCATAAGGAAAGACATGAGCATGAAAAGGGTGGAGGGGAACCCGAAGGAATGGGAAAGATACAAGAAATCCCAGAAGGCAAGACCATGGCCAGAGCCTCACGGACATCTCTCTAAAGCTGATCATTTGAAGCAACTTTCTTCTTTTCATGTTTTCCGTTATTTGTTTCTTTCTTCTTATTTTGTTAGAGATGGGGTCTCGCTCTGTAGTCCAGGCTGGTCATGAACTCTCTATGTAGCTCCGGCTGGCCTAGCACACTTGGCAATCCTCCTGTCTTAGGCCCCTAAGTGTTGGGATTACAGGCATGCACCACCACATTTGGCTAACGCAGTGCTGGGAAATTGAACCCAGGGCCTTGCACTTGCTAGGCAAACACTCTAGTTGCCCTACTCCAGGCCTTTTTGAATTTTTAATCTTATTATTATTTCATTACTACATGATAGCTACTCAATTTATAAATTTAGACACATGAAAAAGAAGAATATTTATGTGGTGGTGCATACCCGTAAACCAAGCCCTTGGGAGGCTGAGACAGGAGGATTGCCATGTGTGCGAGGCCAGACTGGGCTACATAGAGAGCTGGTGACCAGCCTAGACTACAGAGGGAGACCATTTAAAATTTTTTTAAAGAAAGAAAGATATGAAAAGAAGAAAGGTGTACTGATGTCAATATATGTATTTTCATAAATAAGATATAGGGTATTAGACTTAATTACACACTTCTTTGGAATGTATTTGTGAGTGAGTGTGTGTGTGTGTGTGTGTGTGTGTGTGTGTGTGTGTGCGTGTGTGTGTATGCAACTGCATGCAATCTTAATAATTTACTAAGCCACAATTTAATACAGGGAACTTTAACCCTTGGACCTTCTGTCAGGCTCATGTCTTAGGAAGACCAGGCATCCTGGACAGATGCACCAGGAGCACGAGGGGAGCAGCAAGTGGAGCTCCACGTCCTGTCAGCATGGCCCTGTTGGGTTCTAATGCCCTTACAGATCTGACTCTGCCTTACGGCTATTTGAAATCTGTCCTCCAATAACTCATTTTACAACAAGTATACCCCCACACAAACATATACCCAGTCCTTCAGAGAATGGTCTTCAATTAAATCAGTCCCTGGTGTCAAGAAGTTTGGGTACCACTGGTTTGATGTTTTCATTTTCAATGTGGGGATGTTTGCATTACTTATGAGTTGTTAGCTACTATAAGCAACTGAGAAGAACATTCTTGAACATACATTTGTATGCATGCTTCTAAACACCCTGGTGAAGCAGATGACTTCATCAAATGTTTCATCCCAGACCTTACTTCCATGCCTGATTTATAGAAGGAGAGTCAGGCCAAGACTGCTGTGTCAATCATAGAAAGCATAGCACTGTATGTCAGTCTGAGATCTCCTGGGAGCTGGGTCATTCTAGTGTTCTCAGAGGCTCTGATATTCTCCCAAAATTATTATTGAACAGCTGCTTTTGGGAACCACACAGCGCACATGCTTTCAGAGAGATTAGCAGCTCAGTCCATGACAAGCACAGCCTAAGGCTGCCCTAGGCATCTCCTCCCCGGTCATTAATGAATCAGGAAGGAATGAATCTCCAGCAGCCAGCTTAAGAACCTGAGAACACTGAGATTATATTGAATGGTTCTTTTACTCCCACTCTGTTGTGAACGGTTTTAGAATAATCTTAAACACAGAGACTTTATGATTGATTGGATTGGAAGGCAGCACTAGGAAAAGAGTGATGTGAGTAGGTGAGTATCACCCTCTCCCATTAAAAGTGTCATCTATACATGCAATAAAATATTCAAAGGTTTCTCTGGGATGTCAACTTATTCATAATTGATTTAAATGAATCACTATAAAAGAGTCCTTTAATCTCTTATATAATATGTCTCTGAAAATTAATCCTGAAATCACAATGTATTTTCTCCCATTTTATTGATAAGTATAAGTGAAAAATTTAAGGTTTACAATGAAGTTTAGCACTTTGTGCACATGCATATCCTGTCAAGGTGACAAGAACTTTCCCACTCTCCTTTTGTCCCTCCCCCTAGGCACAGTGTATTTTGTTAAACCTAGTAAATGTTGAAAAACCTAGATCACGATCGTCACTTACAGTACTTCTTCACTGAGCATCCCCTTTGCTTGCAGTGGTCCAGGGCTTATGCTCTGTTATCTTTATAAAACATATCCAAAAAGATATGAATGCCATTATCCTTTGCAGGAAGGAAGTAAAAGTCTTAAATTTTTTCATCTGTAGGCAAAGAAAGACAAAGACACCAGAAGATAAATTCTTTAAACTTCCCACTACCATTGTATCGATAATATTTTAATGGACAAATAAAGTTATTTAGAAGAGTTTCAAATCTAAATGAAGGTGTGGGTTCTGCCCCTGTGTAACTTTCAAGGGTCTCAAGTGATACAATTAGCCGATTTACCAATGGATGACTTCTTTCCTTCAGTCTGGTTATCGTTAAAGATGAACCTTGAACATCATTTGCTTTGCAGGTAACAGATGCCGATGGGGGCACGCTTACAAGATGCCAGTGGTAGCAGGCCAGGAGCATGGACCAGATGCAGCCAGAGGTCATATCATACCCAGCTTGGAAAGTCTCCACCTGGAGATCATCCTGAGAACCTCAAGTTTAGAGAGCACTTCTCCCTTTCCCTTACCTGTCGTTGTCATAATCTGCCATTGAGTTTTTCTCTCACACAGGGAGTTGAAAATATTCTAATAAAAGAAAGCTTTGTCTCAAGTTTCAGAAGTTATATTTGTGCTGTGGTGGTCTAGACAAGCAGAGTTTTTTGGTTCTATTTTCATTGAGACCTAGGAATCCTCATGCCAGAGTTAGAAATTCCCAAGCCAAATTTCCCTGTATTCCACTACCACCTGAATCTCTGTGAGATGATTGGGTGGACTTTATGGTGATTCCTAATTTCATGGTCAAGACAGGTGTCTTGCACTACATCCTGATACGTCTTCATAGTGATGTAAGTGCTGACATTGCTTGTACAAGCTGATGAGAGTCACCTGGGCACACCTGTTGCCCAAACGATGAGTGATATCCAGTTAGGTAGATGGAAGTGGGTCATGATGAAAGAAGATTTATAGTGGCAGTTGGCAAATGCCATTTATCAGAACCTTTCCCTTTTCTCCTTTGCTGAGAGTCACCATTAATCATTCACCAGCACCTCACACTTTGCACCTTTGCCCACTGCATAGTAAGTCACCTTCTCTGATCAGGCACGGCCAGCACAGGCTCACCCCCCCACACACACACACACACACTGGCATATGAAGAATTTCTTAACTAATTAATAAAAGACTAATCTTAGACTCATGAGTGATAGGCATTGTCTTTTATTTGAAGGCTAAATTTCTCCTTCTAGTTCTCATTTTCACTGTAATATTTGCAAGACATATTGACATCCTGAACCCTCCTAAAAGTTTAAATAAGAAATAAATTCAGGAAGTCTTGAGTAGATTATTATAAGTTGCTCAAATATCCACTTGCCCCACTTTGAAGATTTCCTGAACAATCATGACTGCTTCCTGGGTGTTTCCGCTGAATGAGCACTCCTGTCTCTGGTGCCCAGCCACCAGTAAACACTTACCATTCAGGAGAGTGACTTGGTTCACATTCCACAAATCCCAGAGTTAGCCCGTAAGGGAGCACTGCAACTTTCCTGCTCGAATTAGCTTCTTTTGACCTGAATGTACTAAATATCCACCATTAATAATTATTCAAGTATAGAAATAATAGACTAAAGATTTTCAAGTTACAGCTTTATCACAGTAACCTTTTTTGTTTGTTGATACATTAAAATTTCAGATTAAGAAAATACAAAATCTAACTATTCTGACTTACATGTAATCCTTTCTCTTTCAGGCTGCATTACCAAACAAGGTATTTTATGAATCTTTTCTATTTGTAGTGGTCAAGAAGAATTAAATAGAGAAATCAATGAAAAATGCTTAAAAGCCCAGCCTGCTACAAGTCTGGAGTCCCAGCATTCTGAGACGTTGAGGCAGGAGGATCACAATTCAAGTTCAGACTCACTTCTCACTTTAGTGAGACCCTGTCACAAAAATCAGAAATAGACTGAGAGTGTAGCTCAGTATGAAGGCCTTGGGCTTAATCCCTAGTGTGGAAAAAAAGAGAGAAACATAAGACAAAATGTAATGTTTATAAGGTCCAATTTATCTTTGTTTTGTTTTATCATTTACGCTGCTAGTGTTTGCTATGAGTAAATGTGTCCAATAAAAAGCATGTGTTAGCAACTTAACCCTCAATTCAACAGTATTGGAAGATGAAACCTTAAGAAGTAAGTGGATTAATTCTGTTATTCAAACAGTGTCTTCGTTATCATGAGTGTGCTCCTTGTAAAAAGAGGAATTCAGCCCTCTCTGCCCTTGAGGATGACATAGCAAGAAGACACCACCAGATATCACTGCCTCCAGAATCGTGAGGATGTATTTCCTGTTCTTATAAATCACCTACTTTCAAGTGTTCTGTTAACAGTGTCAAATGGGTTAAGATGCCATTGTACCTAAAAAAGCACTGTCTACACATCATTTGGTTTAATTTTAGCAGATATGTTTCTTTTTATTCTGGTTGCACCTTTTTCCATATCAATTTGCTTTTATTTCATAAATATAATATCTCTATTAAAAAAGAGAGAAACAAAGACAAATAGCTCAAGAACATTTAATGCATGTTGAAATTTTTAATGACATCAGATCTTTCAAATAAAAATATAAAACACAAAACAAAACAATTGCTTTAGTTTTATAAAAAGAAAAGAAAAAAGACAATGTAACCCTTGTTTACATGAATCCCTCCTTAGCTGTTGAGATGTCAAATCCTAGGCAACTTCTGCCTGCTTGAACTCATTAATGGGATGAAGCTAATCACCTATCACAACAAAACTCCACAATACTGTGGAATGAACATCTCCATCACTCAAAGAGTTTCAGAATGTCAGGTTAGCGGTGCTCAACTAAATGGCTATTGAAAACATGTCTCATCCTAAGCATTTTTCAATAAGGGACACCCAAGCTTTATCTTACAGTTCTTGAAGTCCAAAGTCAAAAACAGATCTCTCCAAAGTAAAATTCAAGATTAGTCAATGTGCCTGCTTCTAGAGGCTGTAGGAAAGGAAATCCGTTTTTGAGCTTTTGGTCTTCTAAAGACTTCCTGAGTTCCTCTACTTCTGATCTTATCTTTCACTGTCAAATCCATCAGTGCATCATCTGCATCGTATGATGATCTCCTCTTCTGCTTTTTTCCTACTAAGCTCCTTTGCTACTACACTGGTCACAGAGGATAATCCAGGATAATCTCTCAATCTCAAGATCCTTCACGTCATCCTGTCTGTAAAATTATATCATATAAGGCAACATATTCGTGGTTTCAGAATATAAGAGTATGGTCACCTTCAAGGAGTCATTATTTTGTTTGCCACAATGAGGAATCCTCCATGGGAGACTGAAAAGATTGCAGTTCATGATTTGTAGTGAAATCAGGTGGCAAAACTATTGCCTACGTTGTTTTAGCAAATAGAAAATGGACTGTGTTTCTAACTAAGGAGATTTGCAGACAGAATATTTAATGTTCCAACTGTCTTGTGTAAGGAAGAGAAATATTAGCTGCAGAACTATTAAGTTTGCAAGCAGAATTTCAAAGAACTATAAAAGAAACAGTACTTATACTTTTTTACTTTTATGTTCTGGGTTGGAAAATAAAACTATTTCACATTTTCACTATCTTTAGTCAGTAAAAGATTTTAAAAGTAAGAAATAGCCTCAGGGTTGAGATCAAACCAGAGGTTTATCTATAAGACCTTTTGTTAAGAGTTCTGAAAGATTCAACAGACTACCTAGTTAGACCCTCTCAACTAGACTAAAGAATTACTTAAAATCTTAAAGGCAATGTCCCACAGCACCTTGACACTCAGCCCAAAATAGACAGAGGTCTGTCTTAAAAAGAATTATGGAGTGACTTTAGGGGCATGTAGTGAACCCAGTCAAATTTATAGAATTCACACTGAGTGAGATGTATAAAATTCTGCACCAGCTTGAACTGAAAGGAGAAAAGAAAGTTCAAAATGAATAGAGGCTCTGGACCCCCAACATTTCACAAGCAGGAAGCAAGTTGAGAAAGAACTTAACTGCAAACACAAACCATTTCTTCCAGGAAGGAAAAGAGCAGAATAGAGCCAAGAGTCACGGAGAACAGCGGATTAGAGAACCAGGCCTAGGGAGCAAAGCTGGGTCCTAGTCAAGGCATGTTCTTTTCTCCAGAATAAAAAGGTATAGAAATTCTGAGTTCTGAATCTCACAGTTTCTATGGGCCTGTGACTGTCTTGTGCCTCTTACAACCCCTCCCCCCTTAACAAGGGACGATCCACCACAATTACCACAGTTTGCTGGAGATTGTTGGGTTAACCACTCTAAACGAGTGACCACTTCCTGCATTCATGCATATTGTGTCTCTTGTTGCATTGACTCTGAGCCTGAATTTCTTTGGCTAATGAGACTTCAGCAAACATGGCACAATTGAAGATTTGAAAACAGCTTTATCTGGGGCTTGTCTTCCATGGATGCTTCCCTCCCACACCTCAATGCAGTTTCACTGAGCGTGAAAAAGCATATGGAGAAAGAGGTCCCATCACCAGCCACCCCAGCTATGCCCTGCCTCCAGCCAACCTAGTAGCTCAACATACACACATGAATATACATGGGAAAAACCTGCCGAAAACAGCCAGCCAGCTTACCACATCATTCCTTGGAACAGAACCTTAGTAGGAGTGTGGTTCCAGAAGCTACTGAGAGCAAATGAAGTTAGCTGACAATTTATTGGCCCCATCACCTACTTCCTAGACCCAATCGACCTTCCTCCCCACTCCACAAACCAGCTACTCATTATAGATTTTCTTCCATTCATACATGTCTTAATTACTTTTTCATTGCTGGAACAGAAAACCCAACATCCATGAGTTTAAAAGAAGGAAGGTTTATTTTATATTAAAATTTCAGGTCAGTTCATTCATGGGCAGCCTGAAATGGTGATGGCCCAATGCAGACATTTAGCTGGGGAAAGCTGTTCACAGCATGGTAGCAGGAAGCAAGAGAGGGCAGAGCTAGTGTCTACTCTTCCAAATCATGGCTTAGTGACCCACCCCTTCTGGGTGAAGCCCCAGTGATCCACCTTTTCTGACCAAGCCCCATCTAATTCATAACAGCACATGAAATCCATATTCCACAACATCCAAATACATGGGGCTTTTGCGGGGCATTTTAGATCCAAACCATAACAATACAAGATTATGTCTCATAAACCCCATTTCTTACCATCCTGCCCACACTTGTCAGTACCACAAGACTCCCAGAGGCGTACATATGGATTGGGTATAATGGCCAATAATCATTACTCCAAATTTAATGATTTTATTTTTTTAGATAGTCTCACTCTGTAGTTCGAGGCTTGTCCTAAACTCACCATGCAGCCCAGGTCGGCCTTGAACGCATGGCAATCCTCCTGCCTCAGCCTTCCAAGTTTTAGAATTACAGGTATGCACCACCATACCCAGTTTATGTGATGATGCGGAATCTAACTCAGGACCTTGAGCTTGCTAGGAAGCACTCTAACTGCTATGTTATTCTTCCAGTCCTTAAAGATAGTTTCAAAAACATCAACCATTACAAAATACATCCATGCAGGGTTGGAGGATTAGCACAGCAATTAGAGCACTTCCCAACAAGTGCAGAGCCCTGAGTTAGACTTGTCAGCACCACATAAGCTGGGCATGGGGGAGCATACCTGGAATCACAGCACTCAGAAGGCTGAGGCAGGAGAATTGCTCTAAGTGCAAGGCTATCCTGGACTACACAGTGAATTCAGGACTAGCCTGAGCTACAGAGTAGAACCCTGTCTCAAAAAAAAATCATCCATGGGTCTCTTCTGTATCATAATTGAAAAATTACCTGATTTGTTTTGTAAAATAATGTGTATTTCTTCAAAAGGATCTACTTTAATATCCTGCTCTAGGAGATATCTCCCCCTCAACATATCTGTCTTGTGTTATTTTAAATACATCTTTCTTCCCTCCAGGTTCCAGCTAATTCCAAGGTTCCTGAGCACATGCATAATAAAACTAGAAACTTTTCTAATTGATGCCCAAGCCCCACATGGGAAGTCACTTTCAAGTGTAGGAAAGGACAGCAACTTCCAAGGTTGCAGCTCACTGTATCATTTCTTAGAAAATTAAGGGGATAATGAGCCAAGGCATCCCCCTTCATCACTGCCAAGGACACTGGAGAGAAACCAGGTTCTGCCTGTGTTGCGCATCAGTACCTATCCCAAGCCGGTGGGTGAGCAGAACTGTACAGTCACCCCCATTCTGTGAGACTGGGGGAATCTGAGGGGCTAGGAGTAAAGGAGACCAACTTGGGGTTATAGAAATGGAACATAGCACAACAGCCACCCAACTCAGCACCCTCTTTGGTGTAGTATTCTGATGATTATTACTTTTCTTGAAAAACTTGGATGCAAGCCTTGACCTGCCCCTTCACAGGCAGGTGATGTTGAACTCATCCTGTATCTTTGTATGTAATCTGAATGACAGTTGTTACACTGCAGAGTTGGAGTGAGGATCAAAACAAACAGGACAGAGGGTAAATCAACGTTATTAGCATTTAAATACGTGGACACTGAGCCAGATTTCTTAAGTTCGAATCCCAACTCTGCTATTTTGAAACTGTGACCCAAAGCAAAGTTTAACTTCTCTGTAACGAAAATTTAAATAACAGCTTCATCTCAGAGGATGCAGGAGAAAAACAAAGACTAATAATTTTATGATAAGTTCCTATAACACAAACTGACTTGCAGTTAATATTGGCTCTTATGACGTCAAGCCTACTGTGTGGTAAGTGGTGTTTACTTAGCTACAAGTCTAGGCTCTTTTCAGTGTGTCAAAACTATACAGCTTCAGAGTCTGCAGGTTCACTGAGACACCCAGCTCCAGAACTCTTCTCAGTTGACATGGTCAAAAGCAAAAATCTTTTCCAGAATGAGTAGAGAGTTTGTCTCTGCTTTGATTAGAAACACTTTTTTATCTGAATGTAGTTTTGTATATAGCTGTGTATATTAAATGAATTATTCTCTACAACAAAGTAAAAGGCTGAATGTTTTTGAATACAAGAGCTACCCCGGGCTGCCTAAAGAAGCTCCATTGTCTCTGGTGGAGTCCTGCAGACACCCATAAGGGCCAGCATCCGAGAGAACCCAGAAGGTATGTCAGCACTCAGCGAGCTTGCATCAGTCTCCTCTGTCAGCACTTGTGACTTGGGCTCTAGAGACTAAAGGGGAAGTCAATCAAAAACATGAATAAATTCGAAGTATGAAGAGACAAAAGAATTTAAAAATAAAGATAGAAGCCTCGCACATACTCTAGAGAGTTCCATTAATATGCACATTGAACTTTAAATTTATGCTCTCAGGTGAAAGAAAGAGAAAGTCTGGGACACGGAGAGACAGAAATAAATGCACAAAGAAGGAGTTAGTGATTTCATCCAACATTGCCTTCCATGCTCCTCTACCTGAGGATGAGATTGGCAAGGACTTAACTTGATGACGGCTCTATTGACACCCACAGAGAATCTCCTCTTCTTGGAGTGTGAGTATAAGCTGAAACGGAGCTGCTTCTCATACAAGTGGCCCCAAACACAAGCCAGTGTCTTCGCCTGGTACTCAACCAAAGAAAGAGCCATCTGCTCTGGCAGTAGAGGGGAAGCTGGAGGCAGTGTATTTTCAACACAACATTTCCCTACGCCAAGTGACCTTCTTAAAGACTTTCAAGTGTAACATTAACGACAGGACACTGTCACCTCAGATGCAATTCTTTTGTCAGATGTCCCTCAGAACTTGTATAGCGGTGTTTCCTTTCTGATCCTTAACCACAATCCAAGAGACATACGTACCATACTTGTGATGCAAGAGATCAAGCCTTCTGATCTCACCTCTGTACATTTAGCTAGATTGCATTTTGATGACAGAGGATTGCAATCTTGTGAAAGAAAAAGAAAACCAGGACATCTGTCCCCCTTGGCAATCCTAACGACTGCCATGTCCTCACCCTACACAAGTAACTCAGAGCACTGAGTCTGCTACTACTGGACTTCAGCAGCCTTCCCGAGGCGGATGGAATGTTACAAATAACAAACTCAGCAGGAATAGGGTTTTTGAAAAAAAATATATAATAACTACAGTAACATGTCTTCATCCTCTTGTATGAAAAAGAAAGTATCTTCTGATTCCATTCTATCAGTAGGAATTGTTTTATGTTTTCTGAAACTGATTTATTGACTGAGTTAAGGTATTACTTCTTCCAGGAAAGTATGGATGAGGGGTGGGAACTTCTCTAAGAAACTTGGTAAAATAGGACTTTTAGCACACAGGAGATTTAGGTGTATAAAATTTTTGTTTTTACTAGAATTGGAATTTCTTAAAATTGAAACTTTTGCTGTATATAGAAAATTAAAATGGGATTGCCTTATATTTCTTTATTTATATATCATAATATTATCAAATTAAGACTTTATTCTAGGTTATGTTCTCAAAAAGAAAATGAAAATAAAAGATAAGAAACACACATGCCTAATAGATAGCTGCTGACTTGTATCTCATTTAATTGGTACAGGATGTATCACTACTCTCATTTTACAGGTAAGAAATACACGATTCTTGGGTCTTAGGAGCCTACTCTGGTCCCATTCGTGATGGATATGGGACTGGATGCATGCCTCCTAATGCTGCCGTGGATTTAGTTCCACAGGACTCAATTCTGAGACACGGAACCAGATCTCTTCTCATCATCAGACATCTTTTCATTATATTGTTGGTCACCAACCAGGAAAATAAAGAGGCACCAAGTCCCCCTGGCCTCAGCCACATCTACCCATGTCCAGGCTTCAGAAAGACCAAGAGGTATCATGCTTTGCCTCAAAGACAACTAACTTCCTGACAGCTGGTGGAAAGTGATACCACAAACTGACCCATTTGCTTCCTAACCAAAGTCAAGAAAAAAGATACTTAAACATCTTCACTAATTCAACTAATGCTAAATTCACAAGTATTAAGGGCTTAGAAAATTTAAAATGTGTCATTGTGAAAGGAGCATGGGGGGCCCCAAGCAGAGGGGGGAGCTGCCCGGTGCTGAATGAGCTGCACGCTCCTGGAAGTGGTGCTTGAGCTTTTGAGGCCCATGGCTCTGTCAGCTTCAGGATCAAAGAGAAGAGCTACAGCTACCAGAAGCCCTGGCAGCATTCCTGGGGGTGGGGAGGACCTGGGTAACTGGAGATTAACTTTCTATCCCTCAGGTTGTCATCTGCAGAGTGGAGAAAAGTAAAAATAGAAATTCTCCCTCACCCTCTCACAACCTTCCCTCCAGATTCCCCGAGACGCTGCGCTGCTGATGACCATAGCAATATGTATTCCTACACCTAAGCACGGAAGACTGGCTTTCTCAGCAAATACCCTGTTTTTCACATACCTTGATTCCCTCTCTAAGATTTTTCAATTTTCTAATCCATTTCTCCCAATAGCTTCTAAGAGAAAGAAGAGAAAAAAGCTTTCAAACTAGAATGTGAAAGTGTACAAATGAATAACCATGCGCGTGTGAGTTTCTGTACGCATTTAAGTGAACATTTTGATTCTGTTGACAAAGCACAAAAGGAAGTCGATTCCAGGAAATAAATTCATTTCTCAGGCATAATTCAGGCCTTCTAAAACCAATAGAAGCCCAAATTATTTGATTAGGTGAATTTGCTAATAGCTACCTATGCATTGTCAGTCAATTACATTCAGGGGCAACTCAGTTGGGCACCTTTGTTGATGTTATTGCCATCTACAAAGCAATGTTTAGACACTAAGTTTTATATCAGCACTGCACAATTTGCAACGGTCCTAAATAATGAATTTTCAGATATAACTTATTTTTATGTATAATAAGAAGGTTCAAATAATATGCAATATCTGTTCAGCTATCTAATTTTCTAAAAATGGTCTTAGATTCTAAGTATAAGCATTTTATAAATCCTAATTTAAACTAAGTAAAGCCAAGAAATTGATTTAAGAAAGCAATCAAAGGAATGGTCAAAATCACACTTAGGAGAACTGCATTCTTGGAGAACTGAAACATACACATATTGCAGCTTAATCTTTACATCGTTCCCCAGATTGAACATAATTATTGTCTTAAACAGATACTAATAAAAAGAGTAATTTGGAGGGAAAACCTGGGTTCTAACTGTGGTACTTATATTACCTGTCTGGTTATCTATTGTTGCATAAAAACTATGCCAAACTAATGGCATGAGCAACCAACGGTAGCTATTATTATTCCCTTTAACAGAGCTGCATAGGAGAGTCATATTCAGAGTTTCTAATGTGGCCGTGGCCATACAGCGGCTGAAGTAGAGTTGCCCCTCACGCTCCCTTTATTCATGCGTCTGGCGGTTGATGCTGGCTCTCAGCTGGAACTTCAGCAGGGGACGTCAACCAAAATGCCTCTATGTAGCCCAGGGTTCTTCACAATATGGTGGTTAAGTTCTAAGAGAGAGTACTTCAACAGCTAGAGACAACCAGTCATGTTGCCATTATGATCTAATCTACAAAGTCAGATAACTTCATTACTGCTTTATCCCTTCAGTACGAGCAAGTCTCTGGGATCTGCCCCCATTCAACCAGAAAAGAATTATGCCACACTTCTTGATGGAAGAAATGTAAGAATTTGACAATACATGTTTTGAAAGCCTCACAATCACTTTAGTTAAATTACTTAGTGCCTGACGTTCTATAATCGATATCTTACCAAAATTTGTCTTTTCAGTGTCTAAAGTCAACTATACACCAGCAATGAATTCAACCACATTTCTCTAAATACTGGGGATTTTAAGAGAGAATTGGCAATTACCACTCCACTGAGTGGCCACTATACTAAATGTCCTAAACATGCCTTCTAGTTCCTGTGTTTCAGGTACAATTATCATCTACAAAGCCACCTTAAATTCAGAATAATAACTTTTATTAGTTCAAGACAACTAACAAAATCTATGTTTGCAATTCCCCGCAGAAAGAAAGACTGTAAACTTCCCTTTAGTGTTTGGTGACAGTAATATAATTTTGGTTTAAAATGTATTTTCAGTACACTGATCATTATCAAGAGATATAACTTACCTTTTATATGAAGGAACTCAGTAAAGCCCAGTCCTTTCCTCAAGAACAAAGCATTCCCAAGGAGCTGTCCTTTAATCAAAGGACAAACGTCTGGTAGTATTCTATCCTCAATCTCTCACTGAAGGACTATGGGAGCCTCACGTGAGGATAACCAATTAACTCAAATGGCTGTTTTGAGGACTGGTGCTCACTAAGGAGATCCCTCTTCGCCAAGAGAAGCCCATCAGCACTCCTGGCAGGCGGAGCTACAATAAAATTCTGAAAGTAAAACTTTTAAAAACATCAGAGCCCAAGCCTAACTACTGGGGAGCATTGAAAAAGCCAGCTCCCTGCCCAGAGCCCTTTCTCCAGACCAGTCTCATCATTTTAAAACACAGCCATAGCCTTAACAAGAGACACATGTGGAAACCAAGCCCAGGGTGATCAGCACCTCCGCTGAAGAGTGAGCGTGTGCGCAGGCCAAGGGTGAAGGCAGACGACACGGGCTCCCCCGCCGACTATTGACATATTGACCGAGGCGGAACAGCCAGGAAGTCGGGGCAGTCCTGAGTCTTCTGACTCCTCTCCACTTTACTGTAATGAAACAGAGCCTTGCGGGGAAGCAGGAGAGCACGGTGCGGTGTGCTAAACAAGCACGGGCCCAGGTGCCGCCTGCCTTGCTACCGTTCCCGAATGGCCACAGGGACAATTTGGAAAAGGTCAGACTTAATTGTACATAGTAGCCCGCAGAGAGAGTCTGGAGCCCTTTATGTCTGGATTGGATTTAGAAAAGAAGAAAAAGTGAAAAAAGAGTGAGAAAGGCCTAAACGGGAGAAGAGCAGACTTTGCCTAACTTTCTGCTCTGAATCCCTCCTATTAAAAATTTCCCCTGCGTAGTCAGCCCTCGAGGGTCTGGGGTTTTACTGTATATCAGTAGAGCAATAAGTGTATGCAATAAATAAACCTACAACTGAGGCTGCTTGAATGAAAATATGCCTGAAAAGAGATCAAACTGGCCTCTTGAGAAGTACAGAGACAAGTCCAGATCGACTTAATAACAGGGATTATGGAAGCAGTTGCTAGGCTGTTAGGTTTTTACCAGTTTCAAATACCCGTGAGTTATTGCTGCTATGTTGCGAAATTTCTGTTAAATAATTAGTTCCGAAATGTTACCCACACTGTCACTGGCATGTGCTTTCCACGGGGTCCCTGGGTAGGCCTAGGAACTGTTCTCACTTCTCACTCCAGGGGGACAAGGGCAGGAACATTTCTCTGGGCAGAAGCCATGGATATTTTGAGGACTGGACCACAGTAACGTACAAAAGAAAAATTTCCGCCCAGACTTGCAGGCTTGTGTCCAACAGGCTTTGTGCAGTCCATCCACGTATTCAGATGTCCTCATGTCCCCAGGAATGCAAGGGAATTGCAGATCAGGTACCTCTCTCACCCTTACAAGGACACATTAAGAGATGGCAACAAAGATGCTGAACTATGTCCATCTGGAATTATAAACCACCAGATCACATCTTCACTTTACATTTTCTCATGTTGGGTATGTTAGTTTTGATTTATACTTTTATTTTTTCTTTATAGTAGGTAGTCATTTTCCTCCCATCACAAAGATTCAGACTTAATTAATGTTGTAAGTGCATTTTCTGTGTCAAGGCCTTGCAAAGTGCTTTCAAATGTTTATCTGTGTGTGTGTGTGTGTTTGTGTGTGTGTGTGTGTGTGTGTGTGTGTGTCTGTGTGTGCACATGCATATGATACTGGGTACTGGAAACTCTGAGCTCCAGACCTTTTAATTTATTTAATTTTTTCAGTTTTGAAGCAGGGTCTCACTAACTTGTCCAGGCAGGCATGGAACTTAGGATCCTCCTGCCTCAGGAAGATACCAAGTACTTCAGATTATAGGTATTTGCCACCACATCCAGCCAAATAAATTATATCTTCTTGATCTTCCTCTCATCATCTGAATTTTAAGTTGAGATATTTTATGTTACATGACTTAGATCAGTTATTTAAACATTTCTAAGCCTCAGTCATGACACATGGAAACAATTTTATATCAATCTTCAAGAATTGCCAAAATCAAATCAAATAACTTCTGTGTATACAGAATGTTGTGGTTTGGATCTGGAGGATCCTACAAAAACCTCATGTTCCTATGGATTCTGTGTAGAGTTGGGAAGTGGGGCCTGTTTGGAGAGGGGTGGTTAGGGCTCAACCTGGAGGGGAATGTGCTGGTTCCGCCCTTCCTGCCAGTCTCTCTCTTCTCCACCATGTTGTGAGGATCTCTGCCACTGGAGCTCTGACTCAGGCCCTGCCCCCACTCAGCCCTGCCATGTGATTCTATCATTTTCCAGCAGCCCACCTGTGAATGGACTGTGGCCTTCTGAAACTGTAAACTGTAATAAATCTTTCCTCCCTAAATTGTGGATGTGAGGTATTGAGTCACAGTGATTAAAAAAAGGAACTAAGACACAAAGACACATAGTTTACAGGTGTTTGTGTGCAAACAAACAAAACATATCTGAAGAAAAGAAACAGCTGGAGAAAATATAAAGGAAATCAAAAGCCAGATGAGAAAGCCAGAAGCCTAGGCTCTAACCAGCAAGTGTTCATGGCGGAAGTAGCTCACAGTCTGAGAGATATTGTGTCTATGGTAGATACACTGCAGTTATAACTAACTTCACTCAATATTTAAGGTCTTCAACCCAAAAGGTCTAATTAGCCCTACTTAGATTATATGGCCAAACTTCAGGTACAGTGAGTGAGCAAAGCAAAGAGAATGTAGTAGAGGAGACTCCATCAGGCCCAATGGTGCAAGACAAGGCTTCTGGTTCTACACATTCTTGGAGAGAGGTAAGTCTCCCAGAGGAAATCAGATGCTGTCAGGAAAGGAGAATGGGTGCTACACAGTCATGCAAGATGACAGAAACCCACTGCAACACAAAATGCACGGCACACATCAATTCCAATGTCAATTGTCTGTATGTTCCCTGTATTGCAATTTCCCTTCCATTTTGCACAGAAGTAAAATGACATTTGGTGAGGGTAGTTCATTTTCCCAAGTGTTAGGCAAAATAGTCAACCAAAGAAATCACATGAATTCCTGCACTTGTCTGAGGAGAAGACTTAAAGTGAAAAGTTGGGGAAAAGACAGAGTGTTTCAGATGAATGAGTACTGAGCAAAATTTGTAATTTGAGTCTTTAAGCACGCTTTTCATAGGGCACAACATAAATTTTCAATGCCATGGCCTTAAATTGATGCAGTTCTTCTGTGATCTCTGGACATCCACACCTATGGGGCCAGTTAGCTTCAGTCCCCTTGGGGAAGTTGGCACTCAACATTTAAAAAGCCAAACTTCCTCAGAGAGGTTAGAATGGTGTAAGTACAAGTTTTAACCTCCTGTTTTCTGATGAAATGGATAGGGGCTATAAATGTTTATGAAGTCAGACACACATGAATTTTTCAGCTAATCTTACATTCAGGAGAGGCTGCCTAAGGCAGTGGAGATAGCAGAAGAAATTGGTATCTTCTGACTGTTATCTAGAGAAGTTTTTCCAAACCTAAGACCTCAGTCATTTCTAATTGATAGCAAAGTCAGTTGCCACCAGCAAAAACACTAAAAAATGAAGAAAAAGAATGCATTAATTATCATGGGCCATTCCCCTGAAATCACTTTTCCAAGAAAACTGCCAGGTCAGCATGTGGCAAAGGTCTGTGTTCTTGGAGTGAGGGGTTGGGAGTGGGAAGTGTTAAAGTTATATATACTCCATTATAATTCTAGCATATGAAAATGGCTATTAAGAGTTCCTTTCATGTAAAAACCAGAGATAGTTTGGGCAGAAATGAAGAGGAAATTTTAGGAAACATAATTAAATCTTCAGACATCAGGATAAGCATTTAAGAAAAGAAAAAACTAGAAGGATGGAGTATGTGAAGGGATATGAAATAGGATGTGGTGTGACCATGCAGACATTCACACAGAATGAGACTGTCTTTTTTGAGTAACAAGGAATCTTAACTGACACAGAGGAACACTTCCATAGGATGGTAATGCTTTGGTTTTTTCCCAGAGTTTGTCCCAAGTCCCTGGGCAGAAGTGTTGTGCACTGAGTCAGTCTTCGGTGAGGGCTATCCTTACTGAAGGAGAGAGACTGAGCTGGGATAGAAGCAGCCGAGCTAAAAGCCAAGGAGAAGATGATGCTGGTGGCACAGAAGGATGCAGCAAACAACTCTGGAAAGAGATGCAGCTAGGACTGGGGCACAACCTTTAAGAGAGGCCACCAAGGACAAGACAAAACTTCCAGTCCATGGAAATAGAAGCAGTAGAATAGAGAAGACTAATAAGCATCCAAAATCTAATAGAAAAGGCAGAGCATCTGGGTGAACCATTGTGTGATTGCTGTCTGTAGATCCTGGTCACATTCACATGGAGATCACGTGCATGCGGGTGTGTACCATGTGCACATGGATGCCTGCCAATCACGGACTTGTGGATGCTGAGCGCTCATTTTGTGTGGTCTATTGATCTCTACATGGCTCTTTTAGTAGAAATTATTATTCACCCTACGAAATAGATGAGAAACTGCACACATGAAAATACTGACCATACAGACATGGGTAATGACCATATCCACATGGATGGTAAT
Source organism: Ctenodactylus gundi (assembly GCA_004027205.1). Taxonomy (NCBI): domain Eukaryota; kingdom Metazoa; phylum Chordata; class Mammalia; order Rodentia; family Ctenodactylidae; genus Ctenodactylus; species Ctenodactylus gundi. The sequence goes on along the minus strand of PVKB01000250.1, from coordinate 313,827 downwards.
CACATGCACATAGATACCAACCATGTGCACATGGACTCCCAACAACAGCCATGTGGATACACATATAGACTGACATGAGTATGTGACTACTAATCATATACAAAGAAACTACAAAACACATTTTCTAGGGAGTCCTCTTCATATGACAGAATTAGCTTCCTGTAATATGGCTTCCAGACCCATACAGGCCTATCTGCATCCAAGTAAAGACATGGCCCAATAAAGTCTGCTGGAGACAATGGTGAGTAGAAAAGGAAGTGCCAGAGGCAGAATCAATAAACCTGGAGCTTGGTTCTGGATTTACAATCACCTAGTGGCAGCATTTCAGGCCAATAAACCGGTCACCTTCCTTAGACATCATGTTTTCAAATTTATAAAATAGGCATAATGACACCAGCCTGGAGTCCACCTCATAGTTACCTAAACTGTAAGAGATTAAGTATATCAAAAACACTTTCTAAACAATAGAACAAGCAGACATGATCATGAGTTCAGACATTCTAGAACCTTGCATCTACTTTGGGCTAAAAGGGGAAGTGGCAAAAAATACCTTTAAAAAGGTTATTTGCACTCACCAGTTCACAAGACATAAGCATCAATGGATGATGGAAAGATTTTTCAGATTGCTTATATCCTCTAAATCTAAATACTCCCAATTACCCAGACTATCTAGAGACAATAGGCTGACTCATACAGCCAATTATTTTAATTACCCTGATTTCTGTCGGGTGATATTTCAAGGATGATGAGTGGTATTATAAAAGAAGATTAGTCATAATGGCAAATTTCACAAAAAAAAAGTCTAAAAATAATTTTGACTATGTTGCCAACCCCACAGGTTATTAAACATCTTTAGACTAGAACCAACATAAAAGGATCATCTAAAATAAGAGAGCTCTGTATCTGTGTGGTAGAAGTGAGGAGAGTATGAGATTTGTAACTTTCTCTCCTCAGTATCCCTCTCCTGGTGAGTGTCCTGCGTCCTTTTGCCTTGCTGCAATTCTAATGAGGACAAGGACCAGCAACACGCAATTTCACAAGGGAAGTGCACAGAGACCATTCATTGAATTGTGAATGAGTGTATTTGTCAAACAGTTGTCTTAGCCCCTGAGAAATGAATAAGGGATTGAGGAGTGTGGCCAAAAATGACAGGCTAGGAAGTGCATTTTTTTTGTCCTATTGGACACACCGTTATATCCTATGGTGTTAGGTGTGGTCTAAAGCTGGGTTCTACCTAACAAAAATAAGAATGTGTGGGCAAGTGTGAGGTCCATCCTCGATAGTCTTGGTCATGTAAAATTCCCTTTACTTACTCTTTCTCTACCTTCTAACAAGATACAAGAGAGGACTCTGGGTCCCTGGGGAATGATGGAACAATCAGATGGAATGATAAAATCCTCAAATCATCACCAGATGTGCTGTTAGGTGCATGCGGGTGGGACATAAATTTCTATTGTCTTAAGTCCATGATATTTTAGGGATTTTTGTTGAAGCATTTTGCCTACCCTGACTAATACAAGAGGAGAATCTCAAATGCAGCTGTCCAGCATATTTTAATATTTTTCAATAAAATATTTCATTTCTTTTCCTCATTTCCAAAGCTGAATAATAGTGATGGATGTACATTTCTAGGAATAGTCAATGACTGTGTGTGAGACACTCCTTATTCTTAGGGGGTACAGATAAACAAAGAACAAGAAAGAATCTCTAATCAGAACCATGTCACCTTCCTAAATATCTGAATTTCACAACCAAACGACTCATTACCTACAAGAACCATCTTTTTAAGTCATTTTGTTGGGTTAAATAGACACACAAGAAACTCTGCATATTTAAAATGTATAATTCAATATGTTTCTCTTAAGATATGAACTTACTATACCATAACCACACTTAAGATAATAAAACTGTCAACCTAAAAGTTACCTCTGCTCCATTTTAATCCATTCTTCCCCTTACCCAAAAATCTTTATAAAATCCCTACTCTCCTGTCAGCTGTAGTTAGCATTCTATCATTATATATATGGAAATGTACAATATATTTTTTCTTTGTTTAGCTTTCATCAGGAGTCAGGATTATTTTTACAATATTTCATATTAAAGACTGTATGAATAGTTCATTTCTTTTTTGTCACTGAGTGATATTCCATTGCGTGCATACACCAGAATGTGCTTGCCCACCCCTGTCCTGGTGGAATGATTTGGTTGTCTATTTGGAGCTATAATAAGCAAAGCTACTGCGAACATTGACACACAAGCCCTCATGACAGACTTTCATTTCCCTTGGGTAAATGCCAAAACATAGAATGCTCAGGTCGTATGGCAGATATGCGTGTAACTTTTTTTAAAAAGTGAAAAACTGTGCCAAAGTAGTTGTACCAGTTTGCCTTCTCACCAGCAATACTCAAGTGCCCCTGGTCAGCACTTAGCATCATCAGTCTTCTCATCTCAATCATTTTAGTATGAATAGTATCTCACCCACCAGAAACAACATTCTCAGGATTCTTTTTTTTTAATAGAACTTTGACATTCTGAAAAGAACTCGAGTCCATGAATTGACCTCGAACCTTCACGACATCATTTAGGTCCAATTTTGTCAAGGAAGGAGATATTTCATGAATCAGCACATGTAGTCTCAGAAGTAGAAAAATGCATGTGGCAAAAATAACCAAATCATTCTGTGAAGCTGGAATCTAGAGTAAGGCAAGCCACACTAGATGACTATTAACTTTCAATATCCTAGTCGTGGAGGGATGATGCACATATAAATGGTTTCATATTAGGATTCTTTCAAAAGCTTACCCATGATGGTTAAGTGTGGCACATCAAATTCTAGTGTATTAAAACTAAAAATTGTGTGTGAACCATCATACAGAGGAAAAGGGCCAAGAGGGAGATGTCTCTAAAATTATTATTGCATTATATAAGAGTTCAGAAATAATCTGCAAGGCATGGCAGAGAGATAGAGCTGTGTGATGTTGGGACGAAATCACAAACTCGATGGCTTTACTTCACTACTTGTCCTCTCAGTTCTCATTTACTTTATTCCTAATAAACTCTCTGCTTGTTCTTCTGTAAATTGAAGGTAATAGTCCTACTGTTGGTCATTTAAAATGCTGTAAAGAACAAAACTATATTTATATTTTAAAAAATAGCTCACGTAGAAATATTTAAAAACTATATAATGGATGGATGAGATTCTGGGAATCCAAACGGTGTTTACTCCCACTTGGATCTGGCCTGATTTTTCAACATATAATTATTTGAGCCTATACTCTGCACCCTTTTTAGCTAAAACTAATAGAAGAGTCTGGAAAGAATAAACCCTAGGTGAACTTTGATGAGATAAACAGAAAGTCGTGTCCTTGAGTACCAGCCATGTCTCGGGCAGCAGGAGATCTGCAGTAATGTATTCCATTCCTCCCAGAGGCCAGGGTTAATGGACACTTGTGGATAATATATGGAGTAGGTGTTATATTTTAAATCTAAACATCTCCCCAAAGGTCTGTAAGGTGATTGGATCACCAGGGTGCTATACACTCACCATTGGATCAATCTGCTGATCGTATCATGTGCTGTTTGGAGGTAAGAACTTGGTGCTCTGGTCACTGGAGGCTGGACCTAGAAGGGTACATTCTTTCCCTCTTTGCTTCAAGGCTGCTCTGGGGTAGCCAGCCTTCTTCCATGCCAGGATTTTCCATCATTACCATTTCCACTTTGCAGCTAGCCAGCCATGTGTAGACTGAAACCTCTGAAACTGCAGGCTAAAATAAACATGACCTCCTTGAAGTCGTAGGTGTCAGACAGGGTGTATTACCAACAGAAAAGTGACTAAGGCAATAGCTCGAGACCACTGTGACCATGTGGCTTTGCAGGACAACAGAAACTCTTCCTATGTTCATAGGCTATTCCTCAGCTTTAAGAATATTTTTCCAATGAGAATAACAAATTCTAGAAATCAGAGGGCTAGAAAAACAGTCTCAGCACCAACTCAAAATAGCTCTGTGACCTTGGGCAAATCATTTACAATCTCTGCTTCTGTTTCCCTACTTGTATAAGCATGCAACTGATTTCCACCAACCTTACCATTTCTCTCTCTCTCTCTCTCTCTCTCTCTCTCTCTCTCTCTCTCTCTCTCCTTTTCTTTCTCTTTTCTTTTCTTTTTTTTTTTGAGATAAGGTCTTGCTCTGTAGCCCAGGCTCATCCTGAACTCACTATGTAGCCCAGGCTAGCCTTGGACGTATAACAATCCTCCTGTTTTAGCCTCTCGAGTGCTGGAATTACAGGCCTGTGCCACCACGCCCAGTTTACATAGTGTGAGGGAATAGAATCCAAGGTCTTGCACTTGCTAGGCAATTACTTTAACCTCTGTGCCATTCCTCCAGCCCCACCGTTACCATTTCTAAGAATAAACATCTTCATTGTGTCTTTCAGGGTATGACGCCTTGAAAAAGTAGTTCCTTTTTAGGAATAAATATAGTCTGATTACTCAGCAAGATTAAGGAACACAATAAATGGTCAACCCACGTACTGTTTGGACTTTGACAGAGTTTAACAGTGCTAACCTGCTGCATAGCAGTCGATGCTTGTTACCAGCTTCACATATTTACAAAGGTGTCCTTATCGTCAGTGCTTGGGTCAATTTTTGCACGCAGCTTTATGGTGGTACCTCCATTTTGCCATCTCCCGGCTGTTAGCTGAATCTTCAGCACATAGCAAAGATTACGCAGGCATAGAGAAAGTAAATTTCGACGTATATTTTGAGAGTCTAAATACCTTTTCAGGGCTACTGTCAAGTGATCCAAGGTATCACTTTAGGAACTTGGGTTTTCTGAGAATAAATTCATGGCTACCTTTTTGCTTGGCTAATATTGCTGATTTCCCCAATTCAGCACCCTGGACAGGTGCACCCCACTGGGAAAGAAGGTAGATGTGATTGTGAGATGCCAACAGTGTATTTAGTGGACTGGAGGATGCTACCTTCAAACTTAACTAGGGCAGAATATCTTTGCAGGCATAGAGCGAAAAACTACCATAGTCAAAATGTGCATGCGTTGCAAATGAGAGGTTGCTGTTTTCCAAAGAAGTACTCTCATAAAGTCAGAGGGGATGAGGGAGATTCAAACAACTCTCACCACTATCTATTACTGTAAAATGCCAGAAGCAATTATGATGTCATATGTTGGCTAAAATTGGAGCAGTGAGACAGCTTGAGATGCAGTCAGAGGTAATAAAGCAAATAAAATCCACCGAGTCTTACTGCACTGTATTGTTTCTTTGCACAATTATAGGCAGCAAGAAAGGCATCTGCCACATTATTCTCGATTTATTCTTCCTTTATTTTCCTTCCTTCTTTCTTTCCTTTGTTAAAAAGAAAGTACGTGTGGTTGGACTGGTTGGAGATAAAGAAAAAAATGCCTTTCTGGACAGATTTAATGTAATTTATTGTTGCAAGCCCTGAAAATATCCTCTGATTAAAATGTGCTTTCCCATTTTGTACTTACTTCAGCATTAAACATCTAAGAAAGGAGTAAAGAGCTTTCCACTTTAAATGGAAAAGAGAAAATTAAAAAGGATGCTTGCTACTCAGGATCTTTCTAATAAATTCTACCTTAGAAAGTCCAGCACTAGGGGGTCAATTTCCAAGGTATTTCTTTAATCAGTTTTCTAAATCCAAACATATGCTTCTTTAATTTCCTTTGGCTCTGACAGCATTAAGTTGAGAAAAGTCAAGAGCTTAGTTTTTCATTTTCTATGTGATGAAAACATTTCCATTTCCATGTGATTTTTCAGATGAGATCAATTATTTTATTTCTCTAAAATGCTAACTAGAGTTTAGCTGTGGAGAAAACTTGAAGCCCAGGGACCACCAGATTCCCTTTTTCATGGTATCCAGCCAATAGCATTTTGCAATCTTTGGAAGCAGCCAGACAACCTACTTCATTAGAGTCAGTGCAGAAATTTATCCAGAGAAAGATTTCCTGTTTTGCACTTGTATTGTTTATTCTCTGCTGTAAGCTGTAGAGTCCTCCACATCTCAATGATCCCCCCCCCAAAAAAAAAAAAAAACATCAAATGACATCAGCGGGCAAACATTCATTTCAGCTGGACCCCAACAGCCTGTGTAGTGACTTATTTCTACTACCTCATGTTTCTGGGCTTTCTATCTCTCTCCAGCCCTACAAAGAAAATGCTTATGCAAGAAGCAAACACCATATTAATTATGTGAACCACATCTGCATGCAGGTTATGGGAGCTCCCAAACCACATCTGTTGAATGCCCAGGCCAGAAACATCCAACTCCACAGGGATGTTGTTTGCTATGCCCTTTTGGTCATTGGTAGATTGATTTTCATGTTCTGTCTAGACAAATAGCAATGCTGAGCATTGTTTCTTGCTTTGCACTGAAGACCCAATTAGCAACTACAGTTAGGAAACAGGTCAAGAGAAGAGGCTCTGATGGGCTGCTTGAGGCCAAGCCACTCTGTCTGAACAGCTTTTTGCTGACCTCTGTCCTCATCATAGGTGATCCTCTGCAAAACGTGTCACTAAACTCTGTGCAGAGCTAGAGAGGAAATAAATTGTGGTTTATCCAAATATCATGTGTCACAGCAGAGTCAAATCAAATGGCTCTGGAAAGATCATTACTGATAAAAAATGGACCACTTGCACAGAAATGTAAAGATGTTGGCCAGAAAAGACTCTGAGCTACAGAGGTAAATAAATACACAGCGAATATTTAGAGACTGTATGGGTTATGAGCAATTTAAGCTGGATGTTATCATTAACTCATGATAGACCAGCTCTGTGGGTCTCCATATGTTGGTGATTTCCTGTCAGGAATTGATGAAGATATCTTGTCATTGACTACACTTTCGTGTGCCACTATAAATTCACATCAGATTTACGATTTGCTGAAGCTACTTGGCAGAGTTACGGGCCAATAACACATCAGGAATGGGAATCTGGCTCACTATTATACTCACCACAATTTTACAGATTACAGTCCTTGAGAGACCAAGAGGCTGTGAGACCCAGACAATAAATTCACCAGGGATTAGAGTTTCAGGGATCATGTTGGACATCTGACCATAAAACACACTTGCACTGAGAGGACCTATTTGTCTCCTGGGAGGTACTGTTGTATAGTTGGCCCCTTAGTACACGGGCTGTCCCTAAGAGAAAACAAATTAACCATAAGTTCAATGAGTATCTCAGCATTTCAGTATCAGGAGGTAGAGTCTGGGGTCTCTGTACAGTTGCCACATCTGGAGTCCTCAACTGGATGATGCTGCTTTCTTAATGTTCTGATGGGAGTAAAAAAAAATCTCACCCTGCAAGAAGTCCACTTTCTTGTAATCTTTACCCAACACTCTTCCAGCACTCATTAACTTGACCACTCTTGGGACCTGCAAGAGGGTGATCAGAACTATGAGGTGAATAGCCACATATATACTGTACTTTCCGATAAAAGGAAATATTTTCCAAAACCTAGACTTGTTGTACTGCAAACACTTATCATCATCAGTTCCAGATGGTGTAGATGAAAACAACAAAGCAAATCAAGGCAAAACTAACAATCATCCCTGTCTTCATCATTTCATCACTGTCGGAACACAATACGTGACACCTACAGCTTCAGGGAGAAAAAGACCACGTAGCTCACAGTTTAGAGGTCAGTCCATGCATGGTCAGCTAACAACGGTGAAGGGCTGGTAGAAATGGCCTGGTGAAGGACAGCTGCTCATCCAGTCATAGCCAGAAGCATAGAGAATGATTGGGGAGAGCTGGGGCAGTGAGTGGCTCATACCCTCTGGTCACCCCTCCCACCCAGGCCTCACCACTTAACAACACATGAAGTCAATAGATTAATCCATTTTATTCAATTAACTCTCACAATTCAATCACCTCCCAAGGCTTTGGGGGGCTATTCCAGATCCAACCCACAACGATCAGTCCAGTCAAGTTACCAATGGAATAGTGGTGCATGTACACCTATTTACATTGACTGGGCTTAACACCAGTGTGTTCCTACTACACAGAGCTTTGAAAGTATTAAGATAACACTCCGGAAACATTTAACACGCTACCTGCTATAGAGTCAAATGATTGATATATGTTAGCTATTGTTAATACTATCAAGAAGAAGAAAATTGAATTGGAAAAATCCTAGAAGAGAAATAAAAAAGGAAAAATCCTGCCACACTTAATGTTAATGGAGGACAACAAGACTGCCTTACCACCTTGGTATCTCTTCTCCAGCTCTTCTTTGATTCAGTTTTTTCTCCTCACAGTTATGAAGCTTCATCCCACGCACTTGCCAAAATTTATTATTTCCCCCCCAAAGAGCTCTTTTCTCTACACTCAAAATCTGAGTTAATTTTTGGCCTATTCTTTGAAATTTTTCAGCAGGTATTTTAATGTGTCTGTGAGTATATCCAAACAGTCTTACACAATTTCAATATTAGACTGATATGGTGGTGAGTAATGTTCCTCAGAGTAGCCCCATTATACCTCCAGGGACTAGATGTTGGATGAAGTGGTCACCTCCGCGCCACAACAGAGGCCTTTTGACAACAGGTAAATACTACAAAACTATTCATTAGAACTTGAATATAACACCATCGCCCCAGGGAAAGTCAGTTTAAAATCATAAATGTCAAGACATAATCAGCCGAAAGGTCAGGTTTAATTACAATTGTTGAAGTGAAATACAGTAATTACTGAAATCACATCAGAAAATTGTTTTAATGGTTTGAAATATTTGGTTGGTGCCTTTGTTTCTAAAATGACAGTTCTTATTCCTTGATGCAGAATAAAAATAGTGATGGGCATTTGCCTCTCCACATGGATAGACGCAGCGAACAAAACAGAGCGTTGAAAAGCTCAAAACCCTAAACAGCTCCATAGAACAGTTGTTCCACGTTATTGTGTTATTAATCATTTTCTTATAATCGGTGCTTTAGATATAATTTTAATGAAATTTCAAGGGAAGTTCAATGCTTTACGTGGCAACAACAAAGAAAGCACATTTGCCACTTGGCTTGTAGGCTTCGTGGTAAAACAAATCAATAAATAAACAACTGGGGAGAAAATAACTCGATAGCTGGGGAGATAAAAGCTGTTTTACCTGTAGGATTTCTAAGGTTTCTATTGGGAATATTTATTGACTCACAGAAATACTTTTCTTTTGTGTTTTTGTAATCATATCTTTCCTTTAGGCTTCCAAGAACTAGAAAGTTTGAACATCCTTTTATTAATTTATTCTTTTATATTTTTAAAATAAGAATTGATAATACATTTCATTGCTGGGTTCTGTTTTAGGGGGGAAAACAAGTAAAGATCTCTCATGAAATCAAACATGACAAGCAACCATGAGCTATCTGAAGCTTCTCATCGGATGCTTAGTAAAAAATACTCAGGAAGATTTAGTCTGAGTACAGATATATTCCCACAGGGGAAAAGAAACTCTTATCTCGTGTAGTACTCATATGGAGATTAGCACTCCTGACGAGAGCTAAACCATCGATTGCTAGAGGAAAAAAAATTGTTAAAATGAGGCAGAAATCTGCAGAATGTATTTTGTCAAAATGGAGAACAAAGGGCTAAGGAAACAGTGCTTTACTATCTGCAAGACACATTGAGGGAGACAGTTTTAGTTGAGAGGAGAAATCGCATGACACCAAAGCGTTTAAATAGCTCCAAAAGAACCCACAGGTGGTAGCGCAAGAGCAGAGCTCTCCGCCAGCAAGCCACAGACAACGCGAGAAGAGTCTGCACTCGGCTCTAGCTCAGTAAGGGAAAAAGAAAATGACATTTAATTAGGAGCTGCCTGCCTTCCAGGTACACGTGACATTGCAATGAGTGTGGACATAAGGCACTAACGCTGACATCAACGTAGTTCACCCAAGAAGTCATTTACTTAAGATTTACAACCCACTGTAAGAGGAGAGTGAAAATTTATGACAGGTCTCCATCTGGCAGGCTGGATCTTTAGTATTCACACTGATAGCAGCAATGATTTAAATTTCATAGTCTAAGTGACGAGATGCATCAAAAAAATTCTTCTAAAATATGTGTAATAGGGCTAACTGATTTCTTTATTAGAGTCTGCCTATGGAAAGAAATTGCCAGATACCAATGAAGAAGTCATCAAATGTTAATTTCAGTCTATTCCACTGATGGAAATTCATAACAAAGTGCCATCGTTGAGGCCGAACCCTCCCCCCCCCACCCCACCCCCCGCCAGCTCTCCGAAAGAAATGCAATAAACTAACGACTTTTCATTGTTGTGCAAAATAAAACCTGATTTCCTGGTTTGATCTGGCTATAGCAAGCATTTCAAGTCATAACAATGATTATTTATTAAATACCAATAGCTAGTGGGGGATGAAAGAGGGAGGGAGGAGAAGGCGGGGCCTTTGGCATGTGTTCTTCAGGGCCGGCGAATAAATCCTGTTAACGGAGAGGAAGAAATAAGTATAAATCTCCCACTGCAGGGGAACGACCATGCCATCCATTCTTCTGAATTAAACTGCACTGTCACTGCAAAATGCCTTCGTGTTGTCAGAACAGGGCTGTGGAAGAAGATAAACCCTTGATGCCCTCCCTGAAAACCATAGATAGAGAAATGCTTAAAACAAAAGGAAACGTGGTTTACATAGCAGAACACAAACCCAAGACTCAGAGTATCCTCAGGTGAGACTGGGTACCAGTTAAAAATATGTTTAACTCTAAAGGAGGTTAATGTAATTCCACAAGTCTCACGTACGATGCTGTAGAAATAAAGAAGAGAGCAGGAGGTGCCGATTCAGGAGACAAGCTGGAATTAAATTTAGTTCCACCACATTTTAGCTCCGTGACCTTGAGCAAGCTATTTATCCTCTCTAGTATTCTATTTCCCCTTCTGGAAAATAATACCTAGCTTGTGCGGTTGCTAGACTAGAAGTAACGTGTTATATATGAAGCTCCCAGCAGTGGTTCATGAGGTGATTTTAGCCATGCAAAACCTTACGGGTTTTCCACACAACTAAAAATGTGGTGAGCTCTGTGACGCCCCCAGTTCCTCCTATCTCTGAACTTGGCTATGGGAGCTGAAAGAATACGTGTGGCAGAGGAGGTCAGTTTTCTATTCAATAGCAAGATCTCCCTTCTTCCCTGATAAGGAATGGCCAGTTGTCATGATATGACATGCAAAACATGCCCAGGAATATAGGCCTACCATAACTCTAGGGAATAACCACTATTTGCTTCATGCTGGGTATATGTGGCCCTGAGTATTATTTGCCAAATATTTCTTGCATGCTGCCTTATATGCACAAGCTAGTCTTGCATTCTCTAGGTTTTCTGTTAGAATAGTCTCATGTTGCTATGCGTAATTATCAGGAACCCAAGTGACATTGAGATTGAATGGTCTATGCGGCATGATAACCAGCCACAGTTAAGGTGCTGAACCTCTGCGTGAGGGTCGGGAGAAAGACCCCAGCCGATTCACAGTGGATATGAAACATGAACAACAAATAAATTTTTGTCACAGCAAGCCACTGAGATATTGCCTTGCATTATCCTGACTGGTGAAATGGATACTTTCTACTCTTACCTGATAAAATGAAGGAGAGGGGAACAGAAAGACACCTCCATTCTTCTGGGTTTTGGGTGGCTGCGATAGCACTCCATTCTATAGGAACAGGGAGGAAGCAAAAGTAATGCTGGACATGAACTGTGATCTTAAAGATGCTGAGGGGTTAATCAAATTGATTGGGAGGAGAGGCTATAAAAATATTCAGACAAAGAAAGCAGATTGAATCCATGGATGGCAGCAAGAGGTGATACTTTCAAAGACTTCTCCTGAGAGGTGAACAAGATGGGATCAGAATTCTCTAGGAATTTGGAGTGTCTGAGGTAGTCCAGATGCTTTTCAACAGCAAATCTATGAGAATAGGTGTGAAATGCAGGACACTGGATGATCCCAAATTTTTAACGAAATAAGAAAAAAAAAAACATTGGCATTTTGTGTCTGCAGCAGTCATTTAAATGTAGCCATTGCGAATTTCCACCAACATGAATGTCAGTGGTCACGATGCATCCCCCAAATACAGAAGACTGGCTGCTGGCTATCCTGAACCCATTCCACTCAAAGAAGAACAGTGGAACTTAAAATTGGATTTTGTGCCACAAAACGGTGATCATGCTTCCAATAATGCTGATGGCCACTGATTGAATGCATAATGCACACTGGACAATATTCTGAGCACTTGGCACATATTGCCAAAACCCAAAGTATATCTCCCTTGGAACTACCAAGAGTCAAAGGCATTCGCACTTTAGTTTTATTATTCATTTATTCATTTATTTATTTATTTATTATCCTTCTCGTGACACATGACAGAAACTAAGTCTCAGGAAGGCTCTGGAACCTGTTCTCACACCACATAGGAAACAAAGAACAGAACTGAACCCACTGGTCTCATTCCAAAGCACATCGTAATAACCACTGCATTACATAAAAAATGCTAAGTGTCACTTTTCAAATTACAATCAGAAAATTGGGCTAAGACCGAAGCTTAAGAAAAGAATACAATCCCCGTGAGTCGTGGTGACACTTTTGTTTAGGACTATAACACTGCCAAGTTTCTGAGAATGAACTCGACTCAGCAAACCCACCTGTTTAATGGCTACCAGAGTCCTGCTATGTACTAGCCGCCACCATATAAAGGACTTTATGAGGCCTTTATTGACCTGTTAATGTCAATCCCAGTGCTAATGGGATAGGACGTTATCCACAGTGGAACTGCAGAAAGCTGCATCCAACAGCAATCACCAGGACTCACTCAGAAACATAGTTACTCTGGGAAGGCTGCCATCAGATAAATGAGAAAGCTTTGCTGGTTAATCTTCCCAGGGCAACAATGCAGATACAGCAGCGAGCTTGTGTTCCCCTTTTTAAGAAGCATACAACCCTGTTAACATTTGAAATTGCTAGATGATTTTACATTGCATCAAGCAAGAAGCAAAATATTCTGGGAATGTGCATTCTCGACATTTGGCACTTTAAACCTAGGGGAAGGAAAAAACCTGGCAAAATTACTTGGAAGGGTGAAAGATGTAAGTGTCATGATGAGTCCCTCTCCAGTGGTAAATAACCGAATTTTTATTGGGTGAATGTAATTAGAGACAGATTTCAGGACAGCCTGGATACAGCTGTTTCTGTCCTCTTGGCTTCAGACTGTTGCTGGATCATTTTGTGGCCATTGGTAGTTTAGCCAATCAGTTCTGTCTCAGTGCACCCAGCTGACCTTCTTCATTGAAATGAGGGAACTGCCTATGAAGACTGCTCAAAATTCTAAATTGAGTCCCCTGATCTCAAAGGCACCTTGAAATATGCACCTTCCGTGACCCATCTACCAGCTTTGTCTTATGTTAGTGTTTGCTCTGTGTGTGTTTGTTTTTCAGGAGGCACTTGGGAAAATATTTCAACATTCAACTTAGTACCCCTCTGTAACTACCAGGCAATGGTTTTTGCTACTCCTAGAGATCAGAAGGAATTAAAGAACATTGTTCTTTGACTATTTTTGTGAAGAAAGGTGAGCAAAGACTTTTGTATACCAGTGAGAAGGAGACTTTCTGACCAAGCACAAAAAGACAAATGGGTAATCTCATGTACATGAGGCATCTAAAAAGGTCAAACTACAGAAACAAAGAGTATGATGAAAGCTATCAGGAACTGGAGGACAAGAAAAGGACTGCAGAAATGTAAAAAATAAATAAATAAATAAAATAAAGATCATCTGTAGCAAAGTACATGACACTCAAGGGCTTTTTGTTTTTTTAAATAATGTTTGTTTTTATGGCTAGGCAGCAACAGAAAAATGTCATATTTAATACCCTAAATATAGTAGCATAAAATAATAATTGGGTATCAAAATGGATCTAAAGTTTCTATGCCTTGAGTGAAGCAGTAAATGAGAATACCTCTAGCCTTAGGTCAGTCCCCATTTGCCTTTACAAAGATGTGGCTGCAAACCTCATCCTAACCTCCTCTGCATTCACCTAGGTAACAAGAACAAATCATAAAATCCTGTCCCAATACTATTCAGACCAAATAAACCTGAATTTCTACTTGGGGTTGGAGCAATACAGTATATTTTTATTAGAAAGAAAAAATAAATATTAACCCTAAACCAGCTTTTTCCCTTTAGTATTCTTCAATTTCAGGGTCCTTATCATCAGTAACAATCAAGTCCTACCTGAGGAGAAGAAAGATGGCACAAAATTTGGGCAAGAGCTAAAGTAATCCATCTCCAGCCTACCTTATTGCAAAGGACAGGGTTTGTTTCTCTGGCCAGAGTGCCTGCCTGCGTCTAAAATCACTCCGTAAAGTTATTCAACGAACACTGAATCAGACTGAAGTAGACACCAATGCACTAAATGTCCTTTTCTTACTTGGAACTGAACAGAGCAGTGCTTTTGTTATCCTTTTGGCTTTGTTTCAACATAACTGCATACAGAACAACTTTTTGTTCCGTTGGGATTTGAGCCCTAAACTCAAGAATATTGAAAATATCATTGTTTATAATAGGACCCATTCAACAATCACTGTACACACCCATAACTCAAAACACCAGTCGATCAATCTTCAAACAATCATAGTTACAAATTCAAAAGGAGATCATGCTTAAATAAAATCTAGATCCTTTGTTAATACTGCATAACAATGACTTCAAATTTAGCATCTATGAGATCAAGTTATTATACAATTTTAAATAGTCAGGAATCTGGCAGTGGTTATCTGAATGGTTCAGAATTGCTCATACGGCAGCAGTGACACTGTCGGCTGTAGCTTCAGTGACTTGAAGGGTTCACTGGGTCTGTAGGATCTACTTTCAAGATTCTTTACAGAGCTGTTGATAGGAGGGTTTGCTCACAATGTGAGTTCCTAAAATACTCTTAGTCTTTCTTTTCCTGGTTCCTTTTTATCAGCTGTTTCCTATACCAAGGATGATATTCATCAGCTTTTCAAATGATTGGCTCCTTCTCAACAGCTCACATACCAACAAATACATCATCCCAAACTATCTACTCTAAAGAATCGACATGTTTGATACTCTTTTATTTATATATTTACTTATTTATTTTGTAGGACATCTATACTTTGTTTAGTTATGCAATAAAAATATGAAGTATAATGGGCACCATGATTGCAGAGATCCTGTCATGGTAAACGTTTGCTCACTGAAGAAAAGGCACAATCAATAGCTCTTTCCAGTCACCATATTGCATTCTAACCCCTTTGACCCACACATTGGCCTGCAGACATTTTCCAAAGTATATCAGTTAGTTTTTCACTTAAAGGAAAAAATGGTTTATTTTTGCTCACAATTTTAGAGGTTCGGTTTATGGTTGATTTGCTCCAACATGGACACATGATGGTGGAAGAGCAAGGAAAAGAAAAGCTACCCATCTTGTGGCATTTGGGAGGCAGAAAACAGGGGAAGGTCCATGAATAAGGAGTCAGGAACCAAGTCTAGTCCCCAACGTCATGCCCTTGTGACCCATTTCCTCCAACCAGGTCCCAACCCCTAACAACCTCTTCAGCTACAACATTAACTCACCAACCTGTTAATCCATTGATGAGATTAGTATCCTCCATTGCAATCACCTCTCCAGGAGTCTCTTAATCAGCCAAGTTCATAATCAAGATTATCAGGCATATCAACCCAAGTATCAACACTACCCCTCATAGCCGCTAGTCCCCCCTGTCGTATTCCTCCACTTCAAGTAATCAAGCATCAGTCTCAATCAAAACCATATAAGAATTTCAGACAACTTGTTTTTAAGTGAGTTCTTATTCTCTAGAGGTCTTGCATCTGAGCTTTCATATATAATATTTTCAAATACTGAAATTCTCCAAGTTTACTTCTTTTCAATTGAATTTATTGAAAGCATAATTCTTATTTGTGTGCACTATATGCAGAAATATTTCATTGGATAGTTTATATACTCTTTCCCTAATTCTGCACTGCAAATGAAACATATTGTTAATCTACATTCTAGCCCAAACTCTAAACTTGAACTGCTTCCTGATCTGTATATTATTACTATAACTACATGGAATTAGATGCTCTCAAAAGTCTTCTTAAATTTTGTGAGAAGTTTATTGCACAATAGCAAGGTGCAGCTTTTCCTAGTTGTATATCTCTGGTCCTTCCGGATACTGGTTCCCTTAACGACATGCATTAGATTCAATGCTCTGCTTCCTTTCCTGGCATGTTGTCTGGGATCCAGAGAGCTCCTTGATCTGAAGCTTCATTCTCCTTCTTTCCTTGGAGATGATGGGCCTCAGCTTCTACATGTGGATCTTTCCCTGCAGACTTGTACTAACCTCTAGGAACCCTGAAAAAAAAATCATGTTTCCCAAGCTTCTTTCATTCATTAGTCCAGCTCAACTTTCAAATCCAGAGAAAGACAACTTCGGTCAGATTCAGAGGAGGCTGAAGGGATTCTCTGATCTAAAACTCTGACATTTCTTGGGCCAGAAAGAAAAAAAGAAAAAGAATTAAGAAGTCCACACTTTTAACCTGAAGGATAAAATATACATAGTTTTGCATTCTTAAACTTATTATTACAAGACATTTTCAAGCACAATCTTAAGAATTATATAAAATATTTTCAAATCTCTTTACTTTCATGGTGAACAAACCAGAACTTTGTGTAAGTTTTGAGCTACAGGGACTAGAGCTGAAGTCTCATTCAGGCGCTATTAAATATCTATTAAATAAAAAAGCAAGTAGCAAAATAATTATACATTCTGTTTTCCATGTTCTGTACATATTATCTGGGCTTCATCCACTGCTCTTTTATATGACAGGAATGTGAAACTATGTTATATTTACTAGTGAGAAGAGTAACCAAAATATCTCTTTGGTAGTTTTTATTATGTAAATTATATCTAAATCCTAAAGTCTTTTCAAATCTTTACCACGTATGCACACGCACGCGCACGCACGCACGCACGCACGCACACACACACACACACACACACACACACACCCTAAACAACCTTCTACAAAAAAAAAATTTCAAGCTAATGACTATCAGAACACACAAAAATAACACTTCTTTCATCATTAGACAAAGACTGACAGGCGAAAATATATCCATTTTTAGCCCTGCTGGTAAGGGCAACATGAGGTTGGGCTTTCCTGGTCTGAGTCCAGTTTTCCTATGTTCTGTTAAAACAATTTATGTCAAAATGTTTCTTTCTAATCTTCTTTTTTTATTAAAGCCTCACTGATATTTCACTATGGAAAAATCCAGAGATGTAGCTTGGAGTCTGCAGTTAAAGTTAGCCCACATATGCGTATCTATCAGAGGTTTTTAAACTAAGAGGATTTCTTGAAAGCCTATCGTGAGAGTCTTTCACTTATGTATTATATCAAAGGAAAAAAATGTGCCAGAATTATCTCTTCTTGAGTTCAGGTCTTTTCTGCTTCCTCTGGCACACATTTTAGCTGGAGAACCATCTGCTTAAGTTCACTATTAGTTATATAACTTTTCCTTGGGAGTTGTTAATTGTTAATCTGCCTTCAAAACAGGTTAAAGCCATGTAAGCAAATGAATAAATCAAAACAGAAAATACATTTCCAAAGCCTTCTTGAGCATCATAACTCTTCCAATTATTTTTCATAAAATGATGATTTAAAGGACAGGTTAGAAAGAACCGAGTAAATTTAGAAAAATTAAAAACAAGTATTTTTATCAGCATATTAAATATGAGAAATGTGATATCCTCATTACTAGATTTCTATAATTTTATACAGACACATAAAGACATAACCATTTGTATCAGATAAAAGAACAAAGTGATTGCTTTACTTTATTGAATATATCAAATAATTTCATAAATTACATATCAAAAATAAATATATCCTGTGTTAAAAAGGATATTAATAAAAAGAAATGATTAAATGACAATGATAAGGAACAAATGAAGTTTTAAAATCTTAACTTATTGGGATCATTCTCATGTTTTTTCCTGATACTCTTACAATTCAAACTTAGGATATGTCATATGCATTTTTTCACTGTCCAGGAGTATTTTTCCAAAGCTCAGTTCCAGATCTCTCTTTCTTCCTCTGCAGCTATGATCCTCACTTGTGTCCAGCTGTCCATCAACACCAATAAGGCTCCCCAGACATTTCTGCAAGCATCCACTGGACAGCTCTGCCCAGAACTCCCATCAACCTTTCAAAAACCAATTATCATTACCTTCTATTCCAGTGAATCCAACTTCTCTTCAGTCTTGCTGACAAAGACAGAGAAATCACAATTCCTTTGACTGGGCAGGTTGATTTACCTAGGTTTATTAGTTGCATCTTTGGCTTGGCTTGGCTATACAAATCAAACTCACCTAGGCAAGGGCTCTTTCACTGTTTACATCTCTAACTTCTACCTTGGTGTTCTTAAAAATAGCATTTTGTTTACTTCTTTTTCTTTCCTGCAGGTCAGTTCCCAATGCTGTAGACTGAGCAGTGTGGTACACACACACACACACACACACACACACACACACACACACACAGAGCTTTCTAAGAAAAAAATTTTCCTTCTGAGTTTTTCCATGATACCTGAACTTTCTCTATTATCAAAGAGATGGTCCATTGGTTCCTGTTTTATAACACCACAAAAATGCATTTCCTAGCCCCCACTAGCTGGGATGGGAGCTGGCCCTTAACAGCATCTCATATGACAACCCACATCTCTTGCAGTTACACTGGAGGCTGTCTGTTCCAGTAAGTACAGCTAAAAGTTGAACAAAAGCCACGCTGCCTTCATTAGACTATAAGGGGAGAAATAAATAAATGTATGTGGGGGCAATCCATGAAATTCGAGAGTTTGATCTAACAAGCAACATTAGTGCACTTTACCTCATTTGAGTTCCCAATATTCAGGTTATGAGATAACTATGCTTCAGAGGCACAAAAAATTGGTATTTTAATCTGTATTTATTCTAACTGAGAGACGAGAACTGAAGCGTTAAGGAGATCATCAAAATAGTTGTACAGCAGGGAATTATAGGGATAAGTGGCCGAGTAAAGACACTATAAAGTAAGTTTTAACAAATGATTTTCCTGAATTGTTCATAATAAGGCTTAATTAGCTTCATCCTCTTTAAATCGAAACCTGTGTAATTCTTTTAGTAACAACAAGACAGGTTGCAGATTTCCTATAAATATTTGCCATTTCTACTTGCCAAAGATTAAGAGCATCTCTACAGGACTCTTCCCACCTTGAATTAGAATAAAATGTCCAAATCCTACTCCTTCGTGGCTAACTGCCTTCCAGTTCCCTCCAGATTCTTTAACTGGTTTAGCATTCAATAGGGTGTAGATGTCTGGATGTTTCCTAACACAGCTGTTCAGCTAGCCAGGCTCAATGGTAAGTAGCTCATTCTATGAGTAAGTTTGTTACCAGCCAAGTGTATGCCTGGAATCCACTTTGGTCTTCCAGGGCTAGGAATCAACAGCTTTTCCTTTGAAGTCTTTAGATACCTCAGTTCCTTAACTCTGACCACACAACTGTGAGCAGACTTCAAAATGCCTACTGGGACTTCCTTTGCTTTGAAGGAAGAAAGAAAGTAGAAAGAAAAGAAGGACATAAAAGAGGAAGAAGAATTTAAAAAAAGAAACAATTGAAACATGGTTTCTGTATGGTAACCATTGGTAACTATAAATCTAGAGGCATAGGCAGTTCAGTCAGAACCTTCTATTAGAGAAAAACATAACACAACTACCAAAAATGAACAAAAAATTGTTCAAACATTTGACATGTACACAATATCAGATGCAAAAATAAATGGGAACAAAGAGTTCTATATGGTAATAAATTCAGGATACATGACAGAGATTGTTTTTTGTCCCTCAGAGAGCTAGCTCTACATTAAAATAAATAATAACAATAATAAAACACCTTTTTGCTTTTATCAGTCTTTCAAGATAATATCCACAGAAAAAGGTGCTTATAAACGCTGTGTTCTTATGGTTCTTGAACCAAAACCAGTTGCATCCAAGATTGGAAACGACCATATCACCAAGCAGAGAGTGCATAATACTTCTAGCTTTGCCTTCCAGAAATTCTGAAAGCCCTTTTCCCCAGAGACTCTACTTTGCCACTGACATCACAGCTGGGCCCAAGTATGTTATTTGTGCCCAAAACAAAGATTTTAATTTCTCAAGCTACAGTGTACTTCACACAGACAGACAAAGCTCAGGTCTTTGTATTTGAAAGTGCAATTTCTTTCCTGCCAAGAAAGGAATAAAGAAGCATTTCCAATGACTGTTTGCAACGTATAGGATTAAACCAGCTTTTTGTTTTGTTTTTGTATGTAGTTAAAACCAGGCAATGAGTCAGTGGAAAAAAAAATTCCCCACGAAATGGCTTTTAAATGTACTTGTTCCTTGTTCGTACAAGCATTTATCTTAAAAGGATATGCTTATCCGTTCCAGTCACTAACGTTTATACCTATTCAGGCCACAATTAACTCCTATTGAAAATGTTGTTGTCATGGTTATCATCAAACTTAATCATGTTTATAGAAAAGCCAGTTTAGACATCTCAGCCAGGCGTATCTTGCGGAGCAGTCTACATCATTGTGGGCAGGCCACAGAGCATTTTCTATCTAGACAAACACCCTCCAGAATCCTTCCCCAAAGCAACGAGAAGTCAGTTTTCCATGGATAAAGGAAAAGGAAGAGGGAATTC
The DNA here is from genome assembly GCA_004027205.1 of Ctenodactylus gundi. Classification (NCBI taxonomy): domain Eukaryota; kingdom Metazoa; phylum Chordata; class Mammalia; order Rodentia; family Ctenodactylidae; genus Ctenodactylus; species Ctenodactylus gundi. The sequence goes on along the minus strand of PVKB01000250.1, from coordinate 293,067 downwards.
CCAATATTCCTTTTATCTTCAAGGTACATCAAAGGGAAGGTTGAGAGGTGTGTAGCCACCGACAGAGTTGGTACAAACATTGCATAGCTGTGAGGTGTGACCAGAAAATATGGTTAAGATCTAAATTTTAAAAACTTATTACAATAAAGACAATTAGTCATTGATCCCCTCCCAAAATACTCCCTCTCACTTCAGACACGCATAGCCTGTTGCTTGTGGCACTTTCTAAAACAGGTCTGGGTGTTGTCTTGGTGGCTTTTGGTGTCTGCCTCAATATCCTGAATCAATTCAATATATATATATATATGGCGATTTCTGTCAAGCAAAACGTTACATGTTTCCTCATCCACCTTGTTCATAACATCTGGCATTGCGCAACATCTGGCTTTTCCCTGAAGCCAAAATGACCGTTAAAAGTAAGCATTGTGAGTTGCCTCAGGACACGAAAGTAGCCAAAAGAGAGCACCCAAAGACACCCACAAAAGAGGACCTCAGAACTGCTTCAGAAAGTGACAATAATAATAGGGTAAGTAGGTTTGGGGGGATAGGGGAGTTGAGGTGAACTGTTGCCAATATGGCTTTTACTGTCATAATTTTTTTAAATGTAAATATTTATTGTATTTTTGAGCACACTGTGTGTGTGTGTGTGTGTGTGTGTGTGTGTGTGTGTGTGTGTGTGTGTGTACACACACTGATGTTCCACCCACTACTACGTACTACTACTCTCTTTGAGGATAAGAGGAGAGATTGCACTGTACTCTCTTTGACTGAAAGAAAAAAGAAACTAGAACACTGTTGGAAGAAAAGTAATTCAGGACTTCTTGTCAAGATGGTGGCAGAGTAGGAGCCCTAGAACAGCTGTCCCTGAAGAAATATAAAAGTACAAGTGGAATCTGTAACATCATCAAAGGAGTAGAGGTCAAAATCACTGGCTGGAGAAACCCAGTGTGGGGCCCTCCCTCCCACCTACACACACAGGGCAGTGTGCGCCTGGGAAGGGAGGGGGGTCACAGTCAGAGGTCTGAGGTTTGCACAAAGCCAGAGAGGTGAGCAGACCACAAAGTGCCCAGCTAGGTAACCTGAGTAACAGGACCTTAAAGAGTAGGTAGCCAAAGGGACCAACACCCACAGGAGGGGGCTGGGACTGTGAGCCTGGAGAGCAGCACATCCCAGTGTGCCTTGCTGGGACAGCAGACTGACAGGCAGGCCTCAGCCCTGCCCTGTCAGGACGGGGAGCGCCTGAGGCAACGCACTCCCAACTGTGCCCCGCTGCAGGTTTGCGGGAAGAGTGCATCCAGCCCCACCAGGACCGCCAGGGGAGCTCTTAAAGCAGAGGACCCCCAACTATGCCCTACTGGGATGGCAGGACTGGACCTCAAGATGTGTGCGTCCAGCCCTGCCAGGGGAGCTCCTAAAGCAGCACATCCGCAACTGTGCCCCACTGGGACTGCGGACTCACCTGGAAAGGCTTACAGACCACAAGAGGCATACGCCCATCCCTGCCTGACTGCCAGGGGAGCTCCTAAAGCAGTGCACCCCACCTGTGCCCCACACTGCCCTGACCAGAGAGTAGCATCAAAAGGGAGAGAATTCCCAGAGGTCCAGAGGAAGAGAATAGTGGGGTGATTCCACCAGGCAGCAGCATCTGAAACCAGCTCCACATAAACTCTTTGGGGAGTAACTGGAGTGTTTTGTTTTTTTTTTTCTCAGTCAGTTTGCTTCATAGTTTGAGGTTATGGGATTGTGTGCTACTAGTTGATCAATTGATCAGTTTTTTCTTCGGCTTTCCTTTTGTCTATTGGATTTCATTTTTCCAATATTACCTCTTCTCTTTCTCCCCCTCTTTTCCTCCTTGCTCTATACTATAGTCCTTTTATTTTTTTCAAGCCCCTGAGTAAGTTCCTGGGCTTTAGCTGCACCTTCATAGTATTTTTTTCTTTTGCCTCTTTCTCCCCTTCTCTGCGTTTGTCTTCCGTCCCTTCTTCTCCCCCACCCTGCCACTCCCCTATGTCTCAGCACTGTTACTCACAGGGCTTTTCTCTCTTTGTCAACTCTGGGCTGGGGAAGGAGGATCTCAGGCTTTTCTCTATCATATAAACACTTACCTACTCTTCAAGTCCCACCTAAAATTAACTTATAATCCCAATCTGCCCCTCTTCTACTCCACCTCCTGTAGTATTTGAACTGATAAGTATCAATAATTCTCATTCATATGGAAAGACCAACAGAGACACATTATCTGTAACCTGATTCGAAACAGATCAGTAACACTGGTCTGTGTATGTACTTCTGCCATGAACAAATTCCTTTTATGGGTCATCACAATTGTACATAGAAATCACCTTGAATAATCTGGATGGTTATAAGTATGCTAAGTGGAGACTGGGTGTATATATTAATACTAGATCAGTATAAATATATAACCAGTAGATACTAAAATAAATAAAAGTAGTATAGTGGGTGGGTCTAAATCAATATAGAACATTATTATTTTAAGGTCTGTGTCATACTATCAGTATCAATAGTACAATTCAATAAGTTAATTTTAGTTTCAATTAGATGTATAGTGAATGTATTTTACATCCATTACTGCTGTGAGAATATATACAATGTCACTAGACTCTGCTAATTAGTTGCTAATATTAGATAGTATTGTAACGGTTAACGTTCAGTCAAATTATAGATGCTAGCATCATTAATGATCTTCATGTTTAAATTATATTAACAAATACTCTGTCAAGGTAATATCTAAAACAGAAAGAGTCTAATTTAAGAATCTCAGAAAAAGAAAGAGAGCCCATCAACAATACCGGAACCTCAACTAACTGTAACATAACCACGAAGAAAGGAGGTAATAAATCACCTACAGAAACACCTAACACCCCAGAAAAATGATACCAGGGATCCGGAAATAGCAGAACCTAAAGATTAGAAAGGCAAAAAAGATGAGAATTTCTGGGCCAGAAATTCTTAGAATTGAAACAGGTAATGAAACAGCTATGCCAGGACATAGTCATGCTATCAGCAAACATTCACAAGAAATTAGAGGAAAACAAAGAAGACACAAGCCAGAAGATAGTGAAGGCAATAAAGAAATTAGAGAAAAATTCAGCAGAGATATAAAAATATTGCTTTCAATTTTTCTTCATTTACTGATATTTGTGGTAGGTTTGGCATATATGGCTTCTATGAGTTTGAGATAAGGCCCTTCTATACCTATTCTCAGAGTTTTTATCATAAAAGTTTGTTGAATTTTATTAAAGGCCTTTTCTGCCTCAGTTGAGATGGTCATGCAGTTTTTGTTTTTGCTTTTATTGATGTGACTTATTACATTGATTGATTTACATATGTTGAACTAGCCCTGCGTCCCAGGATGAAGCTCACTTGATGATGGTACAGAAATAATTCTGCTGTAAATCCTTCTAGTCCTGGGCTTTTATTTGTCGGTAGACACTTTGTTTTGCTTAAGTTTCTGTGTGTGTAATGGGGGTGTTCAAGATTTTTTTATTTGTTCTTTGTTCAACTTTGGTGTTTGGTATGTGTATAGAACGTCATCAATTTTTTTCCTAATTCTGTAACTTTTTAGAACAGAGGTGTTCAAAATAATTTCTCATAATAGTCTGAATCTCTTTAGAGTCTCTTTTCATTTCTAAGTGCGCTAATCTGTGCTTTTTCTTTCCTTCTTTTGGTGAGTTTAGCTAGAGGTTTGTCAATATTGTTTATTCTTTCAAAGAAACAACTTTTTGACTCATTAGTTCTTTTTATTGTCTTTTCCATTTCAATGTCATTTATTTGTGATCGGATCTTTGTAATTTCTTCTACTGTATTTTGGCTTAGATTATTCTTGTTTCTCTAGGTCCTTAGGGCTCATCATTAATGCGTTTATTTGTGAATGTTCTGTTGTTTTGATGTGTGGACTTAGAGCTATGAATTTCCATCTAAGTACTGCTTTCACTGTGTCCCATAGCTTCTGATATGGTGTACTTCCTTCATCATTTAACCCTATGAAGTTTTTTATTTCTTCTCCAATTTCATCTGTGATCCATTGTTTGGTCAATTGTAAGTTGTTTAGTCTCCATGGATTTGTATATTTTCTTCTGCTTTCTGCTGTTTCTTTTGCTATTAAGTTTCAGATCTTAAAGTATACGAGGAATTATTTCTATTCTGTTGTATTTATTTAAGCATTACTTATGACTTAGAATATGGTCTATTTAAGAAAATATTTTATGTGTTGCTGAGAAGAACATTTGTTCTGTTGGTGTTGGGTGGGAAACTCTGTAAATATTGATTAGGTCCAAGTTTTCTATATTGTCATTTAACTGTTATATATCTTTATGAACTTTCTGTCTGGTTGAGCTGTCTATCTGTGATAGTGTAGTATTAAAGTCTCCTGCTATAATTGGACTATATGACCTTTAACACCTGATAATGTTTGATTTGCATAATTGGTTGCTCTGAGTTGGGAGCACATATGATGGTATTTATACACAATGGAATACTACTCATCTATAAAGACAGATCTGTTGGAGGCTTTTGTAGGTAAATGGAGGCAACTTGAGACCATCATGCTTAGTGAAGTGAGTCAGAGCAGAAAGTGAAATATCAAATGGTTTCCTTGATATGAAAAACCCAGATCACAGTTATTTCATAGAACTTTTTGTGGGGAATAATGGGAACTGTACGGGAGGGGGAGGATTTGTAACTTTTCCAGGATATGTATATGCACAAAATACTCAAGATCAGTGTATTTCACTTATGTATTGCACTTATACATATCAGTAAAATGAGTATTTAAAGGAAAAGAGAAGTAATTCATGTGTAACACTTTTTCCCAATGCAAAGCTAATGATTGCACAAATGTTATTTTTCTGTCATAAGTTGTTCTTTAGTCATCTTTGTATAATGAGAAACAGACACTCTCAAACTACCAGAAGGAAGCCCAAGATGAGACGTTCTAGCAAGGACACAAAAACATGCTTTGGGCAGCCTGGCAGTAACACATTGAATGTGGCCAGGTTTCTCCAGAAGCTACAAATTCAGAAATTCCTCTCTTTCTGTTTCTCTGTGTCTCTTTCTATTTCCGCTCGCATGCTCTGTTCTTCTTGTGTCTTTTCCTAACTCTCTGTGCTTATTCGTCTTACACTGCACCATGACAGGAACCCCAGCCTCTAATCTTTCAGATTAGGTTCTGTCAGTCAAACTTCCTCTGAAGCATCTTGGGTTAAATTCTTCAGAGAAACGTTCTGATTAGCTACTGATGAAGCAATAGATTCACTCACCTTTGGATCAGAGACCTCTCCTTGGCACAGCCAGCAGTGGCTGGAGAAAGGGGGCAATGAAATACAGTTCTTCCACTTGCATTCAATGCAGCCCACTCTGCAGATACCCCTCCGGCATTCTGGAATCCAAAAGAGCAAGAGTACAATCCGGATGTTTGACCGACGTTGTAAAAATAAAACATGGCCCCAGAATAAGACTGACAAAAGCCATATCTCTGTCATCCTTCCCCTTCTTGAAAAGTTTGTCAACAACCAAAGGTCATGACAGCAACAAGTATCAACGTGGACTTGTTCTTAACCTTTCCCTATATCTTCAAAATAAAGTGGAAAAATATAGCAATGTATGAATGCCTGTTAAGGATTAAATTGTTGAAGTCCTAGCCCAGAACACATAAAATTATAAAGTTATGTGTAAACAAACTCTTTGCAAATGATTGAGCCATGATATGGCAGTTCAGATGGGTCTTGAGCCCCAAATTTGTCTTCTCCTGTATCCTCCAATTATCTCCCTTTGTTCATACTCCAGAGAAGTGTATCTCTTTGCTAGATAACTTCCTTTAACTTGAGAACTATAAATAAAGTGCTGGAATGACTGTCAGGGTGGTCTGGATGGGATAAATGACAGGGGTTTACTAGCCATTTTGCTTAAAACAGACTGATAAACAGACTGAGAACTCTTGCTTGAATCAGAAAGGAAACAAAATCACATGCAAAAACAAAAACTTTCTTTCAGGAAAAGTTCTAGAAACAGATTACTGGCATGAAAGATTGGAAAGATTTCGGGACCAAAAAATCCATGAAGAGGTTTTGTGAAAGTATTATTATATAATTTATGAATTTAGGCATTTTTCATGTTTTTCCAAGGCCCCATACTAATATTCTTACTTAATATGATTTTGGACGCTAAAATATGCTGATATAAAAATGACTGTGTACTAAGACACAGCACACAAGGTGCTTGGATATACACAGGTGAGGCCTACAATAAATATTTTATTCTTTAAGCTAATTAAGTGACTTTCTATCCTATCCCTAAGCCCTTCTCCAGATATCTAAAACCTTTTAAGATTGAATCCCAAATATATCTCATTTATTGTACTGTCTCTCAACCCTTTGCTGAAATATAAAGTTAGGTATCTTTTCTTAATTCTCAGGGAGAAAAACTGGAGCTTCACAATACTTTCTGAGATTAAGAAATATGGAATTCAATTACCTATCCTCTCAGTATGACCCACTTATAATTTAGATTAAGTTTTAATATATGCTGAAAGTAAAAAATGAATGGATAAATTGTAAATAATAAAATGAATGTCTTTTAAAGGCTTCTGTGTCTTTTAACTTACAGCACCCTTAACAGACTGCCCCTCACCCTTTCCCCCTCCTCCACTTCATGTGTCCTAAATTTAATGATATCAGGTTCACTACCATTTAAGTCTTACTTCATTCAATGGCTGGGAAAATTGTCATTGGTATGCAAACCGGTCCTAGGCAAGGAACATTACTCTTTAATCTCCTAATTTTAATTGGTACGCCATCATGCAGACTGGGACTGCTAATGGCCTAGTTTGTAGATTAAGGCCAACAGACCTGAACTGCGGTATGCCATTAGTTACAAATAAAGAGAGGAAAAACACAGAACAATGACAAAAGGGACCATTCTAAATCAGAGAAGATGATTCTTCCTCATCTACTCCAAGGTTCACGACCCTATTTCAATGTCCATTTGTAACGGGATTTGGATTAATGCTTTCTGCTTGGTCAGATAATTTCAGAACAGTTGGTAAATTGAAATGATTTGCTGTGTATATAGCAATGTTGTTGGCTGGCTCGGGAAACGTTCCTGAACGATTTGCTCACAAATGACACTGTTTCGACTGATAGAGTTGTTTCCTTCACTAGGAAGCAAATATGTGAAATGAAAAGAATCTATCACTATTTAAAGAAAACATATTTTTCTTCAACGAAATTAACTATCAGCGGTGCATTCAATGTCTTCTAACCCAGCAATAAGTTGAGTTTAATACAACATTAACCTTTCAAAAAATCCACACATGTATCTTTCATCATAAAAACTCTAAGTAGAGAAGATATTTATGTTTAGACATGTAGATGATAAACAGATGATAAAGAGACAGATAGAAATAATCTGATCAATCTGTGAAATGGTAGAGCTCTAATTAAAGGCTTAAGGCTCAGAAAGAGAAAGGGCTACTTCCAAGGACAAAAGAACAGACCAAAAAAAGAAAGAAAGAAAGATTGTACTGCTCTGGAGAGAAAAATGAAGTAAGGAAAATATAACAATGGATTAATGACTGTTACGGGTTCAAGTATGGCCTCTGAATGATATGCTGAAATCCTACCACCAAGTAGCTATATATGTGACCTTACATGGAAATAAAGTCTTTGCAGAGGACCAAGTCATTTTAGACCAAGTGGGACCTGGTATAATATGATTGGTTTCCTTAAAAAAATGACAAAGTTTGACACAAATACAGGTACACAGAAGGAAAAGAGGTAAAGACACAAAGGGAGACAGAATGGCCATGGGGTTGGAGTGACACACCTACAAGCTAAGAAACCGCAAGATCACCTTCAAACATCAAGAACTAAAAACAACAAGAAAGATTCTCCCCTGAAGCTCTTGGAGACACCGGGGCCTACCAACATATGGATCTTAGACTTCTAGCCTCTGGAACTATGGGACCACACATGTTCGTTACTTTAAACCACCCACGCTCTATACTGTGCTACAGCAGCCATTGCAAATTAATGCGATAATTAACTCAATTCTTTACCTGTTTTCCCACGGTCACCTTTGTAGCCTAGCTGTGTTATTTCCTCTTCTATGGAGTTTAGTTTTATGGAAGCTCATAGAGAAATTGAAAAAGAATAACTAATAGTTCTTGAGGTATTTGACAAATCATCTCTTTTAAGCGCTTAAGTAACCCTGAGGATGCATGTTATGATGGCTTCTTGTCCAAAGAGAAAACGGGAGCTCCGGTGCATCAAATATTTTTTCACACAAAGCATAGCAAGAAATAAATAGAGCTGGAATTGAAGTAACTGCCAAAGCCTGCTACTCCGTGAAGCAGCCTACTCTATCATACTGTGCCTTTCAGGACTTCTCAGAATGAGTAAAACAAGCAGAAAACTCTGGGCAGATTCATAAAGTTTCTGGCAAATAACTACACTATTTTAGAGCCAATGTTGCTGCAAACCAGAATGGAAGATCTGAAGACTCAAGAAAAGAGGAACGGACAATCAGTGAGGGCTGGAGGGGAGGTGGAGGGTTATACCCTGCTCCTCCTGGGCTGTGGAAATGCGCACAGAAGGCGTTCCTATATCACGACTACAAAAATCATAATACTCTTTTCTCCAGAAGTCCAACTTAACAATGAAAAGAAAAGGCTATTTTTACAGAAATTTTTCTCTAGATGCCTGGGCCCATTTTTGGATCTGACATTGTAAACAGTACAGTATAAAACACCAAGAAACCTACCTAACTTTGCAAAGCATTTGAAGATGTCCAGGGAGTAAACAGGTAGTGGAGGTGAACAGGGACCAAGAGGCACATTTCTTCCCTTGTTCTTCCCTTGGTCTGACGGGAGAAGTTTCTCACAGTGGCAGGGGGTTACTAAGAGCATGTCACACACACACACACACACACACACACACACCAGAGGCTACAAGAAACTGAAGTCCTGGCCCCCCTGTCCTTTCAGCCACAGTACTGAGAGTGAGCATTGCCCTGGGAGATACTTTATTATTTTTCTGTTTAGTTTTGCTTTGCAGCAATGATAACATCTTTAAATCTTTTTTCTCTGAGACACTTTCCAAAAATAATGAGCAACAAGTAACAATAAAAACAATATTTCATAAAGTAAAATAATAGTAACTTCTTAAATAATAATAATGATTATATATTTTGTGATTGTTAGCTACATATCAGGACCTGAAATAAGCGTTTTGACAGCATTACAATCCATTAAGCAGCTGTTATTATCCTTATTTTACAGTGAAAAAACTGAGGCTCAAAGCATTTAAGGTAACGGGCTTCGGCACAGCAGCCAGGATGCAACCAGGGTTTGTTTTATGGCAAAGCCTGTATTCCTCCCCTGAGGATAAACAGGTAATCTTTTTTTCCCCATTTTATTGATATGTGTAAGTGCAAAATTTAAGGTTTACAATGAAGTTGAGCATTTTGTGCACATACGTATCTTGTCAAGGTGACAAGGACTTTCCCACCCTCCTTTTGTCCCTCTCCCTACACTACCCTCCTCCCCCCACCCCAACCCTAGCCACGCACAAAACAGGTAATCTTTGAATTGGGAGATTCAGATAAAGATGGGATTAATCAGAGATGCGGATGAGAAGGCCCAATGAGCTGTGTCAGGAGAAGCGTCTTCAGTGAGCCTGAGTTTCATCAGACCAGAGGTTCAGGGCACAGAACTTTCTACTGTGACAAGGCAAAGCCTCTTCGTGTCAAATCACATACAGCAGAGGCACGCTGTTAATCACATGGTTTCAGAAAAAGGCCAAGAAGACCCTGTCATCTGTCTCATCCTGACCAAGGTAAAGTGAGCCTCCAGATCAGTACGTCAGGCATTTCTTTAAGAAGATTGCTATTACAAACACAAGTCCTGGCCCCTTTTCCCAATCCAGCTAGTTGGAATGGCTCCCCGATAGTCATGAGGAGATGATAAATCCCATTCCCTCTCTGACAAGAGAAGTCATTTGTGGTCAGTGCTGATTCTAAGACATCTATAGTCATCCAGGAGACTCTTTCCTGTTCATTTTAGATTCTGAATTCAGTCCAGGTCATAAAGAACATACTGAGTAAATGTCTATGTAAAGATATCTGTCTTGAAAATAATTTCATAAATTATATCTATAAATTAAGGTTATTAATAAATATGTTAAATATTCATTGTCAAAATCAAAATCTAGATGAATGAATGGTGACTAGAAAGTGTAGAACTGAAGAGGAAGTTTGTCTGAAGTCATAGTTTGAGTAAAGCAAGAAACAGCACAGGAGACGAATGGCCAAGAGGCTAAGAGAAAGGACTAGCAATCAACAGTATGCCATATGCTAAGCATTGGGGGTACTATCAAAAGTCCCTGGCTTCATAGAGCCTATATTCTAATGCAGGAAAGACGGCCAATAATGTGCAGGATTATCAAAGTATATAGTAGATTTGAAGGTAGTAAATGTTATGAATGCAAAGAAGAGTGAGGAGGTTGGCAAATGTCGAAAGATCACTGCAAAGCAAAAACTTCACTGAAAGCATGTTTGACCTAAGTCTTTAAAAATTAAGAAAGAAGGTCATGCAGATACTGGAGGGATCAATAATTGTCAATAAGAACTTCCAGTACAAATGCCCTGAGCTAGGTGTGTCTAGAGCACCTGAGAAACTGAAAGGAGGCAAGGGTGATCAGACAGTAACAGAGAGGGAGAGAGACTAGACATCAGACCGCAATGGTCATGCAATAGTGAAGGCAAAAATGCTGGACTTTACAAATCAATTCCATTGAACGAAAGGGGAATCGAAAGAAGATTTTGGTCAGCAAGTCAATACGACTTCTAGAACTTTGCTTCTGTGTTGAGAATCAACATGAGATAGAAGGAAAAAGTAGGATAAGAGAAACCACTTAGGAAGTGATAGTCACAATCCAGAAGAAAGATGAGGTTGATTCGGGTCTTGGCAATGGCAGTACACTTCATAGGATTTATCATAATCTATCATTATTATTATTTTGAGAAAAGAGTCTTCAGAATTTCCTGGCCAGGTGGTTATGAATATACAAAACAAGGAGTCAATTATTGGTCTTTGCATTGTTTTTTGTTTTTTGTTTTTTTAGCAACAAGAGTCTCCATTAACTCAGGTGAAAAGACTGTCAATGAGGCAGCTGTGGAGAGATGAGTAGTCAGGGGGTACATATAATGGTCAAGATATCCATTTGATGGAAGTCTGAGTCGTTGGAAACTGGACTCATAACCCTAGTATAAAATGGAAAAAAATCTAGAGAATTACAAAACTAGAGGTCACCAGTTTATTTGCGATTTTCTAAGTCCTGCTGACTGAGACCTCCAAGGTAGTAAACACAGAGGGAGAAGCAAAGAGGAATAAAGACTGAGCTCTGGAGAATCCTAACATCAGACAATCAAGAAGAAGAAAGAGCCCAGGTAGGAGAAGCAGCAGGGCAGGGTAGCACCCTGCGAGTCACGGGAAGTAAGAGCTCTCAGAGGAAACAAGCGAGCAAGTGTGCTAAAGGCAAAAAATAGGCTTGGTCATCAAGTAAGGCAGGAACAAGGAGCCAGGCCTTGGATCTAGCAATATCAGGGTTACTGGGGACCTTGGCAAAACTAATTTGATTAAGAGGCTGAAGTTAAAGTTTATGTGGAAGAGCTGTAGGAAAGATAGAATTGTAAGAATGTAAGACTAGATCAATTTTTGAAGTGCTTTGCTTTAAAGGAAGTCAAATGGAATAAGAGGAATGAAAAATAAGAAGAAGAAGAAGAAGAAGGAGGAAATAAGTGTCCAATCAAGGAGAATGGGAAAGGAAGGGTTCACCCGGCAGGAGCAGCATTGCATTGTGTTCAGAGAATGTGAAACCAATAATTTAGAGTCCGGCAAAAAGTCAGCCTGCTCTGTGGTATTACCTTGGAATCGCCATTTCATCAGTGGCAGTGATAAATATTCTTTCCCAATACAGCAAGCTATTCTCATCCCCATCGCATTCAGTTCGTCGCCAGAAATGAGAAAGAAAGAGAAAAACAAAAGATTAATAAATATTTTGTTGACTCCCACCGAAAAGTTCTCTTAATAAATGGGGGTGGTACAAGTAAAATGTAACTATAGCTGCTCGCCACTCCCTGGCAATACAAAGAGAGGCATACTGGGTCACTTCCCAACCCCTTCCTGCGGGGTCGTGCCTTCAGTAAATCTTCTCTTGTCACTACAGATTAATAGGCAAAAGATTTATGTGACCTGAAGAGGAGCCAGAAAATGTTCCACTGCAGGTAAATGAGATGGCCCTTAAGTCTCAGTCTAGGTATGTCAATATATAATTGACTAATGAGCCAACAGCTTTGATAGAATATGTACCACAGGGAAAGCTCTGGGCTGAGAACTATAGGAAATACAAAAAGTAAATAAATAAAGAATCAGAGTTTTCTTTTCTAAAACACATATTTGATTATTTTCCTGATGTTGTAGATATGACTAAATGTCTACCACAATCTTCCATAGTAACAAGCTCTGGCTGAATCTTAACTATCTAGCCAGCTAGCAACTAGAAAGTCTGAAAATACAGTATTTTTAAAAGAGAGTAGCTATGTCTCAGTCTTTCGTTAAGGGCGTCAGACACCAAGCACACATTTCTCCCAGACGCTTCCCACTCCCACCTGGCTGGCACGCAGAATTCAGCAGCACACAGCTTTGAGCACGCAAGGACAATGCTCAGGCGACATGGAAGGAATGCGGTACAGAGAGCTCACATTTGAACTGACTACACAGAATAGCTGCCCATCTGGACAGGGGAAGCAAGGAAAACATAATTTGAAGCCACTATTTTCGGGTTCTAATTTGAAATGCAATTTTTCATGTGCCTTAAGTGATACACTTACCTATCTCCAAAAGCTCTTCCAGCCTCTCAGTGTCAAGGAAACCAAGCAAATGCTGCTCAGGACAGCCCACGCTGTCCCCCACCACCTCACCTGTCCTTGCTTTTCGGGTTGCATCATCCTGCACTTGGATCCTCATTTCTGTGTGAAATTCAGTAAATCCATGCTCTAAATATTCAGCACAGTCCTGGAATATTTTGTTTAAATGTTCACTTGAAACTCATCTGAAGGGAAAGTTAAGATCCTGCAAGGTGGGTTGGGGGCATAGCACAAGGATTAGAGCATTTGCTCAGGAAGCACAAGGCTCTAGGTTCCATCCTCCCAGTACCATGTATAGCTGGGCACGGTGGGGCATGCTATAATGCCAGCACTAAGATTACAGTAAAACTGCTGTGAATACAAGAGCGGCCTGGGCTCCACTGTGAGTTCTGGACCTACATGGACTTCAGAGCAAAATATTGTCTCCAAAAGAGAAATGAAAACCACATAAGGACCAGCCTTTCTTATAAAGTCTGCCTCTTTTCAGCGAGTAAAAGAGGACATCATTTCAAGATTATAAGTCTTTTCTCCTAAGTGGAACGAAAATAGAAAATAACTTAGGTATTGAATACAGTGGGAAACAATTTTGCACCCATTTTGAACACATGGATTTTTTTAAATCAATAGACATTTTTAGAGCATTTTAAGGTTCACGGCAAAATTGAATGCAAAGTACAGAGTTGCCATATGCCCTGTCCCTACAAACAGACAACGACTCACTCTCGACATGGCGCTCCAGAGGCTACAGTAGTTGCAACTGATGAGCCTGTGCTGACCTGTCATTGTTACTCAAAGTCCACAGCTCCATTAAGGTTTAGTCTAATGTATATCATGTGGCTTTTGGCAAAGGCAACAATGGCATGCATCCATCGTTGTTGTATCATACAAAAATTATGTCACTGGCCCAAAAGTTCTCTGTGTGCTTTATGCATTCTTTCTGCCCTGTCTTCTCCCTCTGGGAAACACTATCTTTTTTACTGTCTCCATATTATTTTTTTCACTTTTCAGAACATCAGATAGTTGGCATCATACCATTTGTAGATGTTTTGTGTTGCCTTCTTTGGCTGACTAACATGCATCACTTACATGTTTTTTCATGATTTTATAAGTCATTTATTTTTAACTTTAAATAATACTTCATTATCCGGATATGCCATAATTTATCTACTCTTACACTAAAGGATATTTGGCCCCTTCCAAGTTTGAGTGATCGAAAATAAGTTGTTCTAAACAGCCATGTATAGATATTTGTGCAGACGTGTTTCTGTTGCCTTTGTGTAAATATCCAGAAGTGAGGTGACTGGACCTTATAGGGGGGCGGGTTTTGTTCTGCAAGACTCTGCCATACTATTTGTCAAGGTGGATATACCACGTTGCATCCTCAAGAGCAATGGAAGAGAATTCTTCTTACTCCTCATCCTCACCAGCATTTGATGATGTCAGTGTCTTGGACTCTGGACCACCATGAGGTGTATAGAGCTATCCACTGTTGCTTTAATTTGCATTTTCTTGACAATCCACAATGCGAAGCATCTTTTCGTGCCTTTATTAGCCATCTGTATGGCTTCTTCATTGAGGTGCCCATTCAGTTCCTTTGTTCACTCTCTAATTGAGTAGTTCGTTTTCTTATTGTTGCATTTCAAATGTTCTTTATTTATTTTGGATAATAGTCTATTGTGAAATGTATTTTTGCAAATATTTTCACTCAATCTGCTATCTGTCTTTTCATTTTCTTGACATTGTCTTTCTAGGAAAGAAGATTTTTATTTCAATGAAGCCAAGCTTGTCACTGGCTTTTTTCATGGGTCATGCTTTTGGTATCGAAACAGTCAGGTCTATGCCCAATGTCATCAAGACTTTATCCCTTAGTATCTATTAAGAGTTTTATACATAAGTACAGTGCATTTAGGTGTGTGTATTAATTTTTACAAGGAATGGAAAGAACACACCTACAATTGCTTACATGAATGCCCACTTCTGGCACCATTTACTCTACATGGCATCAGTATTCAACAGCATTGTCTGTGCTCATCATGCTTATATGACTCTACCTCTGGGGCATCTATTCTGTTTCATTGGTTTATTCACCTCTTCTTTCAGCAATGTCACACTGTCTTCATGATTATAAATTTACAGTAAGTCTTGAATTCACATAGTGTCAGTGTTTCACCTTCATTCTCCTTCAATATTAAATTGACTGTTCTGAGATTTTTGTCTCCAAAATTTTTAAAATTGCATTGTCAAAGTAGCAGGAATTCAGCTTTGAATTGCATTGAATCTACAGATTAAGATGGGGAAAGTGAAACACTGACGCATTCCTGTCCATGAATATGGAAACGCTCTCTCTTCCATTGGTACTTCTTTGCTATTTTTCATTAGAGTTCTGTAGTTTACATCAAGCAGAGGTATTTTATTAGATTTATATCTAAGAATTACATTTTGAGCAGTGCTGAGATGAATGGTATTATATTTTTAATTTCAAACTTCTCTCTATTGATGACATATAGGTAAAAGACTTCTGCTGTATGTTAGCTTTGTGTTCTAGAAGCTTGGAAGAAACACTTAATAGATTTGATGATCCTTTTATATTTTCTATGTAACCATGTCATTGGCAAACAAAGACAGTCTTATTTCTGCTTCGAAACTGTATGGCATTTTTTTCTTTTTGTATTAGCTAAGACTTCCATTGTTATTTTTTATTTCAAAACAGAGTCATGTCAAGTTGCTAAATTACTTCAGCTGAACTTAATCCTAAACTTCTTGCCTCTACATCCCAGAGTATTGAGATTATAGGCGTGAGTCACTGGGCTGAATTTAATTATTTTTTTATTAAATTGAGGAAGATCTTCTCTATTCTTAGTTTACTATGGGTACTTCTTTTTAACTCTCAGTGGCTGTTGAATTTTGCCAATATTTTCATGTAATTTTGCCAATTTTTTCATGTAATTTTTCCTCTGAAAGCTAGGGTCATAGCTCAGCAGTTAGAACACTTACCTTGCATAGGCAAGGCCCTGAATTTAATTCCTTACCACCACATAAAAGTTAGCTGGGGGTAGTGGGATACCCCTTTAATCCCAGCGCTTAGAAGGCTGAGGCAGGAGGATTGCCATGAGTAAGAGATTATCCTGAACTACAAAGTATGATCAGGATCAGCCTCTACAGAGCAAGCAAGAAAGAAATTGTTGATGATTATATTAACTGGACTTTGAACACTGAACAATTTCATTTTATATAATCATGCATGCATAAAGAACATATGGTTGTAATTTTTAACAAATGATTATTCACTAAGCAAGAATTTAAAATACAAGTTTGTATTTTATTTTTAAGTATTTCTTCCTTTCTTAAGGTAGATCCAAGTTTCTAACGTATTATTTTTCTTCTCTTTGAAGTACTTCTTTTAATATTTTCTGCAATGCAAGTATACTGGCAACAAACTCAGTATTTATTTGATATATTTTTCCCTCTGACTATCAAAGACTAATTTTAGAGAATACAGATAAATTTTTCTCTCAAAATATCATACATTGTACTCCGCCATGTTCTTATTTACATGTTTTTTAAGTAAAACATAATTTTCATCTTTTCTACTATGCATGTAAATATTTATTTTCCCCTCTGTCTTTCATGATTTTTTCTTCAATACAGGGTTGTCTAGGCTAATCTGGAACTGGCAACTTTCCTGCCTCTGCCTCCCAGAATGCTGAGATGACAGGACTGTACCACTAGGCCTGGCCAAGATTTTTTAGTTTTGATTTTCAGCAGTTTTAACAAATTGTTTTTTATTAATTTGTTATTTGCAATACATAATAACGTTCAGCTTGAGTAACTGGTGTGTGCACATACGGCATCTGAATCATGTGCCCTTGTTCCTGGCTTGCCCTCACACTCTACATCTACTCCACCCCACTAAGTCTATCTTCCTAACACTCTCTTTTAGTACAGTAGATTCCCTTTCCTTTTTAGAGGAATGAGTCTTGGGTCCTGTTTGTTGTTTTGTGAGCTACCGGAAGCTGAGACATGGTGCCTAACATTAATCTGAGGAAATTCTTAATCGTTATTATTCAAATATTGATTCTCTTCCTTTCTTTCTTCTTCTTGCATTTTTATCACATGTCTACCACACCATCTGTAGTTATCCCAGTTTTTAAATAGTCCAAGTTTTGAAGGTTTGTACTGTCACACCCTGAGCTCAGAGATTGTTTCGTCAGCCATACCCAATCTCCATGTGAGCCCATCATGTGCATTCTTTATTTCTAATGAAGCATTTTTTTTATTTCTATCTAGCATTTTTCTGGTTCTTTCTTAAAATGTCCATCACTCTTTATTCATTCTCCATTATTCCTTCCTATCATCTACTTTTTTCCTGTTAAAACTCTCAGCACATTAACGTTTTTTCTAATTCCTGGCCTGTTATGTTCAATTTTAATATCATATCTGATTCCAGTCATCCTGCTTTTTTTTCCATCTCTTCAAACTATACTTTGTATCTTTGGTATGGCTTATCAATTTTTGTTGAAATATGAACATGATATACTGAGTAAAACAAGTTGTGATAAACATATGCTCAGTGTTATAGTAGCAATGCGTGAGCAGGAGTTGAAGGAGGACGTGTCCTGTAGGCCTATGATCGGGTCACAGTCACACGGTGAGTGTATCTTTAGAAGTCTCACCAACCCTTCTGAGTTTCATCATTGTGTGTGGGACAGATGCTTAGAGCTCTCTTGGAGGGCCTTTCCCTATACCCATTAGTATCTGATAAAGCCTAAACAAGTTAGAGCTAATAAAACTCCAAAGAATCTGTTAAAATAAGCCTTGCTAAGTAAGCCAAAATACTCTAGCATATTTCCAAATGGCTCCTAAAAGCAAGAGGAAGATTTGCTCGGATATCCACTGTGAGAAACTGAGAGACCTCTGAAAGTTAAAATTCCCAGAATCGGAGGGCCTCATAATCAGGTCAGAGGGCCTCATGATCAGGTCAACCTGCAGTTTTGAACTCTCAGAGTTACATACTCTGAGATTTCCCCCAATTCAAACATTAGAGTTCAGATTTTGCTACTCTGAGTTGAATCCTGGAAGGTTTCTACCTGCTCTGGTAATTTCTGATTCTGTGTCCAACTGTTTGTCTCCATATTTTTCAGGACACAAATTTGGCCTATCATCTCCTTTCTTTCATTCATTTAATAAGTGTTATAAGCTTTTAATGTATTTAGCTTTGTATTTGTTGTAAGGCTGGCATATTTTTAGGATGACTTCTAGGCTCCTCACTTGTGGAACCAGAAACTGGAAGTCAACACATGGAGTTTTTTAAAAGTAATTAATACATTTATCCCCTTTGCCCTCAAGGGAAATTCATTTCTGAATATTTTTCCATTTTAATAGCAGCAAGAATTGCAACGACATTTTAACTTTTCCTTACAAACTAGGATATTTACATGGAGCCCCAGTTAGGCATATATCTCTATCTGCACAACAACCAGAAAATTTGCAGCAACATGATGTTATTTAAAATCAGTGACACGCTCTAGTTATAATTTGTAGTTTTTAAAATTCTTTCATACACACAGACTCATTTATTCCTGTAGGTCTTCTTACTTTTACTTACTAGGATTTAAGGTTCATGTGAATAGAAACATTGTAACATTTATTTGTCTTTTTACTTTATTTCAGCTTGTTGCTAAACAATCATTCTGTAGATTTAATTGTACTTTATCTTCATAGTAGCCTTAGAACCGGCAGTAGTATCACCATCACACGGTGAGACTGAAGGCAACTTAGGCTCAGAGGAGGAATGAGGTACCCCAGGTGCCACAAGTTGCAAAATCTTAAATAATATGGGTATAGGTAGAAAATGAAATCCCTTATTGATGATTTAATTCTTACCAAATTAGCAAGGCAGAGACTGCAATTTGACTGCCCTGGGCTTGAAGAAATAAAAATACACGATGTTGCTCACACATCTACATTTCTGGGATGTGATTTACATTTTTTCCAAGCGAATGTTTTCTGTCCTTTTTCAAAAATCAATCTTTTTATTAGCATGTACTTACAATAATAATTATTAAGTTCAACTTGGGGGATGGGTCTATATTACACTCCATCTTAATCATGTTTACTTGCCTTTCCCCTTCCTGTACTTTCATCTCTCCTCCATCCCACTTCTCCTTCTTGGCTCCATAGAATCTACCTCCTTGCCCGCTGATGTCTTTGTTTCCTTAGTTATCAGCCCTGGAGAGCACCGATTAGCTCCTTGTTAAGACGGATGAAGAGTTGAGTTCCTTAATTGCCTTCCGCTTCTCCCCTCTTCCTCAGCCTCAATTTTTGATTGTATTGTGTTTATTTTACAATTTGCAATATGAGAAACGCTTTTCCTGAAATTGTAACATTAATCAGAATCTGTTGACCCCTAGTTCTTAAACATGAGGAAATAACTCGTTTTTTAAACTTTCTTACTTCTTTCCATTATCCATCCCGCATTTTGTTGTTGTTGCTAGTATTGTTTCTGTTACTTTAAACTGTCAGTGTTATGACCTTTTCATTCTATTCTGCAATCTCAAATGTAACAGACTTTACCTATTTCCAATGCTGTGAATTATGAAACAGTGTTTTTGTTTTTATGCTTATGCAAGAATTTTTTAACGTAGAATTAAGTTGTGACGGTACAGGTAAAACAAGGGAAATGCAACCTCATATTATTGAAGCATTGCTCATAAATAAAATATATACTTAGGCCTTAATTTAAAGTAATGATTCTCAAATCAGAATTGCACACAAATCACCAAAGGATCTTGTTAAAATGTGGCTGACGTGGGATGAGGCTCCAGACCCATGAGGTGAAGACCATGCACTTCTCACCAGCACTAGGTGGTGTCAGTAGCACTGATCCAGGGACCATAGTTAGTAGCAAACTGCTAAGGACACTTTTTCATGCCATTTCACGCTCCATCACTTCTTCTGGGTCATAATGAACCCCTGATGTTTTCTATATCTACTATTGGTCTTTCTTGAATTTTTATACCCACCACTCTTAATGCAAAATCCCATATGGTTTCTGCTTCCTCTTTTCAGTTCCTTATCAAAAAAAAAAAATTAATCATTTCTTCAGGGCCACTTTTTCTTTCCATAGCATGGTTTGGGATTTTGAAGCTTTTTGCTTTTTTCTGCTATGAAATTTTCACCCCCATCCTCAAATCCATTCAGTGTTCTACAACTGCCTACAAACTAGGTGATCAGAAAGTTCCTTGAACCTATTCACCCTCTGAAACCACCAAAGTACATCAAGTCCAGAAAAATATCCCCAGATTTTACCTTTTTGTTTTTAAAGTTTCCTCCTTGAAAATATGATAATTATACCTGACTTGCAGAAACATGGCCCAGACCCTGCACAAGAATAGAGCTCAGTCCCTCACCTGGAAGCATCACCTAGTTGTTTCTTTCACCGGGCTGGTGTTTACTAGTGGCATAGGGGAACCACTCCCACCTCATCATTGAGAAAAGCTTCCCTGAAAAGATCTATAATTTATCCTCATGTCACAAGCTACAACATGAATAGAAACGTGAAAAATAAACCTAGTCTAATGAGAAAGTGTTATTATGCAAAGGAAGAAAATCATACAGTTAATCCATTTTTAAATAATTCTAAAATAATGCCAAGGTGCTCTCTGGGTTCCATATCTTGAGATATGACTAGTCATTTTTTTCCTTTATCTCACAAACCCTGATTACACAAAAGCAATTATGAGAAAATGTGTAATAAAACAGCAGGTGATGCCAAATGGAATTCAGAAAACTGCCTACAGGAGAGAAAAAAAAGTCATTCATTGTTAAGCATCTCTAAACACTATGCTCTAGGAAGAAAAGTGAATATGAACTTTAAATATTTAGAAACCTCAGGGTGCTTTGAATAGAGACAGCCTCCTCCCCCATTTTACAGTTTAGGAAAACTGAGTCAGCGGTCCTCACTCGCCCTAGACTTTGCAGAACCTACCCCCAGAAGGGCACTCAGAGCACAGTGTGATTAAAAGTGTAATTAGGAGTCTTTCTTACTTAGCTGAGTCACCTGTGTCTTGTTACACACTTCCACCAAAATTAAATACATTAATTTTTAAAATTGAGTCCCAGAGAGTCCCATCAGCAGTGTAATCAAGGTAAATTACATTATTAAGTGTGAGACGGTCCAAGATACAAAATAAAATAAAATAAATATGTGTAAAAGACTAACGATGCCTTCGGCAAAGAGCTGGGGAACCATTGATAACATTACTACAGAGGACATTACCAGCTCTAGACAGAGGAGAGGCTATAAGTGCATTTTTTTCCCTAGCAGATAATTTTCTCCACTGAGTAAAAATAGATCTAAAAGTAGAGTTGCTAGTTTGCTTTATATAAGACCCTGTATAAAATAGGTACCTTTTCAGATTAGGGAGACTATTTTGTCACCATTGATGAAGCTTCGTATACTAGAGTCTGATCCCCTCATAAGACAAACCACTCCAACCCTTCCTTCCTATACCCTACCTCGAAAAAGACAAGTTCTAGATGCATAACTCTAAGCTTCAGGATTATCCTTAACTTTAGCCTGGTTCCATGATATCTCCCAATAAGGGTGGCTCCTGGAATTAACAAGTATTCTTGTTCAGGAGGTAGGAAATTAAAGGTTTATGGGCCACCCAGGAAAAATCAGCTCCTTCCACCTGAGGGAAAATTTAAAATAATTGCGGGAGAAACATGGGATAGTATGCAAAAATGAAAATACTGGGCAGAGGGTAAGGGAGTTAGTAAGAAAGAAATAAAGCAACAAAAATACTAGAGAAAAAAATAATAGGGTAAAATCCCAAAGCGAAAGGCAGGGAAGCATTTCTACTACCAAGTTGAAACAAGTTGTCTAAGGTGCAAAGATCAGAAGAGGTTATGTACATTAGAGGGTGTCTTGAAGTGATGGGGACCATAGCCCAAAGGCCCCTGCTTCTATTGCACTGAAATGTCTTTTACTCCATCTTTTGGCTCTTTGACTCTCTGATTTCCATAAAGTAAGTGATTTTAGCTGTTGGAGCTTTGGAAACTCCTTGGCACATCTGTGTGTTCACCGTGACTCTGACCAGGAACTAGCACACTATAGCCTGCAACTTAAACCTAGCCGATGCCTGTGTAGTATTTCACATCTTGTTGAGGTACAGT
Source organism: Ctenodactylus gundi (assembly GCA_004027205.1). Classification (NCBI taxonomy): domain Eukaryota; kingdom Metazoa; phylum Chordata; class Mammalia; order Rodentia; family Ctenodactylidae; genus Ctenodactylus; species Ctenodactylus gundi. Next base: position 270,948 of record PVKB01000250.1, on the reverse strand, counting down.
CATGTCTGCTTTTATTTCCTATTATCTACTACCGCTCTCAAGCTATAGCAGCAGAGTTGCAGAGCTCAAAAGAAAACACATTCAAGGAATCCGAAATTCAATATGGCTTGAGTTCAGAAGTCAGGGCAGAGAATACCGAGAAATAGGACTAGAAGGTATATAATGCCTTATGAGCCATGGTGAGGAGATTGTATTTGCATATAAAACCACGAGGAAACATTGAATTGCTACAGGCAGGTATCAATGACCCAACCTGCATTTCCACCCACTCTGAACACATTAAGGAACATTCCTAAAAGAAATAACAGTGATAGCAGAGATCATAATTAAGATGTTGCTGCGCTCACCTGGGAAAACAGGAAGATGGTCTGAGCCACCCAAATGGCAGTGACACTGGAGAGCAGCAGGGAGACCAGGGAGGCATCATCTGAGTAACACCAACAAAAGTGGGCCTTGTATGTGTCGCATCAAAGAAGCCTTTCAGTGGTGCAGCCTAGTGAGGTTTTATTTTTCTCACATTACAAAAATCTGGGTATCGACTGTCCAAATTCTGTGTCTGGGGAAGGAACCCACCAAAAGTTGTATCCCTCCTCGAGTCCTGCATTATCATCCTAATCGTGTGGCTCTTGTGTATGCGTGTTCTCGGGCAAGACAGTACGGAGGGAAAAAATGTGAATTATTTCAATCTATTTATTTACATCAGGAAAACAACGGCACTCCCTGAAGCTCTAAGATGATTCCTTTCTTACCCTACTAGTCATTAATGAGTCACATGGTCCCCCAGAGGAAATCTGGAAGGGTATTTTTTAGGAGACTACTACTGCACTTGAAACAATGGTTCTGAGTAAGGAAGAAGGGTAGAATGGAGAATGAGCAGGCAACTAGTAGTGTTTTCCACAGACTGGGGTTTGATGGCAAGAAAGAAGCCAGAATATTGCCCAGGTTCTTGACCAGACAGGTATCCAGGATGTGCACGCCTATAGTCTAACACAAGAGAAAGAGGAAGAACAGACAGAAGGGAAGGAGACAAAGGCTAATTTAAAATCAGAGTTCCACAAAGAACATGCTAAGTATGTGTCTTCTGAGAGGCTGTCATTGATAAGGACAGTGTGAAGGTAATAAAAACATCAAACTGAAGGCACATATGGCGGACAGTACTATATATTTTGTTCAAAGGGCTATTAATTTCAAAGAAGTATTAATTTCTTTCTGCTATATGTGGTTGAGTTTCTAACCTTAAAATTTCTTAATCTTAATAAAACAGCCATTCATGACTAATGTTCCAGTGATAATCTCTGAAATCATCCAAGCTTTTTAGTTGTACATGGATTCTGTTTTACGTTAACCAAAATACAGATAAAATATACTTTGTATAATAAAATAATTTTCATTTTATTTTCTAAAAATAAGATCTTTTGATATATTTGGCTTTTCAGGGCAGGAAAGTAAAATTGGAAAACTGAGAATTACTAAGCACTTTCATCAGAGACCAATGACGGGTGATACACGGGCACTAAAGAAGTAACCTGCTTCGGCAGGGTTGGCGTCAGATGTCATTGTTCACCCTGGGATTGGACATGAACGTGTGAAATCTTACCTGAGCTCACCACCAGTCTGCTGATGCAGCCGGGAAGCAGTTAGACCATCCTTGTGTCCTCATCTCTGCAGACTGCTTTTGGCTATTCGAATCAGACAATCAAATGAGATTCAATTAATTAGATGTGCTCATTGGTTCAGATATTTGTAAGACAATGGAGCTGGCATTGCATATCTCATTCTAATCTAGTTCTTATTAATTACAAGGTTCTTCTTAAAACAAGACACTTAGTGGGGAATCCAGAATGAATCAAACATAAAACGAATTATGGAAGGACTGTGCTGCAATGGGTATTGTGAAGATACCCCACAATGAAGTTTTGGGACAGCAAGTGTTTCTAAAGAAGAGTACCAATGTAATAAACACACCGATTATATTGAAAACAGATTGGTGAAAGGTTATCTAAACTTGTCAGTGTGCAAAGCAATAGAATTATCTTTCAAAATATGCAAAATACTACCATTTTATTGTAGTTACTGAACCATTACACATTATCAAAGGGCAATGTCCATAATTCTACGAATTATAAGACAAAGAAAGTTCAAGAAAAAAAAACAAGCCTCACTAGAAGATGCTTGGCATTTTCTTTGTGTTATCTGTTCATGTTAATCCTCAGCCTTTCTCATGATAACTGCTACACCGTGGCCTACTAGTCTCCAGATTTAATTTTAGACCCATCTGCTCAGACCAAGAAGGAAGAGTGTTTGTTGAAGCCATGCATTGTGGTTAGGATCTGGAGTGTCCCCCAAAATCTCATGTATTTTAATGTTATGGATTGTCTATGGAACCATGGGCTGTTGGTGGACTGGGGTCTAGTCTGGAGGGGTGGATTACAGTTGAGTTAGGATTAAAGTTGTGTAAGGTACGATTAACGGTATACAGTGGCCACACCTCCCACACCTGGATCCAGGAGGGGCTAATCGCTGGGTGGAGACCTGGAAGGATCGATAAGCTGCTTCCTGCCTTCCTTGAGGACTAGGTCTGGGACTAGGAATGGTCTCAACTAGTCTCAACTTGCCTTCCTGTCAGTGATGTAGTGAGAAGCTGCCTCCACTCCGCCTCTGCCATGTACTCGTGGGTGCCAGATATTGAGTCACAGCAACGAAAAGTAACTAAGACACTGAGTGCTGTGCTAATCAGCTTTCTGTTACTATAACAAATGATTGAGATAAATCAACTTCAAAATTATTCTGGCTCATGACTTCAGAGATCTCAGTCCATGGCCCCCTTCCTTTTCGACCTGGGATAAGGCAGCATGTCACAGTCGGAGCACATAGCTGAAGAAGATGTTCACCGCGTGGTGACAGGGAAGCAAAGAGGCGGGACCCGGGGAAGGGGGGGGTGGTATGGTTTCAATGTTCCTTTCACAGGAAGATCTTTAGCCAGCTTCCTCCCACCAGGTCAGCTTCCCAACAGCCCCACAGGCTGGTGACCAAGCCTTCACCACATGGGCCTGCTGAGGACCACTTGCCACAGAAAATGCTAGTCATCAAGTATTGCTGGCTTTCCATCTTCATGGCCATTTGTAACCTGAGGGCTGAAATGACAAGTTCTGGACAATGAGCAGAAGCTTTATGTGTCACTTCTGAGCCAGTGCCAGAGTTCCCTGCATTGGGTGAAGTCAGTTTCTGATAATACCCAACACAGTGGATCTCCAGGAGACTAACACCTGAAATTCTACCATAGAGATATATAAAGAATGAGAAAGAGGACTTTATAAAGCTTGGGGTTATTATCACAGCATAACTTGGCCTAGGTACACAACTGACAGGGTCTTTTTTGTGGGGTACTAAAGCACCATTCAACATGTCTCTTTGTGTGCTTTTGTAAAAAAAAAAAAAAAAACGATTTTACACATCCAATTTAACAAAAGAATCATGTTGTAGACAACAATACTATAGGTAAATTATGCAAAAACTAAGATACCCACTATGTATTACTTGCATATAAATTTGAAGTATTTAAATTAGAGAAGAGATTTTTAGAACAGCTTTATAATCTTTACTTAATAATGCACTATCAACATTTCCCTTTTTGATTAAAGATTATATCCATCATTTTAATGATTGAGTAATATTCCATTGTAAGCTGCATAACAACTTGTGTAATCAATTCCTTATTATAATATATAATTACTTCTAATTATTTTGTACCAAATCAATATTTGCTTACATTCATAACAATTTCTCCAAAACCAGTTTTGATAAATTAAATTGCTATACCAAATACAATTGAAAGAAAATTGGAAGACTTTAATTGAGTTTTGCCAAATCAAAATTAAGCAATCCAAGCATATTTCATAGTCCACCTAGCAATATATGACAGTATTTATTTTCTACCTACCACCATTACTGGCAATTCTCCAGTATTATTTCAAAGGCAAAAATCAGTCTAAAAATTTCTTTCAGAGTTCGACCATTATGCATTAACTCTCTCTTTTTCCTTTTGTTTTCTCTGTTAATAAAATGTCTTTCTTAATAAAAAACATATTGAACTAAATTTTCTTTCAGGTTTTTTTATTGTTTTATTCATTAATTTTTCTTTGGATAAAACAGCTGGGTTTTAAGAGGAATTCTGTTTGCTTTTAGTGTACAGTGTAAAAAACACATTTCACTAAACAATTTTTTCAAAGCCTTCTTCTTGTAGACACACTATTCTCTATTTATATCAGTTCCATGATGATTTGATCATTGAGACTTAGAGTTTTTTTATTTTTGTGGCACTGAGTATTGACCATGGGGCCTTTGATCTGAGCTGATCCTACCACCCCCGTCTCCTTTGACTTTTTTGAGGCAAGGACTCACTAATCCACTACATCGTCAAAGCTCAGCTTGAATTGCAATCCTCCTGCCTCAGCCTCCCAGAACATTGGGATGTCAGGCATGTTCCACATGGCCCACTATACCTGGCCTTTACAGCATTCTCTTGCATCTAAGAGCACAAGTACATGTGTGCACACACATGCTCCCCAAACATTATCATCATTCTTCTATTTTCAATTTATTTCCTGCTCTTCATAGTGTTTTAATTCCTACTTTTCTCTTCTGATGCTTACATAGAGTTGGAAGATGACTTGTCTTTCAGGCCAGAGGCAGCCCTAGAGTTACGGCAGGAAGGTCTATTGGCGGAGGGAGCTTTGCATGGCCCTGCAGAGCAGAAGATGACACACTTAGGCCTTGCGAATGGACTTCTTCCCAGTGGGATCTTACTCTTTCTCTCTAGAAGTTATGTCTCCTGTTCCTTAAAGTTTACCAGCACTGTGCACAGGATACCATCAATGCCATTTCCATGTTAGAAAGGAACACAGATACAAAGAGAAAATTATCATCTACTATGACCCCCTGCTACCCAAGAGGTGAATGCAAGGTTTCTCTCTGAGAACACACACCTTTAACAAGCCTAGTCTGGGTGACCACAAATATCCAGGCCACATTTTAGGATGATGCAAAGAAAATATTAAAAGCATCTCTCCTTTCTGGAGAAAGGTCAAGCTTTCCCATCGGCCCCACAGGAGGGCAACAAGTCTCAATTCTGAGTGATGCTGGTAGTGTGCTACAATTCTCCCCTGTAACCACTGATTTTATCAGGCATGTACTCCTGCAAAATATAAATACTAAATAATTTACCTAAGGTACTTTTTATTGGAGATACTATGCATGATGAATTTTGTCCTTGATAGTGAGATAAAAGCTGAACTCTTTTTCTCCAATTGGCAGATCCCTTCAACACCTTATTTTCATTAGTAAGGACTTGGGGTTTTTCCTGATGCAAAGTAAACATCATATGATTCAGAATATTGTTAGATTTGCTGCCTCTGAGTCCAAACAGAGGCAATCTCACAGACGGGTCCTTAAAGAATATGAACTGGGACCTCGCTATCCCCACAGTGGCCAACTGACTGGCTTCCCTCGAGGGCTCAATCTCCATCCCAGATCTTCACTTTAACAAAAACAGACAAGCAAAAACAAATAAACAAAAAAAAAAAATGGTTGTGTGCACAGAAAATATGAAGATCTCTGACCTAGGAGACAAGACGGAAACCCAGGTCCCACATACTTCCCTCTCCTCACTCGTCCGCGGGGAGAGTTTGAGGTTAGTTCTTGCACATGCGAGGCGCAACACAGAGAATAGATGTGACCTACGCGAAAAGACTTTTTAAAGACCCACTTTCAGTTTCCCCTGAGTCTGTGCCGGCTCTCTTTTGAGGAGTTGTGCTTTGAAAGTCCAGAAAATCACGGTTGTTAAGATAACCACCCAGGGCAGGAAACAACTTAGGTCAAATTCTGTTTTCTTCGTGTAGAAAATTGAAAAGAAAAGCTCAATATGAAATGTTTACTTTTTAAATCATTTTTTAAAGTTCTTTCATGTAATGTAATACTCTCCAGCTGTGGAAAAAAGAAAAAGTCATGCTAGATGCATATTCAATAAGTGACATTCACACTGGAGCAAGGTAATTTATTAGAAACACATCGGTTTATCCCTTGTGTTTCTAGAACTCTAGAATTTCAAGGCTGGACAAAACCCTCAGAGGCCTCCGAGGTCTTGCCTCTGCTTTCCGCTAACTTCTCATTCAGTCACTCCTTGACCACCTTTAATGATGGGAGCTCACTCTCTAGAATAAGCCAGCCCATTCCATTTTATGAGTGTATAAGTGAGGAGAGAGCTTTACTACCTGTGACTTCACACACATGCCCCTCTACAGCTCCTTTTCTGTGAAATCTGTGGACTTGGCCTTTGGATATCACGGAATAAGTCCCATCTCCTCTTCCACACGTCAGTGCCTCTGAAGCCACTCACCTTGCCTTCCTATCTCCAGACTCAAATCGCCATGCACTACACATGTGAAGTAGTAGAGTAGAAAACCAGCTACCATCAGAACTGCCAGTTTCTCGTACTGTCAATTTCCCAGGCCTGGCTGATTTTCCCCTGAGGACCCCTCAGTACATGTGCATCCTGCCCCACTCATGCATTATCGTGTTCATACATTAATTCAGCAAATATTTACTGAGTGATAAGTGCTTATCGAAAGCCAGAAATAGTCCAGTCGCTGAAGATATATAGCAGTAGCTATAATCAATACAATTTTCACCCTCGCAGAGCTTAGGTTCCAGCTATGGGAGTAACACTATGGAGGAAAGTAAAAATCTGAAGGAAATATTGGCCAGGAAAGCTGATGTTTGAGTAGAGAGCTGCCGGAAGTGAGAACACAATCCATGCTGGACTGGAAAAAGCATTCTAGGGGAAGGAAATCAGTGGAGAGGCCCCGACGCGAGGTGAGCTTAGTGGGGCAAGGGACAGTTAAGCCACCGTAGCTGGACTTGAGTAACCTCAGAGGCAAGGAATCAGAAGTTGCTTACATAGAAACTTGTCAGTATGACTTGACCTTGGAGGGTTTTTTTTTCTATTGCCTGTTTTTTATTTGCTTGGGTTTTTATTTGTTTCTTCCTCCTCTAAATAGATTTGAAAGCCACTGTATGTTATACGCAAATGAGTAACAAAATGTGACCTAGTGTTAAATGTACCCCTCTGGCTGCTTGTGTAGAAACAACTGGGCCATGTGGGGAGATAACGAGGCTGAGCAGGCAACAGCAAGAACATTAGAGGAACAGCGTGATAGGCTAGGAGAAACATAGTGGCCTCATTGGGAGTGGTCACCCTGGAGGATTTGAACAGAAGAGTCATTTAGCAAGTTGTCCTTTTATTCCCGATGCTAATTGGTATGTTTTTCTTATGAGAATTTCATCCAACTTAACCTAGAGTATTTGAAACTTAATAAAGAAAATGCCCTATCCTCTAATTCCACAGACAGGGATTTCTCCTAAGAAATCCTTAGGCGCTGATTTCAATAAGCTTCCCTCTGCTTGGTCTCCCAAGAAGGGCTAGAATGTACCAAATCCTTCTTGTGATTCTTCTGCCTTCTGTTGAAATGGAATGGCAAACTCCAAATGCCTACATGCCTAGCACCCAGCCCAGCACAGCAGACATTTGTAGGGTGCCAACCATATTTCCTCTGTACACACAATTCTTGTGCACATGAGAGCTTCCTAATGCAAACATCAATGTCTCTCCTCCAACTGGATTCGGAGCGCTCAGTTCATCATGGGAGCAAACCAGAGAGTCCAGAAACACATTACTCCAGGGGACAGTACTTTCATTGATGAAAGCTGGAAGATAAAACTCTAAGCTACTGACTCCTGGGAAGAAATACACTGAAGTATAATCTACACTGTCTCCCAAAGGTCCCTGTCAGGAGTAACCCACAGCTGACTACAGAGCACCCTGCTCACTAGTGTACTCCTCATTGGTTTCCTTTCCTCCCACATCTAATTTCCCCAATTCTCTACCAGAGTTTCTTGACACCACCTTCAAATAAGCTACATGATGCAAATCTTTCCTGTTTCCAGGGAATGCAATCTGAGCCCAGCAGTGCAGCGGACAGCCGTTCACTGTAAGTATGCGTGGGAAAAGGAAGGAGCGACTGTCACTTTAAGAAAAGGAAAGAGAAATAGTATGAACAAGATGGTACAAAAATACCAGTTAAATAACACCTGGATCACCTCCCTCTGGAAAAAAATTCATAAAATAAAATAGTTGTCATCCTTGTACCCCCAGGTAAGTTCAAAACCAGTGACATCAAAGTCAGTAGAGAATCGATGACTCCTTCCTGTGGCTCAACATAACACTAGGAGAAACTTCTGACTTGATTATTATTATTATTGAAGGACAGAAAGGTCCAAATTCCACATATATCCAAAGTGCAGAACTTTCAGAGGCTGCCAGTGGATGGTTTCTGTCTGAAGCTAAGCACTGACAGAAAAGGTCACCAGCAAGGCAAACACTCAGAATAAAGACAAAGGCTAGGAAGACGCTATTCACTCTCCACTGTCCCTCCTCATATCGGAGCACAGAAAAAATAGGCGACAACCGGAACTCCAGGCTCTCCTTAGCAGGATCCTACATCTCACACTTCAGATTTGGGGAGAGCTGCCCTAGGGACTGGTTTCTGCCTCTACTGTCTGAAAGTGCTGAGAGGACCCAGCAGGACTCAAAGGCCTACAGGCCATTGAGAAGCAGGACGGTGGGTGGCCTGCCAAAGAGCCTGTAACTGTGCAGCGACATAAACAGACACCAGAAAAAAACAAGAGATAGTAGGCACCCAGGGAAAGGAAGGAAAGAAACTAGCAAATACCTGCAACCAAGAGTCTAGATATACAATGCACAGAAGGCACACACACACAGAGAAGACTTTTGAAAGAATCCCATAATTTATCTGGGATGTTTGGAGGTCTTTCCATGTGTGAAGTCCATCCACAGAGAACAAGAGAATTGATTGGGTTTTTTTTTTCCTTTTCTTTTCTTTCAGATGTGCAAATATCAACAAAAATCAGCAATCAATCCAAAAACAAAAAAAAATAAATAAATAAAGGAATATAAACTACCTGAGAAAGAATTCAAAATAAACATATTATAAATGTCATCAATTAGCTCAGGAAAGTGGCACATGAACAAAATTAGAGTGTCAATAAAGAGAGAGAAATATTAAAAAGAATCAAGCAAAAATGATGGTGCTGAACAGTATAATAAAATGAATTGAAATTTTTACTGAAGTGGTTCAACAGAAGATTTGATCAAGTAATAGAAAAACATCAATGACTCTAAAGACAGATCATTTAAAATTTGTCAGTCAGAAGAAAAAAATATAAAAAGACTGAAAAGGATTAAGAAAGTTTAGGACACACAAATAATCCAAAGGAGTTAGAAAAAAATCCTTAAAATATTAAGCCTACCAGGCTAAATCCAAAAAATAAAAATAAAAATTTGAATAGCTAATAATGAAGAAGGAAACTAAATCAGTTACCAACAATCTTCCAGGAAGGAAAAATTCAGCACCAAATGTAGTCATCAGAGAATTCTAGCAAATTTTTAAACAAGAATTAATATCATCCATGCTCAATCTAGTCCAAAAAATTAAAGAGCAGGAATATTTCCAAACTCATTTTATGATGCCAAAATTAACCTAATATGAAATCTAGACAAAGATATTTTGAAAAATGAAAACCACAGGCCAATATCTCTGTTGCACAGAGAATCAAAAATCCTCAAAAAAAAAAAAAAAAAAAACTACCAAAATGAATTCTGCCGCACACTGAAAGAATCACATGCCAGGACCAAATGGGGTTTAGCCCTGCGATGCAAAGTAGGGTTCAAGGTACAAAAGTCAATCAATGTAATACAGCACATTACCAGAATAAAGGAATAAAACTGCATGATCATCTTAATTAAGAAAAATCACTGGTGAAATTTAACACTATTTCATGATTTACAAAAAGAAAAGAAAAATATTCAACAAACAAGGATTAGAAGGAAGTTATTACAAAATGATAAAGATCACATACAAACTACAGAGAGTTAGTACCACATTTTTAATGGTGAAATGCAGAAAGCTTTTTCTCTAAGATCTGGAATAAGGCAAGGACTCCTGCTCTTATTCAACATAGTACTGGACGTCCTAGATAGAGAAATTAGGCAAGAAAATAAAAATAGAAAAAATCAGAGAGAAGTAATTAAAATGATCTCGGATCACAGATAATGTGAACCTATATGTTAAAAGCCTTAAAGGTTTTAATTTCTACAAACAAAAATGCTAGAACTCATAATCAAATTCAACCAAGTGTCAAGATTCAAAATCAATATATTAAAATCAGTTGTGTTTAAATATACTGATAGCAATCGGAAAATAAAATTTATTTTAAAGCAATCTCATTTTATAGCATTGAGAATAATATACTTAATAATGAAATAAATCAGGAAGACAAAAATTTGTACATTACAAATATGCAACACTGCTGAAAAAACTGAACAATAGAGAAATCAATACAAGACATTCTGTATTTATGGCTTGAAACCTTCAATGTAACTAAAATGTGTATGGTAACCAAAGTAATACACAGATTTAATTCTATCCATATTAAAATCCTATAAGAATTTTTTGCAGAGTAGAAAAAATGATCCTAAAATTCATAAGGAATTGCACAGTGCTCCAAATAGCCAAAACCACTTTTAAAAACCAGCAAAGCCAGAGGTCTTACATTTTCTGAGTTTAACTTAGATGACAATGCTATAGTAATAAAAACAATATGGTACTAACATAAAGATGAGCATATAAGTCAATGAAATAGGAAAGAGTAGAAAAATAAACCTAGGCATGTGCATTCAACTGACCTTCAGCACAGGAGTGAGAATATGTAATGAGAAAAAGATAATATCTTCAATAAATGGTGCTGGGACCACCGCATGCACACATGCATGAGAAGAACATTGGGCCCTCATTGTATATCACCTACAAAAGTCAACTCAAAATTACATCCAAAATGTTTACCTGAATTGGTAAATTCCTAGAAGAAAACCAGAGGGATGCTTCATAATATTGAACACAATTTCTTGGATTTGACATGAAAAGCACAGGCAAGAAAGGGGGAAAAAAAGGCAAGAGAGACCATTTCAGGCTAAGAAGTTCTGCACAGCAAGGAAGCAATCAACAGACTGAAGAGGCAACACAAGCCACAGGGTTAAACACTTGCCAACCCCACATCTGAAAAGAGGTTCGTTTTTACAATAGATAAGGACCCCTGACAGCCAGCGAGGCAAAACAAAAACACTGCCAGGTTAAAAATGGAAAAAGGACTTGAACAGACATTTCTTCAAAGAAGACGTATGAATGGCCATCTTAATGAAAAGACCATTGTTTAATGAATCTCCATGATATGAAAAGCTCTAGAGATCTGCTGCTGTGCAGCAACATGTATGCAGTTGATACTGTACTGCATGCTAAAAACATAAGCTGAGAGCTCATGTTGGGCGATATTTTACAATTAAAGTATATTACATCAGGAGCAGCGCACAGATTGATTAAGTACATTTTACACAGGCTACAAATTAAAAATAGATGAACCATTTTGGGTAAGGTTGGTACCTCAAATCTTGAATGACTACCTCTTTGCTCTGGTTTTATTTCTGACCAGCTCCATAACCATGGGTCTTTTACCTTCCCCGATCTTTGGTTTCTTCAGTAAAAAGATTAAAGCAAGCCTAAGGTTGGTCCTAACTTAAAGTCTTATGACTGGATTTTCAGGTACTCACTGATAAGAAGTGGAGTTGCTCACTAACTGTCCTTAAATAAAGTTCACTTTATATTTTCAGGTAGCTCATTGAGCAACTTCCCTCCTACTTTCTCTTCTTGCGCTGAGTTTTCTGTGTTTGAAATTATATATTTAAGTGCCTCAAGCAAAACGGTTGACAGAAACTCATGAACCTCTCATGGCCTCCGTCATATGATGTAATTACCAATAATCCTAATGCAGGGGTATAGTTTGCTTGTCAGTAATTATAGCTGCAGCTGAACGCTGTCAGCCCTAACATCAGCCTGGCATTGCCACTCCCTCCCCATCTTAGGGAAACGGAACTGTGAGTAGGTTTCAAAGCAAGGTTTGCTGCTTTTTTGCCTGGAACACTCTTTAATTGGGTGTCATTTAGAAATTTTCAAATTCTATTTTGGAGCTTCTGGTCACTGCGTTACTTACTGAAGCTCTAAAAGCTAGTTATGAGGCATGCCTAAGCTGTCCGACGTCAAAGCAAAAACGACTATCATCTCTGTTTTCTTCAGAGAAGAAAAAGAGCCAGCGTGTTGACCTTTTAAAAATCTCTAAAATAGAAACCAAGGATATCAAAGCTGTAAGAGAAAGTATTTGGGAAGTTGAGAGTTAAAAAGCTCTCCTAATGTAAGAGGCTTTTCAGCCAGTTATCAGGATTTCAAATTGCTGGGTTTTTCAGAAACCCAGGAGCTATGTAAATGCACCCTTTGGAGTTTCCACCAAAGTGCCTGACTAGATGCATGGAGAGAGCCTCACCTTCATACCTCCCTCCCCAGGCACATCCTGTGAGTTGGCAATCCAATCCACCTTTTAAGGATTTGGGAACGTACTCCCCCACCTCCACCTTCACTTGACCCCTACTGAAAGGGCACCCACAGATCTGGCTAGCTCCCCAGTTGGCAAATGACTGGCCTGATACCAGCTACTCCCCAACTCCAAAGGGCTTTACAAAGCACCAGTCCTCCGGAGGAGAGTCACCCACACATCTATTATTCAGCACCTCTGAGTCCTCAAATATTCCATGCACCTACAAATACCTCTGTTAATTGTTTTCTCTGACAGCCATGCCTGACTTTATACATTGAAATCACTCATTTTTTTTTTTTACGTGAAGCCCAGGGATCCTCCTCTACAAAATCATCTCTAGCCTTTCAGAACAGTTCCTTTCTTTCTTATATTCTTTCTTATGAGACGACTGATGTGTTCATGCAGTCATTTCTTAACTCACCAAAACTTTTTAAAGCAACCAAATTCCAGATTTTTTGCACACACACAATAAATCATCTTTCCTGCCCCCTGGAAACACCCATTTCTTGTGCAGCACTTCTATCAAGTATATGCTACCTCACTGTCTTTTGACCCATGTTCTCACACGCTGTTTCCTTCGATGGACCACAGACTCTCTAAGGAAGGGACTGTAATCTATTTGGTGCCAACATAACAAATATCTACTGAATTTAATTTACTGACTTGGTTTGTTTCTTTAATGTGTACATATTTATACGAATACTCATTTGTGCTCAATGCAAGGGAGTTACAAAGCCTTGTATTTTAGTAGCCAGGTACTGTCCCAGACATCTTCTGGTGTCCCTACTCCTCTTGGAACAAAACAAAGCCAGGTGTAAACACTTCTCAAGTGTTAAAGAAAGATAATGCACCCACAGTGGGTGACACAGAAAAGCACCAAATAAACACAAGCTCTCTTTCATCCACATTTTTTAGGCTCAAACTAGGCTGGTCTTTGTTTATATCTAATGGACGGTTCTAACAATGAATTCCAGCAAAGCAAAAGTTCTCATCCAAACCACCTTCTCAGAGGATTACAGTTTTGTTAGGGACATTCACAAGTCAGAATGGGAAAAGGTGCCTGTTTCAATTCTGAGTTTTAGGACTGGTTCAAGAAATCATTTCTCTACTGCTTAGTTCTTTTATCTGTCAGGTATAGTGATATGAACACCACCTTTACACTCCTGAAGAGTCTTGTGAGTAAAAAAATATTAAATTAACATTTAAAAAGGTAAAAACTATTACATGAAAGGTGGTATTTATAAGAAACCCTAGAAACCCTCAAATGACAGAATCACCTCTCAAGGATATCCTCAAGTGTATACGAGGCTGCCTGATGCATACATGTATGGCCAAAGATTTAATGGCAAGAGATAATAAATCCTCCCTAAGTTCTCTTGGGACAGATAAGGAACAAATATAGCCAGCCCTCAGTGACCTGTGATAACAAGGCCAAGGATACTAAGGATAAACAGATTTCACAGATGATTCAAAAATATAACTTTCACCATTCGTGACCTCTAAACTAGAGCAGAAATCCCCTAAGAAGAGCCATGTTACTTTCACCTGGACTGAGAACCTGTGTGAATCTCAATATATCTCACCACCGCTGCCACTTCTTCCCTATCCAGACACTGCTGAAAAAATAAAGAGGAGAGATTCCATTCAGACATGAATGATCTCTGCCAGACACAGCACTGATCTGCCCTGAAGACCTCGTACACTTTACTTCCAGATTTTCGTGCCGTGTTAGCCCAGCTACATTTTCCAGGGGTAATCAAGAAGCAACCTGGCCTGCCACCCCTGAAAATTCTGTTAGTGACCTCAAACTATGATTATTCCCCCTATGACACCTGAAAGAGTTTGTCCCTTCAATTGATCTGGCAGCAATGAAATCAACTCTGAGATAATTCCTAGCCCAGAACTTTTCTGCAAATATTTCCAAAGCCGAAGTAGAAAATGGCTTAGAAATGAGTAAATCTGTTATTTGAATTATTCAATAATTCCTTCCCTGACAATCCCTATGCGGGAATTGCCTCCTGTCATTTCTCATTATGACAGCTTTTCTTCTCCTTCTTTTGACCACTTTTTCCTGAAATATTGTCAGGAAGATTCAAAAACATTGTGAAAAGCATCTTGGAAGTGACCCTCTGTGCAACAGCAGCTGCACAGGCCACACACAATCAGTCAGGAGCAAAACTCAGGCAGGTGAAAAAGCAGAAAATCCTTGACATCCTCTTGATCAGAATTAGGGTGACACTGAGAAAATGGACTAGGCATGACTCCTATTTCAAGGGGCTGCATTTGTTCATTCAGTGACTGAGTGAAGGTTGGTGAAGTGCCTGCTCCTTGCCTGATGACCCCACAAAGCACATAGGGTCTGTCTTTCTGTCCAGCTACTCCACTGCTACCTGTTAGAGCAGATAATGAGGCAGGAGTCAGTGTCAAAAATCGATACACATGGCCAGTCAAAATTGGAAGCTTTTCTGAGCGGAATCCGTCCAGACCAAGCCTGACAATAGATCCAATTGCAGTTCATTGAGTGGCTATCTCACAGAATGGGTAGAAGGCTGAGGGGAAGGTGTCAGTGGAGAAGAGTAGCCTGTGGCGGCCGCGATGGGTTGGGGTAGGGTACTGTGCAAGGCCCATCTTGAGCACTGGGGGATTCTGGTTCCTAGGTTGAGCAGGTTTGGATGACTACAGTCAAGCCAGATAACAGGGTGAAAACTCAGGGATGCAGAAGAGGGGTAGGGTACAACTGTCTTAGAGAATTTACTGCCTGCCCCAGGATGTTAACTGGTAGAGAAGGAGGAAGGGGGAAGAGGGATAAACCAGTATGAGAAGGGGGTGGGGCCGAGGGGCTCACCCAAAATCCAGGTGATAATTAACACTATCAATAACTGAAGCATGCAGTTCCTCCCTCATTATATTTTATTCATGCCAGTCAAATAGCAGAAATACTGACCCAATAAGGAGACTCACGGGAGAGTGATGAACCATCCCAATTTGCCCAGAATGAAGGAGGCGCTTGCAACATAGAACTTCCATTATTTTTTGAGCTCGTACTTTTTCTTTATCAGAACGGACTTGTGATATGTGAAATCACATTCATCTTGACAAAGTGGTCCATATACATATGACATCTTTATTTTTAGATCTCTTCCCCCCTCCCCACTGTCGGGCCATATCTGACCTCGTCTTTCCCTCTCCACAAACTCATCTCCATCACTCTCTTATTTTCTTTTATTTATTTGTACGTAAGTTTCTCACACTAGAAAAACCATCGATATTTAGTCTTCTCTGTTCGTTTTGATAAGCATAATGGTCTCAGGGTACAACAATTTTTATACAAATGACTCAAATATATCTTTCTTCGCGGTAGAATAGTACTCCATTGTGTATATTGTGCATATATACCACATCGTCTTTATCCACTTGTCAGTTTATAGATTGATTGGCTGATTCCAAGATTTTGCTATTATGAATTGTGTTGTTATAATCGTGGGTATGTATGTGTCATTGTTATATGTTCTTAACACTTTTGGAGAGATATCCAAAAGAGGTAAAGCTAGATCAAATGGAATATCTATTTTAAGTTTCTGAGGCAACTCCATTTTTATTTCCACAAAGTTTGCCCGAGTCTACAGTCCCATGAACGAAGTAGGAGGATTCCTTTTTCCCCACAACCCCTCCAGCGTTTGCTGTCCGTAAGATTCTTGAAAGTAGCAATTCTTACAGAGCATTATGGAACCTGCGAGTTGATTCGTATTTAGCGAATGGCTAAAAATGCTGAACATTTTTCATAAACTTATTAGCCATGTGTACTTCTGAGAACTGTCCAATCCAAATATTCAGTTTTTGATAGTTTTTGATCGGCTCTTTACCTTTGGGGAGTCTTTTTTTATTTCTGTTCTCTGCATACTCTAGATACTAGCCTTCTGTCTGAGGGGTAGTTGGCAAAACAAACAAACAAACAAACAAGAAAAGTAGTGAGTCTTTTTTTATTTCTGTTCTCTGCATACTCTAGATACTAGCCTTCTGTCTGAGGGGTAGTTGGCAAAACAAACAAACAAACAAACAAGAAAAGTAGTTCTGGACCAAAGGAATGTGCCCTTTTATTATCTTTTGTGTGAATTTGGGTAACCTTTTAAAAAATCTTTAGGCTTCTATTTCCACATCTGTAGGTTAAAAGCAGAAGAGAAGATTAAGAATTACTCTTCAAATTTAGTATTCTAAAGGCAAATCTAATACCTTTCTAGGACTAAAATAAATTTTGAAGGGGCTATAAAGATATAGTGAGCTCCCTGAAAATCTATCAACAAACAGAAATACTACCAGCTTGGAAACTTAGACTCATCACAGTCACAATGATCTCACCTACACTGAGCCACACCTTTCAACTAAGCATCAGAGCTCTTTGTCTCAGATCTGGGATAAACCTAGCCCAGCACAGAAAAAGTTTCATTCAGAAGCTGTGACAGAGGCAGGCCCTTGGAGTCTATTTTGGGAAGAAATTGTTCAAAATTACATTAGGCTGGGCTACTTTAGCAATTAAACAAAGCGATGAACTCACAGTATTTCAGGTGAAAGAGACCTCTGTTGCCAGTAGGTGTGTTGTGTTGTGGGGAGATTACAGGAGGAATAGAAAATGTACTGCATGATCAGTTGTGTCTTTTGGCAGCACCATGAGTAAAGAAATCAAGAGACAGGTGGAAAGGAACAGAACTCAATTCCAACGCTAATACTAACACAGAGAAATACCTCATTATGCCTGGATTTTAATAGCTGCTCTGTAAAATGGACATGAAATACACTTCCCATAAGCACATAAGTGTAAACTTGGCATTTTTAAAAGCCTGGGATTGTGCTTCAAATATTTTCTTATCCTTACGTAGAGAACGTTTTATAAGTCCATCTTTGTACTAATGTGATGTACATAAGTGATAGTTTTTAATTATATATACATACGTTCATATATATGCTATAATAGCATATATATACATATATATAAACATATACACAGAGAGAATCTCTACTATTTGCCATGACTTTCTTAGACACAAGTTTTTAAAGCAAAAAATAAAAGAGTATAATGAGAAAATAAAGTTCTCAAGGAGAGTTCGAGAGGGGACCTCGAGTGAGGATCCCGTGGGTGACAGACTGCAACCCTTTATAAGGTTTTTGCTCAAGTGGTCTCAGTAGTATTCTGGGGTTGGGGTGGGGTAATGTAAGAATAATGTAAGCCCACTGATTACCTTGGGGTTACCTTAGGGAACCTAAAAGAAACTGGGATGGGGAAGACAGTGGCCATGGGAGCAGAGGTGGCATCAGGTGGAATCAAGGCCCCAGCCAAGGCCCCAGCCTTCCGGGAACAATAAAGTAGAAGTAGCTAAGTCAGGTCCCTAGATATAAATTTGTTATCAAAATACCTCACAAATCTAGAGGAGGAATCAACAGAGCCACTATCTTTGGTTCCTTCAAATTATGTCAGATCAGTTTGATGGCTTGCCCAACACAGCCACCCAGATTAAACAGCAAGGCATTATTAAGGTCACCTCCATGGCTCTGAGTAGCACTTTCTCCAAAGTTATTGGAACAAACAGCAATGAAAGACTATCCTCTGACCCACAGCATCTCATGCTCAGGAAGTCTTCAAGGGACCCCGTATCTGATGACACTTTGCCCAGCTTGGTCAAATGCTCCCCCAGCCTCTGCGTGAGCACACTATGGAACAGGGCACTCAGTCAGGAAAGTTGCTTTCCTGGCATTCTGTCTTTACCTCAAGCATCTTCTCAGATTCAAGACATGATTGAGCCACTGATCGCATTCTTTGGGTTCCTAAAGCGAACGGTAGATAAACGTTCCCCCCGCCAGATACAGTACATACACAGTAGGTCCTCAGTAAGTGTCATTGTCTTTCCTTACTGTACTTGCTCCTTCCTATATAATTCCTTACTTAAGTTAGGTCATTCTTCCTATACTTACAAAAAAAAATTCTGCTCTCCTGGAGGACCTTCTATAGGCTGACAGCCAGGATGCCCTCTGGGAAGGACCAGTGAACATTCAAGATCTAGACAGGAGAGTGAGGCGGCAATCTGGCACCAAGGTCCGAATTCTATTTGCAACTGAAAGAGGTTCTCTCACCTTCTGACTGGCAAGTAGCCGGAGAACTGCTAACATTCCGATTCCATGCCACAAGTCTGTTGCTCAGTTCCTACACCAGTGGCACTGCAACGCTGTCCTGAGTTTGATTTAACTTTGTTGCCTGTGCACAGAACAGGTTGTTAGGAAACAATTATCTCAGGACCTCCCTCAAAACTGTGCTGTTTTTCAACCCCATTAGTGTTGAGATAGCAGGATAAGATTGCAGGATGATTTATCTCTCAATACTGATCTGTTCTTACATTACTGGACATTTCCTCCACAGCTGACTCCATCAATCACGCAATCATCTGACCGGCCTGCAGCCTGTGCTCGCCTGACAGCCGCACTCGCCATTCATCTTACGAGCCGTCTCTCATTCTTGTCAGTTTTAATTCTGCTCCACTCTCATTCTCTTCTCCTGTCCCCTGAGGGCTCTGTCTGGGACATATTATTATTCAGTATTTACAGGGATGTCACTTGAAAAGTGTCACCATCGCAAACGACAAAAATGTATGGGCTTTCACAGAATCATCTGCACCTCAACCACCATTTTGAATTTTTATACCATGGTATAAATTCCACATCTACTCATGAATCTCTAAAACAATTGACCTGGTTCAAAGGAAGCCTGAGGACAGGAGCATGACAATTTCTATAAGCCTTCAAGTTTCCATGTGGGAGGAGAATTTTTTCAATTTTCTATTTTTTATAAAAAATAAATAATTTAGAAATGCTCCCATCATTATTAATGTTGTCATGTGAGTCAGGCTGCAAGTTGTATCCTAAGCCTCTAGAATTTATAATTATGAATTGTCTATAACATATTAAATCTATTTCTCTGGTAATGGTGAAATTTGAATATTTATTCCAGCTAATACCCAGGCATCACCCCAATGTCTCAGTATCTGTTTTAATCATGTGTATGCATAAATGTTAATCCTCCCAACAAAATTATGCTTCCCTTTGCCATCCAAGTGGCTTTTTGGACCAACTGTCTAAAATTAAAGAGGAAATCCATTTTTTAAGCATGCTATGTATTTGGCTTTTTCATACACACTGTCCTTCAAATGTTGATGATAATTATTTTCTGATGATAAACATAATAATCTACCTTCCATAGATGAGAAAGCTGAAGTGTCAAAAATGAACAGACACAGAGAGGTAACTCATTCATCATTTTAACCTTTATCTGTCTGATTCCAAAAATGCTACTCCTCAATATTCCACCGTAACAGTCTCTAGCTTTGTCTTTAAAAAGGGATTTGATATATTGGGTTACTGTGAAAACATCTTCCTTGTAACCTCTTGTCAAGAATCAACCATATTTGTATATAGAAATGTGTCCAATATCATCCAGCCCATAACTTAACGAATTTATTGGCTCTAGAACCTATATTCTTAACAAAAATTCCCACCTTTACCATCTCTTGATGAGAACAAAATGCTAGTACTTACGGACTACAAACTTAAGAGGGAAAAAAGTAATCCCAGTATTCATTTTAATACATAACATTTTTACAATCTTCTGCTATAGTATGGCCGACAGCATTCAGCTGAGAAAACAGAAAAATGTCTTATATGTTTAAGGGTCAACAGTACTAGTTCTGGCAATCAGACGATAGCAAAGACCTTTAGACAGGCTAAACACTAGAGTTCCAGGAACCTTTCTGCCTGCCACAGCTATACAAGTTAGTCTCAACATCCATCTACCTACCCACCCACCCAAACTCACTGTGTACAATAGGAGCCCTGAGAAGTCCTCACTGCCTTCACGGTGAGCAGCTGTAGGAGAGAGGATTCTCCACATGCTCTTCTAGAAGTCAAATTGAAGCTCACATCATCCTGCCTCACATCTGCACACAACCATCTTCTCTGGAACATAATCCTTCCATCTCTCCTCAGAAAAATTCCACATAAGTACCTGTCCTTCACAGACGTCATACAAAGCCACATATGAAAGGATACTCTAGGAGCAGTGTGTTGGGTTCTTCGCAATGTCTAAGGGGCATTCTCTAATGTCTAAGGAGATTCAGAAACTGGTAAAAGATACATCGAGTTGGTAACAGATAACCTGGTAGAGCTGGGTATAGTCAGTATACCAAATTTACAGTTAAGAAAAGATGAATATAGAGATTGACCAATTTTCTCCAGATCACATAACTAGTAACTCATAATTCCAGGATTCAAAACCAGAGAATTTGCCTGCAGAAGCTATGCTCTCACTATTGCATGAAATTGTGTTCGTGAAAGACATAGGTCAATAAAGCCTGCCATACCCATTAGTGTCTCACCCATTAAGTATTAGTTGGGATTTTATTATTGTTCTTGTATTACTTGTATTTCTACATTTGTTTTTCTCACAAATATCACAGCTAGGATTGCTATGCTATTATCTAAAAAGGTTGTCCACTACATCAACCATCAGTCAATCCCACACTCTAAAACAAGCTAGGTTAGATTTCTTCCCATAATGAAGGCATCATTGTCATTGAATCCTAGACTGCTAATTATTTACCTACCGTCTTAGCTTATTTTGAGCTGCTGTAATAGAATGCTTTAGACTGAGTCATTTGTGAACAACAGAACTTTCTTTGGCTCATAGCAAGAGGAAATTCAAATAGAAGGCAATATCTCACGAGAATTTTCTTACTGTGCCATCTGATGGTTGATGACAGAAAGGCAAGAAAGAGAAGGGAAAAAAGAGAACCAAATTCATCTTTTCAACAAGAACTCACTTGTAATATCCCATTCTCAGGATAATGACATTAATCCATTTCTGAAGGATAGCCCTTTAAAAACAAATCTCCCTTAAGGAATTTTCTCTCCATTGCATCAAGGATTAAATTTCCAGGAAATGAATTTTAAGAGAGATAGTCAAATCAAAGCAACAAGTTCTGAATAGCTAAAGATTGTATGCACACACACAGTGGCACACATATTTGTGACACTGTGTGCACAGCACAGTATTTTCATTGATATGGTTGACAGTGGTGAGTTCTAGAAGCTTCACCTAGCAATCCCAGCTGGCCAATTATTGTAGGCAGCTTGCTCTCACATAGTCATCATATGGAAAACACGTCAAAATGTACCCAAAAATCAACCTTAGGCTGCAGCACACTGACAAAATGCAGCTGACCATTGGATTTGCAGGCTTTGGGCTTCCTGGAGTAGCCAGGATGCATGTAACTTCTCTGATTCTACCTCTGGGTACTGTGGGGAAGACTCTGTAATTGGAAAATGCTGCCCAAGCAAAAAGTCTGCCTTGCTTAATAAACAGTGCCTCTGACGAGGTTCAAAAATTACCAGAAGAGAAATAAGGCCTTACGCTAGCATCAGTGTTCTAGAACTGGTTGAAATTGATCTGAGCTTTCAGCTGCGTTTTTTTTTTCTCTTACAGCTCATTTAACCATGCAATTAGGCAGTTAAGTACATGCAAAATATTTAAAATTAAACATGCTTCTCATTCACCCGGTGATCAAAACTTTTTACTTTAGAGTAAATGATCAATTTGTTCTTTCCTGATTACTTTAGCCCTCATTTCTAAAAAATCTCCAGTCGCTCTTTGGGGGTGAGGAGGAGAAGGACGCAAGAAACAGGGGGAGGAGGGGGGAGTTAACTTTACTCAGCAATTTCATGATTCCTATCAGATGGGGGAAGCAAAAATAATAAGTTGGAAGATTTCAAATAAAAAAGCTATAGAGCAGAGCAAGGGCAGGATCACGTGGCTAATAATGTATTTTGCAAATGTAGGGGAGAAAATTATGCATAAATACCAAATTTCCATGACAGAAAAGTGAACAGCCTGTTTAACGACTGCAAATTCAAAGCTGGAAATCACATCACTCTGAACAGGTATACAGCATTATATTCTGATCAAGAAGGGAATGCCATGTGAATGCACTCGGCAGAAAGGTAGCAGAGGAATATTGCATCTTTAATAGGATTTTTGATTCAAATGTGCTGAGCCAAACCATTTAAAATTGCATTTGAATAGTAAACAGATAACATCATCATTTTTAAAAAACCTGCACACTTGTGCCAGATCAACAGAGAGCCTGTGAAATAAAGACGGGGAGAAGGAGGTATCAGCTCTGAAAGGAAAGTAAAATTAAATAATTATTCTCAGCCATGAGGCCTTCTTTGGGCCTCAGAAAGATAAATCAAGGTTAATGTCAACCTTTTTCAGCACAACTCCAAGATTTCTGAGTCAATGGTCTTTCTGCATCACGATCATTCTGCAACACACAGATTTAATTTGGGTGGAGATTGTACTTGACTTTCCCATTACGTTGCTTGTTTTTTTTCATCAGTGCACATTATTGATATTTAGCACACGATATCAGGGAAAGGTTAAAGAAAAATGCATCCAAAATGGGGGGCGGGGGGTAGGAGTCCTTACAAAATTAGAATGCCAAAAATTCAGATACAGGAGACATCCGAGGAAGCTCAGAAATCTTGTAACCACCACCCTTGCCAGGAAAGCCTTGGTTTTCCAAAATCCTCCTAAGTGACTTAATATTTAGCCAGGCATCGGCATGACTGAGAGTTAAACCTCTGCTATGCGCAGGCTTTCTTCTCAGTGTCGGTTTTCCAGAAATCCTTTTAAAACGTTTCCTTGTGTAGAGTATACAGATCAATGCTTTGAGTTTTTTCTGTTTGTGTTTTGTCTACTTTAATTAGCATTATTCAATAGAAATTCACATGGGAGGGGAAGAAACTGCATGAGTAAGAGAAAACCTAAATGGCTGTAAACTGAGAAATTCCTCAAAGTTTCAGCAGAGATTCTGAGCCCAGGGCCTCATAATCTGTCTGTTAGAAAACATTATTTTTCTTCCTGGGTAGAGTATCTCACCAGATTGCCATCTAGGCTTCTGAATACTCTGTTCTTTGTGAAAGAGGCACCATAATAAAGAAATTTGAGTTTTAGACCTACAAAGATTGTCTTGGAAGTTTTTTGTGTCTGCCTTGAGGGACTCTATGGCTGAGAGAGACCCAGATTCGGACTTCTAGAAAATTCTCACTTGCTGATGAAGCAGGCAGGCAAAGTCATGACCATAATCAGAGTTAGCATAGTGATCTATCTGATGGCCTGAAGGATTTTCTTGTAATGGTTCCATGAATTTTTAGACTTTATTTGAAAAGTTCCAAATAATTGATCATGATCAAATGCATCAAAAACATAAAAGGTGATACAAGAAAACTTTCCTCTGTCTTTATCCTTTTAATTCCTTCTTGTTGTCCTTTTAAACAGATGACCATCTATTATTTTTGTTCTTATACATCTTTCTGGAGAGTTTACATATGCCCAAGTCATAGCTTCTTGGTATCCTCAAGTATCTTGCAGTCTTTGACATTCTTGACCTCTGTTCCTGAATTAGTCTAAGATTCAGACTTCTCGGTTGCTGTACTGATCACCTGATAGCAAATGAAAGAAAATCTTTTCATTCTAATTCAGAAATCATAAACAAGAGGATATTAAAAATATTTTCCGTTTTCAAGGATGAGTTTGATGGACATTTTAATAAAAAATCTTGTATTTCTTCAGGTAAATTCATGACTGAGGCTGCTCTTTCAGTAATGATAACAAAAAGAAATTAAAATCACTCATAACAATTTGAATCTGGAAATGTCCCCCAAAAGCCTCGTGTTTGAAATGTGATTTAATCATGGGAGTTCATGCATTGATCTTTTGTTACAAGGTGGGGCCTAGTATGGAGAGGTGGACCACTGGGGCTTGACCCAGGAAGAGTAGATCACTAGAACATTACCTGGAAGAGTATATATTAGCTCCTCCCTTCCTCTTGCTGACTATCTCTGAATGGACTAAGGCCTACTGAAACAGATCTAAAATAAACCTTTCTTCCTTTGAGCTATGGGTGTCATGTTTTGGGCCCCAGCCATGAAAAAGTGACTAAGATACCAATCTTAGATACCCATACATTATTTTGTTG
This sequence comes from Ctenodactylus gundi, assembly GCA_004027205.1. Lineage (NCBI taxonomy): Eukaryota > Metazoa > Chordata > Mammalia > Rodentia > Ctenodactylidae > Ctenodactylus > Ctenodactylus gundi. The sequence continues at coordinate 246,319 of PVKB01000250.1, read as the reverse complement.
TCTTTGGATTAGAGACAGACGTTATTACCTCTGAAAACTCATAGATATTTTCTATGGTAAACATCTGTGGGTTTTCTTTGCCAAACAATCGTTCTCCTTCAGGCAATCACACCTACTTTCCTTTGGGGGAGCAATCCTCATTCTCAGTACATGTATTTTAGGTTATAGTTCTTAGACCACAGAATGGACATTGACCCTGCTCCATGTCAGCGAATCAGAGTCAGATTGCCTCTGGGTCTCATGATTAGCTCTGAGATAATCACATGACCCAGGTAGGCCAAAAAGGACAAGTCTTGGCTCTTCTGTTGGCTCTCTTGGAAGAGAGAAACTCTTCGTGTCCTAGAATCACTAAACCAGTAAATTTGCTATTCCAGAGTCACTGGAGCCATCTGATCCAAACTACCAGAGAACTCAGTTAAAGAATGAAGCCATTGCAAAGGAAGCAGGACCAGGGGAAAAGACAGAAAAAAGGACAGATATTAAAAAGAAAGACCTGGATCCAAATCTCTTTTTTTCAAAGAAGTATGAGTTTATAGACTTTCCCTTTTTTGTTGAAGCAATTTGAGTCAATTTTCTATCACTGGTAACTAAATGAGTTCTTTTGTAGCACTGATTACAATAAAGTCAACCTACCCTTACTCTATTTAAAACTGATAATTGATTTGTTCATACCATCTACATGTATGTAAGATACAATACCACAAACGGTAAAAAAGGATTAAAAAATTAAATAAAATAAAAAACACTCTCCAAATAATATTGCTACCTCCTTTTATAGATAATGGGCTTCAGAATATGCTGGTTATTGGTCTCAACTGGTACAAGATATTTAACTAGTTCAGAAATGGGGTGACTTTTCATCTGAATTAATCTGTCTTAAAAAATATAAACTTCAGGGGCTGACACTTGCAATCTCTCATGTTCCCCTAGTTCAGTGGTTTTCATTTCAGAGCGCTATGGCCTCTGCTGACCCCAGAATCAGACCCTGCAGGAACAAAGCCCAGGAATCTTTATTGCTAATGTTTTACTCCATACCAATTTTTCTGCCTTGAGCAAGTCAGGCTGCTATAACAGAATACCACAGACTGGAGGGCAACTGTAATTTACTTAGAGCTGTAGAGGCAGGAAGTCCGAAATTGAGACATTGACAAATTTGGGTTTGGTGAGGGTTCTTCCTGGCCCATCAGTGACTATCTTCTCACTGTGTCTTCATGGGGTGAAAGACGTGAATATGCCCTCCAGGGCCTCTTTTATAAGGACACTATCACCATTCATGAGGACTCCACCCTCAGGATGTAAATATTCCCGAATACTGTCACTCAGTATGGTCACTTTAGGGGTTGGGATTTCAACACATCAATTGGGGTGGGACACAATTTTAGTATCAAGGAGAAAACAGAAACTTCTTGGGATGTGTATAATACACTTGCCTCAGGACTGGTTTTCTGATGTAGCCCATTTCCCAGTTATCAGATGGACCCAAATGTTGATCCCCTACCTTTGCTGTCATGAGAAAAAAAGATGCATCTTTTAAAGCCTAAATTCCTACCATTCTCATTTCTTAGGTTTCTTTTTATTCTGCTTCAATACACAAATAATATTCCCTCACAAGGAAAAGCACATTGCAGAAAAATCATAATTACAAACCAAAGTGTACCAATGATCAAAAGTTCAGTATATCCAGTGTACTTTTGCCAATACTCTTATCATCAGCACTTTAAAGTTGGATATTTAAAATCCTTCATTAACAACTTTTACCAAACACCTTGATAGTGAGACTGGGGAACTGGAAGAAGAATCATGTTGATCAAATTCACCATTGTTCTCTGCTTCCAAAGCATCCAGTTCCACTGGTGTCACTGACTGGGAGCAGCGACTGACATCAGAGTACATTTCAATAAAACGTTGCTGAGCACAAACCACTATCACTTAAATGGAAAAATTCACCAGATCAAAACCAGACCACATTCTCAATTAGCTCTTTTCTGAAGTAAAACATACTCACTTTGAGTTCACCTACAGAAACCATTGAAGAAAAAGGCCACTCCACAGACTGCTAAGAAAGTGACGGTCATCTAGGTTACCGCATTCACAGGACACAGGCTCAACTCAGAATTCCTCAGAGGTCTCAGATATTATGTATTTCTGTCCTCCACAGAGACTATATTACTTCTATCTCTAATCAGAGAATGCCCACAGGGGCCAAGCATATAAAGGAGAAAAGTGGGCATGGAGAGGAATATGATTTATGGTGTTTCAAATTTGGCATGTTTTGATTTTCAGTCTGTTATGATTTAAATCTAAAATGGCTCCCTGTGACCATTTGAGAGATTATGTCAACTTGAGGCAATCAGAAACCTGGATTAGGGTTTGAAAACCATGCCTAGATTAAGCAATTGGGAACCAGCCTAGACTAGAGTGTGAGTGATTTGTGGACCAGCAAATGAGGGAAGAGCACCAGGATGTGGGAGGCCCAACTGGGAACTCAAACTGTACAAAAGGAAAAAGAAAGAAAGATCGTTACAGCTTCTTCCTCTGGGAAAGCTCTCACGTTGGCAGTTATCTATGGAAGCCAACTTTCTGCACGCCACAGATCTTCATCACAGTTTCACTCCAGTCTCAATTTGCACCTGTCTGCCACTCACTGATCTTCAGTTGCTGATCTTAAGTCTCTGGTCTTTGGCGTTGTTCTTTGAACAACCAAGATCCACAGCAAACTCTTATAGGCTGTCCTGCAGTCCCAGTCAGGAGTTCTACTTGCCTGCTGAGCAGCCATCGGACACTTCAGTTCTCACATGTGCAGGCCGCCATCTTGGACTACCTCTATCCTCAGATTTGTAAGCCTTCCAAATAGATCCTTTTGTTATAATTTCTGTGAATTCTGCCTTTTGAAAATGCCAAACTAATACACTCCCCATATCTCATGTGTTTGAAAGGAGGTTGCATTATCAGTACTCTATACCCATCAGTAGGTTACTCCACTGGTGATTCTTAGGAGATAGCAAAGGTTGGACAGATGGACCACTAAGCATGTGACCTGAAAAGGTGTATTCTTGTCCTCCCTTCTTTCTCTGCTTCCTGGCCATCATGCCTTAAACAGCTTACCTTCATGCCAGGCCCTTCCACGAGTGTCAACAACCCTGCATGGAAGGAGATTCCTGAAACAGAAGCCAAAATAAACCTCTTCTCCTTCAAGTTTTGGGTGTCATGTATTGTGTCCCTCAATGAAGAAGGTGACTAAGGCACAGGCCCCCAGGACATACTTGGACTGGGTCCTCGAGCACCACAGGGTAAAATAGCATACATTTTCCATGGGGGCAATACTATTCCAAAGTGGGAAAAAAAATTGGTTCTCAAAGTAGAAATTTCTTGGACATTATAATGGTGTGTTGTCCTCCAAAGGGCCATGTTAATTTCTTAGACATTATAATGATATGTTAACTTCTAAAGGGTTAGCCTCTAAATGGCCACAGTACATAGAAATCCAATGCTTATGGTATTAAAATTTTGTAGAGCTGGATATACAATTAGGGGAAAACATCTTCATACACTCAGTAGAAGAATACCAATGATAAAAATGTCAGGAAATACCAGGAAGTTGAAAACCTTAGGAATCGTAAGGGACAGTCATTTATTAGCTCCAACTGATTTTTGATTTTGTGGAGAATATTACAAGGCTGTATTTTTCAAGAGAAACTACAAATCTAACTATTTGGATAAAATTGTCCAATGTTCGTGGTAGTTTGGGGGGTTTATTTACTCTTTTTTTTCAAAAACTCAACAGACCAAATTATATTTCCAAGGTCATGTGGTCTCTCAGCCACCAAGGGAGAGTCAAATGCCTCCATGGAAATCTAAAGGAACTGTATGTCCTTGGAGCATTTTGGGGCCACTGATAAGTTCAGTGAGACAAAGAGCAAAGGCATTATTCATGCTGCACCCATTTAGAAAATCTGTTCATCATTTAATCTAAAAGTGGAACGATTTGACCATTCCCAAATTTCAGAAACATTTTTCTGGCTCTTCAATATTAATCAAGATGTCAATAACCTTTGAAAGAGGCCCGTCATCATTCTAAAGCTATTTTTAAACGAACAGAGCAATTATCCCATGGAAAGCATTCTTGGGATACGGCGAAAGTTCTGCCCTTTGCATCAGCAAGCCTCGTTTCTGCAGAAGTAGAAATGTGTTTACTCCGCTTATCTGAAGCATGGTGAGGACTGTCCCTGCCTTTAAATGGTCAGATTTCTGCCTTCCATATCTTAATTCTGCCTTACAGAGATAACTCCAAAAAGTTAGAGACAGTGTTTACTGAACTCATTATCCTCACACAAAAAGGATGCTAAATATTTGATGATAATCTTCCCATTCTCTGAATTAACATGACTGCCAATCTAAAACAGCGCATGTTGAACAAAAATTTTATTTTAATTGCATTTCCCATGCCCCTTTCCTTCACATAGATTCTAAGAATAAAATTAAAGTCAGCTCTAAAAAGTACGTCTTTCTTCCTCTCAATGACACGAAGACATTAGTTTTGCCTTAATCACTTTTCATTTGAGCAGCTTAGGAAGGCTCAGCATGAATTTTTTATGTGTCAAATATACTTCTCCACCTACTCGATTCCTTCCTGCTGTTTCCTGCATTTCCCTACTTTGGAAATCTGTTTCCTCCAAGGTAACTGTTCTTTCTTTACAATATGTGTTCCCTGGTGAGTTGGGACAATTGGGACAATGCTGAGTGCACAGGGATCTTGGACCACTCGGAAATTCCATGAGAAAAATGGAGAAGTCATGGTGAATTTGGGGGTGCCCCTCAGGCATCTCCCCAGGGCCAGAAGAAGTTCTGAACAACCTGGGCAGCATTTTTACTTCCAACACGGGTGAGGATTTTGTTATTTCCTATCTGTATTCACCTGGAGGAGATGAGTTCAGAAATTAAAATTTAATGCAGTATCAAGTTTGAGATTCTGCACCAGTGCACAATGCTTATAAATACACCACAGTGATAGTACTGGGGTATTATAAATAATACATGCAATGTTGATTAAAATTTTGATGTAAATTTCTAAAAACTTTATTAAAGTTGTAAAATAACTGACACGGGTTGTTTATAGCTAGGTGACAACTTAATTAATCAACTTCTGTCTCTACCACAGTGAAGATGGAGAAGTGCATATTCTCTACTTTATTTTTATCCCTGAAGAATGAGCCAGAAAACACAAAATTATCTCCCTTTCAAAACACCAAATTATCTTTCTTTCAAAACAGTCTAAGTATTAATTGTGAAGCATGACAGCACACAGTCTTTGCCTAGACTAATAATTAATCTGGAAAATAAAAATCTCTGACATTCTACTGGTAAAGAACTAAAGTGATAACCAGGGAACGTTTTTTCACACTCAGTCTGGAAATGATAATTTTTGTCTTAGTACAGAGAAAATTTTCAATTTTCAGGTCACTGAACAATTTAATTCTTTCTTAGAGACAAAAAATAGCGAAAAGCATCACTGCATGAAGGAAATGTCATATAAACACATATATATTGTATGCTGGTGGTTTAATACATAAATATATTTCCTGAATGCTGTTTAATGAGACTTATCCTTTTTAAAATGAGAAACCCTAGCACAATACTGAATAAATAAGATGATGGCTAAAATAACATCCTTAAACAGTCAGTCTTTTATTGTTTTATTATTGCTCTTTTCCAAAAGTTTTATAATAAATAAAATACTTTAGGAATTACAAAATTCTGACTCTCAAGACAAAATGCTGTAATAATTAATGCCAGGTATACGCATTTATTCACTAACTCAACAAACCACTGCTGAGGCCCTGTGGAAGGTTGCAGGGGTGAAATACATGAAATTCCCCTGAGTTCACAGGGCAACAGGCAAGATATATTATGGACATATCTAACTTTGTAGCAAGCACTTTGCACCAGACACAGCTGAACTCAAATCTCAGTTGCGCATGACCCGTCTGACTTTCCTCATCTGTGAACTATTGATAGCCTTATTACTTATATCATAAGTAAGTTATGAGGGTTCAAAGAGATAATTCATGACAAATTCTTAGCATTGGGTCAAATATGTAGTGAGTTTTCTATTTAAAAAGTAAATCTTTCTTCCTTCTCTAAGCTGTAAAATTACTGCGGTCATGATTGTCACCATTCTCCAATAGAGTGAAAATCATCAGGATATGAGCTGTAGGCCTGCAACACGGAAGAATGCAACACCACTACCCAGACGTAAATCCTTCCAAGTTATAATGTCCCAGTGATTATGATTTTCTCTCTGGACTCAACCAAGTAACATCTCTCTCCTTTCACTACGGTCCAAGTCTAATCATGCAGCTACGTCTCTGCACTAAACGTCATCCCTTAAACACCACTGAGCAAAACATGTCCTTGCTCAGGACACCAAGGGAAGGGAAGAAGTGGGGGCACCTCAAAAAATATTTCCCGAGCTAGAATATGCCTAACTCTTCATGGTCATACTCAATTTAAATGGATTTTTTGCAATCCTTTTTAGTGGATTTGGGCTTAATCTGTATTGCTTAAATGAATTTTTTCTTGGATATGATCGATGCTTAAAGTTTAAATTTTTGGCTTGAAGATCTCATTAGATATACACTTGTTTTCATCTCCTAGGGAGTGAATGTTTCAGTTTTCTCTCCAGTTTATACATTGCTGACCAGATCCAGCTGGCATTTATTTCATCACCTGATTTGTATAACAGATCCTTAATTTGTTTTAGGCAACAGAAGAGTCTATTGCTAGGCTGTAAACAGGGCAACAACTGGCCTTATCCGGCCCAGTTACACACCTGCCTGGGTCAACAACCTCTTTCATTGCTTCTCAACGGGTAAATATTTTCCCATAGGTATATGAATCTGACTCCCGCTCCTTGTAGATACAATTGCATTGACTGTTTTCACAAAGTTCAACCTTGCCAGGACCTAACAGCATTATCTGGTCCAACTTTCTGCAAAAGTATAAACCTCCTTCGTCCTAAAAATCTTTCTGCTGCACTTTTGCTGTCATCCGCTACATAGTGTGACTACAGCACTTTGAATGGACCTCCAGTATATCCGAAATCCATTGAGCCCATCATTACTGGTGTTCATGTTTATCCCTTCAGGATTACATCCCACTCCTGTTGCTGCCCTTAGCAGTAGATTCATACACATCTAGAGAATGTGCAACAAATATTTTTGAACATATGAATTTGTAACTTATTGAGGAAAAATTAAGTAAGTAGCTAAAACATAGTCAATGCTTCTTATCAGGATCCCAATTAGATTTTTTGAGCATTAATAGTCTAATTAGGTAGAGAAATGTTCTCTTGGCAGAATGTTCTCACAAAAGTTTCTAGGCCTGAAAATGCAAAGCTGATGATCAGTAAATCTCGAGGGGCTTAAATAAAGAATGCATGCAGGAAATGCAGTCCTCTCAGAAAACACGAAAGGCAGTTTGAGATGTTCTAGGTCACTTACATTTCCACCTTCCACTGCAGTTCATCTTGAAGTCATCAGCTAAATATCAATTTACCTTGAATTCTCAACATCTCCTAGCAACTAGGCTACCTCTTCCTTTAAACAGCAATACAGTTATTTACTCTTGCAGTTGCTACCCACGTGTCTCCTTGTGGCCTGCCCGCTGGGCACTTCCCTCTCCTCTGTTTAATGGACTTAATGGCAGTAAGTGGAATAGCTGATTGCTTTCTCCTCCTTGATATGCCATCTTCATTCTGCCACTTCTCCGTAGTTGCCTCGGCTGGTCCTCCTCATCTCCCAAAGTTCTGAATATCAGAGTGCCCACAGCAGTCAACCTCTCCTCATTCCCGCCATCAATGAATTAGAAATCTCTTCCAGTCTCACAGCTTTGAATATCAGCCACACATCAAAGGCTCCCACGTAACGATCTCTCACACAAACTTGCTCATCAACTCTGGATTTACAGATCTCCACTCAGACATGTAATAGAACACTAGACATCTCTAACTGGACTTTTATTGTTTCTACCTCACGTAATAGTAACTCCTTTCTTTTTTGTAATTATTCAGAACAAATGAATTGGAATCACACGTGACTCCTTTTTCTCACATTCCACATTCACTCTAGCCACAAATTCTGTTGATTTTACCTTTAAAATACATTCAACATCTGACCATGTCTCAACATTGCCATGTAGGCCAATGACCAATAGTTTCTCCTTAGATTATTAAACATATTTACACCTCCTGGTTTTGTATTTTCCCCTTCTGTTTTCCACTCTCCATGTACTGAGGAGACCTAAAAACTAGATAATCACTACTTTGCTCAAATTTTTCAATGGCTCTCATATCATCTGAGCAAAAGCTGTCAGGCCCTACAGAGCCTCTCTAGCTCTTCTTCCTCATCTCTTACCATCTCCTCTTAACGCATTCAGCTCCAGAGCCTAGAAGAGGTTTGCCGTAGGGTAAATACTGTGATTTGGATCTGGGACAACCCCCAAAAGTCTCATGTATTTGAATATTACGGATTATCTATGGAGTCGAGTGTTGTTAATAGATGGGAGCCTGGTCCGATGGCGTTGATTTGGGGCGTGTGGTGAGTTACAACTGTGTAATGGAAGGCAGGCATGTGGTAGATTACAGATGTGTGGCGGATTAAAGTCTTAAACCTGGAAGGGGCAGAACACTGAGACTAGACCCAGAAGGGGCAGATTTCATTGGGACAGGACCTAGCAGGGTCTGTGCTACTTCCTTCCTTTCTCCAGGACTTGGCTTTCTGTTTGCAACGCCAGGAGGAGCTGACTCCACCTACACCTCTGCTGTGTGTTTTCACTGTTGACAGCCAGCCATGAATTGACTTTGACCTTCTAAAACAATGAGCTAAAATAAATCTTTCCCCCCCCTTATTTGTGTACATATTCTGCTATAGCTACAAGTAACTATAGAGTATTTAATGAGAAGAGAGGAAGAAAGGCAGAGGGAGAAAGGGAGGGAGGGAGGGAGAGAGAGAGGGAGGAAGGAAAAGAATGAAGAGAAAGGTAAGAAAGAAAAGATAATAAATTGGCAAATGGCTAAGACAGTGTCTTTAAAAAGCAAAGTCACTATTTTTTTAAATAATATTCACTTTTATTTTAAAAGTCAATAGACATAACCTTTAAAGTATGTCTCAGCAAAATCTGGATTTTGATGCTAGTGTTAAAATTAAATCACAGGTTTACAACCACCCATACTCTTGAGATTAAATCTCAGTGTCCATAGGCAGAATGGTTTCAGAAACAATCAAAGCATTCTATACGAAAGAAATATATATTTCTTTCGTATAGAATGCTTTGAGATATATATATATATATATATATATATATATATATATATATATATATAGTATTACATGAGCACAAGACTTTATTTCATGGACAAATCAAAAATGCAATGCTTAAGAAATTGATGTTATGCTAGAAAAAATATACAACTACAGGGAAAAACCAGGTTCAGAGAACAGAAGTGACCAGCCAATGACATCAGATAAAAAAAATTCAGAATAAGTATCCATAAGCTTGTAATAGACACAGTTGTTCAACACTTCATAGATCAATTTAAGAGGCATTCTCATCTGTGCTTCAGAAGCCACAGAACTGGATCCGTAAAACTTCAGTTACTAAAATTTTAATACCCTTGATATTGTTTTAAGGAAAAAGTTTCATGACCTCAAAGCCCACGGACTGTGAAAACAAAGTAAGTTTTGGATCTGAGCTGTGAGCTGAGTGATTCGGCAGAGACACCAAAGAGAGAAAACGGATCTCTGTAAAGAGAAAAGCAAAAGGCTGATGTCACCACTTGCCCCACAAAATCAAAAGTGACTATTCAATATTTGATATAATTGCTCATGATGCCACCTGATGTGATAAAGCATCTCAATGGCTCCCTCTTTTTCTCTCTGTCTAGTCCACCTAAGTGATTTATCCAGATATCTAAAGCTCACATGATTAATTGGCAGATTTTTGTTTAAATATGCTTAGTGTGCACTACCTTCCTGCCTACTTTCTTACAGAAATCACTAGATGTAATTTAACTTATTTCTGATGGTTCAGCTGCCATCAGACAGACTGTGTGATGTAGCAATAAAAAATACTGGGTTTAAAGACTGAATGATGTGAGGGACTGCTCACGTTTCTCCTTACAAGACATTTGACCTCCAACAAAGTTATTTAAATTCCCCACACCTAAGGGGCTTCATCTGAAAAATGGGGGCAATAACACTATCATTGCTAAGATTCCGTAGGATGCCCAGAGACGGTGCCCAAAGGTGCATCTTGTGACTCATCTCCTTCCTTCCACACCAGTCTCCAACAGAACTATGCTGGCCACACTGCAAAGCCAAGCAGGAAACGCACGGAAAACTAAACTCTGGACTTCCCATGCTGCTGAGAGATGGCATGTTTTTCCTAATCCCTATCCCACTTCGATTCAACTGCATTATTCCAGGTTGTCCACCCCTAAGGTCCAAGCAGGCGTTGCAGTCAGAATTATCATCTAAACTGCAATGGTTCTCACATCCGCGTGCTAGAGATTTTCTAGTTCCTTTCTCCTTTCAGGACATTTCTGGTATCATTCAACCCATTCTTTGTGCCTCTCTCTCTCTCTCTCTCTCTCTCTCTCTCTCTCTCTCTCTCTCTCTCTCTGTGTGTGTGTGTGTGTGTGTGTGTGTGTGTGTGTATGTGTGTACAGCTCCTGTACTATTGCAACTGGCTCTAGGTCGCTGTGGTTTGTTGAATGATTTAACTGTAAACTTCTTTACTTACATGATTTCTCATGTAAGTAAAGAACACACACCTTTTTTTTGCCCTCCCCAGAACACACACTTTATGCAGGAACTTGGAAATAGCAATTCAAACACACAAGACCTTTTTGATGGGGACAGAGGATGAATATAGAATTTCAATGCCTACCAGAGGTTAAACACCAACAAGATATAACAAAGTATTAACTCTTTATAGAAAGATAGGTGATCAATAATAACTGATAGTTATTGGGCTATGCCTACAATTTCAACTACGTTTTCTCTATTTCAGACCCGTTATTCTATTTTCCAAGTGGCTCCCAAGCTTACCAAGCAATAAAAGGTAGGTAGAACTATGATTAAATTTTCAGGTAGTTGACTCAAAAAGAAAAAAAAAAAAATGTGCTTCCTTTCACCAGAAAAAAATTGCTCCATATTGTTCTGCAAGAGCTCCTGGGTAAGCAGGGTGTTTGAAAATGTGCTCTTTCAAATGGAAGCTAGTGGAAGTGGATTAGGAGATAAAAGGTTGGAGAAGAGCTGACTGTGGGAAGGGACTGGGATTAAGGAAGCAAAGGAGAAGGGGGGGATAAGGAGGAGGAGGAGGAGGCAAAAGCAGCTACAAGCTCGTAAAACAAATAATAGTGGTAGTCAAAAAAGGAAGGGAACAGGGTAGTCCCAATGATTGAGTACCACAGGCCACATCCTCTAAGTAAGTCCAATACTGTCCATGATAGGGTTGACCTAACCAGTATGAAACGTCCTGCAGGGTGGGGCTAGGAAACCAGAACCTCCAGAGAGAAGAATTCATTCACCTCTTCATGCCCAGGCATTGCAGATATTACCATGACCTAAAAGAGGTTACAAGCCTGGGAGAAGCTACTCATTCCTGAATAGGCTTTTCATAATTTCAGTGGACTCTGGTACCAACAGAACATTGAGACTGTTGCAACCTGAATCCCAGAAATGGCACAAAAGCCAAACAAAAACTGAGAAAATATTCATGAAACAGGGAGGGCCAAGCTCTTGCCAATATCTAAACTGATCTAATAGCACATCAAATAGCAAAGGCAAAGGCTTCCACTGAAAATAATATTGATGATCCCAACAGGTACCTACTGACCTTTCAACTCACAGGATCACCAGCAAACATCAAGAATATAGAAACAGGGTCACTCAGAGGGAGCGAGGCAAGGTTTATCCTCGGTGCTTATAATTATGAATCCACAGCAGCAAGATTTATCCAAGACTCTATGAGGCAGGGGAGCAGAAGTTGTTAATACATTTCTTTCCCATGAAAGGATTAGTCCAGAAATGGAGTGTGTCTGACAGTAGATATCTTAGTCTATTTGGGCTGCTATGAAAAGAAATGAAATAACTTTGATGGATTATAGACAACAAACATATATTTCTCACTATCCTGAAGGTTGGGAACTCTCAGACAAATATGTCAGATTATCTGGTGATAGCTGGTTCCTCACAGAGGATGGTTTCTCATAGCATACTCACGTGGAGGAAGGGAACACAGCTCTGTATGGTCCTAATCTCACTCTTGATGACTCTGGCCTCATAACCTAATCACCCTCCAAATCTCCTACTCATAAGGTTACCACATTAGGAATCTGGTGTCAACATATGGATTTAGGGAGAACACAAAATTCAGACCATTGAGATGGGAAAGGCCGTCTGGCAACTCAGACTAGTACCACAGATTGGGTAGAAGAATCCCATACAAGGCACAGGGGAGCATCATTCTTTCCCCCCGTGGCCTGGCATCTTTTTTCTCCATTTTATTAATATGTGTATATATGATACATAATGTTTACATTAAACTTGAGAGTTTTGTGCACATATTTATCACATCAGAGTTACAAACCCTTCCTCCTCCCTTTTTGACCCTCCCACACCTCCTCCCCTGTAACTTCCACCATCCCCTTCAACCCCTTTAGTTCTATGGGATGACTGTATTGTTTTGTTCTGTTGATGTGCGTTTTATCACTAAGTTATCATCTAACTCCAGAGAGAATCGGTGTATATCAAGAACTCAAACAGCAATCAATGCCGCCGAGGCTGAGGAGAAAAGGGAAACCTCTTTCACTGCCGGTGGCATTGTGGTACAACCACTATGGAGACCAGTATGGAAATTTCTCAAAAAGTTGAAAATAAATATTCCCTTTGATCCAGTGATACCTCTTTTGGAAATCTTTCCAGAAGATTTAAAAGCATCATATAAAAGAGATATATGTATACCTATCTTCATAAAAGCACAACTAACAATAGCAAAAATGTGCCCTAGCATCTTGAAAATTTTTGCCCTGTTGAAAGAAAGTGGCACCACCCTTGGAAAGGACACAGTATGTGTGAGCAGGGAACCATGTTCCTCCTCAACTTTCTCCACAATCAGGAAGGTCACAGGAACATAACATTTCTCACTCTCACACACAACAAACCCTGAATGTGCAGCTGACTGTAAAAAGATTCACAGCCCTCGGTGGCTGTGCACACCCTGCTTGCCAGTGCAGTGGTTGCCATGGCCTCCCATTTATGCAAATCTGCCTTGGCCCTGTGCACACCATGAAAGCATGAATCATGGTTTCTCACCACATGCTCAGCCTGGCAGCCACCAGGCCTCTGTGGGTAATTCCACAGTCCCAATTCCGCAGACCTCATCTGTGCTGCTGACGCAGACTTTTGCAGGACTCTGCACCTCACTTTCGGTCCTCATTGCTGGCAAATATAAGACCAGGAAGAAGTGTTGGCAAGCTCTGCTGGAATTCTGGATCCAGGCAAAAGCACTGATTCCTGCAGTGCTGATGGACCATCCCCAGTGCCAACCATGCCATTTCTGCAGAACTCTCCATGAACTCCAAGTCTGGGATCAAAAAAAAAAAATGGCCAGAACTGAGGCAGTCTTCTGTACCCGATGCTCATTTATCCCATCTACATTATTGTCTGCCTGCTCTTCTCCCCCATTACCGGCTATAGATTATCTTTGAAAGGAGTGCTTGGGACTGGGCGCATAGCTCAGCAGTTGAGTGCTTGCCTAGCGAGTGCAGAGCCCTGGGTTTGATTCCCCAGTACCACATAAGCTGGGTGTGGTGCTGCACAACTCTAATCCCAGCACTTGGGAGACTGAGGCAGAAGGACAGTCAGACGCTCAAGGCCAGCCTGTGCTACACAGTGAGTTTAGAACTAGCCCGGACTACAGAATGAGGCCCTGTCTAAAATAAACAAATAAAACTGAATAAATAAAGAGAGCTCTTGCCCTCCCTTCCTTATTAATAATAGCTGAGAATGTCACCTCTAAAACTTTTTCTTCACCCTTGCTTCAACCAAATACTGCACCCCCCAGCATCCTCCCTTGGCATTCAATACCATATCAAATTCAAATAAATCACAGTTGACTTTAAAACCCTCCAGCAATTTATGTCTGCCTACATCAACTCCCACACTGTTCAGTTGCTCTTGTCACATAGACCTTCTCACGGCCCTGTTTCCTCCACACCTTGCCGTTTTTACCTCCCTTCCCCGCTCTCTCACCCACCTGAATCCACCTCCCCTTGCTAACTATCAGGTTGCTAACTGAGAGGAATCAGAAAAAGGTTGAGTCAGGTATTTAGATTCATATTATGAACCTGCTAATTCCTTGACTCTGTGACCTTGAGAGATAGAAATAATAGTGATGAGAACACTACAAGCATTTGCCAAGCTCTTTGTGATTTAACCATTAAATGTCAACGGCAGCCTTGAGAGATGAGAGACAGGGATGACCAGGATCTTCATTGTAAATGTGTGAAAATCTCCAACCACTCTGAGCCCAAGTGTGCTCATTTAAAAACTGAAGATATTAATAACCACATCTCAAAGGTGGCAGTGAAGAGAGTTGTGAAATGCAGAGCATGTATTTATATCGACACCTTCATTCCTTCCCAGTCTGTTGCCAAATCCACCCTATTCACCATTTACCACAATTTCTGTCTGTCTTAAGAATTGTCACTCAAATAAAAAAGAAAGACTAGCGCTCTTCCCTAATACTTTAATACTGTTCCTTCTCTCCCCCACAATTCATAAGAACTAAGCACTAGGTTGGCTGGTTGGTTGGTTGGTGGGTGGGTGGATTGACTGGTTTGTGAAAACAGAGGTGGTATTCAATATGCCCCTCAAAAATATGGCCAGCTCAGCAACACCACTACTCCACAGCCACTTGGCCGGAAATAGGAGCAAGACTCTAGCACTAGAAAGACAGACAACTGCCTGCCTGATGTGTAAATTGAGGACTTTTACCTCTGCAAGCTTCCTCTGGATCCTAATTTCTCACTTATTTACTGAAATTCTGTCACAAGAGCACAAAGCTTTTCATTCCATGAAGCCAGGCTTGAAATGTCAATGTCACTGAACAAGCTGGGACTGGAATGTGACTCCAACTTACCTATTTTACACCTTTTCTTGCAAGCAGAAGTTAGCACAGACGACAAGAACACAAGAGGAGGAAAGAGAAGCAGACATTGAGACGGCTGTGTCCACTTAGCTATTTGGTCCAGAAATAACACCCTCCTCACCATTCCTAGCATAGCAACACTACAGCAATAACCAAGGCTGAAAAATACCAATGTTCGTGGCCCTCCGAAACAAAGAAAAGATGGATAAACTGGGATTATAGCCCACCTGCAGCCCCTTGGAAGACATGCCTCTGATTACAAGGTGGTCCACATTTATACCCTCAATATTATTTGATAATTAATGTTCATGCAACCACAGTCCTCTAAACGTATTGAAATTACCAACACTTCGCATATTAAAAAGCAGAACTGATATTTATCATCTCTCAGTAAATGGCATCTAGTTGCACAGATCATTTTTCCATCTCAGTAGAAAAAATTGAATGATATCTATAATAATTTACTAAAATAAAGCAGTGTTCAGAGTCATTTCACACAGCTTTTAAGATGTCCCAGAGATCCCTGGTTCCCGCTCATACCCTGATGTAATTCTGTGCCCCTTGTGGGTGGTTAGGGTTTTTTATTTGCTTCTAATTAACAGAATATGTCACAGTAATGGATGGCACTTCTGAGATTCAGTTCTAAAAAGACAGAGACTGCTGTTTTAGGTATTTAACTCTCTCACTGACTCTGAGAAATTTGGCAGTCATGTTTTGAGCTGATCTATGAAGTTCACATGGATTTTGGGAGAGGAAAGACTTCACAAGGAATTCAGAGAGTGTTTTAACTAAGAGCAGCAAACTGAAAGCTTTCAAAGAACTAAATCCTTCCAGTCACCATGTCAGTGGTGAGGGAAATGATTCCTCACTCAGACGAGAGGAACAGATTCGGGTGAGGGTGCAGCTACAGGGGACATGGTGACTGTAGCCACATGACCTGGAACCAAAGACAATACACCATGCCCAGAGTCCTGACCCAGACCCACAGAAATCATGCAATGGGTGATTTTGTGCTTAAGACACAAGCGTTTTAGATGAATTCGGTATACAGGAATACATAACTAAAACAAGCTTCCTGTGAAGCCCTGAAGGATTTAACTGTGGTTTTCAGAATCATTAAAAAATTAATATTTGGTTTATAATGAGATTGAAAGCAACAGGAAAGCAATTTTTTTCCTTTTTAATGTTTTTCTAATTCTAAAACAAAGTCAAGTATTAAAATTTCCTGACTTTTGTAACTCAGAAGTTTCAGGTTTTTGAAACAATTAATATTAGACTTACTAGCTAACTTATGTTTCTGGTAAGCATCCATGAGCTGTCTTTGAGAACTGTGGTATTTGCAAGCCCATGATACCATCTAGGCTAGTGGAAATTTTAGCAAACTGAGCCTGGAGGGGTTAAATGATCCTCCAGTGGTCACAGAATGAACACGTGGCGGAAACCCAGATTCTCTGCCTCCGGATCATTGCTCTTTCCATCTCACTACTTTGAAAAACCAAGAAAGCACAGCCAGCTGTAATAATCCTGTCCATTTTACCCAAATAAAAATGGAACATTATTGGAAAGAAATTCAAGAGCCCTACAGCAGCGCGGTAATCCCGGTTGGTCCTGGTCGTTTTCAACTTGCAGGCAGCATCTGAACAGCACATGGCTAATTGACTGGCTAGTTTATAAACACTCCTGGTTTCACAAGTAAATTTTATGGGGCAAGAGCGCTCCTTGGGGTTAACTTGCTCTTCACATAGGTTAATTTAAATAGCAGTGAAAATTTAGCTTGAAAGGATAATTACAATATTTCACCCTCCTTTTATCTCGGGTTATGTAAATGAGGCTTTAATCTTCTCACAGTTCATATTATATTAATTCAGGGAATAAAAGGATCTCAATATATTGTGCACTGTCAATCATTTTAGAATACGCCCGCACAATCGTAGTGGGTACAAACTGAACTAATTCCCATAACTGTGTGCTGTGCATATTATCAACACGTAAACAGATGAACACAGTGCTTGACAGAGTTCTCGTTTGGGCAACATAAGTTGCCATTTTTATCAGATTGCAAGATTTTCAGCGTTTTGTTTTGTTTTGGTTTGGTTTTGATGGTTCTCCAATATCCAGAGTGTTTATTGAAAGACTAGGGTAGCCCTGAAGAAGCAAATCCAACTTCTGCCCCCTTTTAACCTACAATTTTCACATCCTGCCAAAGGTAATGAAAGCACTAACCCTGAATGACAAGACCTGGACTGCACCCTTATCCTCGGCTTTGCACCAAGCTCTTGTGGGAAACTCTGTCACTCACAGTGTTGAATAGTGAAATGTGATGGCTGGAGAAATGTAGCATGGTCAAGTTTAATAAATATCAGGAGGAAGCTGGCAGATAAACCTTAACCTCAGGGCATTCAGAAAACAATCAAAATACTGTTTTCCATCCACACAGTGCTAACACAGCACAGTGTTTATATTAGAGTTTAGAGAAAAGTGAGAAAGAGGAACTAAGGTTTTTCTATTATGCCTCAAGGCCAAGCTCAAGGTCAAATTCTTCCAGGAAGCCTTTCATGATCATCCAGACTCTAAATAATTACTCCTACAAGTGATTGTGACCAGAGGACGTTATTAGCGAGAATGAAAGGTGTACGTAATAGTGGTTAAGAGCGGAAGTTCTGTGAATAGAGTGCCTGGCTGCAAACTCCTACACTCACTAGCTACAGGCTTAGAATAAACAAGTAACCTTCCAAAGCTCCCATCTCACCTATGAATCACAGGCCTTAGTTGGACACAGTGACTAAGAGACTAGAACCCAACAAGAACTCTGTAAATAGCAGCTTCTGAGTGTCTACTGTGTGCTAGACAGGAACCTTCACCATTTTAATCTCTTTAAATTTTTACCATAGCCCTCAGAGTAAGACACAATTACCCCCATTTTGCAGAGGGGAAATCAAGCCTCAAGGAATGGCATTAGATAGCCAGTTCTTCCACAAACTGTTAGTAAATTGCCAAGATCGTGTCACAACACAGCATCCTGGATCCCAAACCAACATGCCCCATCTCTGTAAAATATCACCGCTCATAAATTTCTGGAAAGCACCTTTTTAAAACTGCAATAATTCAGCATGCAGACGTCCACACACATCTCCCGCACGCCATTGTGAAGTTTACCTGGAACAGCAGCTGTTTCTTATGCTTCATGGGATTCTTAATGTCTAGTATAACACTTAAGCAATAGGGATGCTCATTACAGGTTTGTTTGTTTGTTTGTTTTTAGTAAAATGAGTTGGGAAAGTCGTAGCTTTCCTATGGGAATTACTATCTTTCATTAAGGAGAATGCCCACTAAAGAAAGCCACAAATATCCTTGAGTGAAGAAATATGTTGAAAGATAAAAGACCCAGTTGTGAGCCCTGAGCTGTCAAAATAAAATGAAGCTGAGATTCTGCCAGAGGCACCTCTCACCAAGCCCATACGTCAGCATGCATGTATGGATTACCTTCTGGGTGCTCACCTGACCTCGTGATGTTGTAGCTGCCATACAGTGAGGGCTGGCATTCCAAAGTGACTGAACAAGTGATGACCCAACCCTAAAGGACACTAGAAAATTTCTATTTCAGTTGTCCATAAAAGTTTATACTTCCATAACAGACTGTCACACTAAGTCCCTTCACAAGAAGGAATTGCATTTTCAGTTCCCACTGAGGAGCAGCAGCTTGTGAACGCTACTCCTCTCTGCGACAGGTAAGTGTCATAAACACAGTGCCCTTAAAATGTAAGAAAATCATTTTGGCTTATTTTTCTGGGATGGCAAATGGAAATTCTCCAAGTTTTAAAAACACAGAAAAAAATATTTCTGGAAGTAAAGAACCAACAGATAAAGGCAACCAGATCTCTACATGCAAAAGCATAAAGTTATGTTCTTTCCTCACACCACATACAAAAATGAACTCCAAGTGGATCAATGATCCAAGTAGAGAATCTAAAACTGAAACTCTTACAAGACAATACAGGAATAAGAGCATATGACCTGGAATTTGGTGATATATTCTTGGATATGAAAACAAAAGCATAAGCAGAAAAGGAATGAAAAGACAAATCAGACTTTACAAAACTTAACATTTCCACACATTAAAGGGCACTATGAAGAAAATGAAAATAAAACATATAGACTTGCACACTTTACATCTACTTTAGTGAACATAAGACACAAATTGTTTTAAAAAACACATAGAAAATAACAAATATTGGTGAGTGAGCATGTGGAGAAAAAGAAACACCATCTTGCTGGAAGAATGTACAATGGTGCCAGTTCTGGGGTGGCAGCCAAGCAGCTCCCCAAACAGTTAAACACAGAATTACCATTTGCCCCAACAATCCCACTCAGATACTCAAAAAATGAAAAGCAGAAGGTCAAGCAAATAGCAGTACATTAATGTTCACTGCCGCACTCGTCAGAGACATGTGATGGGAACAGCCCAACTATTCATCTACAGATAAAGAACCAAAATGCCCTACATGCTTGCAATGAGATATTACATGGCTCTTACAGAACGGATGGTGTCCTAATGCAGGATGTGAAATGATGAGTATTGAACGCATTATGCTAAGTGAAATATTACAGATACCAAAGACAAAATATTGAATGATTCCAGTTGTACGACATGTTTAGAATAAGCAACTTCATGAAGGCAGAAAGGAAATCGGAGATTTCCACGAGGTAAAGGGAGGGAGAAATGTAGTTTTTTCTCAGTGGTTACACAGCTTCTGCTGGGTGATGAAATTTCTGCAACGTGAGTGGGCAACAATTGTATGACACTGGGACTATAATTCACGGCACAGAGTTTCAGGCCTCTAAGTAGTTCAAATAACAAATTTATGCTATATAAATGTATATATTAGCCCACAATTTTTACAGAAGCATGTTGAAGAGGGAAGAAGAATCCGAGAGTGCAGTGCCACCCTCAACAGCTACTTGAGTTAACTTTTCTAAGCCATGGAAACATCACCATGGTGACGAACGAGCTGGGAGACCCCATGGGTCCCTGTGGCCTCACACACAGCTTCTTCCATCACTTTTTCTCTCCTGTCCCATGTAAAACACAGCATCCTGGCACTCAGCCAGAAGTTATTTCCTTTTCTAAATCTTCCCCCATGCAGAAAGGGCATACAACTCAGCTCAAGTGAGACTAGCTCATGAAAATGACAGAAACCAAGTTATCCTCAGTACAGCCAGAATTCACTCAGGAACCTAGAGGCTAAAAGAAACGCTGTAAGAATTCCACTTCAAGGTTCGTAGGGAAAATGGTTTACAGCAAAATGTTATTTTTCTCTCGGGGATCAATCTGCTGTTTTTCTTTAAATATCTTACATAAACTTCCCCTGAGCAATAAAGTGGCAATAGTAATAAGTAAGAGCATATATTTAGACTCCTAAATGTCTCCTCAGAACGACAAAACATTGACTTTTACTTAGAAAAAGATAGTCAGGGACTAAAAATGGTCTAGGAATCCATGATGGAACATTTAAACTCAACATTTCGCCTTTTACACCCACTTGACAGTGAACGGGAAAAAAGATAAAACCCTCGGAACGTGCCATCCACCAGGCAGGCATGGGGCAGAGCTCAGTGGAGGAAGCAGTAACTCGGATTCTGCTGTCCTAGACTGGCTGAGCATCACCCTCAGAGAAGGGGTCCATGTAAGGGAAACTCGCTTGCAACAAATATATTCATGCCTACATCTCAAATGTATATTTCAAAAACCACAAATGAGATTTATACTTAGTAAGGCATATTGATAGTTATGTTTGTAGGTTTTTTACAAAAGAGCATTTTCCCCATTTTACTGACATGTAGAATGAACATGCATATCATGTCAAAATTATAAATCCTTCCCCTCTCCCTTTTTAACCCTCTCACCCCCAACCCCTCCCCAATAGTTCCCATTATCCCCCTCATTTAGTTCTACGAAATAGCTGTGATCTGGGTTTCTCCTATTAGATAAACCATTTGATACTTAACCTTATGTGGAGCATTTTTCAAAATCTTTTTTAACCTTGCTTTTCATTTATCCATGCCTTTGATGTTCAAAGTATCTCCTGAGAGGGGATCTTCAGCTGTTTTCTGTGTCACCATTACCTGTGCACTGTATCTTTGATGAGGCGGAGAACAGTTCAAAGATTAGTCTTGTTACTCGGTACATTTTGAGACAAGGCACCCATTCTTGGAAAATAATTCACTTTCTTATTCAACAAAATTTTGGATGCCGAATATCTTGAGGCCACTTGAAGAAAAGAGTGGATTTTAGGTGTCTCCACCATTTACATCAGTGCTTTCTCTACAACAGCATTTCCTCTCTCAGAATTCCCGTGCCTGTCCCTTAATTCAACTTGGGCACCTTCTCTCTCCCCTCCAAAGCCCAGTTTCTGGTAAAAACAATAGCATCTACTTATTCTTTAGTGTATCTCCAGTGCCCAAAATTGGGTTCAACTCATAGTAATAAAACTTATGATTTATTTATTCAAACAGCATGATCAAAACATGTTTGCAGATGACTGAACTTTACCATGTCTATCAGGGTAAACAAAGAAATATTACTCTGCCTAAAAGATATCAAATTAACCAGTAAGAATAAGGGTCTTCTTTCCTTAGAAAAGGAACATACATTTGGATGAAGAGATTCCTGAAGGAGTAAGGAAAACATCTCTCACCAAACAAGATTATATTTCTGGTGTTTTGTTTTACTGTAACCATCTTATATCTTGACTAGTAAAAGAAGGATTTTCTTAATAGTAACCCCTTGTAGTGGATGACATAGAATCATATCCTCACTGGACAGCAAAGCATCTAGCAGGGTCTCTTGTTTTAGGCTTGTATGATGACACTTTAAAAACTTATACTAAGCATTTTATAAACTAGAGAAGGCCTAAAATAAATTTACATATAATATTGGAAGCTTGCTCTTCTAAAAATAATTTATGCTTACAATAAATACAGTTAGCTAATTTATGTATTACTTTAAAAAATCATCTCATAAAATGTAATTCTTGCCAGAAGGAAGTTAACCAAGTCAGGAGTCAGATTGGCTCCCACCTATCACAACATGACTGCTCTGGGAGGGCAGGCAAAATTCTTTGGAAAAATTGCCCTGCAATTTCAGAGCCTTGTTAGTAATCAATGTTTCAGAGAATTGAAATGAATGGATAATTGTTACTAAAGTGTTTGATGGAAGGTTTCTATGCTTCAAAATCTGGCAGATAGATTTGAATTTTAGTTCTATGAGAAGGAATATTTTTCATTTAACCTCCTTGAGCCATAATGTCATCTTGTCAAAGGTCATGCAAGAAGACAAGAGTAAATTGACATAAGCAGCATTCTCCAGGTGTTAGAGACTAGGAAGGTGGGGTCGTGTTTATCTGGAGTGGAGGTAGGCTTGAAATTGATGTTTCAAAACATAAAATGTAGAGCAAGGGCATAGCAAGGATGGAAAAAGAGGAAAGTGTATGATTGCAAGCAACTCTCATGTGCCAGCCACCTTCCCCTTCACATATAGTTTCCCAGACCTGTGACACAGCCAGTTTCCTCCCCATTCCATAAATGAGAAAGTGAGGCCCAAGAAGGATCCATGTAATTTATTAAACTTTATCTTATCCAGAGAAGAGGAGAGTTGAAATCTCAACCTAAGTCTTTGTGATTCCAAATTCACGGACATTTTAGAATCATAGCCTACTGCATAAGACTTGCTGATCTTTTGAACACAGCCCAAAATACAATCGTTGTAGTGACCCATTCAGACAGGTCCCACTAGGCAAAAGGATTGAAGCACTGTAAATTCTGGATAATAGCAAATCAATCACGGTAGCATTGTGTGGCCTTATTATCAACATCTTTTATGTTGCTCTCACATATTTGGGCATTATCCAGCAGCAGGAAATCATTCTCTGATGATAACATTCAGCTCTACTGACGCTATCAGGTAACTGGTGACATTCAATTAGTGAAAGGCTAGGTTCTTCTATTAAAAACACTCCAGGATAGATTGCAAGATCTCTGGAAACTGACCATAAACTTGAGTGGTGTTTAGAAATAGAAGAGTTGTATTAAACTATACAGAGATTTGGGCGTTCAAGATGCGGTGCTTTTGTATTTCTGTTTCTCCTTTCAAATGTCAGGGCTTCATCTCACTGCTGTTCCCATCTTGCCATGTTTATGACTTGGATGGGCTCACGGAGCAGCCCAGTAGGTACCACAGGTGCTCAGTGACATGGGTTAGAGCTGCTCGGGAGAATATATGCACGACAAAGTACACACATGTAAATTCAACTAAAGCATGGTAATGGAAAATACAGGCATACCAGGAAGGTAAGAGTAGAAAGAGAGATGAAATAAAGTTGTTGTTTATGGTTTGAAGCTGGGAAGTCCCCCAAAAGCCTTGTGTACTTGAAAGATGGTTGGATTATGAAAGCTAATCAGATCAAGAGGATTAGTACATTGCTAACTTGATGGGATGTTAAGAGGCAAGTCCTCATTGGAAGGATGGGCCACCGGAGGCGTAACCCGGAAGGGTATAGTCTTGCCCCCAGCCCCTCCCTTCTCTCTCTGCTTCCTGGCCACAATAGGATGAGCAGCCATCCTTCATCAGCTGGTCTTTCATGCCTCGCTGCCATTACCAGCTGACTATGCAGAGACTGAGACCTCTCAACTATGAGCCAAAATAAAACTTTGCTCCCTCAGGTTGGTGCATGAAATCTTGTGTCTCCACAGCGAGAAAGTAACCAAGGCAGAGGCAAAAATGATATGATCTAGGAGGAAATAATCCCAAGTCAAATGTAGAGCCATGCAGTTCTGATCACCCAGGACTTACCCTTTCACATAAATTAATTTGATTTTAGCAACCATATTTTGTCTGAGAAAAGAAAACAAACTGCATGGTAATAATTTAGAAAAAAACAAGGTTTCTTCCCAGAACTTTGTATCAAAGCTATCCTGTAGAAATATAATGAGAGTTACACATAAAAAAAAGTATTTTTGAGCCAGGGTCTTGATCTGTGGTACAGGCTGGCCCTAGACTCACTAAGTTGCCCAGGTTGACCTTGAACTCACAGCAATCCTCCTGCCTCTGCCTCCTAAGTACTGGGCTTACAGGCATGTGCTACCACACCTAGGTAATCTTTATGTGGTATTGTGGATTCGAACCTAGGGCCTCGTGCATACTAGCCAAGGTTTAGCCAGTGGGTCAGGTCTCCAATCCTAAATATGAAATTTTAAATTTTCTAATAGCCGTATATGAAAGTTTTATAAATGACACTAATGTTGGTAACATCTTATTTAGACCAGAATATCAAAGTACTATTATTTCAACATAAAATCAATACCAAAAATTATCAATGAGTGTCTGATATTCTTTTTTTACATACTAAACCTTCAAAATATGACATGACCTTTATAATTATAGTACATCTCAATAGTGATTCTAAAATTTCATTAGAAATTCTTGGTTTATTTTTAAGTTTTATAAAAGGTACAATTGAAGGATATTCACATATTCAGATTGATCTAATGTACATAACCATTTTCCAATTGATGAGTATTTGCTTTGCAATTTGAATTAATTTAAAAATACGTTAAGATTCTGGCCAGTGCTCAAACGCCCGAGAGCCTCCTGCACCCAGCACAGATCTGAGTCATGGGCTTTCTCTAGGTCTTCCCCGAGGACACTGACCCGCACCCGGCACAGTGTCTTCAGCAGCACCCCTACAACATTTCCATTTCTTCCGAGCATTCCTCAATGTAAGAAAAGGGCTGAATGTCAAGGTCCAGCTCAGTTTTAAGCAGAAAGGGAAAGCCATGATGTCCCCTAGCCTGGCTCTCTGTTGATTTAGCATGATCTGATCTCTCAGGGTGGCCTACAGGCCACTCTCGGCCTATATTAGTTTGACCAAAACAATCTACCCAGGCTGAGTTTTTGACATGAAAATTATTGAAGATATTCATTTACAAGAGTCTAAAGTATATGTAACATATTTTATTGATAAAGAATAATTTATGTATTTTAAAAATCACCCAGTCATAAATATACAAAACAACTAGGTCTTTGGGGGGGGGGGGAATAACAAAATATGGAAGGTTCTCTTTTAAAAATGAAAAAGAAGCTCAAAAATCAAGAAGAAATAATATAAAATTCTAACGCCACATTCAGCCCTCCTTATCTTTGAGTTGTGCATCCCTGGATTCAACCAAGCACAGACGGAAAATAATTGTATCCACAAGAAAATTCATTAGACCTTTTCTCTTGGTGTTACTCACTAAACAGTAGAGCATAACACCCATTTCCATAAAATTCACCCTGTAGTAAGGCATTGTCAGTAGACTAGAAACAAGGTATAGAAAACGAAGGAAATATATATGCAGACACTGCACTAGTTTACGTAAGATCACATTCAGATGTTGGTACTCATGGGGGTTTGGGACGAATTTCTCACAGACAGAGAGAAACAACTGTAGTCAAACACTTTGAAATGAAAACAAACGAATATTGAAAGCTTCCTAATTTGTTTTTATGAAGTCACCATAACCTTCAAGCAAAGTCTAAAAATAATTTTACAGATAAAAATACAAATTAAATTAAACTGAAAATGTCAAATTTCATTTACAAATAGATACAGGGGTTCAGTAATGAAACTCCAAAAGCCCCTGTGCTCTTTTGCTCCGCTCAGCTACCACATCTCTCTGATCTTCTTGTGGAAATAAATGAACTCAGGCATATTTATGTCAAAGGGTAGATTATGGAAACTAATTAAACTGGTAAGGAAGAGAAAAGATGAGGTTTCATTAAAAGCCCCCAACAGGAAATATAAAGAAAATTTCCCCCTTTTTTCTTGTTTGTTCTTAATTAACATGCCAGATTTGTCTAGGAATAAGATTTGGGGCCACTCTTCATTGAAATTGACACATCAATCACCAAGGGAGAATCCCACTGGAAGGGGCTTCCGGTTTCTCAGTGTCTCCGTGGATCCTCCGGCATCGAGAGATGATTATCTACACCATGGGGTGTGCAGAATAAATAAAGGTTAAATGATTATCAAAATGTGACCAACATCTGAGCAAACAGCATGCACCTTGGCAGGAGGGATATCAGTATTAAGGCAAATCACATCCAACTGTGGGAATCCACTTCTCAGAAGCAGGCTGTGGCTGTGCCCCCGGCAGCCGGCCTTGTCGGGGCTGGCCGCTCCTGAGAAGGCCTGCACTGAGGTTCCACAGCACCTCCCCTGCCTCCCACGGCTCAGGGTCTGGCTGCGACCATCCCCTGCCTTGTTCTGTTATCATGTGTTTCCATGGCTATGAATGTCAGAGACCGTGGTGTTTGAATTCCCACACGCCCTTTGGAGGAAGCTAGATGTGAAAACAATGTGTTTGTAATTTAAGCTTGGGGTCTCTGGAGGCATAATTTCCGATCTCTCGGTCTCCACAGTTGAGCAAGGTGAGAGATTTTGAGCAGACAATGTTCAAAAGAAAAAGATCTCTCTCAAGGGAGGCTGTGGAGCCGGGCTACTGAATTGTGTGCTAAGCATTGTTTAAACACCTTGGATTATCTCATCTAAACCAAACAAGACTCCATGGAGTAAGCTCTAATATTATCCCCATTTTTCAAACAAGGAAAGTAAGATACAGAGAAAGTAAGTAACTCGCCCAAGGTGACACAGCTCGGAAGTGGGGAGCTGAAATGTCAGACGCAGACCGTGGCTCTAGAACTACTCTTAACGGCAATGCTACAGTGCCACCCTATGGGCCTGCTGGGAAAACCCACTTTCCAATGAATCTAGTTGCCATACGCAACGTTTGTGTCATCCTAAGAATTCACACATTAAAACCTAATTCCCACTGGGAGGCTACTTGGGGTTGGGGGGCCTTTAAGGTGATTAGGTCGAGAGCGTGGAGCCCTTGCCTGATTAGTGCCCTTTTCAGAGAAACCTCAGAGAGCTGCTTCTGCCAGGTGAGGTTACAGTGGGAAGGTGCTGTCTGTGAACCAGAGAGTGGCCTCTCGCTGGATGCCCTGTGTGCTGGCACCCACATCTTGGGCTCTGTCCTGGCAGCCAGGAGCTGTGAGTAATCAACACCTGTGGTGCCAACTACCCTGTCTGTTTTGTCATGGCAGCCAGATCTGCCTAAGATACCACTCTCAAGAGTTTAATCACAGTCTAAGCCTAAGGGATAGAACAACATATTAGAAACAATAATAAATAGCTATTACCTTAGAATATGAATACTCGACAGTCCCATGAATGGCATATCTGACAGAGACTAAATCTTGAATATCAGAGAAAATACAACCAACCAATCATCGGGGGGGGGGGGGGGGGAGGATGGGAGAGCCGCTTTCATGGCCATAGCTCAAACTCCAAATACAGTTTTCAAAAATGGGTGGTGACTTGAACATCTAAATGTTGTGTAGAATTCTTCAGTGGGATATTTGTAAATAATAATGAATCTTACAGTAAAAAGATTTAAAATTCATTTAAATCATTCAAAATTCCACATTTTTATTCTAACTCAATAAAATTAAAGTTGAAACTATTCTAAATGTTGAATTTTTCCCCATTTTTATTAGCCTATGTGTGCGATATACAAGGGTCACATCGAGCTTGAGGATTTTGTGCACATATATAGATCACAACAACATTACAATCTTTCCCCTTCCCTTTTTGGTCCCCTGCACCCTCCCTCATCCCCCCTGACTTCCACTCTCAAATCTACTCAGTTCTATAAAATGCCTGTATTCTGTAATATGAGAAGTTCAAAAGTTGAATTTTTAAATAATACTAGTATGTGCAACTGCTAGGTGTTTCTGTTTTATCTTCTGCTTTAAATATCCCCCATAGTTGTATGCTACTTTATGAAACTATCTATAGAAAAATGTCTGTAATAATGTGCTACTGGTGTGATGGTGTTCGTTTCACAACAATGGCATTTGGGGAATTATTTTTATTACTTTTGTCATTATTAGTATCTCAGTGTCACATAGTTAATGAGCACCTACAATATGACAAAAATTATTCTGGGCTCTGGGACATAATAAACAAGACAAACACAGCCTTTCCCTCCCAGGGCTTCCGCTCTGACAAGCAAGAAACAAATGAGCACAAGGGGTAGATACTGATGACAGTATGATTTTACCACTGTGATGAAGAAACAGCTCCAATATTGTACCGCTTAAATGGAGAACCAAGGAGCGCACAGCAGGGGGGCAAGCGTGAACCAGAAGAAAAACATCAATAAAGAAAGAAAAGCCAATACAAATGTCCTGAGGCCCGAAGGATATATAACAAAGTAATAAAGGAAGTCAGTGAAATCCAGGGCTAAAGCTTTCAAACGTTAACCCAGTATTCAGCACCTTGGACAGCACGCTGAATTTCACAGTATGTAATGGCCTGACAACGTTCAAGTGTGATCTAACTTTTATTTCTTTTCATTTTTTTAGTGCCTGCCCCTCGGCCCCCATCCTCACAACCTCTGTAGACTTAGATCAAAGATTTTGTCACGTATGAAGAATTGAAATTAACAGATAAGCTCTTCGTGTCTTTTCCCAGAGAAGCGATCCCCCAAATGGGGCATGTTAAATGCTTGCTTAACTAAGCTAATGGCAACGGTGAAAGTTTTATTGACATTAAACCCTTTCAAAAGTATCTGACCACCTGGCTAAAAGCATATATGCTGTGTGAATCTCCTTCATTAATGAGGCAATTAATCGTGAGAATTAGCAAACTTCACTGAGAACCAAGTGAGCTTCTGTGAAAACAGAGCTCCGGGCCTCTCCCGAAATCCCCAGTCAGGAAGGCAGTACCTCACACGGAGGAGGCCCAGGATGACTGACAGCTGTGGTTATTGATTTTGGATTTTGAGAACAATTCCCAAGGGGCTAGTATCCGTGAGTCAGAGGCAGAATCTGATGAGGCAGATGGAGCCCTGAGGGAAAAACTCATAAGGCAGAGTGGCAAGGCACCCTTTCCCCAACCCTGCAGGCACGGTCAGAGATGGGCTCTCTCATTTCAACAGGGATTCACTCCCACCAGGCGACAGCTGAGGAAGATGACAGCCTGGAAGAATCTTGCTCTTTGGGGAAAGAAAAAAAGTACTTTTAAGCTTCTTAAGTCCAAACTCTCAAGCTGTCACCACCAGGCTTGTGCTTTAGGGAAGAAGGCAGGAGAGAAACATCTGGTGCCCAGGTTCACCCTGCACCCACAGTTTGGATTGTTTTGCAGATATAAAATGTGTGTGTGTGTGTGTGTGTGTGTGTGTGTGTGTGTGTGTGTATCCTGTGTTCTGCATGTCAACCGAGTCTAGCAGCGTCGCTAAGGATGTTTCTTCATAAAGGAGGCCCCTTACCCAGTATGCTGTATCACCTGCCTTCAGCGACAGATGGTAGGATTATGCTAAGCAAATGAAACTGCAGGTCATCCCTGTTACAGAAGCCTCAGTCCTCAGGTGAAGCAGACAGGCTCAGGTGAAAGAGCACCAGGGAGCCATGAGGGTTTTGCTGTATGTGCAAAAGAATGATGTGCTTAACTGCACTGCATACGACAGGAAATGGCTGCTTCCGCAGAAAACACAACTGCATGATGTGGGTGCAGAGTCAAAAATGCAACAAGAAACTAAAAGGCTCCTGGGGGGATGGGTGAACAAATTGTGCATCTAACTGGGCGCCGTGCTTCTGGGAAAGCTTCTTTCTGCACCACTGTCCTGCTGAGGTGGGCTCGTCTACTCTCTCATCTCTTCACATTTTGCTATATTTAAGCATTGACAGGTGTCACTGTTTCAATTAAAATCATGAGAAGAAAAATTCAAGTTGCAAACTTTACAACTAACTTAATTGCTGTCTGCAAGTTAGAAAAGTTCTCTATTTTTTGATTTTATAGGTAAAGTATTGATATGCTTTGGATGTGGTCTGTTCTCCACAAAATTCCTGTTGAATTTGAATTCCCAATATAGCATATTGAGAAGTGGTAAGAACTGCAGGAGGTGATTAGTGATAAAAGCAGTTTCTGTGAGCATGAGCAAGGTATCATGGGAGCTGCTTGTTACAAGGGGAGTCTGGCACCTCTCCTCTCACTTTTTCATGTTCACCCATGCTCCCACATTCAACTTTGTGAGGCCCTTACCAAAAGGAAAGCAGATACAGGCACCATGCTCTTAGATTTCCAGAACTTCCGGCTAAGTAACTCTCTCTTCTTTATCAATTACTCATTCTCAGACGTTCTGTCACAGCAACATAAAATAAATACTCTTTCTGGTATGGCCAGTGGGAACATCATGTAAGGTTCACACCAATGTCCTCCTTCCCCCTCTGGCCTACCACCATCCCACCCTGTTTCCAACAAGCCCACCATCACAGCTAGAAAATAACAGGAGTTTTTAAAAAAAAAAAGTCATTGGTCCAGCCTTCTCTGCCCTCATCCCTCATTGATGGCTGGACCCTGGATGCGACACAAATCTGGGTTCAGCCACAAACAAACAAAATAAAATGGTGGCACCCTAGGTGATGACAGCCAGACAACTTGGAAACTCACTACCCTGCCAGCATGGCCTGCTGATATCAACCCTGTTTCACAAGAAAGAAAGAAACTTCTCTGTTTATCAAACAATTGTGCTGTGACACAGGCGTCTGTTTAAGCAGCTTAGTCTCCCCTAGCTGAATACAAGAATTAATTGCAAAACCTACCATGATGCTTTATTTTGTGTGTCATCTTGTCTACGGGAAGGGATACCCAGATAGCTGCTAAAACGTTATTTCTGGGTGTGCCTGTGAGGCTGTTTCTGGAAAAATAAAAGTGTCTGAGTGAGTGTGCTGAGTACAGAAGGCCCAACTTCCTCTAGGTAGGTGGGCAGCATCTAATCACTTGTGAGTATGACTAAAACAAAAGAAAAGCAAATTAACCCTCCCCCTTCTTGAACTGAGACATCAAAGTGTTCATCCCATGACACAGAAGCATCTGATTTTCAGGCTTTCGGACGGTGGGACTTAACACTAGCAACTCCTCCCAGTCCTGGAACATCTGGATGATGCCACTGGCTTTCCTGATTCTACAGGTTGTGAGAAGTATAAGCCTCTAAAGTCACTGGAGCCACGTCCCACAATCAGTTGCCTCTTACGTGTCTACTTGTACCTCACTGGCTCTGTTTCTCTGGGATCTCTGCCAACAACTCCACATGCAGCCACATCGTTGTACAGTTCTTAGCTCCTTGTTGAGCATGTTTTCTGTTCACCCACCTTTCTTTCATCCACTTAAACCCGCCTCCTTGCAAGTTCATCCCAAATGCTCCTTCCCTCTGGATAACAGCCAGCCATGCAGCAAATTTGTTCCATGGGTTCTCGTGACATCATGATTGTCTTTAAAATGTCTCATTCACAGCCTGGCCTACAGAGGGTGCACAGTCAGTTCCCTTCCTGTCAATTATTTATTATCTTCAAAAGTGATAGAGCAAGTTCTTGTGAAGATAAAACACGACTTTGAGAACTGTGGCTTGGTTGGCCACTTGGACAGTGTGCCTCTTAGGAAGAGGAACAGAACAACTCTGCAGAGAAAAAGAAGGTGATCAGACAAGAGAACGTTAGACACCTGAGCAATCCTCCAGAAAGCTTAGCTTAGGGAAAAACTGAAAGATCTCTAATATGGAGGGGGGGCAGGCGGGGACAGCTTATTAACAATAATGAAGAGTACAGAGTCAGAACTAAAAGAGAAAAGAGAGTAGAGAGAAGGCAGAGGAGGTAAAGTGGGAAAGAGAGAGAATATATTCTTTGACATATGAAAATATTCTTCAGTATACACACACACCCCCCACCCCGGTACCTACAGCCTCCAACTAGGCCCCACCTCCTAACAACATCACCAACTTTCAGTAGCATTATTAACTGCAGCCAAGCCATCAAAACATGAGTCTTTGGGACACATTTCAGATCCAAGCTGCATTCCCTATGACAATCTTTCCTTCTCTCTCTCTCCCTCTCTCTTTTGCCATCCCCCTCCTTTTCCCCTCCCTCTTCCCCTCTGTCTTCCCCTCCTCTTTCCCCTCCCCAACCTTTCCTGGCCACCGTGAGGTGAGCAGCCTTCCTCTGCCACCTCCTTCTGCTGTGATGCTCACCACACACCTAGAAACAACCCAGCTAAGTACCTGTGGGCTGACACCTCTGAAACCGTGAGCCAAAATAAAACTTTCCTCCATCTCAGGGGACTCTCTAGGGAATTTTGTCACAGAGACAAAAAGCTAACATGGAAAGCCAGCCCCAACCCCATATCCCGTAGCGTCATATTGCAATTACAAACAAGCACTGTAATTAGTGCTGAGCAGAAGATTTGATTCCAAATGCCATCATTCACCCTCTGCTGACCTCAGACAACCAGCTACCTTTATCTCTGTACTTTTGTTTTTCATCTGAAAAATGAGACTAAGAAAACATGCAAAAGGGAATTTTATGAGATAACATTAGCATCGATACTACATAAAAGTGATACCTAACACAGAAAATGCTATCTGTGCTTTAGTTACTGGGCTATGCAATACATTCTAATGACTGCAGATGGGATGATATTGCTGCAGACAGGAAAGCACAGGTGGACAGGCTGAATATCACATTAGATACTGAGGAAATTAGGGTGAGAGGGTGAAATAAGAACCTGGAAAAATAAAATAGTCGCAAAAGCAGATCTTCTCATCAAATAACCCAGACTTCTCATCTTCAGACTTCCAGGGCTATCTTTTGAGCACTGCCACATGTGCACATGCGCACACAATCACACACACGTATGCACACACACCCTCTGCTCCCAGTGGGATCTAAGTACTAATAATGAGCCTCACAGAGAGACCACAGGCGGTGTGGAGGTAACGCTGACCAGCAGAGGAACAGGAAATATTTACTGGGAAATATTACAAAGCATTAAAAATATATGTTAAAACATTGTTTTTTAAAAGTAGGACCCAACAACAGTCCAATGGATACACAAATTGTGGTATTTATACACAATGGAATACTATGCATCTGTAAAGACAGATAGGTTGGAGGCTTTTGTAGGCAAATGGAGAAAACTTGACACCATCATGCTTACTGAAGTGAGTCAGAAGCAGAAAGTGAAATATCGAATGGTCTCTCTGATATGAGAAACCCAGATCCCAGGTCACAACTATCTCAGGGAACTCAATGTGGGAAATAATGAGAACTGTGGGGGAGGGGGAAGGGGGAGGGCCAAAAGGAGTGAGGGGAAGATCTTGCCAAGATACGTGTGTGCACAAAACACTCAAGATCACTGCAAACCTCAAATTTTGCACTTATACATATCAATAAAATGGGGGGGGGGGGGAAGTAGGAAGTAGCGATGTTCAGCAATAACATTTTTAGTACAGGACTTTAATAGGAGTTAGAAACCTAGGTCTAGAATGGATTATGGATTGCTTAAATGTCAGACAATGGAATCTGGAATTTGTCCCACAGGTTAGGGTCATTCAAAAGTTTTAAGAGGCTGAGGAAGTAGCAACTTATGATGTACTGCTTGCTCATCATGGACAATACTCTGGGTTTGATCTCCAACACTGAAAATAAATTAATAGGATCCACAAATTACAAATCAACAGAGGAAGGAGATAATTACAATACAGTTAGAATCCAAGTGTTACCCCAAAGACTCTTTGTGGTGAAGGTTTGCCTGAGGGGCCATGGGGATGTGGCTGGATTATGAGGACCCTAACTTCATCAGTGAGTTGATTCACGAACTAGATCATAATTTGATGTTGTCATGAGAAGACGAAGAAAACTGGAGAAGGGACTTAATTGATTGGATTATATCTTGGGAGTGTAATGTTGAGGACTAAATCTAGTCCCCAGTCCCTTTCTCTGTGGTCTCTCTCTCTCTCTCTCTCTCTCTCTCTCTCTCTCTCTCTCTCTCTGTCCTCTTTCTCCCTCCATCCTTCTCCCCACTTTCTAGTTACCATGAGGGAGCTCCGGCCTGATGTTCTGCCTTCTCGTAGCCCCACAGCGAAATAATCAACTGACTATGGAAAGAGTCCTCTGAATCATTAGCCAGAATAAGTTTTCTCTTTTTAATTTGTTTTTTTCCCCTCAGGTATTTCTTCACAGTCATAAAAAAACAACTTACAAACATCAGATTTTAATGATAGCTATAATGACTTGAAAGTATCCCTCTTTCTTAAGTAAATGGGTTTGAACTATAATATAATGCACATCTGCTTGCTTTTTGTTAAATATCTTTTATGATATCTGAGTTTCACGATGTAATATTGGATTTTAACTTGAAAATTTATAGTAACATTTAGCTTTGGTTGCATCCAAATCACACAGAACTTAGACTGGTCGATTACATAATAGAAGAGACATGCAGGGCTTGGGGCCTAGCAAGTGCAAAGCCTTGGGTTTGATTCTCCAGTACCACATAAAATGGGTGTGGAGATGCGTGCCTATAACCCCAGCACAAAGGAGTCTGAGGCAGGAGGATAACTATGAGTTCAAGGCCAGCGTGGGCTACATAGTGAGACTTGGACCAGCTTAGAATACAAAGTAAGACTAAGGCTTATCTCAAAAGAAAGAGAGAGGAGGGAAGGGAAAGAGAGGGAGGAGAGAGAGAAAGAGAGAGAAATGTGATTAGACTTAATTGGCCTTTTTGTTCATGGATAAAATTTACTTAAGTAAATTTAATTTGCTAAAGTCTCAGATGGGCTATTCCCATGTTCAGGTCAGTCAGAACTCATGCATTTGAACTCTTGTCTAGAAACAAGGGAAGCCCAACTCATTTCAGCTCAATCCCTTCCAATCCCCCTCCAAAAGTTAAAAAGGAATTCATTGAAATCTATATTAGAAAAATATCAAAAAGAGCCAAGACTCCAAGCTCCCAGCTATAGCCAAAGCTTAAGCTATGTGCCAAGGTGTTTGCGCCTTTCTCCTCTCACACCTACCTTTGGTTTCATTTCCCAGCTGCTTCTCACCTTGTGATAAAACAAGTTCACCAGAAGGTCCAAGTTTATATGCTATCAATTTAACAGCCCCAGAAGAGAGAATTCTGTCCCTAGAGTCCCAACACAGACGGGGCAGACTCAGTACGCCTGCCTGAGGCCCCATGACCAACTGTCAATCAGTCATTGTGACTCTGGTTGTCTTTACCTGAATAAAAGTTGCTTGGATCAGAAAAGGGAGCATTTCAGAACAGCTGAACAACAGATAGCATCGGTCTGATACTTCTCTTCCCTTGTGCTGCACAGTCTCAGGAAGTATCTAGACTTTACCCAACGGATAAAAAATGATAAAGTTCATCCTACTTATGGACCAGAGTAACATTGCCACCGGCTGCTTCTGTCGTGAAACAGCATCTGTCATCTATGAATGAGCACAGGCTCCATGAGCAACTGAACAGGGAAGGGCTACAGGGACTGATTTAAATTTGAAGGGGATTTACGTGGATGACTCAGTGTAATATATGCTGCGTGAAATATGTTATGTAATATGTGCTCCTCTCAAAGTTCTATCTGACAGACATACTGGTTGCTAGTTGTCACTGTCCCATGAATCCTTAAGTAGGAGGAGACTGCATGGCCATTTATACCTTCACATGCCTATTCAGTTCATGGTCCTGTATTTGGCACTGTGAGTGACATAAAGGAAAGTGAGAATGAGCTTTTCCTGCTCCTGTGGTGCTCGGAGTCCAGCGAGGCCACAGAGAGCGAATAAACAAGCTCAGGAAAAGGCGTGATGAGGAAGTAAACACCTAGAGAGCTCTGGGAGCCCGAGGAAGGCAGGCTGAGGAGGGAGCTCTCGCATGGAGTGTGTGTGTGTGTGTGTGTGTGTGTGTGTGTGTGTGTGTGTCCATGCACACACGCATGAGTGCACACACACACACACACACACACACACACACACTCCACTGGGGTGTCTCTATAGCTCTCAGGATAATATTTGAGTCACCGCTACAAGGCAGCAGAATTATGTGATTCTGTTGCCAGCATCGATATTGATTAACCTCCTGCCCTAAGAGGAGCTCTATAACCTCCCAGGGACATAATCTCCTCTCCTCGCTGAGGGAAAGGCCCTTCCTGACAGAGGCCTGGAGAGTCCATTAGCTCCCTGTCACAAGCTGGGGCTTCAGACCAAGCGCAGACAGCTTAGTCTGCAGGCTTTAGTTCCCAACTAATGAGTCCACAGCCTCATCCTTAGGCTTAAGCTCTTCACCTCGGCTTTAACTTCCGCAGGTGCTGAGCCCTTCCGTGGGCGTGCTAACATGGACCGCGCTGCAGGCTCTGGGAGGCTTCGTTAAAGCTAACCTTGGTGCGCTTCCATGTTGCTTTCTCACTGAGTCAGCAAAATGTAGTTCTATGTCCTACATCTCTTTTCTGTTCCAAAAAGAAACTCTGCTTGGAATCGATAGCCGTACCTACGCTTGAAAAGTATCTACTATAACAATTAATACTTTTCCCCCATTCTCTCATCTCTCTCAACATTTATCATACATACCAATTACACAGACTGCCTTTCAACCGGTCTGCCTGGGAATCACTAGCCTCCTCCACTGGATTCCGACGGCTCTGAGACACAAGGCCCAGTGGATGCTCCCAAATTTTCCTCAGAAAAGCATTTGGGAGTGATAATTCAAGGGAAAAGAAGGCTAGGGGCTTGCTGTGGCCTTCTGTTTTTATAGCAAGCACACCAGTTTTGCTTTGATTTACTGATTTAATTTGGAGTTGTCTGAAGCTATTTGCACTGTGAACTCTGTTTCTATTCCTACTGTGTGTACTTTTGTCAATGCTATGGACCAAATGCCTTTGTCTTCCTACCCTCAAGTTCATATATTGCAATATTTCTTCAGAAAATAAATAGAATTAGATGACATCATGAAGGTGAAGTCCTTATGAATGGGATTTGGTCTTTCTAAGAATCCCGAGGGAGCTAGATATCTTTCTGCACTATAAGAGATTGTAAGAAGATCCTGGAAACCAGGAGTCTGGCTGCCTTCACCTCACATCTAATCTGCCAGCACCTTAATCTTGAACTTTCCAACCTCAGGCATTGTAACAAATAAATGTTTCACCTTAAATCATTATGTTAGAGCACTAAGTAATATAAAATTGTTCCTAGGGGTCAAGCACTGACATAATAAATACCTTAGAATCCGGAAGAAGTTTGGTGACTGGGTAATGGATAGAGACCCAAAGAGTTTTGAGGTGCTTGTTAGAAGCAGCCTAGATTCCCACCAACAGATTTTTGGAGGAGATTCTGGTGAAGACTGAAAAGGAAAGAGAAAACCCACAGAGAAGACTTCTGTCTTCCTAGGAAACACACCAATAATCATGAAGAGAATATTGGCAAAATTGTGGAATTATAAAGATCATCCCAATAAGGTCTCAAGAGGATATAAGATACGTTACAGGACAATGGAGAAAAGTTATCTTGTCATAAAGAAGCAAAAATTGGGGTGAATTGTTTTTGTCCTAGTGTTCTGTGGAAGGAAAATCTGCATGCAATGAAATTGGATTTTAGCTGGTGAGATTTCTAAGCAAACTGTTGAAGGAACAGCTTGGTTCCTCTCCAATGCCTAGAGTAAAATGCAAGAAGAGAGGAATGACTTGAAAATGTAATTTTTAAGTAAAAGGGACTAAAACAAAGACTTGAAAAATCCCTGGACTATTCACACTACCATACACTAGAAAACGTTTTGGAAGAGAACAGGAAGTACATGCCCAAGATGACTAGTGTAAGCCTGACCTTGCATTTAACCAGCCACCCCGGCAAGTGGCTGATCAAAACCACCCACGTGGGCCGAAGGAAAAGGATGTGGGGAAGAATGAAGGAAAGCTATGAGACTTAGCAAATTTTATACTGCAGAACTATAGAGCTGGTCAGCTTTAGATATGCACTTGTCTTCTTCAAAACAAGAAAAGAGGAATCACAAAGGTACCTTAGAGATCTTCAGGACTATCTCCTTAGTTTTAATAAGGCGACCTTTGCCTGGGTTTCAACAGGCTGTGGGAACCAGGCCATGCCACACGCAGTTAGAAAGAGCAGTAGGAGCTAAGAGGATGACCAAAGATCACCCTCCAGGTCACCCTTGGAGATTTCTGTGGCTGGGATGAGCTTCGCTCCTTGTCAGATTTGACCTGGTGTAGCACTTACTGAAACTGCAAAATTTGGCTGTCGAATGACATACGTAAACGAATGTTTGATTTTGAGCACAACACAACAATCAAAATTTAAGACGGTGCAAGCTCACATAGCTAGTTCTAGTGTAAGCTCTGTCCACACTATGATGCTTGAGTAGCATCCAAGAAGACCACACAGAAACTTAAAGAATACTTAGCTATGAAATAAAATCAGCCCACTGATAACAACAATTTCACTGATTGCCCAGGAAATACACGGGGGATCACCTGTAGGCAAGTGCTCTGAAAATTAAAGGACAAGTGTTAGCTAACAAATGGTCATCAGACACTAGAACAAATGTAAATTTCTCAATCTCTGCAGTGCCAAGTTCTCTCCATAGGCGTCGTGCCCATTAGCCTGCCTGTGTCTTGATCTAATACCCTCAAAGGCTCTAAGCAGCCACTTTACAAGGGTAATTGAAAGGGTACGACCGGCTATTTGTCATCTCTTGACCACCTAGCACCATGGTACCCATTAGGATGAGCTAGGAGACTTGATGCTAAAGGTTGCCTCAGCTGGAAGCTTTTTGCCTGCTTCTCCAACAGGAGACAAAACAAGACTGTCCTTAAATCCTCTCATTTTGGTCCAATCTTATGTTCTAATTAATCATGATTACTCTATATAGTAAGCATATTTGAGAGACTAATCTGCACTAGCCTCGGGTATTGTCCTAATTAACAATATACTGAAGCAGCGTTCTCCTTGTAAGTACAGTGTGGCCGCCATTTAGACAACGGGACCTGTACATCAGGCATGCTCACTCGTGGATGCTACACTCATCTATTCAACAACTTGCCAGCTTTTGACCTTTCTGACTCATTGTCTTAACTGGATAGTCACATACCGTCAAGCACTTACAGAACATGTGCTTCTTAGGATGACTTAATTCAACCAAGAAGAATATGGCCAGGAAAATATCATAGGGTTAGAATTTAAAAAAAAAAAAAAAAAACTTAAAGACCAGTTATTTGCCTTACTCTACTAGACTTAGCAGCTGCAGCCTCCTGCAGAGCTGACTGGGCCGTGATGGATAATGCAGATAACACCGGTCCTCCTCTGGCCTGCTTCACCCCAGTGCGTGTGACCGTGGCCTTGCTTTAGTCCCTTTCTTCCCACCTTCAAATCTCCCTCCATATTTTGCTTTCTGTACACCCCGGCAGTTTTTAATTTGATCTAGAACTTTCATATTATGAAGAAGGGCAGAGTTTAAAAATCAAGGAGAGTTTAAAATTCAACCTCCTTATAAACCTACCTCAGATTTGACTTAATTTTGCCACAGCTGCTGATCCTCATTCCACACAAGAGAGAAAGCTTGAAGATTATGTTGGAATGAGAGAATACGGCTGATTGTACCTTCGGATTGTTATTTTTGGGTAGAGGCCAGAAACCTGATAAGGAAGAAAGCAGCTGCCTACTGATTTCCTCCAAAAATTAAAAAAAGCATAGAACGGTGCAAAATAAAGGAAAATATTGGTCCAGAGAAGACAATAATGGGGGGAGGAAAGGGAAGGAAGAGAAGTCAGCTGACATGGAGTTGGCTTTGGTACGCACTTCAATCAAGGTCTCAGCCTAGTGCTACCAGCAGCTCTGGAGTTGAGACGGCGCTTTGAATTAATCACTTGAAGCCAAAAACAATATATATTTCTGTATCTTTATATTTTAGAAATCTATCTCAAGGCAGGTTCCTGGGACTCTCTGGTGAAGACTAGCATGGAAGAACTGTACTGAGTAGTGTTCTCAGCCACATGGGTGGAAAGAAAAGGAAGAGAATATTGGACTGATATAAATTCATTGATGGTAAAAAGAAAATTACTAAGAGCATACTATGTGTCAGATACCAGTTCCTGGGGATTCACTGGTTAATTAAGTGTCCTAAATCCCCATCCACTTGGAGCATTTGTAGAAGAGACCAACCACCAACCAATAAACATGTATTTATAACATAAGGTCAAGTTCCAGTAAGAATTATATTTTAAAAATAAGGCAAGGCTAAAGATACAATGGAATTAATGGTGATTTTTAATAAGGAGTCAAGAAAGTCCATTCTCACAGGATACTATAATAAGCAAAGTGAATCATGCAAACATATGGATAAAGAGGATTCTAGGAAAAGTTTGCAAAACATGTTCCCAAAAAAGTGATTTCTTCTCTAACGCTTTAAGATTCCATAACACGGATGTTCCATAAATGCATTCTACTTTTTCTTAACTAATGAGCATTTGGGATGATTCTAAGTTTTATTTCCATGGAAAAATTGGTTCAATAATCATTTTTGTACAAAGATATCTTTAATTACAGGTCACCTGTACTACTGTGGTGTGAGTTGTCAGAAAGAATATATTTGACTTAAAGCATATGCTCATTTTTAATAAACACTGTCTTTTTCATTGGTAGGACAGAACACCTGACATGCACAACTAAAGGGAGATAAAATTTATTTAGCTCACAGTTTCAGAAGGTCTCACACAGTCTTCATGGGCAGTAGGCAATGGTGGGAGCACATGTCAGAGGCTGGACAGGTGCTCATGCCACTGCAGACAGGAAGCCAGGTGAGGGGGGAGCAGCCAATGTCTGGAGACTAAGGCATAAACTATATGTTTGCATTCTCCCCAAAATTCTCATATTGAAGACCAAGCCTCCTATCTAAAAGCATAAGGACTAAGGTCCTTGAGAGATAATCAAGTTATAAAGGTAGAACCTTCATGAATGGGATTAGTACTCTTATGAGAAGATAGAGGCCAGCACTGTCCCCTTCCACTGTGTGAGGTTACACTGAGAAGTCAGAGGGATCCCCTCAGACCCACACCATGTTGTCACTCTAACCTTGGATCTTAGATACACTGATCCAGAAGAGCGAAAAATAAATTTCTGGTGTTGATATACCACCCATCCCATGGAACTTTGATATAGTTGCCCAAATTGATTAAGTTGATAACAACTGGTGACGGCATGGGGAAACGAAGCATTTTGTACATTACTGGTGGGATTACAAATTACTATATATCATTGCAAAAGTGTTATTGTTTGGATCTAGAATGCCCCCCAAAAGCCTCATGTTTTTTGG
Source organism: Ctenodactylus gundi (assembly GCA_004027205.1). Taxonomy (NCBI): domain Eukaryota; kingdom Metazoa; phylum Chordata; class Mammalia; order Rodentia; family Ctenodactylidae; genus Ctenodactylus; species Ctenodactylus gundi. The sequence goes on along the minus strand of PVKB01000250.1, from coordinate 204,866 downwards.
ATGTAGTGGGACTTCTATGTACAATATGCTGTTGGGAGATGGACCTGGCTGGAAGGGGCAGATACATGCGGTTTGACCTGAAAGGATTGTGTCAACTTGTTAAGATTGAGGGGCCACCCAAGATAGAGCTTTCAGGTGTGTGTTATTGACTTGTGGGCCAGAAAGTGAGGGAGGGACCCCACCCTGGGTGTGGGCTTCCCCAATGGTAGCTTGGAATGAGAAAGGGAAGCAAGAAGAAACACTTCTACGGCTTCTTCCTGGGAAAGCTGTGGCCTTGCAGAAGTCACCAGACATTGGTTTGGCTCCTGCCTCACTTGGTTTCTGTCTGCAGTGCTGTGAGCAGCTCTCCCTTCTCTGCCACGTGCTTCCACCATTGCCAAATGTCATGAACGGGCAGTGTGAGACCTTCTGAAACTGTGAGATAAAGAAATCTTTTCTTCTTTAAGTTGTAGGTGTTGGGTATTTTTATCTCAGCAACAAAAAGATAACCAAGACACATGATTACCAGAAGAGCTAACCAGAGTTTTAGCGAGTTTCAGAAACTCTCACTAGATGAAATTTAGTGAAGACAAAAAATTATTGTCATCTCTTATCAAATTCAGAACTAAAGTTCAGAAAATTCTAGTTTCCTTTGTTTGGAAATTAAAATTATATAAAAATTGAATTTTAGATTTGGGCCCAGTGACGCAGGCCTACAATCAATCCCAGCACTCTGAGAGACTGAGACAGGAGAATCCTCAGCACTTGGTTCCCCAGCACCAAAAATAAATAAATAAATAAAAACAAAATTAAAAAAGAATTTTAGAAACTGAAATAAAATTTAACTAGTACAAATATACTTTACATTCACAAAAATAAAAAAATTAATTATGTTAAAGTAGTAATAATGGACACATTGAAATTAATTTCTCTTAACCATTTTTGCTGGAAACTATGGGAGTTTCTCAAAATCTCAGTGCAGTGCTTATGAATTCCATTTATATTTGCCTTTGTCTGGTTCCCCATTCAAGTGATCAATGCCTGCTTGATTGCATGACTCAGAGGATGCCTCCTACCCTTGCCTGGGCCATATGCCTGTCAAATCCTCCTGCACATCTCAGCTTGAGAGTCCCCAACTCCTCCCCACAGATGCCACCTGAACACCCTTCTGAGTTTACTGTGCTTCATCTTCCTTTGTCTCCCCAAGGATTCACAGCACACACACACACACACACACAAAAAAAGCCTCCCTCCTTCCTCTGCCATCTGCTTTATCTCCTCTTTTTATTCCCAACTCCCAGTTTCCTCTTTTTCTAATTATTCCCAGAAGAAGTGACTCACACACAATCCCGTTTTTTCTGGGACTGAAAATCCAATGGTAACTAAACAGGTGTGCAGAAGTAGATTTCACTCTATTTTTGTGCATTTTGAACTTGGAGGAAGAATATCGCACTTGAATTTAGTTCCTATTAGGAAGAGAGTGATCTGGTTTAATAACTATTTCTGCAAAATTAGTCTAGGGGCATTAATTTTATGTAAGTGTGATGCAAGATAATAGTCATAATGGTAACATAAGTGGGAAAACTCATATACATCAATAGAAACATATATCCAGATCAGAAGAGTCAGTCTTCTAGGTGACTACAGAGAATAGAGGGATTATTTCACCAGCCTCCAACTTCCTAAGCCAATTATCATCCATGAAAGTAGAACCAGGCTGATGAGCTTAAACTAAACTGATTGTTTTTCAGTTGCTTAGATCAGCATCCCCTGAAACATATGGTCATGGAGAAGTATAAATACATGAAAAACAAGTTTCCGTTAAAAGACCTAAGAAGAAATATTGGTTGTCCACCCACCATGTTTCCTTCTACGATGTGAAGGCTGTCAGTATCAAGTTCATGGATCCCGTAAACCTCCAGATCCATGTGATTCAGATTGATGAATCAGGAATGGAATAATGTATCCGACTGTTAAGCTTCTGAAGATGACCCGGCAGGGCAGATCCAACAGACCACCCCAGAAAGTCCCTTCCTGTGACTAACTACCTTTGAGAAGTAAGCAAGCACCTCTATACTCTCCTGCTTTGCATCTGACAGAGGCAGGACCACATACAGGAGCAGTCTGCAGCTCTTGGAGACTCAGTCAATTCAGAGGACTAGTAGCATGAGTCAAGAACACCAGGAAGAGGGCACTTCTCATGGATTTTTCAAACTTCTGGGGCACAAAGGTGCCCAGTTTGGGCCTCGTGTATAGGTATGAATACAAGCTATGCTATGTGGCCTGAGTGCACCCTCCCCCACCACCAGAGCTCACACGTTGAAACCTTGATCTCCAGTGTGACGATATTAAGAGGTGATAAACCAGAAGAAAGTGAACTTAGTAAGAGGTCACGGGGAACATAAGCACTGGAAGAGATTATGGTAGTTTTCATGAAACCCTGAGCCACTTCTTGAAAAAGGGTTGTTATAAAAGGGTAAACCATCCATCATCATGTGCAAAGCTAAAGAAACCCTGGGACAGTGCTATGCTGTCTGCACTTTATGCTTTCCAAACAGCGAGTGACATAAATCTCTTATTTGTTGAATATCCAGCATCAGATATTTTATTACAGTAAGAGAAAATAAACTAATGCAGAGTGTCACAACCTCAATTATTTTTAAAAGTTTATTTTGATCCACAACACACACTGTTTTACAGATAGGAAGTAGCTGTGAGACCACACCAACAGATACTAAATATGATATTTTGATTGCATGGGTCATTATTGTCCAAAGCAGTTTTACCCATATGACACAGAGAGTTTAAAGCAAACGTATCCAGGCCTCTCAAAGAACTAAAACCCAAGGGACTCAGCCAAGGTCAAAGTTATAGGAACCCTGACGGGAAAGGCAGCTCACGAGCACAGATTTAGCACAGGCGAGCCCCCTTCTTCTCTCTTCAGTGTATGTACATGCAATCTTCAGGCAGAGAGACTCACAGGATACAGATTATTTTTGTTCCCCTTGAACCCTGCCTCAACTTTTCCCAACTAGCAATTATCATAGGTCAAGTTACGCAGAGCAAATTCTAACACAGAATCCACCTGTAAGCAATCTATTAAGAAAGCTCCTTCAGGAAAGGGGAGAAGACAAGCAAGATGTAGTCATAAATCAAGTCTCCAACTCAATTTGAAGTCCCAGTGATGTTTAAAGTGTAAATTACACTATAGACTATGCCCTGCCTCAAGGTAAGGACAATAGCGGTCAGACTTTTCCACACAAATGTGGGAGTTGGAACTCTGATAATCCTGTGAGGATGAATGTGTATTATGGAGCTTCTGGTCTTGATTTCATGGAACTTCTAGGGCCTACCAGAGAATCTCTGGAAGTGCTATCGCTGGCTCTGCTCCACTCGGGTACTGAAAACTTCTCTTTCTATAACTGAACAAAATTAGAGCTTGACAAGATGTATTGTGGACGCGACAAAGATTGGACTAGCTGGACCCCCAGTAGCCCGACGGCCTTGAGAATGAACTCTAATAATCTTGGTAGTGGAAACCACACAGAATAATTCTGATATTGTAATAAACTACACGGTAAAGATAATAACTCTGAAATCATAACTCTGGATAGCTACACTCTGATGCCACAACTTTGGATTTCATAAGTACTATCATGGCCCCTATATCATAGCTGATATCATAGTCTTATACTCATGATATCATAACTGAAATTATAATTGACATTATAAGCCTGGCCCTATGATAATGGATATCATAACCTGATATTAAATAAACCACATACTGAAGGTGACTACGATAACCTTGCCATAGAAACCACACCCTAAGGATGGATTAGCCAAGAAAGGAAGAGTCTGGATCCCCGGTAGCTTCATGAAGCACTCCCCTGGCATGGGCTCTGTAACCTTGGAGTTTATTTTGCTTGAGAAAATGAGCTCCTACAGTTGGCTCTCTTGTGTTAGCGTTCCAATAACATTTCTACTCGTACAACTGATGAACTACCTTCAGGAATTTGTAATTTCAAACTTAAAATAAGATTAGCAATCAAAACCCCCTTTTGAGTTTTATTTTGCTTTTTGCTTTGTTTTAGAAGCACAGAGATTGTTGTATTTTTAATTCCCAAAATTATATTCAGCATGTTACACATATATTCTTTCATTCATCCCTTCAGCAAATATTTATTGAGCACCTGTTGCCTGCCAAGTACTGTATTAGACTCTGGGGATATTAGACAGACAAGACAGAGAGTCTCTTGCTATGAAAAAGTGCAGATTTAGTACTAGAGACAAAGCAATAAGACAGATACCGCCGTGGAAAGTGTCAAATAGTATGAAAAATGTTTAAACAAAGGTGCTGAGGTACACTGGAAAGGGTGAGCTATTCATCTGGTAGCTGGAGGGAAGCGTCAAAACGGGAACAGCTCCCACAAAAAGTCGCAAAGGAAAAAAATATATGCATATCCTCACTGGGCTGCAGGAGACCGAGGGTCATCAGCTGGGTGTGGCCACTGGCCCTCCTCAGTACACACAGTGCAAATCCGCACGGCTGGAGGTGGCAAGGCAGTATGGCGAAGCCACCAGCTGCATACACCACCCTGCCTCTTATCCTCATCTTCAAGGGCACTAATGGAAATGCAGATAAACATCCTTGAAAAGGCGTTGCTGTCTTCTTTCTTGTTGTCTCATTTTACGGCCTCACGGTGGATGGGTGTCCCTCCTTGTCGCCCTCCACCACCATGAAGATGTAGTAATAAAATCTACCTGAGATTGAATCTTATCTTCTTGTCACATTTAATGTTTTTAAAACAACATTGAGCTCGAATCTAAATGACAGTTACGCCCTGAGATGAATACAGCCTTTCTTTCTTCACCTTAAGGAAGGTATTCTTTTATAAAGTTTTCTTTTTATTTGTTACAACAACGCTGAAGCGTGAGGAATAAACTCTTAGAAGAGACTTGGCCAGGATAAAAAGCAGGGAGGAGAGAGAACGAATCATACTGTTTTTCCCATCGGATTTTCTCCCTGAGTGGGTCCACTCACCCACCAGAAGGTGTGAGAGGAGCCAATGGGAATGTGGATTGGATCACACATTTTTCCCCCAATCACAGCCTAGATTGTTAGTAACAAGGAGTGACCACACCTAGAGTCCAAGCAACCCTTTACTCATTTTTAATAATAAAATCATAATGCTTAGAGTAGAAAGGAACATCAATGGAAGCATTTCTGTTGTATGTTTAAAAATACAAAGAACAGAAGGCCTCATGCTCATTTTTCAGAATATTCTCACCTGGTGGCTTTCCGTGCCAAACGAATATTGCCCTCTTCTCTACCCCCGTTCTTCCTCCACCTTTATCTCGGCTCCTCCCCCCTTTCAATTCTTTCTTTCCTACCAAAATCTCCTCCGCCTTCCTCCACACGGGGTTAATGTGAATGAGGAAAAAGGAGCAACAGCGGTGAGATGCAGGTGATACGGAACACTCAGCAGAACCAGGAAAGGAAAGCAAGAAGTGACTGGGAAGAGAAGATGGTCTTCTCAAGACTTTGTTAAGGTGTCTAAGGGCAACCTGGATCTCCCACCAGTGAGGGTGGCTACCGGGATTCCAGCTAATTTAGCCTAATGGGGAAGAGCTGGGTAGCTTGTGGCTATCCAAGCAATTCACGTTAGTGATTCTCACGATTAAAACCCATTGGCAAGACTACTGATGTAGTCAGGGTGTGGGAAGTTGGAAAAGGATATCATACACACAATAAACCAGAACACGCTAAATATGCTACAAAATTATATTTCCTTTAAAAAGTAAAATCTAAGGGTGAAAGATGGAAAACCCTTTAATAAATACAATTCCATAAGGTTTCAATCCTTTCATCAGATAGAAGACATCAGAGTTGCTTTCATCCAGTGGAGCAATGAGAGAAAGAGGAATCAGTCAGCAATGGAGGGAGATAAGAAAAGAGCTGAACTTGCCAGGAACTTCAATGGTCACTACTGTGATTTGGGTTTGTCATTTGCAATTCACATGCTGGAAACATAGTCCCCACCCCAGCAACACCGAGAGGAGGGAACTTTAAGAGGGGGTAGGGTACTGAGGGCTTTGGCCCCAAGGCCAGGTTAATCCGTTTATACAATAATGGACCAATGAGTTATCTCAGCGATGTGTTTGTTATAAAAGTGCGTTCTCTAACATATTTACTCTATCTCCACTCGGAGACGTCCTCCACTGTGTTACAACATAACACAAAGACGCTCTCGCCGTGTCAGCACCATGCCCTTGGACTCTACAGCCTCCCATGAGCGAGGGGGGAACGCTTGGACTCTCTAGAAATGTCTTAGTCTAGGATGTTCACTCTTAGCAAAAGAAAGCAGACTGAGACAGTCATACATGATTCTCATTAAGAATTAAACTTGTAAGAGTCTCCAGTAATGATATGAGTCTGCACCCATTAAACGAAACCTCCTCAAAGGTCTTTTCTGTGTAATGCGGGTAGTGCAACGAAGATCCGGAGCAGAGCAGGAGACACGATAGAAATCCACCCTGGGTCCGAGAAAGGCCATGCGCCCTTTACCATGTGCACTGCAGCCGCCCAGTGAAGGCTGGAGGCAGAGCAGCAGGGAAGGAGAGACTTTTCTGGATGCGTAAAGCCAGAAGGCAGAAGTGCAAGTACAGAGAACTCCCAGTGACCTGAAAACTTGACAGCCAAATTGGAAGTCAGAAAAGGGATCCCACAGTCCAGAAAACTAGTGACCAAGTTATAAAGCATTAAGAAAAAATATATACTAAATTCGCAATCCTTGCTGAAGGGAAAATCCTGAACCCATCCTCAAAGCGTACGAATATGAATCGTAAGGCGTTGGGGGACTGGAGGCTGCAGGAAGACCCTGCCTCATTTCAGTGAGAGAGAAGACTGTCTCAGCCTCACATGCAGTCAACTGAGAAATGGAGGGGGTTGTCCCGTCCTAGGGACAAGTATCGTTTACTTCAGTGTCTCCTATTCATTTCTGTACAAGATGAACATACAATCAAAAATTATAAGATCTATAATGATGTAAGAAAATGATTTATGACTACATAAAAGTAGTCATTAGAAGCATAGTCACATATTGCCCAGATATCAGGATTAATGAACATACAATAACTCTTATTGGAAAAATGGAAAACTGTATGAGGAGATAGGAGACTAAAAGCAGAGAAAGGGATTACTTAAAAATGAAAATACTAGATGTAAGAGATATACTGTCAGAAATGCAGAATTCATTTTAAGTTCTAATAGCAGATTGTGCACAAAATAAAAAGGATGAATAACTTTGGTTTCATAAAAATTATTCAAATTGAAATACAAAGTGAAAAAAAACAATGAAAAATGGAGAACACCAGAGATCAGTGAAAAATATTAAATAGTCTAATACTCTAATAATAATTATCTGGAGGCCGGGTGTATAAGGAAAAAGAGAACAGAACAGCATCAGAAAAAATATTTGAAAATATAATGACTACAAGTTTTCCAAAAGTAATTATACCCTAGAGGTCTAAGAAATCCCATCGGATTTACAACAGAGAAATGCTAAGAAGTTCTTCAGAACTGCAGAAAAAGGTGTCAGATGGAAGTCTAGATCTAAAGAAAATAAAAAACATCAGAGGATCATTTGTATAAACGTAAAACACTTGGTTTTCTGTGTGAGTGTGCATATGTTAAAATTTCTGTTTTAGAACTAGTTCTATAAACCGAAATTTATGAGATTTTTTAAATACAGAGAAGCAAAACATAAAACTCAAGCAAAATAAGTGGACAGTGTGCGACCTTCTGAAACTGTAGACTAAATAAAACTTTCCTCCCTTACATTGTGGATGTTGGATATTCTGTCTCAGCAATGAATAAGTAACAGAGGACAGACTTCAGTAAATGGCAAGAATGATGAAATTATTATGTTCAAAGAAAAGAAAAATATCTTGAGGAGGGTTAGTGGCAGTATGTCCTTTATGTAATAATTTTTTTAATTTAAATACTCAACATGTTCAATCACACCTTATACGTCAATGAATGGACTAAATATAAATGTAGCAACCGCTCTATGGAAAATATGAAAAGTAATATTGGATACAAAAGAAAATTCCAACTTTACGTTCTAAATATAAAGACATGCATGGACTGAAAATAAAATAGTAGAAATATACATATTATGGAACAAAGAACAAGAAAGTTAGTGTGGGTAACAAAGACAAAATAGACTTCAAATCAAAAATTAACAGAAACAGAAACAGTAATCATAAAGAGGTTAATTCTTTTTCCCTCCATATGTGGGTGTGTGTATGCAATATACAATGATTATGTTAATTTTGTAAATTTTGTACACAAATATTTTGCAACAATTCATTCCCTTCCCCTTTTTAACCCTCTCATCTTCTCCTTTCTCCCCCTTGACTTCCAGTATCTCACCTACTTAGTTCTATAAATTTCCTGTATTCTGGTTTTCTCAAAGAAACCAAGTGATAATTTTAAGAGGTTAATTCTTTCAAAAAGAAATAATAACCCTAAGTGAATGTGTGTACCTAACACTACAGTTCCTAAGTATATTAAACAAAGTTTGACAGAACAATAACAAAAAATAGAAACACCAGCAACTTTCTTTGCAGCACTTGAAAAAACAATCCTTAAACTCACATGGAACCAAGAAAGACCTAGAACAGCCAAAGCAACCTTAAGCAACAAGACAAAAGCAGGTGGCATTATGACGCCAGACATCAAGTTGTATTACAAAACAACAGTAATAAAAGCTATATGGTAGTGGCACAAAACCGGACAGGTAACTAATGGAACAGAATTGAGGATGCGGAGACAATCCCAAGTACCTTCAGCTACCTGATGTTTGACAAAAAGGCCAAAAACATACACTGGAAAAAAAGATAGCATCTTCAAAAAATTGTGCTGGAAAAACTGGTTATCCCCATGCAGAAGAATAAATCTAGACATACATATATCACCATGTACCAAAATCAAGCCAAAGTGGATGACAGACCTAGATAATAAGATGGAAACACAGACCCTTCTGGAGGACAAAATAAGCAAAACTCTAGAGGATGTAGGAGTGGGCAAGGACTTTAAAAATAGGACACTGGATGCAAAAGAAAATAACCCCCAGAATCAACAAATGGTATTATAACAAATTAAAAAGTTTCTTCATGGTGAACAAAACTATCAATAGAGTGAAGAGAAAACCAGCAGAACAGAAAAAAAAATTTTTTTACTACCTATACCACAGACAGGAAGGTAATACCCAGAATATATAAGAAAAGTAGAACCCACAAAATCAAAGACCCAATTTTAAAATGAGCAATTCACGTGAATAGGCCACTCTCAGAGGGAGAAGTTCAAATGTCCAACAAATGCATAAAAAGATGCTCAACATCCTTAACCACTGGAGAAAATCAAAACATCACTGGGATATCATCTCACCATGTGAAAATGGTGCAGATCAAGAAGTCAAACAGCAGTCAATGCTGGTGAGGTTCCCCGGAAAAACGAACAGTTCCACATTGCTGGTGGGGCTGTGAACTGGTACAACCACTATGGAAAACATTATAAAGATTCTTCAAAAGGCTAAAAATAATTATTCTGTTCAATCCAGTGATACTTCTCTTGGGAATCTTTTGAAAAGAGGTAAAAGCAACATATAATAGAGACAGATGGACACCCACATTTACAGCAGCACAACAACAAGAGCTAAACAGTGGAAGACGTCAAAATACCCATCAATGACCAATGGATACAAAATGACCAATGGCTAATGGATACAAAAACCATGGTATATCTACACAATGGAGTATTCGTCTTCTATAAAGAAAGATAAATTCAAGACTTTTGTAAGTAAATGGACACAACTTGAGACCATCATACTTAGCAAAGCAATCAAACTCAGAAGGTAAAATAGCACATGGTTTTTCTAATATGAAAAACCCAGAATCTAGGCATTCTATAGAACCAAATAGGTGCGATAGTGGGGGTTGGGAGGCTGAGGGAGGGAGCAGGAGGGACAATAAGTGGAGGAAGGGATTGTAATGTTGCCATGATACATACGTGCAACCATTGTATATCATATACATATATATATATGATATACATATATATCATATATATTAGCAAATATTGGGAGGAACAGGCAAATCTATAATCATTATTGTGGTTGGGATATGGATTATCCCCCAAAAGCCTTATGTTTCTATGAATATTACGTAGGGTTGGGAAGTGGGGCCTGGCTAAAAGGAGTGGGTGTTTGGGATTGGCCTGGAGGGGCATGTGCTTGTTCCGCCATTCTTCCCAGTCTCTCTCTGTTCCACTACGCTGTAAGGATCTTTGCCCCAGGAATCTCTGGTTCCAGCTCTAGCCAGAAGCATCATGTGATATCACCATTTTCCAGCTGCCCACCCATGAATGGACTGAGACCTTCTGAAACTGAAAGCTACAATCAGTCTTCCTCCCTAAATTGTGGGTGTCAGGTATTGAGTCACAGTGATGAAAAAGTAACTAAAACAATCACAGTTGAGAATTTTAACACTTACTGCAGAGAAAGAAAAAGGAGAATCAGGTAAGAAGAATCTTCTTCATATAAAACGGAAATCCAGCAACATTCTACAAGGGGTTATGATTTGTCCCATGTCTTAGTCAATTTCACGCTGCTGGGACACAATACATGGCACCCATATCTTGAAGGAAGAGAGGTTTGTTTTATCTCACGTTTACAGAGGTCTGAGTCCATGCGTGGGTGACTGAAACTGGCAGAAGTCAGGATGGAAAGGCCTGACAAGGACAGCTGTGGGTCCACTGCAGCCAGGAAACAGAGAAAGGAGGAGCCAGAGGTAAGAATTTATTCTTTCTGACCACACCCACAGTGGCCCATCCCTCCAATGAGAATCCATCTTCTGATGGTATCCAAAACTATCAATGGATTAACCCACTGATGAACATAGCACTCTCATGATTCAAACACCTTTGGAACACATGAGACTTCGGGCGACATTTACATTTAAACTATGGCATCTCTTAAAAATAGATAATTTATTCATCAATTATCAATTGGTAACTTGTGGCTATGGTTTGGATAAGTATCCCACAGATGTCCCTGTGTTAAAAGGTTCAGTCATGAAGGAAGCACTGTTAGGAGGCATGGAACTTTTAGAAGGTGAAGTCCTCCTGCGAGGTGGCTAAGTCACTGACGCCATGCCCATGAAGGGGCCCAGCTCCTGCCTCTTTGCCTCTTGCTTCCCGGCCAGGAGAGGAACAGTTTGGCTCCTTGCTTTTGCCATCTAGCATGGCTACAGAGTCCCAAAGCAATGAGTTCTCCCCATCTTGAACTGAAACCAAAACTCTGAGAAAAAAATAAGCTTTTCCCCTTTATCAGTTAACTATATTAGGTATTTTATTATAATGATGGGAAGTCGACTGTTAACAATTTTACTTTTTTCCATTCTCGTGGAAGTTTTCCCATTCTGTGTGTTTCCTTCTTATAATTCCCACCTTTACAGAAATCGTTTACACCCACAACTACCTTAGAAAGTTAAGATTCTCTTGTGGTTTTGCCAGTGATTAACAATCTACAAAAAGAATACCTCAGCAAGTTATGAAGAGAAGGGACATTTTACCCCCTTGTTTCTTCTTCCACCAAGCTCCCATCCCTTCTTCTACCACTGTCATCATAACTGGTATTTTTCAGTTCACAACATAAACAAAACACCTTCAAAGAGTTTATCTCTGAGCATTTTATCTAAAATACACACAAAATACAGACTTTCTTTCTCTTGTCTCTGAATATTCTCTCTCAACAAACATCCTATCAGAAACAGTAGCTTTTAATTATTGAATTGTTTATTTGATTTGTCTTCTTTCCTCCCTAAACAGAAAAGCATACAGAGTTTGGGATCATACCAGCCTTGTTTACTCCATCAAACCTTAGGAATGCTAATTCAAGACTAAGGAAGGAATGCAAATTCAAGACTAAGGAAGGAATGCAAATTCAAGACTAAGGAAGGAATGCAAATTCAAGACTAAGGAAGATTACATTATTTACTCAGCTTCACACATCTCTAAAGGGACACACTAGGGTGCAGATACCGTTCAACCTAAAAGTGGTCCTTCTCCAACATCCAACCTACTGAATGAGCTGGGACACGCCTTTGTAAGCACCAAATTCGTCAAATCTTTAAAACTAAAAGGAGAAATTGAAAAACCCAAAATTGCAGTTAGAAATTTGAATACTCAGTAGGGGAAAAAAGCATGAAATGATTAATAAATACTATATCACTGGCTTAAAAATTAATACAAACCCAAGAAGTTCCTATATATTAAAAGTAATTCACTTAAGTTTCCTGAGTGAATCATTTTCCAACTTAACATCATTATACTTTGAATAACACAAGATACTATAAAAATCAACTCCCAAATATCAATAACTTTATAATAGAGATGTTTTTATTTTTACTACTATGAAATGCAATTAATGAAATGCAATTCCTGATTATTGAGCAAATCACCCACAAGTAACACTGGAGCAATCTGTATTGGTCAGCTTTCCCATTGCTGAGACAAATTACCAGACACCCACAACTTAAAAAAGAAGAGAAAGTTTTAGCTCATAGTTTCAGAGGTTTCAGCTCATGATCAGCTGGCTCCAAGACAAACACCATAGTGGAATGGCAAGGCAGCCTTTGCTGTTCAACTCATAGTAACAAAGGAGCAAAGAAGAGAGAAAGAGGCCAAGAGAAAGGAGAGTAGATACAGTCCTCAGGGCCAAGTCCCATAATCCACTTCTCCCCCACATCCAGGTGGATGTTCTCCCCTCATTCCCTAACCCACAAATCACTCACACTCTAATCCACGCTGGTTCCTAACTGCCTAAACCAGACTTAGCTTGGTCTGAGATTGCGGAGCACCAAGACGAGATAGCAATGCCTGCCCAGAAGATGGGCTGCGTGGATAGCAGCATATTGTCAGAATTGCCGTCTATCCCAATCTGGTATTTCAGACAGAAATGTTAGCAGATAAGAGAAGATGGCTTTCCCTGCCTACCAGTTTCTATCAAGGTTTCTTGCAGACAAAGATAAGGACCTAAGAAGAAGCCACAGGGACCTCAGGCACTTGGTGACTTAGTCTTCATGCTCCTTACACTCCTCAGAAGGAAGTAACTATTTTTGTTACTTTTATTTCTTCTCTCAAAAAGAACATTTGAATTGTATAGAATCTGCTCTTCCTGCATATAGATATTGTGTAACAATTCCTGAAGCCATAAAAGCAGTAGGAGATAAAATGACAGAAACAAATATTCTCAATACCCAATACAGGATTTTTATTTTTCTTGAAGTTTTCTTACTTGACTCTACTCCCACATAAGAGGCCTACATGGCTCTCCCTTTGAAACTGTGACCTGAGAATGAACAAACACTTCTTTCCTGAGACAGCCTGACATTTTCATAAAGAGCTCTATTAAAATCGGAGAGAGAAAACGAAATAATTACAGAAATGGAGATGGTATAAAAACAGTTTGGTTTCCAAAGCTCAGTGATCCTAAGCAACCAGTAAATCACAACCAAGAATAATGAGCCTTCAAATTCCTCCTCCTCAGGTAACAGGTCACCCCCATCCCCAGTCAGCTGCCCCTCCTTTTCACTGTGACCCTGGGAGTTAGCACAAGAACAAATTCCACATCTTTCCACAATTCCCATCCCCCCACCCAGTCTCTCCCAACTCAGTTTCAGCTTTTAGCCACAGACCCTGTTCCCCAAAATACTCAGGCCATGGTCACTGGTTCTTACTGAGGTCTAATGAAGGATATTGCTTTTGCTTTTACCTGATTTCATCGATTTCTGTAAAGACTAATTTTAATGAGTCATTTCCCATCTTCCCACCCACACGCATACAGAAATCATCTCACAAAAGTCCAACCATTAGAATGTACCATATCCTGACATATCCTTGGCAAGTAAAGCTCTGAGTTCATGACTCCCTGGCCTGACACAGGCTCCACAGGACAGAAAGCAAAGATGCACGTGCAGTGACTGCCGCAGGTGTGGAAAGTCCACAGCCTTGTCCAGGTGAATTTAACAGGCCTCATTTTAATTGCCTAGCAACCACACTACCAATCCTGAAATAGCCAGTAAGACAGGGATATTCTCTGCTGGTTGCCTAGACTAAGGTCCATGAAGTCTGTGCAAAAAAGCATCTATTGCAGCTGTGGAGAAGAGAAAGACCAAGTTTCCACGAAGCTGCTTAGTTCATTTTTCTTATTAGCTCCAGGCCTTCTCCATCACATGCATTCAACCTTCTGCTTGAACACAGGTCCTCTTTACGAAAGTTAGAACTTGTTCTCATCATAGCTACACTCATCTTGTTGGGTGAACATGCTGGACATGCTATGGTGCCAGCTTTCTTCAACATAACCAGAGCAAAATTCGCAACATACCGATGTTTCCTTGGCCAAGGACCTTCAGCTTTTGAGGAAAACTTAAGAAAGGTGACCTGGTTGCCAACCAAAATGGAATTTATCATAAATTAAATTGTCCCTAAGTTATATGTCTAAGATCCAAACAGATCGTCATTTTATAGATTCCAAACAAGCAAGTGGTTTTATTCTACTAAGAAATATCCAGGATTTGAATTTCAAGCACTCCTCCCACACTGAGTACAAAATAAAAGCTAAGGATCCTGTGCTTACTCTCGGCTTCGCCCTCACTTGTGCTCCCATGTAGGAGCTGATAAGCTGGGTGTGGTTTATGCCCATATCAACCGTATCAAAAAATTGTCAACAGTGAGGTAGAAAAATGAGCAAAATGTTAACACAAGTATTATTAAAACTCTCCTGTACTTCCAGCATGCATCAATGCCTTGCTAATATTCTGTTAAGAGTCTCCCAGGAGTCTAAAAGTTTTCAGGAAAAAAAAAAATCCACTTAATCTACATGCTAGAAAATGGAGGGAACCGGTACAAAGACATTTGCTTCTCCACTGAGGCATTTTCTATGTGTAAATGGTAGTGGAATTGAGCCCAGAGGCTTCACGGTGGACTACATCACAGCCCACTTTTATTTTGATTTTTTTAATTTGCAATTTTGAGGCAGGTTCTTGCTAAATTGCCCAGGCTGGGCTCAAACTTGCAATCTTTTTGCCTCAGCCTCACAAAGTTCGGTGGTTACAGGTCTATACCTCCGGGCCTGGTTGCAAATGCTTGATATTAAAGTATATGCATTTCTGGGAAGCATTATTAAAGACTTTAAAAATAAGAAAAATACAATTAGAGTTAGAACTTTAAGGCCAATGAAACAAAATCAGAGAAAAAGCCAGCAAAATCACTAAGAAAGTAGAATAACTCATTAATGAGCCCTTCAACTCAGACTCCGTGTTGAACAAGGGTCTTTTTACTGTGATTCTGATTCTTGGATGGTCTGTCGTGGGTTGACATGCATCCCCAAAAAGATATGTCCAACTCTTAATACCTGACACCCACGAATTTAACTCACAAATCACTTATTGAAAACACAGTATTTGTAGAAATAATTAAAGATCTCAGGATGGAAATAGTCCTGGATTTAGTGTGGGCCCAAACTCCAAAGCCTGGCATCCTTGCAATAGAAAGGCAATGAAATTCTGGGCACAGAGATGCAGAACAGGAGGTCATGAAAAACAGAAGCAGTGCTTGGAACTATGCTGCCCAGAGCCAATAATACCCCATCAGAAGCTGGAGAGGAAACGTGAGGATTTCCCCTAGAGTCCTCAGGCGGCGTGTGGTTCTGTGAATACCTTAAGTTTAGACTTCTGGACTCCTGAGATGTAAGAGGAGAAATTTCTCTTGTGGAGAGAAACTTCGTGGAGTTTTTTGTTTGTTTTTGTTTTGCTTTGGGTTTTATTGGTTGTAGCTCTAGAAAACTAATACACATAGTCTACTTAAAATTAAAAAAATATATTGTAGTGACCCTTAGGTGTCTAGCCATTTGTTAGTTGTGTTTATCATCATATATTTTTAAATTAGCATTTTATATCTATACAGAAATTTTATACTTTTGGTTTATTAGACAAGACATTCTGGCTAACACTGCAGCACTTGCACCAGTTCTAAGTGTCATGGGTTGGTAGGGTATTGTGCTCTGAAAAGTAACTCAAGGACAGAAAATCTACCATGTTGTAGCTGCAACATGTGGCATATGGCACCTGCAGCCTGCTCAATTTTAGCAGCAAAAGAGAGCGCACATCAGTTTCACACCGACTCCTCTAGTCCGTATGCCAGAGCAAAACTGTACTTCTGTTCAGAGTCCACCAGCAAACGCTCATCACATGACCCCCAGTTGCTACAGAGCAATGGTAAATATCGACATAAATGAAATATCCTGTGATCTTCATTTATGTTTGCAACAGATGTGAGTCCACATGGTAAAAAAAGATGGCTATGTTCTTAGAAGACTCAAAAATGGTGGCTTTATTTCCAGAAATTCTGGCATCATGGAAGATGCTATGTAAGCCATCCCACCCCAGTCCCCTGCCTCCAGCTTCTGTAAAATTTAGACTCTCTGGGATTCTCAGGAAACAGGGTACCCGAGACATTGGAATTCTTGTCGATTGCAGAACCCAGACCAAGAAAAGAAAATCTTTGTGCTAAACTTTTACTACCAAGTCTTGTAGATGCATCCCCTGACCATTGCAACTTACTAAGTGAAGTCATGCAAACAGGTAAAAGCCTTCGATTTTTCAGAATCGTGTAGCACCTATGGGTCATTATCTTTCACAAGACTCTGCACTCAGAGTGCACTGACCCCTCCCAGAGAAGGGGATCAGCCTTTACCTGAAAAGACCCAACTCAAGATTCCAGTCTGTTCTGCTCTCCCCTGCCAGGCATCATTGGGAACCAAACACACCCTATTTCATCCAGACATCAAGAGCCTGAACCCAATCCAAGTTTACTTCCCATCATTTCCAAACAACTACAAAATCTGGATTCCAATAATTACATCTGAGTATGATTTAAGAGGTGGGGGAGGAAAGTAAACACTCTTCAAATTGCGATCCGCTGCAATTTCCAGCTGAGGTAAACAAGCTTTGCAAACACAAACGTTTGCAGAAATTTCTTCCTGTGCTGGTAAAAACTGTTTTAAATGGATGCAGGTGGTCCTGGTGCGACTCCAGCACAGCGTTTGGATATTCCCTTCAGGCCACGCTCCCTTCCTGCTACCTAACTGGTATTTTTATCTACAAATTAATAGGCACTGTTAACCTGGAGTTGGAATTTAACCGGTGCACAGGGAATTGGGACCTCGGAGCCTGCTACACAAAGGGAGAAGCCAGGTCCCTCCCTGAAGCACTGTCAGGTCCCTGTAATGACGCCTTGAGGTGAGAAGTGAATGTCTTCCCTTGCAAGGGAACTGGCCTGAAGGAAGAGCAAAGACGAGCTCATTTAACTTACAGCAAACCATCCAAAGATGGTGGAACTCATTAGAAGAAACAGTGTGTCCTGTCACCGGCCTCCTCCGGCACTGTTTTCCATTTAAATCAGGAAATTGGAGGGTCTCTGCTTACCATCTTCACTTAATAGCACTCTCAGATTCCACCATGATCACTGTCCTGAGTGCACAAAGCAGAAGAAACCAGATTATCCCCCAAAAGACTAAGGAAGTGACATTTAGCTTATCTACACAGGTGACTAAAGAGGAACATGAGTGCTGAGGGCACAGCCAGTGATTCTCTTTTGCTTAGTTCTCACTTGAAAACAGGCTTCTAACACTAAAGGCTTCTCAGCACTAGAAGGCATTCTCAGCCCCTGTTGACTTAATGAAGGGAAATGCAGTGTTTCTGTCTCCTCAGCAGTTTCTGTTAAGGGATTGATAAATCCAAATGAAGGCTGATATTTAAATAATCCAGGTTATTCTGTCAATAAATGATTACCAACTGTCTATTGTCATAGGCTGTCCCATACCTTTCACTCCCTTATAGTAACAATACTCCAATTTTACTCAGCAAAAGTACTCTTTCTTTCCATCTTAGTTGTCAATAACATTAATACCCCATCTGGAATGACTAATGAGAGCATTACATCTTCCTCCCCGCTGATGGGCTCATAGAAGCATCGAATTAAAATCAAAGTCTTCTTCTGGAAACCAGCCTAGGCTATAGGGAGAGAAAGAGAACTGAAAATAGGGAAAAACTAAGACAACTAACTCTGTTTCTTCTTGTCTCTGGCCTGGGTTAGTCAGAGCCAGCTTGCCACAAGTGGCCCGAGCCCTGTGACCGTACAACCCAATGCAGTAACTGGAGCTGAAGGATGAAGAGACATGGGCCTGACAAGCATTGGTCACATCATTTAAGCCTGGATCCACGCATTCCTAAAGGCATGACTGTTGTTACTTAAGTCAACAAATTCCTTTTGTTTGTTTGCTTGCACATGTTTGTTAGGGACTTTTTTGTTGCGTCACACTGAAATTATAAAGATTTATGTACGTTTGTATCTAACAATGTGAAATTAAATTTAAAATACAAAATGCATGGACTCTGCCCACAAGAAATTTGCTTGCTAGTTAAAATAATACATATCATGGGATCCAGGAGCAGGCATTCATTGTTATGAATTAAATAACCTGCCACTCTGATAAGTTCACAGGAAAATAGAGCCTGACAAGTTACTATGGTCCCGTGGGAAAGAGGAGTGAGGTTGCCCAAGGTCCTGTTTTTAATTTGGGCTTCTGATTACAAAAAGGACCCATTACAATGATGATTCGAGAATCTTGCTAGAGAAGACTCAGGGACCTTGAAATCTGCACCCACCCTCACTTTTTACTTTATTGTTCAGCACGCCCAAAGCTTTGGCTTCTGAATTCTAAGCTTTTCGAGGCAAAGACTTGACACTAAAATCTTAGCTACACAAAGCACAAAGACTGCCAGAGATGCCCTATAAATTATACACAGCAGCCGTGACAAGAGGAAAGGAGTTAGAAAGAAATTGTGCTCCTCAAAGCTTTATGAAGATAATATTTCAAATTGAAACTAGAAAATCCAGGAAGCAATTTGTACTACCTGAGATTGGAAAAATTGGAGAAGGTGAGGTCTCTGTTTCTACTGTGTCGGGGGTAACCTAGCAATGGAAATAGAAACTCTATGACCTGGATCATTCCTCCTCAGTGGAATAATGCCTTGTACCTAATTTTGTAAACTATAGAGAAATAAATCTTTAGGTTAAAAATCACCTCATGCGCTGTTTCTTTCAATGATATACATGTTTGAGAAATTAGTATATCAACTAATATATGTTAAAATGAAAACTATACAACATTTGAAAAAGAATTTCGATGTACTTTAGAAAAAAATATAGAGAGTCTGGGAAAGAGTGATGTTACTCTTCAAAGTTACAGACATGTAAATGACAGAAGCAAAACCAGAGGCTCCAAAGAGATATTTTCAAAGAAAAATCAATAAATGTGTAGTATAAATGTAAATTAATTGGCATTGCCATCCTCTGCATGTTTGTCTATGTTCTTCCTTATCCTCTCCCCTCCAAAAAAAAAAAAAAAAAAAAAGGATTAAAATGGCCCATACTAAAGACACCCGAAGGATGGTCCCATGTATCCTACAAAATGTTCGAGCTACCACTTTCTCTTAGTAGCATCTAAGAAAACAAGAAGGAAAAAATGATCACTCTTCTTAATCACAGCCTCAGTGAGAGGTAATTCACACACAAAGTCCACCACCTTAAAACATACGCTCGCACAGTTTCTACAATTTACTGAAGCTGAAAACTGGAAAGAGACTAGTAATTTTTATTGATTTATGCCCTAGTTATTATTTCCTTCCTCTGACTGCCTTGGGGATAGTCTGTTCATCCTCCCCCACCCCTCAGTCTTTTTAGGTGGAATGTTAGGACACTGTTCTAGGATCTTTCTTCACTCTGAATATAGAGAGTTAAAGTTATAAATTTTCTTGTAAGCCCTGATTAAGCCACATCCCGTAAGTTTTCACATGTCTGTTTTGGCTTTCATTCATCTCCAAGTATTACTTAATTTCCCTTATGATTTATTCTCTCACCCATTGGTTACTAGGGAGTGTGTTTACTAATTTCCACACATCTGTAAGCTTCCCAAATTCCCTTCTGTTATTGACTCTTAATTCCACTGAGTTGTGATCAGAGTGTGGACTTTGTAGATTTTCAGTCCTTTTCCATTTATTTGGTTCTGTTTTCTGGCCTAAAATAGTCTGTTGTAGAGGAAGCTTTGTTTGTTCTTGAAACAAACATGTGTTCTGCTGTTGTTGACCACAGTGTTTTATTTTTGTGTATGGAGTCCAGTTGACCTACAGTGTTTAAGTCTTCTGTTTGCTTGAGTTTGTCCTACCCACTGTTGAGCGTAGACTGTGAAAGTCTTCAACTAGTCCTGTTAGATTGTCTGCTTTACCCTTCAAACCTTTAAGTTTTTGCTTCATTTATGTCGGGCGAGCTTGTCTTAGTTGTATACTTGATTCTATTTGTTATGTCTTCCTGATTATCATTTTGCCATTATAAAATATGCCTTTTGACACCAGTAACAATTTTTGGCTTAAAAATCTGTTTTTTTCTGATAATATAGCCAATACAGCCACTCTAACTTTTTAAGGGCTGTGTGCATGTCTGTATATCCCACTCACACTTCTTTTGACATTTTTATGCCTCTCAGTATTTATACTCCTGCGTTGACATATATATAATGGTACCCCACAAGTCTCTGAAGCCCTGCTCACTTTTTTTGTGTGTAAATTGTTTCTCAGCCTGGATAATCTAAAATTAACTGTCTTTAGGTTTATTCTTTACCCGGTACAAATCTCATCACTAATAACCTTTTTATTTAATCCATTGTACTTAACTCCAGAACTTCTACTTTTATTGTAAATTCTATCATTTTAACGATATTTCTACCTGGTAGGGTATTATTTTCATGTCTTAGTTCTTTAGACAAGATATGCTTTCCGTTACTGAAATTTTTATAAAAGCTGATGTAAAGTCTATTCTAACTTGAATACCTTGGGAAAGTTTCTAGGTACTACTAGTCTCCCGTGTGTGGGACAGACCTTCCTCTTTCTTCATAGATCTTTTATGGTTTAGATCTCGAAAGGCCATAAGAGCTAATACACTGAGGGCTGAGTCTTTAGCCTGTAGTATCACTGGGAAGTAGTGGAAATATTTGGAGGGGGATCTGGCTTGAGAAAGTAGACCACTGAAGATGAGCCTTCATCAGGCATATCAGAACCTCAACCTCTTCCTTCCTTCGTGTTTCGTGGCCACATGAGGTAAATAGCTTTGCTTTGCCTCCACTCCCACCCATGATGTTCTGCCTTGCCACAGGTCCAATGCAACAAGACCGAGCAACTATGGACTGAAATTCTGAGTCAAGAGTCAAAATAAACTTTTTCTCCTTATCAGTTGATTGTCTTGGGTATTTTGTCCCAGGGGTAGAAAGCTGACTAACATAACATCTCATATTTTTTTTCTTGAAAATTAAAAATTTTACATAGTAGATCACGTCAACCCTCGTAATCAGAGTTCTACTTGGGGATTGTTGTTCTTCTCATCCTTGTTATTTCTGGTAGTACTACCGCTCGTTAGTTCAGTGACCTTCCTAGACTAATTCTACAAAGTCTTATTCTTTGTCCCGTGCAACCAATGAAGACTCTGCTTGGTTTCTTAGTAGTTAGTTAGTGTCTTAGATACTTTTTCATTGCTGGGACAGAATAACCAACATTCACAACTTAAGGTATGAAAGATTTATGTAGTTCAGTTTCAGAAGGTCGCTGTCCACTTATGGATACCTGACAGTGATGGAAACACATGGTGGAGGTGGCAGCTAGAGAAAGAGGGACAGACAGTAGGGCAGACAAAAAGCTAGATGAAGAGGGAAGGGTAGAGCCACCCTTCCAGATCCTGCCCCAGTAATTCTCTCCTTCTAGGTCAAACCCCATTGTTCCACCTTCTCTGACCAGGGCCCCATTTTTCAACAGTACATCAGTATTTTATAACCCCCAGATATATGAGGATTTGGGGGGAACACTCCAGATCCAAACCATAATAGTCAGTGTCTTAGTTACGCATTGGTTTCTATGACAGAATAACTGACATTCACAATTTAAGGCAGGAAAGCTTTATTTTACTCACAGTTTCAGAAGGCTTCACACAGTCCTTTCACGGGCAGCCAGCAATGGTAGAAGCACAAGTTGGGGGCTGGAGAGCTGCTCACAGCATTGCAGACAGAAGCCAAGTGAAACAAGAACAAGCCAACATCAGGGGACTCTGGCAAAGCAAGAGCTTTCCTAGGAAAAACCTGTGGCAACGTTTCTTCTTCCTTCCTTGATTTAGCTCAAGCTGCCAGATGGGGCCCCCAAACCTAGGGTGGGTAACCCTCCTTCACTTCCTGTTCCACAAGTCAACAACACACACCTGAAACTCTACCCTGAGTCCCCCTAACCCCTCAATTTCAACAAATTGGCACAATCCCTCAAGGTCAAACCCCAAGCATCTGCTTATTCCAGTGATACCATACCTCCCAATAATAGCACATGGCTCCACAGATATCTTCTTATATCCAATACATAAGGCTTTGAGGGACACTCCAGATCCAAACCACAGCAGTCCACTAATTACTAAACATATTTCTTTAGCTACCTAGAGCCAGGACATCTCCAAATTTTTGCCTATGGGTTCCAAGGGTGTGTATTGATACACATGTTCAATGCTCCTAGAGGCAATGTTCAACAGCTCCTCAGCCTAAGTTTTCTAACTATGCACCAGGTTAGTCAGAAACAAGAGCAGCACAGAATCCTCTCAGGTCTTCCCAGCATGTTATCTAGATGACAGGGGTGTGTTAAAGATTCCCAAACCCCTCATGGGCACCACATCATTGGTTTACACTTCAAGATTTGTGATCGGCTTCTTGTTGGTGTGGTGACGTATTTCAGGCAGCTATGATGTTAAAACACTTGTCATTGATTGTTTTCAACAAATGCCTTGCAGATAGGCTTGTGCAGAGTGAGTTTTAAATAATGTTCTGACAATAAAGCATTTCAGCAAATTGCCAGACAGGTTAAATATGGACAGTTCACCAGGGACACGACTTTGGGAGACTCCAAGTCCGTTTGCTTCCTCTACTGGCTGCTCAGTCGTTGGCTTATCATAACTATGGTGGTTACCACGTTGTCAGTTTTTAAGGTCACTATAAAGCTCTGAAGAAGGGATAAAAATAAGGCAAACTAAAGCACCGTAAGAACTGTTTTTGCTAAGATTCATCCATGTTTCTTCAATAAATGCTTGAAGTGATAGCAAAACTCTAATTTCCAGAGTTCTAAAAGCACTGATGTTTTTAAAACTGCTTTCACTGACTTTTCATTGTATTCATGGAAGAACAGGTTTTTGGTGGCTCATACTCTGACGCTGTCAAAATTAGATCTAGTGAAGAGTTGAGAAGAAAATAAAATTGTAGACATAAATAATATAACATATAATGGAATAGAAAAATAATAGAAATTATATAACAATAGTTCATGGGTGTCGTTATTTGCTTATGTCAACATTTCTAACATATGGTCTTTACTGCTAGATCACCTACTTAGGTGGTATCTGGAGACACATTTTCAGACAACTGACAGATAATTGCTTTTGTGATTCTAAAATATGGGCACATGTGGCTTGATCAATTGATAAAAGAGGTTTTACAAGTCGCATAATAATAGCAACATCTGAAGGGCTTAACCTGTTAATTTTGCAATCTCACTCACAGTACAAATCTAGTAGTTGGCTGATATGGGGACATCACACAGAGATACAGGCAGATGGATGTTTCCTCTTGGCAGGTGATTTTATAATCAATACAACATAGAGAGAGAAATCTCCCACTAGCCTTAACACTTCCACTCAGAAGTGACATCACTTCTGCTCACATTTTTTATTGGTTAAAACAGTCACATGGCCCTGCCTAACTCTAAGTGGATCAAAAGAGTTGTAATCAGAGGTATCATATAACTATGAGAGAAAAATTGGATTATTGGTGAACTGTTAAAATGTTTGCTGCAGTGAATATTATAATTTGACTTTTTCATAATCATTCTTAATTTAATAAGAACTATTTAGAGCCAGTGGTATTGTCAGAAGGCTGCTTAACAGGTAACAAATACATTAAATTTTAGACACTTCCTTAGAGAAATCTGGCCCAATAGTTCCACTGGGAGAATTCTGGATTCCCCTGGCTGAGTCGACAATAACTGGTAATATTGCATCCCACGATGTCATTTGAATAAATAAAAATATTATGAGGCAAAAATCTAACATCATTCTTAATACTGATTCTTTCATTCAATAAACAATTTTTAGCCAGCAAATAACAAATCTCTTTCATTTATTTAAGAAACATTCAACAGTCGTCTATTATTTAAAGTATCTGTCCTACAAACATGAATTAGCACCATCAATGAACTAGAAACAAAGAATGCAAAGATAAATGTAATTCAATCTCTACTCTGAAGTGTCTACAGACCAGGGGAAGCCAGGGGTCATGTGAATAACCAACTATAAGGCAGTTCCAGTGTTTCATAGTGAGACATTCTCTTAGTAAAAGCATCTTTCCAGATTCCCAAAAAGTTTCAGCTTGTCTGTCCTCCAACTTCACCCAAATGCACAGAGAAAACAAAAATTGAGAACAACAAAGTCATGGCCCATCTCTAGGTCACTGATTCCCAAATTTTACCATATGATAGAATTATCTAGAAGATCTGACAAGAATTCAGATGCCCAGCAGTATCACAAATGTTCAGATTCAGTCTCTGCAGCCCCTCTGGAAAAGCACCCCTTGTACACTGTCCCTGTTATAGATTCTAGGCTGCCTTTCTGGAAGTCTAGACATTGGAGTTCTGACCTCCAGTATCGCAACAGTCAACCTCATTCAGAAATACAGTTACTGCAAACATATGTAGTTAAGATGAGTTCAGATTTGAAGCAGGCCTTCAAATCAATGCAATTGTAATCTCTATATTTTACTGTCATGGTTTGGATCTGGAGTGTCCCCCAGAAGCCTCTTGTACCTACGGATACTGCCTACTGTTGGGAGGTGGAGCCTGGCTGGAAGGGGCAGATGCTTGAGGCTTAACCTGGAGCTGCATGTGCTGGTTCCAGGCTTCCTCCCAGACCAGTCCCAGTTCTGCCATGCCGCTGTGAGGATCTCTGTCTCCCAGAGCACCAGCTCCAGCTCTGGCTCTAGCTGCAGACCCGTCATGTGATTCCACCATTTTCCAGCCACACAGCCACGAATAGACTGAGATCCTCTAAAACTCTCTAAGCTACAATAAATCTTTCCTCCCTAAGTTGTGGACGTCAGGTATTGAGTCACAGCAATGACAAAGTAACTAAGACAGTTACTCTGCTCCAATTACCATAACAAAATACTATAGGCTGAGTGGTTTAAACAACAGCAACATACTTTCTCACAGTTTCGAATGCTAGACATCCAAAATCTCAATGTCAGCAGGTTTGCTCTCCTCTGGGGCATCTCTCCTTGGCTTGCAGATGGCCTCCCCTCACTGCGTCCTGATGTCACCTTTTCCCTGTGTGCACACACCTCAGGCATCTTTGTATATCCAGATTTCCCTTCCATATGGCAGGACCCCATCATAGGGCAGTAAGACATTTTTATTACAGTCTTATTGAGGAGTTGGTTTTTGTACATATCGCATCCTCATCATTTACTGCTGTTTCCCCTCCTGTCTGCCCCCTCTCTCCTCATCTCCCCCAAGTCTACTTCTTTGCTTCCTGTTACCACTCTTGTATTTGACTTTTTAAATCATTTCTATTTTGGGTTTCTCATAAAAGAGAAACCATGTGATATTTAACCTTCTGTGTCTGGTTTATTTCAGTCAGGATTATGATCTCAAAATGCATCAATTTTTCTAGAAATGACTCAAGGTTAACTTTCTTCATGGCTGAGTAATACTGAGTAGTACTGTAATATACGCGTGCAGTGTTACATACCCTTAACTTTAATGTGATGCCCTTAACTCTTTTATGAAGATACCCGGAAGACTTCCAGCTGTGACTTCATTTTAATTTAACTTTTTTTCAGGACCTATCTCCAAACATATTCTAAAGCACCAATGATTAGAGCCTCAAGTTGCATTATAGCCCATATATCATACAGAAAGAAAATTGGGGCACCAAAGAAAGAGAGACTGTGGTATAAAGTGAAGGCAGATCTGATGACATGGCAAAAGGCGAGGAAAAGAAAAGATTGCTACAAAACCACCAGAGGCTAGGAGACAGGCATAGAACAGTTCTCTCTCCCACCTTTAAAAGGAACCAACCCTTCCACCACTTTGGTCTTGGACCTCTGGTTTCCAAAACCATGGGGCCATAACTTTCTGATGTTTTGCTACCAGTTTACAGTACTTTGTTATGGCAGCCCTGGCAAATGGATGTACTCCCTGTCCCGCCACAGCGAATGCCGCCAGGGGTTCAGTAACAGCCAGGGGTCCTTCCAGCTTTGCACATAAATCAGGGTAGAAAAGCTACCATAGCAGTGGCCCAGAAGCTACCTGCAGCTGAGGAGTAATGGAACGATGTGTGAGGGCCACCAAGTCTTTTCCCCTGGGGATAAGAAATGTGCCCTAGCACAGAGTTAGTGGCCCCAGGATACTGATCTCCAGTTGCCTGCAGAGGCAAATGACTTAGCAGCACACTAATTACTGCCCACCTTGTCTCCCACCCCCATTTTTTCTACTAACTTTTCCCTTATCAAACCTATCTCACTTATCCTAGCCTCAGACTCCGTTTCTAGGGCTCCACACCAAGATGTAACTAATCTGAGTACCCCGTAAGACAGACTGTTTCAAGAGTTTAGGGTCTATCCCTGAGACCAGTTCAAAAAAACCCAAAAACCCAAGTCTACATGATTACTCCATATTGTTTTCTTTGTGGTGCAAGAATTTTACTGAGTTGTCCTTTTATGTGTTATTCTCAATCAACGTAAGTGAAATGGCTACTAAAACCATTTTCTAAATTTATCATAAAATCCTCTCTCTCTCTCTCTCTCTCTCTCTCTCTCTCTCTCTCTCTCTCTCTCTCTCTTTCTCTCCAAATATGAATCTCTGTATCTCTGCCTTCATCTTCATACTGTGTTCTCACTCTGGGTTTCTATGTCAATATTTTTTCTTTTTATAGGATATATGGGCTATGATACATGTTGAGCCCCTAATATTTAGTACTTTAGAACATGATATTTGGAGATACGGTCTTTAATGAAGTAACTAAGTGAAAACGAAGTCATCACTAACCTTCTAGGTCTCTTCCCCAGAAAGAAACAATACCCTGCTCCATGTCTCTTCTCTAGCTCCTGATAATTCTTTCTCCACAGTATATTTTTATTTACATAATTTATATTTCTCTAAAAGTTTTATTCCAGGAAAAACTAAATTATCTCCAAAGAATCAGGATGGTTCTCTGTGATAATGGCAGTTACGCATTTACTTTTTTTTTTCCTTTTTGCCTTGGTAACTAGGAAGTTCCAAGACAACTCAGACCTCAGTCACTATAATTATAGACCAGCATTCATACCATATTTGTGGGTCATCCTTTTCATATTCTCAAGTGTCACTTGTACTTATATTACTTTTTTTGAAAAAGCCAAGAGAAGGAAAAATCATGCACAGTTTAAAATATGGAAAAGAAGAATAGTACTTTTTCAAGGTTACCAAAACACCAAGCCAAACAGCCTCTCCTTTACATGTTTTGTAATGGAGTTTTCCAAGGAATTTTTATTTGGAACATTTTACTGGCAAAAAAAAAAAGGTACTAGGGACTCTGAGTAAAAATGATTAATGACATTTGACCTGAGCCAATTACCCGATGACATTCGTTTGGCCTCCGGATCTGAACATATCTTGTGCTGAAAGAAAAAAAGAATACATCCAGAGCAGAAAAAGATTGACTCAGACAATAAGATCCCCAAAGGGAAACTTTACCTGTGCTGCAGAGATGTTGGCTGGGAAAGGAAGTAGCCACGTGCGTTTCCTCCAGGGAGGCACCTGTTGAAAAGACAAGAATTTAATTTTCACTTCAGTTCAACTCCAGAGCAGCCCACTTTTGACAAGTGCAGTTTATCTACTGAGTTAGGCTCCCCAAGCCCTAATTCCTGCTGGCCCCATGGGGGTTTTGGGGGACCCTCAGGCTAGTCACGGCACAACAGAACATACTCACGGTGCCCTGTGAGTGACAGATGCTCTCCACAAAGTGAGACACAGAGAAGAGGCAGAAAATGGCTCTCAAGCAGAGATGAGGGCAAAGCACCTGAACATCTGTCTTAGTAGTTACCTCAGCACAACGTGGGCACCCAACATTTGTTTGACAAAATAATTAATATAATTTTAAAGTGATGACTTTGTGAGATAGGAAGGAAAGTGGCGCTTATTTCATAGGTGGCACAGAAGAATGGTGAATTGGACAGCTTTACATCACACTGACAAAAGAACTAAGCCAACCAACTCCTATGAAAGAAAGGTTTATTTGGGCTCACGGTTTTAGAAGCGCCAGTCCCTTGTTGCTTTTGGGTCTGTGGTGATGCAGCACACCATGATGGGGAGCATCTGGCAGAGAGGGCTGCTCACCTCACAATGGCAACGAAACACAGAGAGAGAAACCAGGCATGTTGGTGCACACTTGTGATCCCAGCACTCTAAGAGGCTGAAGCAAGAGGATCACAAGTTTGAGTCCAGCCTGGGCAAGTTAGCAACTTAGCAAGCCCCTGTCTCAAAATAAAAATTACACAAAGCGTTAGGATTGTGATTCAGTGCAAAGGCGTTGGCTTCAGTCCCCAGTACTGGAAAAGAGGGGCGGGGTGGTACTGGGGCTGGGCTTTCAATATTCCCTTCAGTGTTGAATGTCACACCCCCAATGGCCTTACTCCTCTTGCTGGGCCCCTGCCCTCAAAAGTTCTACCACCTCCCAATTGCTCCACAGTCTAGCAACAAAACCTTGAACATAGAGCAGAATACACACGAACTATAGCAGGCACAGAAAGATTGTGAGTTCTTAGAGTTTATGTATTGCAAATGACTTAGGAATACTTACTCTTCATCTTCCCCTAACAACCTGTACTTCTGGTTTGAAATCACTGTTAGCATCATCACCACCCACAGCACTCT
This sequence comes from Ctenodactylus gundi, assembly GCA_004027205.1. Lineage (NCBI taxonomy): Eukaryota > Metazoa > Chordata > Mammalia > Rodentia > Ctenodactylidae > Ctenodactylus > Ctenodactylus gundi. The sequence goes on along the minus strand of PVKB01000250.1, from coordinate 175,727 downwards.
TCTGGATGGATTTCTCAGGGACATCTACTTCTTCTCTTCCTGTGTGACCCGTCACAAGTTACAACTGATTCTTCCCCAAGACCTGAGCCCTCTTCTCTGTCTTCATGGCTATGACCTTGACTCCTCCTTCTCTCTCATTAGGATGTTCAACCAAACAACTGGTTTTAATTCCATCACACCTGCAAACTAACTCATGCTAAAGGAAGTGGAGTGTTCCCGCTCCACAGGAGCTTACAATCTGGAAAGGAAAACAGGTAGAAAACCTCCAGTGTACAAACGTGCTATAATAGAGGTCAGAAAGGAGGTGGGCCACAGCTCCACAGAGGACGGTCATTCATTAATTTATTCATTGCACAAATATTTGAAAACTATGTGACAGACACTAGGGTATGTGCTGGAGGTTATCTGTGAACAAGACCATTAAAGACCCTCTCATCAAGGAGCTCATGCTTTCATGAAACAGACAGGCAAAAATATTACAGTGATGACAGATGATGAGAGAAAGAGAGAGTCATGTAGTATTAATGACTCAAGAAAATGAAGCCATTATCAATATAGTTCCCACCACAAGAAAAGTGATCAGAGAAAGGCTTGGTCTGTAGAGCTGAGAGCTAAAGACCTAGCTACACCAAGTGTGTCGGCAGAGCAAAAGGAGGGTGCAAAAGCCAGCTGTGGCCATGTGGGTTTTCCTCCAGCCAGAGCGCAAGAAAGACATCATAGAGAAGACGAAGCACAGCTGATGTGCAGAATGAAGGAGCTACTGGAAGGAAAGGAAAAACAGCCGCCCAGTTGTGGGCAGAGGCAGCCAGAGCACGAAGCCAGGAAAAGGGATGGCCCACGCGGGGTCTCCATGTGTTAGAAATATCCACCCACCAGGCAACTTTGGCCTGAGCCACCAGCTCCTGGCCCATGGCACTGCAGGCTTTTTGCTTCATCTGTGTTTGGTTCAAGTTGTCTTTCTTTACTGACATTTTACCAAGAGAAGTCCTTTGTAAGCATCAGCTCATATTAAAACCTAGCTCAGCCAGGCACCAGGATTTAGGCTTTGGCCACACGGGGAAGTGACCAAGGGTCTTAATAACAGATAAGAAACTAGTAAATCATTAACCTGACCTATGAATCCCCAGGAAGTACCCAGCAGCCTTCAGGGTCACCTGCCCTCCCTGTGAAGCATTAGCTGTGGAGCATTAGCTCAGAAGCTGGCCTTGGGAGATGCTTTGCTTCACTAGCTTTTTTGCAGCAAGAGGTGCTGCCTCGGTTTCCCCATTTGTTATATATGGATCAATTGTTGGTGCCTTCTGCCTTGCTTTTCAGAGCCCAGTGAGGTTAATTAAGCATAGCCGATAAAGCCTGGTGAATTCCTCCAAGCATAGCTTTATGTAAATAAGAGATTAAGCCTTCAGCAGCAGAGGACTGGTTTTCATTTCTACATCAACGGTCTTTATTTTCTGTTGCAGAAGCAATTCCATCACACAAGAATTCACAACTGGAGATAGAAAAAACACATTCCCAATTTTACTTCCCTATAACCCAGAAACATATGGCCCCACGGATTTATCACAGAGGAAGCCAGAAGGGGCCAGGTGAAGCGTCACCAAACAGAAGGAGCGCGGCGTGGAGGAAGAGCTACCAGAAACAGCATTAAAAGAAAGAAGTAATTAGGCCAGACTGCAGGGACAGCAGGAAAAGAAAGTAGGACACAGGTAGAGGGAGATAACCAACTCTTACTGCACACTTAGGACAGGGGCCTAGAGAAGGGACCTGTAAAAATAAGCAGCTTGTCACCTCACCTCATAAACAAAACCAGCCATTCTTCAGTATCCTCAGGAGAGGGTTTGTTCCGGAACCTCCCACCTTGGATACCAAAATTCACAAGTGCTCAAATCTCTTATATAAAACGTCACCGTTCTTGAGTTATCCTGCTGAGAACTTGGGTACCATATGCTTTCAGTAGAGGGTCCCCAACTCCTGAGCCAGAGGCTGGTCCCAGTCCGTGGCCTTTTCAAAGCCAGGCAGGACAGCAGGTGGTAGTGGTGCACCCCCATGCTGAGCTTCATCTCTGTCTACAGCCATTCCCCCCCCACACACACACACACACTAGCATCACGTCCTGAGCTCTGCCTTCCGTCAGATCAGCAAAGGCATTAGATTCTCATAGGAGTGCAATCCCTGCTTTGAATTGCAACTGTGAGGGATCTAGGCTGCACGCGGCTTATGGGAATGCAATACCTGATCGTCTGAGGTGGTGCTGGGATGGTACTCGCACTATCTCCCCTTTTCCCTCTTACCATCTGCAGAAAACTTGTCTTCCAAAGACCAAAAAGATTGGAGGCCATGGATTTAAATCACTTCTAGATGACTTAAAATATGCAATGCTATGTAAAAAGAGCTATTATACTGTATTGTTAGGGATAACAACAAGAAAAAAGTCCTTTCACGTTCAAAACAGATGCAATTTTTTCAAATATTTTCAATTTGAGCTAGGTTGAATCGAAAGACATAGAACCCACAGATACAGCTGACCAGCTGTGCTTGCAACCTATGATCGCCTTGTGTTAAAGAAACCACCTGAGTCTCTGTCATCTTTCTGAGAAGTTGAGTGCCATCCTGTGTTTCCCTATGCCCTCACATCCTAATTGATGAGTAAAGATACTTGGGAGGCACGAGGCAAAGCCACAAAGGTGGCCCTTACCAAACAGGACTTTTCTACCCACAAAATAGTCAAAACCAGACCAAACCAGGAGCCTGGAATGAAGTTCTATCAAGAGAGTGCTCCTGTCCCTGTCTCCAGCTGGCTTAATACATTTCCAGTCTATGCCCTGGGTTCCCCTTTCCCTGGTGCTCATGCCTCCCCCCTACCCCTTGACCTTGACCCCTCTACCAGGAACAGGCCTGGCAGGTGCACCTTGGTGATGAGCCTCAGTTTTCAGTTGCAGTATGTCTTCAGTAGACATTCTGAGACACACTAGCCTCTGCCTCTGCCAGGCATATTGAATCTTACTCATTTAGCCTCATGAATTCCACAAAGAGGAGCAATACTTCTGCTGTGTGCCACACACAGCTTTGAGTATCCCAGACACAAAAGCACAAGATGTACAAGACCCTTAATCTCAAGTAGTTTGGCCCTATAAAAGCAGAAATGTCAATGGGACAGAAATAATTGATGGTTTGTCTGGACAACTTTAGTCAGGTGGTCAAGAAAGAACTCCTAGGAGAGGTGATATTTGAAAGAAGAGAGAGCTACATAGAAACCTGAGAAAGAAGTGAAGACAGCCTGGAGTAGGATCAAATTGTACCAGAAAAGCAGCAAGAACTTGTGTGGCTGGAGCAGAGAGAATGGTGGAAATTAAGAGATGAGACCAGAAAAGTTTCTCCAGCACCAAATATTTGAGGCCCTGTTGTCTATAAGGACTGGGGGACCACAGGGGAAATGGGAAGGTGCTCAGAGGATGACAGCGAGGGATGACTTGTGGTGACTTCAATATATGCTTAAAGATCACTGTGGCTGCCATGTAGAGGGCATGACTGGAGGCAGGAGGCCCTACCAGAAGGCAGTCATAGGGTCCAGAGGACAGCAGATGATGATGGCTCACTGGGTTTTCATCCATGCCCTGGGTTCCCCATTCCTTGATGTGCATGCCTACGCCCCTCCCCTTGACCTTGATTCTTCTACCAGGAACAAGCCTGGCAGGCGTGCCTTGCACCCTGAGGCACAGCCATGGAGACAGTGGTCTCCCTGTGGTTCGTCCCCACCGCCTGCACGCACCCTCACCACCCTTCCCATTCTTTGTCTGGCCTCTGACAGGAGCCTCTGGGTCCTTGGTCCCTGTTCTGCAGTCACTCTCACACCAAACCACCACCCACTAATGTGCCCTAAGTCACAGTTGGGAAGTCACAGCGAGATGTCTGCAGAGTCCCAGATTCCTGCCTCCTTAATTGCTCGTCCCTATGACCCAGTTGGAGTTAATGAGAGGCACGTAGGAGTCGACAGGGTGGCGCTTCCCAGGCAGCTACTGCTTGCCTGACATCAACATTAACTGACTCAGCAGGCATAAGGCCTTGACGCAGTCCACATGGTGCACATGCCACACTGGAGAGATGACGGCCACGTGTGAAAGACAGGCAGCTGAGATGGCCCTGGCTTCTGACCACATCCAGGAGCCCTACTGCTTCCCCAGAGAGCTGCCTCTGAAGCTGAAGAAAGCAAAATTCTATATGAGTGAGCCACTGTGCTTGGGTTCCCACTAAGGGCCACTGAACAAGTTTATTCACCGAAGCAAGGACCTCAGAGATTTCACTCATCTACAGCAGTAGAACTATTAGCCCGAAGCATGTTTCTCCTCAAACGAAGGGAGGATCAGACTCTGGGGATGGAGAGGTCATAAAAACCACCATTTCTGTGGGATAACTGCTGGGAGCCCACAGTCTTTGTAGAGGCAGATGTGCTCTTGCAGGCACTCTGAGCCAAAAGCCAGGGATTCGGCCCACCAGAGGCAACCTTCACATGCCTGCCTTCCCTCCCTGGCTCTCACATATTTCAGGCATCAGGAAAGCCTCAGAACATGACCTCAGAGACTCATGTGACAACTCTCTGCTCCATGAGTCTCTGTAAGTCAGGCTTGGGAGAAACTGAAATACAGACAAGACTTAACCCTCTAACTCCAAAAGTCTCCAGCAGGGCCAGGGATCTGTGACAGAGCTTCCCGTCTGGCTGAAACATAATAACATTACAGCTTCTGGATGTTAGTCCAAGCACTAGGCAGGCAGGGTCCAAGAGGCCCAACAGGTGGAAAGAGAAAAGATTCACCAGGGATCTTGTTAAAATACAGATTCCTAATCAGGTGGTCTAAGTTGGGGCCTGAAACTTTGCATTTGTGACAAGGTCAGAGGCTACTGAACTGCTTGTTACGTAACTACATTGAATAGGAAGGTGTACCTCATGCAGATAACCAAGAAGCTACTGGTACACCGTGTGTGTGTGTGTGTGTGTGTGTGTGTGTGTGTGTGTGTGTGTAAGATACGCACACGTGTCTACATTTTACAGAGAGGATCAATAGGGTTCAAAAGGAGCCAATAGAGTAAAATATGGAGAAGTGCTAGCCTTAGAAAACGTACTAGTCCACCTTAACCTTGAATTCACTTTCTGTGGTTCAGTCACCAGCTATCAGGCATGGTCCAAAATATTAAGTGGAAAACTTTAGAAATAAATAATTCATCAGTTTTGTCTTGGGTGCTATTTGGAGTCATATGATGAAATGTCACCCCCTCTTGCTCCCTGAGTCATCTCTTTGCCAAGAGTATCTGTGCTGTATATATTACCCATCCCTTACTCACTGAGTCGCCACCTTGGCTAGCAGATCAACAGTCCCAGGTAGAATGTCAATGCCTATGTCCAAGTAACCACTGTTTTACTTAGTAACAGCTGCAAAGCACAAGACTAATTAGGCTGGCAATTTGGATCTGTCACAGAAGTCAGAAAATGCTTTTTCTAAGTAAAAAAGGCGAAATTTCTTGACCTAACAAGAAAAAAAATCATTTCGTAAAGATTTATGGTAAGATTGATGCTAAGATTTATGATAAGAACAAATCTATCCGTGAAAATGTGAAGAGGGAACAAGAATCCCAGCCAATTCTACTGTCATACTTCAAGCTGCAGAAATCAGGAAAAGGCGACCATATCCACCTGTTTTTTATCATTGTCATGTATATAGTATATAGTGCTATGATTATTTTATTTTATAATCGGTAGTAGTGACTGTCAATTTCTTACCATGCCTAGTCACCTCTGCCATGGCCCTGTTGTTTCTGCCTCACCACAGACAATGCAGCCAGCCAATCGCAAACAAAAACCTCTGAAACCGTGAGCAAAGGAATCCTTGTATCTCCTCCTTAGGGCTAGCTTTAAATAAATGGCCTCCTTCGATTTGGTCAGTGGCACGCAAACAAACCTGAGTGTATGGACCCAAGTGGTTGGCAACACGCAGAGCTTCAAGAAATTGCTGCAGACAGTCCTAAAGCAAGAGCGAGCCCCTGGCACCCTCAGGTGCCCTGCCCAGTGTACCTGTCCGAGGATGGTAGGCATGTTGCAGTCGCGGTTTATGTGGTCACAATGCACAGAACGAGGTTTCCTCGGGCTTCCTACCCCATGCAGGGAAACCAGGACTGACTGCTCCCTGGGTTTGAGTAATGTCCTTGGGGCTCTTGATTTGACACAGGAGAAAAAAAAATCCCAGGAAGATCTGTATTCCTGGGAGCTGGTGCTCAGGCCTTGCTATTTAAATATAAAAAGAGATTTGACCTCAGTTTGAATTCTGAAGCAGCAAAGCCAGACAGATTGCTTACCTTTAAGATCAGTGAAAACAATAATGCTATTTTCATTTGAAAATAAAAACTGAAAGTTCAGGAAAAGCCTGGCCTCTTGAAAATTGCTCCAGGTTGACTGCAAAAGTCGAGCTTGCCCACGCTTTTCAAAAACTTAACTGAGCCAGCAGGCCAAACAATCAAAGTCATTTGCTCTAAAACGTGGATGGGGGTGGAGAATAGGTAAGAAAAAGAAATGGCACATAGAAGGAACATAGGTCCCGGTTTCCTCTCTGCTCAGTCAAGCTTGTCTGTGGTCGGTTACAGAAGATGCCCTGGTCTGTGGTGCTAAGGTTCATTACGTCACACTGAGACTGAACCTTCATAACCGGGGCACGAGAACAGTGCTTCCAACTGTGAGGACAAAACTCACAACCACAGAAAAAAGCCCAAAGCTTGTAGTCAAATTTGAGTCTCCAGTGAAGCCCTGTTTTCCTAAAAACTTTTTTTTTTCTTCTTGTCTCAAATTCTGATATCTTTAATTTGGGATGCAATGAGCAAATCTGAGATTGGACACCAAGAAGACGCCCATCCGTGCTGATGCTGCCCTCCAGGCCTGCCCATGACACCGCGGCCTGGCTGGCAACAGCCCTGACTCCTGGGGGGTAAGATATCAAGCCAACAAGGAGACTGCGCTTGCTGTCTGCTCCACATTTGCTCACTGCATTACTGACTATGAACCCCTTACTAGTGATCGAGGCTTTGCAGTGGGCTTCCAGGTGAAGACTGTGACCCACTTTTTATACTATAAGTATGAAATGTTTCCCAGAAGACTCATGGACGGAGGGCTTGATCTCCCTGCAGCAGTGCTCAGGGGCGGGGACTAGAGAGGTGTGCGAATCACAAAAGCACTGACCACATCAAATTCATCCATGGATGTGTTCATAATTATCATTCATTAGGTTTATTGAGAGGTGGGGCCCAGTTGGAAGACATAGGTCACTGGGCATCACTGATCACTGGGAGTGTGCCTTGGAACTCTCTCTCTCTCTCTCTCTCTCTCTCTCTCTCTCTCTCTCTCTCTCTCTCTCTCTCTCTCCCTCTCTCTCTCTTTCTCTCTGATTCTCTTCCTGCCCTCTCTGCTTCCATGACATGAGTTTTCCTTTGCCATGCCTTCCACCAAGATGTTTTTGCCTCATCATGGGCTTAAAAGCAACAGAACCAGCCGGTCTTGGACAAAGACCGCTGAAACCATGAGAAAAAATAATCTTTTCTGCTTGTATTTTGTCCCAGTGATGAAATGCTAACACTAAATAAAAGTGTTTTTATGAGCAAATATTTTTTTTTGCTTTTCCCTCTTCTCAATGACATTAAAAATAGCTTCAGTTCTGTCGTGCAGTATATTTAAAAATGTAAACTAGATGTTTTTACTTTTTGCTAACTTGTACTATTATAGGTCATGGTTTTTTATTGTTCTCTCTCTCGCTCTCATTGCTGTTACTGGAGGTAGTTAAGAATCTAGGGAGTTATAAAGTATTTTATCAGTGCAATTCCTGTGTCACTTTCTCGCAGCCCTGCTCATTGCAGCTTCGGGTTCTGGGGTTCAACAGCTGCTCTTGTTAGGTAGAATTTTCCTGGTAATTGTAGTCTGAAGAGATCTGAGGTAGGGCAGAGGGGCCTTCCAAGTGAGTAAGACCAATCAATAAGAACTCAAGGAAAAGATCAGTTTTCATACTCCCAAAGCACGTAGCCAAGTGCTTCCCCTTCAGCCACTGTGATCATTATCAACCCAAGACTTCATTTGGAAGATGTGTCCCACAACATGAGTTGGAAAAAAAAAATGAAGAAGTGATAGATGAAATTAGAAAAAAAACGGAAAAAAGAAGCAGGGCTACATCAAGAGGTTTCCCGAAGTTGGAGGACACATTAGTATGCATGCCTATGTGCACGGATATAATTCTAATACTTAAAAACACACAGTCACAGAAAAAGCTATAGAATGGAAAGCTCCACACGAGAACACAAGAAGATTCGATCTGACCAAAGGTGAGGGAAGGCCATTCTGAGGAAGTGATACATTCAAATAAAAAAAAAAATCATGCTTGTGTTATGAACTTAGAATTGTAAATACTGGAGCTTTTTGATATTTAGAGGGGGTTCTCACTGATTTCCCTAGTCCCCTTTTTTGATTTTAAAAGATTTCAAAGCAATCTGGACTTGGTGCCACATGCCTGTGATGCTAGTAACTTGGGAGCCACAGGCAAGAGGGTAAGTTCAACCCTCACCTGTGCAACTGAGCAAGATCTGGCCCCAAATAAAATAAGAAGGCAAGAGATGCACCCACTGCTTTCTGGGTTTGATTCCAATACCAAAGAAAGAGAAAAAGAAAAAGAAAGAAAGAAAGAAAGAAAGAAAGAAAGAAAGAAAGAAAGAAAGAAAGAAAGCAAGAAAGAGAGAGAGAGAGGAAGGAAGGAAGGAAGGAAGGAAGGAAGGAAGGAAATCAACTTACAAGAAAAATAAATATGATGTGGTAAACAAATGTCATTTTGAGTTTTATTCTCTCCAGGATGATTCTACTCATTCTGCACAACGAAGGAGGTGGCAATGGTGGCCATGAAGGTTGCCCCGGCAACTGTGCTTTCGGGGCTCAGAGGTTCTTCTCTGCCTGGGCTCATGATAAAATTTACCAAGGAGGCGATTCCTGACGCCAGGCCGGGCAGCATCTAGGGAAGGGGTTTGTGAGTAGGAAAGATGCGAGGGTAGAACCAGTCAGCCGGTCCAAAAGAAAACCAGACCACAGAGCCTTTTTTAGTGAGAAAAGGCGAGGAAGGTGGGAGCGCAGGAGATGGGCATAGCTAACACATGCCCTGCCGCACGTTCAGGGTGGATCCCCACAGGGATGGCAAGCTCCACGTGCCCTTTACTAAACTCACCCTCTCCACGGAGTGGGAAGTAGACCAGAGGAGTGTGAGAGCAGAGGTGCAGCATCTGATGCAGGAATCAGGATGAGAAATGCAAGATTCTCAATGCAAATAGGGCCAGAGTTGGTGAGAATTCAAAGGCGGTTAGAAGCGACAGAAAGACAGGCACTGTAGAAGAATAGATATGTATGTGTGGTGGCACAGGCTCATGATCCCGGCACTCCGAGAGGCTAAGGCAGGGCAATCACAAGTATGACCCCAGACTGGGCAACTTAGAGTCTTACTGAGATCCTGTCTCAAAAATCCAAACCAAAAGTATGAGCTGGTGATGTAGCATAGTGTGAAGACCCTGGGTTCCATCCCCAGCACACTCACACTTGTGTGCACATACATGCACACACAGACAAAGAGAAAGACAAGACAGAGCAGTAAGGAGGATGCCCGGGTTTTTACGTGACCACGTGGTAGATGGAATGTCATCTTCCAATCTAGGGCACCCAGATGAGAAGGAGAAAAGGATGACTGTGTAAAACAGGCACAGAGGTGGACAAGAGACAGTGCGGCCCCCTGGGCCCTTGTGAGATGGCAGGCAGGAGGATTTCTACAAAAGTGAAAAAGAGAACACCTCTCCCCTTATGAGACTCTGTAACAGCCTTTCTCACTCAGGGCAAACTCTTAAGGCCCTTGATCCCTTGGCTTTGCAATAGAGCCCGGGCACCTCAAACCCCAGAGCTTCCCAGCCTCCTGTTCTCCAGCTACACTGGCTTCTTTCCCTTCCTTAGCTATATCAAGCTCAGACTTGCTCCTAGACCCTTGCCCTCTACTGTCTCAACCACACTAACTTGGGTTCTTCCCCACTTTTCTTGTCATCAAGCGTTCCTCTTAGCCGATATCTTCCCAGAAACACTTTGTCCCTGTCTAAGCCACCTATATCCACCCAACCACTCTCTGCGCCGTTTCCTTATTTCCATTTTATTTATTACGATTAAGTATCTGTGATGACCTGAAGGATGTATAAGTGACTTGTAGTTTTTCAGTCCCTCCCCCACACACGTCCTAGGATGTAACCACCATGAGGACAGAGCCTGTGTCTCCCATTTCATTTTTTGTGTCTCTACGTGACCCAGACTAGTACTAGCTTGTTATGGTTTGGATTGTAAATGTATCCTAGAATTAGCGTGCTCCCCGGCTGATGTTGATATTGGGAGGTGGTAAAAGTTTGAAATATATATTGAGATCTCTCTCTCTCTCTCTCTCTCTCTCTCTCTCTCTCTCTCTCTCTCTCTCTCTCTCCTTCCCAGCCACCAGGAGGTAAGCAGCTTTGGTCCACCATGTGCTCTCTGACATGATATTTCTACTTCACCACAGGTCTAAAAGCAATGGAACCAGCTACTCATGGACTGAGTCATCTGAAACCATGAGCCAAAATAAATCTTTTCTCCTTTTGAGTTTAGTTCCGCTATCTCTACATTGTCACAGTAACACAATGCTGAGTAACACATAACTCCTATTAAAAAGCCAGTACATATCTCCAAAGGACAAAGGGGCCACTTAGATCATGGGCCCATCCAGTAATTGATTCTTGCTTTGGTTTTACAGGAATGAGAGAGAGAGAGAGGATATGTAACGCATTAGCCAAATTGAGACTAAGAAACAAGTCATACTTACAGCAGGCAAGCAGGCAAATGAACGGGCTGTTCACAGGGATATCAGGGATGGCAAAGCACCCCAGGTGTAGGAAGGCCACTAGCTATTACCTCTGCTGTTATTTCTCCAGGCATAAAAGGCCCGAAAGAGTTCATTCTCAGACTCCAAGGAGACAGAGGTTATTATCGTAAGCACCACTGGGAGATTTCAAAGGAAAGACACCAGCTCCTGCACGCAGAAGGAGAGGCATCTCACTCTCCCCAGCCAACCTCCTGCCAGCATGTGCCTCTGAGTGGATCCAAACAAAGCCAAGGAGGAAGAAGCCAAGGTGACGAGGTTCCCGAAGCTCAGCCACCACGGGGAGGAAGGGTGGAAAGGCCAACTGGAGCTCTGAGAGGCACATGGGAACTGTTACCGTGTTTCTGTAGGAGCCATATGTGACAGAGGGGAAGAAGTGATTTACCCAAGGGATGCTGAACCAATGAAAGCAAGATGGCAGAAGCGTGCTGACTGACAATGCCACCACACCCCCAAGACACCCATCGTAAGTTGAAAATATCATAGGTTGAAAATGCAAAGACACCTAACCTACCCGATATCATGGTTCAGCCCAGCCAACCATGAATGTGCTCAGAATGCACACATTAGGCTCCAGTCAGGCAAAATCATCCAACACAAAGCCTACTTTATAATAAGATGCAGCGTGTCCCATGCAAATTATTGACCACTGTATTGAAATGAAAAATAGAAGAGTTAGTTCTATATTGCTAGCCCAGGAAAAAAATCAAAATTCAAAATTTGAAGTGGAGTTTTCACTACCTGTACCTGATTTTTACACCATCATAAAGTCAAACTATTGTATAGAGAACCATCATAAATAAGGGCGATCTGCATTTCCACCATGTACACAGATTTACAAAAGAGTCTGGTTTTCTATCTCTTGCTCTGGCCCCTGCCCTCCATTTCTTCCTGGTGCCCAGCCGCAGCATCTCACTGCCCTTTGCTTGTCAGACATGGGAAACAGCATGGTGGCTGCAATCTGTGGCATCAGCCTTTATGTGTTGATACTGCCTCAGGTCGTGAAGCAGAATAAACTGGAGGCATAAAAAGAAACCGTGTTCTGAAATTCTCACAGAGCTCAGAAGCAGCAGGAGACGGTAGAACAAGAGATTTGAATTTCATGCCCGCCCTCACCTGGGCCGCAAGTTTTAAAAATGCAGAATTCCTGAAATGCTTACCTTGAAATGACAGGACTCAGAATTCTCAGGAGGATTTGAGGTTCTCAGCGCTTTTACCACAGATTTGGGTGCCTGCTTTCCAGCACCGTTAAGCCCTGCAGACGTGTGTGCACCCAGTCCCAAGATTCACTCAGGTTTTGTGCGTGTGTCTCTCTCTTAGGCATCTAATTCTCGATTTTATCCTGGGCTTCACATCACAGGTATAATTCAGCATGATAGATGAAAATCTACAAGTGCAGCCAGTACTGAAAGTCCTTCGCTTTATTTCATAGAAACTGAGAGGGGAGGAGGAGAGAAGAGTAATTTTAAGTTCAGACCTCTTGTCCAAAGAGGTAAATGTCTCATGGGATGGATGCTCTGTTCTTAGTGTCTTTGACAGCCTTCTGTCGCTGGAATGCTTGACACCCACAGCTTAAGGGAGGAAAGGCTTATTTTTACTCACAGTTTTGGGGGCTTCACCCCAAGGTCGGATGGCTCCAGGACAGGAACATCACATCAGAAAAGCAGGGCAGTGATCATCCGTGCATCAGAAAGCAGAGAGCCAGAAAGGGAGAAGCCAGGGGCCAGAGACAGGACTCTTTGGGTCACCCAGATACACCCAGAAGTGTGCTTTCCTAGTCTCATAGGTGAGCCAATCACGTAAGCATCCAGATTAACCATCACAGTTAGGAAGGGCTGGCACATGAAAGCACCTCCGTTCTCAGAATCTGTGCTGCAGCAAAAGGCCGCACCAAGTGAACGTGGCCCCAAAGTGCCTGCCACCCAGGGGGATCATCTGTGGCTGGGCTTCCCTGTCACTTGACACTCCCACTGAAAGGGAGCTCTGTTTTTGCTGTTTGCCACCATGAAAATCAAAGATCACTGCTGCGCTCTGGGAAAGGTTTTGCAGGACTGATCAGTATCCCTAATAGTTTAAGCAGTAGTACCTGGTAATCTATAAAGTGTTACTCCGGCAGGATCCCATTTAGGCTTTAAGATAGTCCTGGAGCAGAGAGAGCTGTTGGCCTGCCTGGGCCCTGTGGTGGCCCTGCTGGAGGCAGCCTGTGGATGGGAAGTACAAAGCCAGAAAAGAGAACAGGATATGGGGCTGTGGAAGAGCACAGAGGGCTAGGAAGGAGCCACAGAAGAAGAAAAGTGAGAGTCAAAATAATTGGCTCATGGTCATTGCTCCAATTAGTAGATCAGACAAGACTTTCGTTCAAACTCCTATTTGTCTCATTTTTCTCCCATTGGTCCAGGCTTGGAGAGGTGGCACAGGTGGCTGACATCCTACAAAGGGTATGCTCACAGAAACCATTTCCAGGTGATCTGTTCAGCTCTGGTGAATGCCACAAAAACATTTTTAGTGTGTGCCAACACCACTGGGTTAGATGTTTGAGGGTCCAAAGATAAATAAGACACATGTTCTTGTCTTTCAAGAAAGACTAGTTTGATAAATAAACAAATAAACATACCCAAATATGGAGTAAGGATAAGAACATAAACAAGAATAAAGTTCTATAAAATAAGGCATGGAGGGAGTAACAACTAATCTGAGATGGTGGGGATATTTGATCCAGGGTTTGGGGAATACTTAAGAGTTTAGACAGAAGACAGTGACAGAAAAATATTTTCAGCAAGAAACAGTTATCCCAAAAGAAAAATCCTGATGGAAAAAAAGGCAGATTTGTTTCAATAAAAACATAAATGGCCCAAAAGTGAAAAAAAAAAACCTATCCTAGGAAACAAGAAATTCCCCAAGGCTGCAAAAGTCAGAGCAGTCTGCAGACAGCCTTAGGGTGGCCAGATCCACTTAGACTCCTTAGCAGTCCCTAAGAGGTTTCTAACTCGTGTCTCTAGAGGTGAGTATGGTGCTGTGATGGAGGATGCAGCAAGTGACAACCTCAAATCAGACAGGCCCAGGTGGGAGCCCTGGCTCTACATCGCCCAAGGACAATGTACTGAATTTCTCTGTGCCTTGGGGGTTCTGCATCTGTGAGCCCTAACGCCTCCTTCACCTACCGGAACTAAACGAGTTAATGGTGTAGAGCACCAGGTACAAGGACCCGTGCGGTTGTGAATCCAAATAATGACATTAGTATAAGCAGAAAGTTGGGAATTTTAAAGTATCCTACTAATATCGTATTTATATTGACTTCTGAAGTTTCTGTCACCTCCTTAAACCTGGAACCCAAAGCCAATGCCTCCTCCCCTCACTCTGGTCTTATCTGCCTAAAGATGGGTAACTGTCCCCTTTCCTGCCCATGTCCTAGCATTTTCTGTTCCAAGTGGCCCACAGAAGTTGCACTGGGGGAGGAAGTCCAACCTGCACTCTAAGGTCCTCCTGCCGGCTCGCCTCCTCTGTGCTGAGGGTCCCCTGGAGTCCCAAGATCCTAAACAAAACAGCTCCTAAGTTTGGTAATACCTGACTTCAATTGATCTGCCTTGCTTTTCCTTTTTCTTTCTTTCTCTTTTGCCTGCTTCTGAATTTTACAAAATAAAAAAATAAAACTTCAGAATTGAAAGGCTGAGTGCCCTCCACTAGAAAATCAACCTAAATTGTGTCATTACCTGGAAGAACCAGAGGAGCGAATTGAAAGGAATACATAAAATTCACATTGCCTCCGAGTGTGTTGTCTTAATGCAATTCTTGCCAAATGCTTGTGCTGAGAGGGCCTGTTTTCCAGATGTAAAGTGCAGCAGTGGCCAGGCATGTTTTTTGCAAAGTATAGAAGCCTCAATAAGTCTCAGTGTTAACAGCTTCCTTAAAGCCCAATCCCACAGACTTCTCTCCCTTTGCACCAGCCCTAAATGATGTTGTTAAGTAATTCAGTTCGAAGAACTCTCACAGAGATCAATTTTACTAATGTATACATAGCATAACAGAGGCTGAGCTACTATGGGAAAAGGAATCTCTCTCTCTCTCTCTCTCTCTCTCTCTCTCTCTCTCTCTCTCTCTCTCTCTCTCCTCTTCCCTCCAACCCCCCATCAGAGAACAAGAGTTTCTGATCAGGTTGGAGCTATGGCCACGGCCCACTGTTATCTTCCCTATGGACTAACATTTCCTGACTTTGCGCTTTGCAGGAAGGTTACGACTATTTATGTTCTATGCGAGCTAGGCATAGTAATTAGAGCCCCCAGCTCTACCCAGGATCCTTGGCGGGTGGATTTCAATGCGCACATCATGATCCCTGCATTTTTGATGACAGCTGTCACCCAGAATGGTACCAAGATTTCTCACGTCTCTTTCTGCCTCCCTCTCACTCTATATTTTAAGTTACCTTTTACCATACTAACGTGTTCTTGATTCATTTGCCAATTAATTCTTCTGTTATAAAATTTCATTTTCCAAATGTAAACACCTACCTTGAGCAGTCTGTAACTTAGCAACTATCCCACAAGATGGAAATCTAGTTTAAAACAAACCTCGGTCATGTGTAATGACTTATTCAAAACATGCAGTGTTAACAGAAGTCAGGAATCACAAATGGCAAACTACAGAGAAATTCACCATTTAAAAGGGAAGGGCTGGAGTAGTCCCGGTTCAGAAAATCATCTTGGACAAAAATAAAGTGGCTGCCTACGTCTGTTTGGGCTGTTGCAACGAAACACCACAGGCTGGTTGGTTGGCTTACAAACAACAGAAATTCAATTCTCATGGTTCTGACCGAGTCCAAGATCAAGGCACACATTTTCTGCTGAAAGTCTACTTCCTGGTTCGCAGTGCCGTCTAGCTGTGTCCTCTCAGATTATAAGGGATAAAGGTCTACCTCCCTGTTTCCCTAGATTTGGAAAGTTTTCTGCTATGATTTCGGTGAATGAATTTTTTTAGACCTTTTGAGTTATCTTCTATTTTTTTCTTTGGGTGTGGTTATTCAGAAGGTGGTTTGTTTTTAGCTTTTTGAGTCACCTAGCAGCTGTTGGATCTAGCTTGCATTAAACCTTCTTGTTTTTAAGGTACCACTGCACATGTGGTCTGGCACAGAGAGTGGGAGGAGATGCTGAAAAACGATGAAGGTGCAATAGCTGTGTGTCCCAATTTCCCAAGGTGAATGTACTCACTATGTGTCACAAACTTTTACTAATAGAAAAACATAAGTTACGGTGGTGGGAGGGACAGCAGTCTCTCAGGGCCCTCTTTACTTAGGGGACTAATGGCATTCATGAGGGATGAGCACCCCTCCAAGGCCGAAGGGCCCCTTGAAACTTAGGACCTCAACATATGTATTTAGGGAGCCACAAACATTTAGACCACAGCCACTACTTGTGATATTCATAAATAATAAACCCAGCAGTTTCTGAGAATAGTGAACAATCATACTACAACCCTGGACAGCGTAAGATCTTCACTCTCTTTAAAGCTTTGATTTTCTAGTAACAGAGATGGCCGTCTGTGTGCCTTTGAGGCTTAGCTGTTCCCGATACAATTTTGGCTCTGTATTAAGCACACATTCAGCTGGAGCCCATGGCAAAGTAGGACGTCAGAGAAGCAGTAGATCACCGTGCTAGGACTCTCCGAGGACACACAAAGCCTCTTTTAGAATGACTCTTGCTTTCCAGCATCTAATCTGATGTAGGATTCCAGGAAGAAGAGTTGAAGGAATAGAAAGGAGAGAGATGGGGATCTGCTAAGTGCCTGATGCTACGCCAGGTGCTCACACGACTTCCCACCTAAGCCAGGTCGGAATGATTTGAAGTCGCTCGGGCTTTTGCCTTTTCCTTTATCCTCAGAGAAACCTTCTCTGCAACGTACCTTACTGTGTCTCATCTTAGTCACTCTTTGTATCAATCTGGTTTTACATAACAGAATTTCAAGTCAAACCAAGTTCATGGAAAAAACAGATTCATCGGCTCTACTTCAGGGAAAAATTGTAAAAGGGAAAAGGCAGACAGTTTTATGGCAGCTGGAACCTGGGGATGGACCCTCACTAGACTCTTCTTCCTAAAATGTGTTTCTCTGTGTCTCTGAGTGTTGCTTTATTCTTCTTAAAATCTTCTCTAAAGCTTCTCTCTACATTGAGCAGTGGGGCAGGGAAAAGTGGCCCTCCCCAGCACTTGACCTTGACAGCATACAGCTTCTACTTTGAGAGGAACTAACGAATGTCTCTGGTCTCAGGGTCCAAAAAAATCCCACAAGAAGAACCACGGACCTGGCCTGGGTCACATGCCAGCTGAGCGCTCACAATGGCCACATGGTACCCAAGGTGCTGTGGCAGTGAGAGGCCAGCATTTTCTGAGGGGAAAGGCACAACAGGCAGGAAGCTTCTTAAATAAAAACGTCCCTCGTTTAAAGTTCCATGAGATAGTTGTTGTCTGGGTCTCTCATATCAGAGAGACCATCCGATGGACAAAGGGAAAGAGGGGGACAGGGAGGGGGTGAAGGGAGGGACGGGAGGGTAGCGGGAAGGACAAAAGGAGAGCGGGAAAGCCCTTGTCACTTTGACAAGGAAAGTATGTGCGCAAAATGCTCAACTCAATTGTAAACCTGAAATTCTGCACTTCTACATATCAATAAAATGGGGGGGGGATGTTTTTAAAAATAATAAAAATAAATAAAACACAAAAACCTTCGGTAAATATTTACTGAATGTTCAGGGTGACCATGGGAAGTAACAGAAAGGAGGGTAGTAGACAAAAGCCAGAGCGAGCTCAGTAACATCTCTTCCCTGCAGGTTAGCTCACTACCAACAAAAGCATGCCGGGAGCCCAAGGGAGAAGCACTCCTGGGTGTTTAGAAGCCAAGACAGCAGGCGCCGCTCCGCAGGCACCGACCCCCTGACCACACCACGCCGCGCGGGTCTCCAGCTGCCAGCGCTTCCTCACGTGTTTCGTCCTCCCTGCAGTAATAAGTTTCCGTTTAGCAGCTGGCATGAGACTCCTTCCCCCGGGGACAGACCCACTTTGGTCGGGTGGACGCTTTGATGCGTCCACGCAGGGGCTCGGGTCAGCAAGGCCTCCGGACGCGAGAAGCAGGTGGGGCTGCTGAGCTTGCGGTAAGTGGCTGTCCTGCCGCCCTACTTTGGTCCTTCCCCTCGGGAGGGACACAGGAGGGAGAAGGCCCCGAGACAAGGGTACATCCAAAGAAGCTCAGGGGGAAAAGAAGGTTTCCCCCACAGTCTGCGTGGTGCTGGACTCTGCTGCGTGCGTCTTTCCCGCCACCTCATGCCCGCTCCGCGGGGCAGCGGCAGGGAGCCCCCTCACTCACTGGAGCGGCCTTCTTGGAGAAGCCCGAGAAGGGAATGAGCACTGTCAAGGTCGGAGCGAGGCGCGGGAAGGCCCGACCCTGTAAGAGAACGCAGCGGCATCTGGCCTAGAGTCCCAGCGCGCAGATGTGAGAATGGCCCACAAGCTGCGCCGCAGTGTACACCTGCAGGGGGCCCGGGCAGGACGCTGTGGCAGCCGGCCCAGGTGAGGACAGCGGTCTGCCTCTCTGCTCCCTACGGGAACGACGTAAAGCTCTAAC
Organism: Ctenodactylus gundi; assembly: GCA_004027205.1. Taxonomy (NCBI): domain Eukaryota; kingdom Metazoa; phylum Chordata; class Mammalia; order Rodentia; family Ctenodactylidae; genus Ctenodactylus; species Ctenodactylus gundi. Next base: position 157,179 of record PVKB01000250.1, on the reverse strand, counting down.
AACAGCTCCACCTGTCACGTCGAGCCCTTCCGGGCAGGCCCCGGGGCCCTGCTACCTGGCTGGACTGCCCAGCCCTAGGTCTCGCTTTGCTCCTCTTCTCTCTTCTCCTCCCTCCTCTCCTCCTCCAGGACACTGTGTTCTGCTAGCCTCCCTCAGCCCGCTGCTCTCTCCCTCACTGCTCGGGCAAAGGTCCGCTTCGCCTGCAGCTCGCACCGTCAGCGTCCCTGTCTCTGGGGCACCGTGGCCCACCTCTGCGAAGCCAGATCCACGGCCCTTTCATGTGACCGTGGGTGTCTGGCTTCCTGCAGGCACCACCCTGATCGTGTTCAGTTACAGTGGTTTACCTGCCACTTATCTGCCTGCCTCTCCCGCTGTAGTATAAACTGAAATGAAGACAAGGAATTCCTTTGGGGACCACTCAAAATCTGAACTCCTCTGGGCTCCGAGGACAGAAGCCTGGGCTCCTGGTTATAACCTGAACTTTGACTTCTATGCAGCAGGAAGTTCTCAAAAGCCTCAGAGGCAAGTTTCCATCAAAGTAGAATTTGGGGGCAACTAACCTGGCCATGTGTTGGAGGAGGGTGACCGGAAGAGTGAAGGAGGGGGACAGGCAGTGAGTGTCAGCATTTGGGGGAAGAAGGAACCCAGGAAAAAGGCTTGGTCTCTTCTAAGGGACGGGGTTAGTAGTACAGGCAAGGGCACAGAAAAGTGGGAGAAGGACAGCGAGTTTATGGTTGACTCTCAGCAAAGGAGAATTTAGCTTTATCTGAAATATTTAACTTTTCAGGAAAAAAATATATTAATGTAGTACTGGGTGATTAAAAACAATTATAAAAATGCAAAAAGCAGCCAGGACAAGAATGAGCAACAACAAAACAAAGATGGAAAAAAAACAGATAGAGGCAGAGAAGGAACAGGAGAAGAAATCACAGCTCACATGATTACTCACAGCACACCAAGTCGGATAAGGCTAACGCACACCTGGGTTACTGGATGAAATGCTTACAGTCTTATACTTTTGATTGCTATTTTACAGTGTTAAGAAAAAAAACACCTACTGCAAAACCGTACCCAGTGTCCACCTGGCCGCATATCCTTGTACATCCTGTATCTCCTGCATCGCTTGATCTCACGCGTGTGATTTCTTTTGCAGATGATTTTATCTGATGATGTTTCGGTCATCACGACTGAGCAGCTGGCTGCACCATGCACCCGCCCTGGATCTGAGGTGTGCACAGGGCTGTACCACCTGAGTCTGTGCAATGCCACACCTTGCCAAGGCTGCCTGAACCCTCGTTTCTCAGAATGTATCCCCGCCTTTAGGAGAAAATCTTTTGAAGAACTGACACAGGCAGTTGTAAGAGCTGACACAGCTGAGACCCACAGTCCAGCTAAGTAGAGTGGAAACGTGGGCCAGAGTTAGAAGGTTAGAACCATCGGGAGGTTCTGAGTAGGACTGACTGGCAAACAGGACTCAAACGTGGGGCTCAACACGGGGCCGGGTAAGCAAGCCCTTAGGATCCCATTTTAGAAAAGTCAAGGCTAAGCCAAAAATTGTACCATCCACTAGAATAAAAGAGGTCAGACATTCCGGCCTCCAGGTGGCCCACGACTGAGGCTGCAGCCACTGCTCTCAAAGTTAGAGGAAGCGGAAGCCACCGGCCCTGAAAGGCCCAGCGTCAGAGAAGAGGAAGCACATATCTCCCAGAGACCTGGTCTTTATGATCATCTATTCATGCACAGAGAGAAGTTTTGAGCAGTTGAGAAAAGAAACAGAAAACAGTTTGAAGAGAACCCTTCTCTGTTCTCCACCTCCTGAAAAGGTCACACGTGTGATGAGGTATTAAAGGCCGTCCCAGGGCCGGCGGAGGGGTGAGCAGCCTGCACGCATGCATTACTTATGAGACTCCCCTGAAATGTAAATGGGGGCGAGCTTATCGGTTCCCTCGCTCTTAAATGGAATCATAAAGTATTCATTGGGTCCAGCCAAGGCCTTTCAGATCTGGAGCTCGGCGAAGAAAATATGTGGCATGCTAAGGTTACATTAATAAAAAATAAATAAATCCGTGTCCAGAAACGTGTGCTTGTGCACTATAAAGCTGCTCATTCTGTAGATATTAATGTTTAATGTGTTTGTAAAAAGCAGGCGGCTTTGCCAAGCACTGAAGCACCCCCCCCAAAAAAAAAAAAAACGCCCGTACCCCTCCCTACTTAACATCTCAGCAGGGCTCCTAAGTGCTCTGGTGGAGAACATGCCCACCCGGGCGGGAGCGGAGCAGCCTCCACGAGAGCCACCTGGAAAAGTTGCTGTGCTAGGAGGAAGCTGGCGCTCTGGCTTGCCCTCAAACTGGCACCCACACTCACATCCCAACGGTTGCTACTCTCAGGAAACCTGCGGAAAGGAGGTGACGCTTTCAAAGCGGAACATGTCTGACTGGAAAACTGAAGACACTCAAAAAAGATAACCACAGCAAAATAAAGTTTGCTTCATGGGGGAAAAAGAATGACAAGCACTCAACTCAGAGAAGCAAAAGTAGTTTTTTGCTTCAGCCCACTTACGCAAGACCAGCTTTTTCTAGACATTTCTAGAAGGGTCACACAAATGAAGGAGAACCATCACTGTCCTCCGCGTGTTGATAGCAGGCTGCATGTGGGGTAGACTCTACTAAATAGCTGGTAGGTTTTATGTTTGACCCCAACTGAGTATAGAGAAGCTCTGCTTCCCCAAAGCCAATTGGCAGTCAGGACACATCCTGCCACCACTCAGATCTGCCCAGGTGAACCTTAACAACACGAGGCACCACTTGGAGTTGAATGGGAAAATGAGAAAAGACAGGTGCAAAGAACAGAAGTGAATACTCGGGAAAGGGAAGACATGCTTAACTCCACTATCGGGCATGCCACTTGAAAGAGCGTGAGAACATCAACAAGAGACAGGCCCTCTCTCAGGCTTTCTCTACGCACCCAAACCTAGAAGAACCCTCATTTCTGCCCAGACTTCAAGACCCTCTGAAGTCATGGACCAAGCTCCGCCGGACAGAACAAGACGTCAGAGGGTTAAGAGTGCTGAGAGAAAACCAGGATCTAATTGCCTGCCCAAAGAACTCTCCTTCTCATGTCCAGGATTTGAGTTCAGTCAACTTCTCCTTCCAAATATACTGAAATCCTAATTCTGGATACTTATGAATGTGATCATATTTGGAAGCAGGGTCTTTGCAGATGTAAGCAAACTGAAATAGAGCCATCCTGGTTTAGAGTGAGCCCTCAGTCCAATGACTTATATCAGAAAGAGAGAGAGCAGAGACACAGATACATGGGGGGTTGGGGTGGCACGTAAAGACAGGCATGGGTTCAAAAGGTTCAAGTCCCGCTGCCTCAAGCCAAGAAATGCCAAGGACCCTGCAACTACAAGAAGCAAAAGGAACTGGGAAGAATTCTCTCTTGCAGCCTTCAGAGACGCTATGGCACTGTTGGCGCCTCTCCTGTACCTCTCACCTCCAAAAACACATGGTAATACATTTCTGTTGTTATAAGCCAGCCAGTTTGTGATAGTTTGCCATGGCGGCCCTAAGAAACTAACACACTCAAAGACACAGAGGAACAGCTTACAAATGAAAAAGAGAAATATTGGAAGCCAGCATTTTGAATAAGATCATGAGAACAGAAAGGTTCACAACTGACCCCAAAAGGCTTCCTGCTAGGGACACGCTGCAATTGCCAAGGAAACCTCAGCCGAGGGGAATGTGGATGACCACTCCTGTATTTCTGTCCTTCTGAAAGGACTGGGTAATTTCAACCCTAAGGATTATGTCTTATGTAAGATATTTTAGAAATAAACTAAAGACTTTAGGACAAGCTACAGGTGAACTATTTGTGGGTAGTCAGTCATCTGCACTCAGTAAAGATGGCCAGTGAGCACAGGACACTGAGTTCAATTTCCCAGCACCACATAAAGCTGGGCATGGTGGTGTATGCCTGTAATCTCAGCAGCACTCTGGGGGCTGAGGCAGGATTGTCATGAGTCCAAGGTTAGCCTGGGCTACATAGTGAGTTCAGGACTAGCCTGGGCTACAGAGCAAGACCCTGTCTCAAAAAAAAAAAAAATCACAATGATGAGACTGCCTCTGGCACCCTCCCTGTTCCCAGCACCAGTGCAGCCAGCTGCCTCTTGTTCCAGCTTCTTCATTGCTTGTCCCTTCTCTTGTCCCAATTCAATTCATTATGTTGGGTGAGACAGTGAGCCATTTCCTAGATTCTGCAATTCACCAACCATCAGGGCAATTCAACCATTCTAGAAAGGTGAACCAAAACTTCTAGGAACCCAGTTGGCCATTGCCTCACAAATCCAGCTCCATCTCCTTCTCCATCCTTTGAGCAAGTGAATGAATAAATGAGCAACGGAAATAAAGCTTGTCAAAGCAGAATAAACAACTTGACCCTAACAGTAAGCACAGCAGGGTAAAGGAGTAAAGACTTTGGCATCATATATACTTTGATTGCTACTACTGCCTAGCTCTGTGATCTTAAGCAAGTGGCTCAACCTCTCGGGATCCAATTCCCTCAGCAGTAAAATGGCTGTCAGTAAGAATTAAAGATAAATGTGCAACGCTTCCAGCATGTAACAAGTGTTTAGTCTCAAAAGTTCCTCTTTCTTTCATCCTTCTTTCTCCCTTCTTTATTCCGTCTATAAGATAATGAATGTCTGGTAAACAGCCACCAGCTGGCAAGCCTGTGAGAGAGGCTTGCCCAACCATTATCTCATTTAATCACCACTCTCCTTAAGGAAAAGGCTGAGGTTAAATATCGCCCTGGATTAGATTAGTGGGGCTGTTATAACAAAATACCCAAACTGGGTGAATTAAAAAGACAGAATTGTATTGTTTTGAGGTCCTGGAGACTGGAAGTTCAAGACCAGCCCTACCAGTGGGGATGGCTCCTCCTGAAATCGAAGAAGGAGGGTCTACTTCTGGCCCACCTCCCAGCTCCCTGTGGTTGGTTGTTTGCGGGCCACTTTTGATGTCCTTTAGCTCGTAGATGCCTTCACCCCCACATGGCATTCTCTACAGCCATGTCCACTGCTGCATCTCTTCACAAAAATGAAATCCTAACTAGTTTAGTGCCTCTCCTAACAGTCTCATTTAACTTGATCATCTGGTTAGCTTCATTTTCCAAATATGGTTACATTCGCAAGTTGTGGGGACTTGAATGTCTTTTAGGGAGCACAATTCAACCCATAACACCTCCCAAGGTAGCCAGCAAGGACAGAATGGAGACTCACAACCCATATGCTTCTGTCTCCTGCGGAGCTGCCTGTGGTTTAACTTCTCACACGGAAGTCCAGGAGAAACACAGTGTGAATAGTCTGCCTGCAAGGAGACCACCCAGAAGATAGCATATCAGATTGGAAAGCACTGCTGAATGTGTCCAAGTCCAAGACTATCATTTACATTTGAGGACGCTAAGGACCAGAGAGAGACAGTGATTTGCCCAAGATCACATCACAGTATAGAAATAGGCCAGGTACAGACCTTGGGACTCAGGCCCCCTACAGATCCATTCTTCTGTGTGGGAGATCTTCCCACTATTTTGCAGTAGGAGATTGCCAGCTCCCACGCATGAACTCTCTATTACTGCTGAGAAAGAACAGACTTCTTAAACATAAGCTTCTGAGGAAATGCCTCAAATATCCAGTTGCATGAGAATATAGCAATAAGCAAAGCATCTATCTAAAGCAGGTAGAAAGACTACCATTATAATTAACATGGATTATTCTAATCCTCAAGTCAAAATTGTCTGGAAATCCAGAACATCATTCTCCTCTCCCTTCCTTCAAGAAAGCAGGCACAGAAAACAACCCAGAGAAATTGAATCACAGTTTCAGCTAAATACATATTTAATTCCTTATGTATTTTTTATATTTTGTTTTGTGCAGGACTGTTTACCTAGTAAATGGTGAAGTGGAATCTATTGTTACCAAGTTGCTGGGGTTTATGTTCTTACTCAGTCTTGAAGTGCCACCTAGTGAAATGTTTTTATATCTAAGAAGCTGAGAGAAAAGCTGGAAAATAAGATTTGCAGAAAGAGGAAGGAAATTCGAGAAAGAAACGGGGTAAGGCAGAGGGGTGGAGAGCTGGCTCCTTTGTTTCAAGGGGGTTTGAGCATGATTCTTTTGAAATCTGTTCCCAAGCCCTCTTCTGCATGCACACTCACGCAGGTTACTTGCAGGTGTGTCCCTGAGACAGGAAGGCGTGCCTGCAGGGCACACGCCAGAAATCCCGCAGGATGACTTGTGGTGAGGCAGGAGAATCCAGGCCAGACACAGACACCACAGCTGAGGGAAGCCATGAATTTGAGTTGAAGAAAGTAAGGGGAGAGTGCTGCCAGCATCAGGTTGGCACATGAATGAGTTCGGTGAGCATCTTCAAGGATGAGAAATCAGAGTCACCCTTTGTGTGCGGGTCACACAAATCCGTGTTGCAAAAAAAAAAAAAAAAAAAAAAAAAACAACCTGTCTTGGGGAAGACACCGCGTATGGGTTCTGAGGGATCGTGCTCATTCTTCTTACCTTCCACTCAACTGTGCTGTGAGCCTAAAAATGTCCCCTCCCAAAATAGGAAGCTTGCTAATTAAAACACAGCATTCGACAGGGCAAAGGAAGCCCACAGGAAGTGGTCGTGGCAGGCAACAGAGCATCACCTTTATCTACCTACCTGGCAGTTTGGAAACCTGCTTTCATATCAGAATCTCTCGGACGCCTTTCTAACCACATTCGTTCCCACCAGGCCTGATGTCCTGCAATCCCAGCATTCGGGGAGGCAAATGCAGGAGGATTACAAATTAGCAACTTGGACAGACCCGGTCTTGAAAAAAAAAAAATGGGTATGGATGTAGCTCAGCTCAAAGGCTCTGGGCCTGATCCACAGCACAGAAACAAAATAAACAAAAAATGCATTCTCTACCTTGGCCTAGAGGTTCCCATTACATTGGCTAGAGGTGAAACAAGCGTCTGTCTTCTTCCAAAGTTCCATCAAGCAACATGACGTGCGGCCAGGATTAAGAGACACACCACTAATTATTATTGGCCAACTCCAGATTCCCAGTTAGTCACCTTCTAGATCATGATTCAGATACCCTGAGATCCTCCCATAGGCAGAAAGCCAGAGCTGCTAGCCATGCAGAAGGAGCAGATTTCCAATCCCCTGCACCCTCGTGGCAGGCCAGTGGAATGTCTCTGGTGACAGACTGGCTTTCCAATGAGCCGCCCGCTGGCGGGGGTGGGCCACACAGCAATGCCACAGAGCAAGATAGTATGAGGAAAGCAGGGTGTTCCACAGACCAAGGCGCCTGTCCACCTAGGAGGTTGCTGCGCACAACCAAAGTGTCACGGCAGAGTCACACAGGCCCACGCCCTAGCCATGCCTTGGTCTGCAGCTATACCCGGGCTCTACGCATTCCAAATGTACAGGTCTGACCACTTTCTTTGATCTTCCCAGGATGGAGGAAGAAAGATTGGAAGAAGATACTCCCAGCAGGTAAGTTTCGGTAAAACTAAGGGTTTTATCGTATGGGTCTAAAACGGTCACAAGTATCTCACAAACAGAGATGGGGGCCAGGGAAGAAGGGGCAGATCGCTGGGGGATGCAGGTGTGCATTTGTCCCTGCTGCTCTCTTTCTCCATCTCGGCAGCTTTCCTCTGCCATTCTCTTCCACCATCTTATCTCTACCTTGAAGCCCACTACCCATAAGCGAAAGCAAAGCTTTCTTTCTTTAAATTGTGGGTGTCCTTTTTGAAGGAATCAGCTATACATTGTTGTCCAGATAGGCTACAGTTACCCACAAAGCAATAACACAAACTAGATCAAATGTTTCTCCATACTCGTATATCAGTAAGAATGACCTAGAGTCCACAGAATGATGCCTATTCCTGGTCCCACCTAGAGATGCTAACTCAGTAGATCTGGCTGGTTCCCAAAGGCACATTCACTCAATCCAGCAAACACCTAACATGTTCCTGTCACACGCCAAGCTCTGCTTCGTGTTGCCACAGAGCTTCCATTTTAGTGGAATCTGCATTTCTAAAAAGATGGAAGTTCTGGAACATGTTTTAAAATATCGATCAATCAACACGCTCATGTTACAGAGCTAGAAACCAATATCCTATGAGATGAGGTAACTCAGGGGAGCCTTCTCCATCCTCCCTATGGGTCAGTTCTACAAATACCAACTAACTTCTCTTGGGCCCACTCTGTTTAAGGTCACCCAAATCTTCTATAGATAATAATTTTGTTTTGATGAATTCTCTCCATACTCCAAATGGAACAAGAGATATCTGCCTTAGTCACCCAAACTATATGTATGAAAACAGGTGCTATACTTGTCTGATCAGTGGCCACACAGCAAGCCCACATCATAGGAGTCCAGAACACAGAGGCTGCATCTCCCACCTCCTCTCGGGAGATCAGTCCTGGCACAAATGGCTGCTACCTTCATATGCTTTTAGGATCGCCACACTTATTACACTGTGGTGTGGCACATCTACTGGAAAACTTCTAAAAATGCTAGTTGCCAAGTCTTCCCCCAGGTTTCTAAACCAGTCTCGAAGGGTGGCCTCAGGAGTCTGTATTTTATAAAAGCTCCCTAGATAATTCAGAGGCGAAAGCCACCAGCATATGAGAAAGAACTTAAGTGTTTAATTCAAAGAGATCTGGGGTCAAGCCCCAGGTCTTCCATCTACCAGCTATGTGACCAGGGATACGTGATCTGACTTCTCTGAGACTCATTTTCTCATCTGTAAAACTGAAATAAATAACCCTGCCTCATAGGATTGGAGGTGAGGGTTACATTTAAATCACTGGCAGGTGTGCTGGAGAGTCCCGGGGCAGCAGGGCTCAATCGGTAGCAACGTTCATTGTCAAGCTGCAGGACCAACCAGGATTGGCAGGAGCTCAGGATAAGGCTCTATATTCTGAGTTGACTTGGACAAGTTATTTACATTCTCTGAAGGTAAGCTTTCACTTCTTAAAATAGGACAATAATCATAAACAATATCATTTTGAGGATCGAGTAAGTTACTTCACCAAGATCAAGGCTCTCAGAACAATCCTGGCACACAATAAGTGCTCGGCAAGGGTTGACTCTTTTTTGTAGGTTCAGTATTTCATCAATCCTTCTTTAAAACTTCATGAACATTCCACCTCCAACAACCAGCTGCAACAACCAGCTCTAAGTTGCTATCAAAATGCACTGGGAAAATCAGGGGTTAGAGAAGCTGGTGATTGGGTAATCTCAACTCTTCACTGCTCAAACTTGAGATCCTCCTGCACTAGCATTCTGGAGTGTGGGGATGATTGGCACATACTACCTCATTCAGGTTTGGTGTTTTTTCTTCACATCAGACTTTTCATCAGTAATATAGACATCCAAGGTTCTAAAGACTTGAGCGATAAATTTCTATACCTATCTAATTTAGTCTAAGCCCCACTGGTGCTGCCAGATATCTGAGTTCAAGAACTCCCAACCTGAAGAATAATCAGTCAGAGTCTGCAGAAGATTCAAAGCAAGAATAGATTTGTGGAGGGACTGGAGTCCTTTATAAAGCTTCTGTCTGCTCAGCTACCAGCATAGCAGTTTTTGTTCCAGGGGCTGGGGGGCTTCAGGTAGCCTCCTGTGGTGGGGGTTGTAGAACAATGGAGCCTAATAATTTCCTTATAGCATCTACAGGAAAGGGGGGTCGGGGGTGCTGGCTGGCTAGTTTAGCTACTTCTCCTTTATTATTCCCCTGAGGGGGGGGGGAAGGCCTTGGGGTCCCTTTGTGACAGCTAGAACACCCTATTCTAGTCCTACCTATCTGTTCTAGCCTATTCTCTATCTATCACTAAGACTGTTAGGAATTTCTCCTGTCATTGTATTTCTGACTTGAAGCAGTATTTGCATATTTTATAAGGCATGGCAGCTGCTGGTGGTCAGATCACTTTAGACCCCTGAGCCACATCTCCGTTCACAGCCATTCCATCTTGCTCACATGGCTGCCTGAGCCTGAGTTCTGCCCATATCAGATCAGCAGGGGCATTAGACCCTCTTAGGAATGAGAACTTTCTGTGACCTGTGTGGCGGGGGGGGGGGGGGGGGGGGG